>CM069911.1:121680915-122280915 GCA_036172215.1 Camellia granthamiana | reverse complement strand
TACATCTTAATCAGAATTCTTACATTCCTACTTATCAAAAATAAAATGAAATCAGAATTCTTACATTCCAAGTCTGCATATTATCTGATAGAGATCTGTTCTTTCCTCTTACTATGTGATGTTTTGAATCTTCTGGCCTGAAGGTGGCAGCCATGTTTAAGATTGGTAATAGTAAAGACCTCCCTGCAATTCCTGATAACCTCTCAGAAGAAGGAAAGAATTTTGTGAGGCAGTGTTTGCAACGTAATCCACTGCATCGTCCTACAGCTGCTCAACTTTTGGGGCACCCTTTCGTGAAAAATGCTGCACCTTTGGAAAGACCAATTATAGATCATAAGCACACAGATCCACCTGCTGGGGTTACAAATGGAGTGAAATCTCTGGTACATTCATCTTTTTATGTTTTTTCCTTTTACGTCTGCTAAGGTCAAAAGGATGCCATCTCACGATATCAAGTTTGTGTACATGAAATCCTTCTGTTTATTTTGATAATGAAATCATTTTTACCATAAATGTCATGTTAGTCACTTTTTTGTTGCTAAAGTTACTCATTGACTTGGAACTCAACTTCTTAGGTCCTTTTTCTTTTTGTGGTTTTTTGCTTTTCCTATAGAGCTGTGTTTGAGTTTGAAGGAGAAAAGATATGTGATGAAATAGAGTTAGAGAATCTAGAGTCTAGACCATGCTAAATCTGAGTAATGGAACTTTGGAGGATCCAGTGAGTGAAACTCCAGTTGGAATGGGAAGAAAAGGGTCAAATTCTCACTTAGTAGATGGTATTTTATTTGGGAAGTGTAAACTTAAGAATAGTAGTGACACACCAGCAGTTTTCTGGAGTTGAGGGATGTGGAGCATTTACGGTTGCAAACGAGCCGAGCTTTATTGAGCTCGAGCTCGGCTCAGCTTGTTAATATCAATGAAACTTGAGCTCGGTTCAATAAGATTTTTTTTTAATATTATTTATATTATTCAAATAAAATCATTTAAATAAAAATATAATTAATATTATTTAATATATAAATAATGTATTTTTATTATTGTTTATATATATTTATATATTATTTAATATATAAATAATATATTTATTATATAATTTAAATAAAGATAAACGAGCCGAGCTTATTCCAGTCGAGCTTATTCAAGTTCGGGCTCGGCTCGTTTACTAAACGAGCCAAGCCGAGCTTGTTCATGAACAATTCGGTTCATTTGCAGCCCTAGGAGCATTGTTAGTGTACTCACTTAGGCCCCGTTTGTTTTCAGAGGTAGAATGGAGGGGATTGATAGGGAGGGGATTGATAGTGAGGGGATTGATAGCGAGGGGATTAAGTAAAATTGTGTTTGTTTTGATGATAGTTGTTAGTGTATGGATTGTTAAATTATTTTTATATACAATAAATATAAAATAATAAAACAAATAAAAAAAATACAAACACATTAAACATTAATGTTTTAAAAAAAATTCCCAACATGTAAAAAATTTTAAAAAAATAAAAATAAAATAAAAAAATTTCAGAAAAAAAATAAAATAAATAAAATAATGATTTTTACTTAACAAAAAATACAAAAAATTAAACATTAATGTTCAAAAAAAAAATGCCCGACATGTAAAAAATAAATAAAAATAAAAAATTTCTAGTCCGCCGGACTATTATTCTAATACCAAGTCCTAGAGGCCCATCCGAATCCCATCTGCAAGGCCTATCCTAAGCCCTTCGGCTTAGCAGTCCATTCCTCAACTCCGTAAACAAACAGCACATTAAATGGGGCTCACAGCTATCCTAATCCCAATCCCCCTCTCATACCCCAAAACAAACGAGGCCTTAACAAGTACTGCTATTAGACCAATGAGGTCAACCATCAACCACTTAAACATGGGGATGAAATGATTGTTGCTCTGTTTACAATAACTTGTATTATTTATTAGGTTGACTTGTGAGACTAGATTGCAACCATAGAAATGATGACGATGGTTTTAAATGAAGTCATCTATATATATATATATATTTGGAAAATCACGTCAGAGTGAGTTTATCAGTTCATTTATCAGACATTTATGTTATTCACTATAACGGAATGCTAAGAAGCACGTCCACTGCTACGGATACAAAACACAACAATTTAAAAAAAAAAAAAAAAAAAAAAAAGATACAGACATGGTGGGGATATGGCAAAAAATATATTTTTACCTTCTATGTATATGAATATAAATTTAGGGCACATAGATATTAGAGGCATCAATGTACATGCTTCTTCTTCTTTTTTCACTTTCCCCCTCTTTGTTTCTATATATTTTATTTTGACCCCAATCATTTCTCTAAAATCATATGGGATATGTGTGTCTTTGAAGTGTTCCCAAAGTGTCCTGCAAAAAGTAATAATTAAAATTGATATGCTACTTGATGTGTCCGACACGTGTTGGACACGGACGCTGCACCCTTTTTGAAGTGACCATGTTTCATATATAGAATGTGTATGTATTAATATAATGCATCATGTTTTTTTGCTTACGTTGAATCTCTCCTGTGAAAAAGCTTAATTTGTTAGGAACATAATTAATCTGTTGTTGCCTCAAAGATAAGTATTTTCCAATGTCATCCTTGTCAAAAGTGGGAGACACTCAAGTTCTAAGAAAAAACAATTAATTCACTTTTTGTGGTAAGGGGTGCATCTTTAAAACAAATGCTTTGACTTTTTATAGCAAACAAAGTTTTTGGTTGTGGTTTTGGTTATTTTTATTTTAAATTTTTCTTAGAGGGGGTTGGGGAGATGCGATGGAGAGCAAGATACTCATTTTTGGGATGGTGTAAGTTTTGTATCGGTAACATAGACTGAATTACTGTAGATTAGACTATATCTCTAATCTAAGATCCAAATGAATGATTGTAAAGCAATATTATTTTGTAGATCTCCTAATATGTATTCTAGAAAGGTTCATGCCAAAATGTCATTTCTTCATCTCTTGTTTTGATCATAAGTTCTTGAAGTTTTACCCTTTACTCAAGTAGTCTGCTCTTTGCCAAGTTGCTTGAGAACTATGCCAATCATACCATTGCTCTCTTTTGCCCCAGCCTTCCTTGTCAAGCAACTCTTTAATAAGTTTTTGGCAAGCTGCTATTAGTAAAAGAAGCATTTTCTCACTTTTTATTTTTATTTTTAAAACCTTCAGGGGATTGGACATGGAAGAAATACTTCAAAATTGGATTCAGAAAGACTTTCTATCCATTCATCAAGAGTTTCTAGATCTGGTCTACATTCCAGGTCTCTCTCTCTCTCACTGATGAGCAACCTGTGTACCATCATGCTGCATGCTTAATCTATCACGTGGAGATATACTAATTTAAATTATGCTTATGTTTTCTATATTATTAGTTCTTTTAAAGATAACAACAAAACCCTAACTGTCTGATCTCACTCTTCTGATCTCCAGCGAAATTCAAATCCCAAGGAATATATCATGCCCAGTCTCTCCGATTGGGAGCCCTCTTTTATATCCACGATCACCACAACATTTGAATGGAAGATTGTCTCCTTCGCCTATATCTAGCCCGCGTACTGTGTCAGGCTCATCCACGCCTCTCACAGGCGGAAGTGGTTCCATCCCATTTCATCACCTTAATCAATCTGTTTATTTGCAAGAGGGCTTTGGAAGCCAGCCAAATCCCCAGCAGAATCCCTACATTAATAGCCCATCCTATCATAGTCCAAACCATGACATATTTCGAGGGATGAAATCAGGATCACACATTTTCAGGGAACACTTGTCTGGTGAAAGTGAGGCTCATGGAAAGCATTTTGGAAGACCTATTCATGGGGAATTATATGATGGACAGTCGGTCTTGGCTGATCGTGTGAGTCAGCAGCTATTGAGGGAACAAGTGAAGTTGAGTCCATCTCTGGACCTCAGTTCCTGCTCTCTGTTGCCTGATCGGACAAATGGAATGTAACTTTGTTTGTTGCTATGGATCATGGTTCAGGGAAAGCTCGCCAGACCTCTGTTTGTTTTCAGGTTTAGAAGATTTATTTATTTGTCAAATTACTGACTGTGAAAGAAGCTAATTGTACAATAAGGACCCAAGATGGGAAAATGAGAAACTATGCAATGGGATGAGATTTTTGGAAGATGAGGGCTCTCACCTGCAGTGATGAATGTACACCCATTTGTTCAAGTGAAGCCTGCTTCCCGGCAAACAGAAGATGATGATGCTACATCGGCTTGTACAAAGTTAAGAGCTCTTAAGCCTTAATCTGACGCTTGACTGATCTGAAGTACGAATGATGATTTTGATGAGGAGAAGATAGCTTTGAATGATTAAATGTAGAGCAGATCCTTCGTAAGAGAACAAACTGTAAGTTACATGGGAAGAGAGGAGCAAGCTAGAAGATAAGTAGTTTCGATAATTATTTTTGGGGGTGAAACTGCTGTACAGAAAATGGGGAAACTGAATTAGGCTGGACATTGTGATTGTGTTGATAAGGCAGTTGCAGATTGGCTGAGCCTTAGCTTTTCTTTTTCTCACTACAGCTTATTGCTGGCTAAAAGTTGTAACCCACCAATTTATACTGTTCTACCTGATTTGTTGTTTGTACGTTACCATTTCAGGGAATTAAAGAGATCTAATTCAGGAAGTTTCATTTTTCTGCTCATGTGTTTGATTATTTTTCTGGTACAATCGGGGATGCAGGAAAGAAATTTCTTGAGGCTAGCAATGTACATTGTACAGTCAGTCCAGGGTAAGGAAAAGTAACCTTACAATGACAAAGGGAAAGAGAAATTTGATTGTTTGTTGATGCAATGACTTGCAAGATTAGATTTGAGAGGGGGGCATGGGGATGAAACTGGTGTCCTGCTTTTGAAATTCCTTGGTCTTGTATGGTGGAACTTATTGAGCTGTGTTTAGGTTGTTTGTTTTGTTTTTTTTTTTTTTGGAAATATTTGTCCGAGTGTTTTATATAATTTCTGATTATAACTTAAAAGGCATAAATAACTTAAAATAAACTAATTATCTAGTAGTTAGAGAATGAATTTTTTAACTTTTAATTTTTCATTGATTATCAATTTCAACTTGAAAAAATTTGTGCCAAACAGGCTGGCTGTTGGCTGCAGGTTTTGTTTATAGGGTATGTGAATAACATGGATGACGCGAAAATATTTTATTTATTGTACCCTCATTTGGTCACTATGGCTTTTGTAGGTGGGTGCCCTACTCTGTAACCTAGTGGACTGAGTTTAGGAGTTTCTGAATGGGATAAAATCAAGATTGGGGTGGAAATGACCCAATTATATGTCCTATAAGCTATTACAAAAATATCATATCACATAAAATAATCTTCAAACTTTTTTCTCTTCTATTTTACGTTCTCTATATGCCACATTTCTCTCTTACATCAATGTTGATTAACTATCAAATATGTAAATTTCAATCCTTGTAAATCATTTGTTATCCTAAGCCATGAAGCCACATTTTTAGAATTCGATACAAAATGCAAACGGTAAATGTTTGGGGTGTGCTATATAAGCACACTTTTTATCCTTTTTGTGTTAAATTACCTCTCTACTTTTCTGTATATCTTTTCGTAAAAAATCAAAAAATATACTTATTTAGATCATCTCAAACAACAATGTATTGGCCTGGTGCGGGGAGTAAAGTCAAGTATGAGGTCAATGTTCATAAATCCAAGGGTGGGGTAAGGACGACTCCACCTATACCCGCCATCATTACAGTTGTGTAAACACTGTCTAATTCGATAAAATTGCACCGATCTGTATTAATTTGTACCGTTCAATCCGTTAACTACAGACTAAACTTTAAATTTTATAATTCGTTCTGCTATAATTAATACATGTATATTTTTTAACTTAGAATGAAATATCAAAGTAAATAACTATTATAAATTTAAGATATGAAATATGTTACAAATTAATAGTTATACATATGAAAAATATTATAGAAAATTAGTTTGTGTTATTTACATATGAAAGTATGTAAATTAATATTATATATTATGCAAATACTAGATAATTGGTTAGAATATTCCTCAATCCGCCCAAAATCACCCAAATCGTGATTTGCCAACCTGCCATTCTGTTTATAATTTTATTCTCAAATTGCCTGAACCACACCGGACACACCCTTACCCGCCATGCTACCATTTCTAAGAGAGATGGATGGAAATATTTCTTTTATTTCTTTCTTCAATTTTTAAACTCCGAACAGAGGAGAAGAGCAAAATCATCCTGGGCAGAGCAGCACATACAGACATCTGCTATGTGATTTAGGTTTGGGAATTTACAACTCATTGGGAAGTCTCCAAACACAATACAAAGACAGTGAATGTATAACTTTCATATCATACGAGAAATATGGGTTAAACACCACACTGTATGAACCTCTAAGAAATTTGAGTGCATTGGTTAATCAATCTCAAGCTGAAATCCCACAATTTCTTTGCCATTTCAGTATCGTTGGCTTGCGAGTTTGCTTCAGCTAGGTTACAGTCCGCAAAATATTTTCCGGTCATCACTTTAACCTGTGGATGCAATGCCACATAGCATGTAGTTGCTGCACCCTACAACCAATTCCACTATAAATGATAGCATAGTCCACAATGTTATTTCTTTGCTTGGAAGGCCAATAAACTTCAAAAACTTTAAACTTTTAAGTGACAAAAAACTTAGAATTGGATTTAAAAAAACAAAAAAAAAAATGAAGAAAAAAAGTGTGTACAACATGTTGACAATCTTATCATGCACGATTAGTGAAGAGGTTATGCTATAATTATCGATTTTCTCATTTTGGGAGGAAAGAGGAGGAAGGGTGTGAATTATTGGTTTTTTTTTTTTTGCAACATGAGGGCTTAAAAAATTTAGTACCTGCTGAACATTTTTGATCACATATTTGCCAAGCACACCAATAAGACCTGCATCAGACAAAACAATCAGCACATCAATGTACAAAGCCTAGACAACTCCATATACATGAAACAGAAACAAATCCCATGGTACTTGCATTTGGCATGTTATGCTGCACAGCACATGGCAAATGTATCAATATCAACTATTACTTTCTTAAGCTGAACTTGTATTCCCTCGGTTCATATATTACTTCTTCTTCTTCTTTTTTTTCTTTTTTTTTTTTTTTTTTTTTTTGTGTGGTAAATAAACTTCAATTGAACAAAAATAATACAAACAAGACAGGAGGGAAAAACCCTAAGATCCAAGCCAAGCCACATCTCCAGGACAACTACCAGCTCAACGCAGTTCCTATATTCCTGAGAAGGGAGCAACATAGTTCTTGTATTCCTTTTTACTTTCTAAACCAAAAAAATCCTCTCTGCGTATGGCCCAGTCAATGGTACAACCAAATTTACTTTTTAGTTACTTTAAAATGATTAAATGGCCAGAATATCCTCGAGGAAAATATACTTCTTTTCAACAAATTTTGAAGAACTAGGCCACTTTTGGAGAATTTTAGTCAGATTTGGGAAGCTGAGAATATATCTGCAATTGAGGTTGGTTGAAAACTTTATCCCTAACGCTGTGTTTGGTTGGGGGATTTAGGAAGAGATTTGGAAAGGGAAAGGAAAAAAGAAGGTGAAATGTGAATAAAATATACCTACATTTTACCTAATTTCACACACATTTTTCCTTTCCTTTCCTTTTCCAAATCTCTTTCCAAATCCCCCAACCAAATACAACATAAATGAAATGGTGACACATCGTTTGTCTCACAAGGTTGAGCATAAGCAATAAAGTTTATTCTTCCTATAAAATTTATGGATAGGTGCCACGAAAAGGGAAAATAGTGATTACCACTAAAAAGGATGTGATGACGGAATAGATTAGTGGCAATTGCTCTTGGATGAAGTGAATTTGCAGTTATCTCCAACCTGTCATCCTGTGCAGAGACACGACTATTAATAACAACACTATCATGTTTCTATTTTAAGTGCTGATGTGAATGAAAGGACATTCCACACAGTCCATTCATGTTTAGCAGAAAGAAAAATTTTAGTTTTTGAAAGACATTTAAAGTGGTAAGTAATTTTTTCACCATAGATTTGAGTCACACACATACCTTCAGATGTCTCGCAAGTTCATGGGCATGCAGAACATTAGCAAGCTTTGACTGACCGTATGCAGATAGCTGGTTATACCTGAAGATTTCAAGTGCACACACATATTAAAAGAAAGCCAACTAGCCAAGATATACGCATATAGCATTTTTCACAAATAGAATTTGAAACATATCAAACTTTGCATACAAACCTATCAACTGTTTCCTGTATTCAACTCAGCTTATGCAAAATGGATTTAAAGTTGCAGCATACAGTTTATTCCTCCCTAATTTCAATATAACATGTACTTTTTGGAACTCCATTTTGGAGACTGTAACAGGGCAACATTCATCCAAAGCTTTAAAAAAAAAAATTTTGTTAAGTAAAAAAATTAATAACCAAAAAAACTTTGCAATGGGGTATTTGAGAACTGTATGCATTAATCATATGCTACAAGCAAGGTGGAGTAGCTTATAGCTGTTTTGCCAATGTGCTTATCCCTCGCAGTGAAGGATTTTCATTACCAAATGTAGAATCAAGAACAGTTGATACACGTATATATGCTGTATCTTAGGTGAAAATTCTTACCGTGATTGATCATTAATTTTGTCAAATCGGATTCCTTCAGGATATGAAAATTGGTGTCGTCTTGATGATACATTTACAATCCTGCCTTCTTTGCTAGTTGTACGGACTGTTTCCTTCAATGTTTCCAACAATAAATTTGTCAAAAGAAAATGACCTGCAAGAAGATAAGAGAATCTTTAAATCATTCACCCCTGCATCGACACCAATTAGTGAAGTGATATCTTGATTAAACCTTAACCATCATGATTGATAACAGAGAAAGAAAAATATAATTAGGTTGAAACCCACCTGGAGGAACTTCTAAAAAACCCTAGTATTTCTGAATTATGGAGCAGAATACTACACACGAGTTCAGAAATTTGCAAGTACCAAAAGTGACCATACTAAAAAAGGTGTAGCATTCGAGGAATTTAAATGAATGTACCATTACCTATGAACAGACTGTTCATACAAAAAATGTATCTCACCTATGTGGTTTGTTGCAAACTGTAGCTCTATCTTGTCTTTAGAAAGCATGAATGGAGTTCCCATAATTCCTGCATTGTTACGTACAACGAGAAAAAGAAAATTGCTTTGTATTAATATTGTATATAAACATACATACAATGTGGCATGTTAGGCTCATGAACAAGCATAAACCCATTTAAATTAACAGAAATCAAGCTTTAACTACAAACGTTAAGTTTAGCAGGATCCACAGAGAGAGAGAGAGAAGAAGAAGAAGAAGAAAAAGAGGAAGAAGAAGAAGAAAATTTAATCATTCTCTCTCTATCATGTTCCCTACATCTCTTACATGAGGAGATTCAAAGGAAGTCCCAAAGAATTGTATTCCGATACAAACTTCCTCACTGATGCCAACGAACTGAGATCCAATTCAATGGCGTCAACTTTCGCATTTGGGATTTCCTTAAGTATTGCTTCTTTGACCTCTTTCCCAGAAGACATATTTCTGACCCCCATAACTACATGGACACTGCGCATTGCAACACGCGCAGTTTCAGTACCAATACCACTTGATGCTCCTGCAATAGCAACAACAACAATAAGAAAAGTATATGGAAAAGATCAATGTATCAAATGCCAAAAGAACATTATTTTAGGTCATCAATCCACTTAAGCATTCCTTCAAAGTATAATTTAAATTTTGAAATGAAATGAGGTGGGGATTCGACAAGCATTGCTTGCCCAATCCAAACCCTCAAACGAAGTTTTTCAACATAACTAACTGTTGGTGATACTTACAAATAAAACACCAGAAAATACACAAAATAAAAGTTACAACAATTAATATAAGGGCTGAGGCGCGGGAAATTCGCTTTCTTAAAGGAGATTCAAGCCCTCTGCGGTTAGGCAAGGCCTCACACCGGTGCAGCAGAAAAAACCTTGACTTGTCCCCCCCAGGATACAACAGCCCGACTAAGTCGTGTGGTTCACCAATACTGCACAATTGGTTGAACCCAAAACTTTATCACACACACCCTTTTTTATTTGCCTAATAATCTCACTTGAGACATAACCAAGGAACAAACTTCTAATGAAAAACACTTCTTCTCTCGTGTGCCTCCTAAGACAGGAGGCAAGTTTATATATATATATATAGGAGTCTATCTAGATAAGAAAAGGAGGACTTGGAGAATACGTGAAGGATAAGGTTGCGAAGACTTGGAGAGACTTGAAAGTCTTGGCAAAGACTTGATGACTTAATGGATAAGTCTTGGGAAGACTTGGTAGACTTACCACTACAACAAAAAGCACTTTCGGCGACCAAAAAATCGTTTTTCGTCGCTAAAAGTAGGAGAATTGGCGACTAAATTGGATTTAGTCGCCAAAATGGAGCACTTTTCCCGACTAAAAGAGTTTAGTCGCCAAATATAATGCTTTTAGCGACTAAAAGGCAATTTAGTCGCCACATGTAGGGCTTTTAGCGACTAATGGTTGTTTAGTAGCCAAAAGTCAGGGTTTTTGGCGACTAAAATGATTTAGTAGCCAAAAGTCAGGGTTTTGGCGACTAAACTTCAGTTTCGTCGCCGATTATAGGTGTTTTGGCGACTAAAAACTGTTTAGTCGCTGAAAGTGAAGCTTTTTGGCTACAAAAAAAAAAAAATTAGTAGCTAAAAACAGGGTTTTGGCGACAAAATTTCAGTTTAGTAGCCAAAAGGGTACGTTTTTGGCGACTAAAAACAGGTTTAGTCGCCAAAACAGGGTCCGTTTAGGCCTAAGTCACGGTTTTTAGCGACGAAATAAGAATTAGTAGCTGAAAATTATATAATTGGCGACTAAAAATTAATTTTAGTCGCCAAAAGTGGGCCAAATTTTTTTTTAATAAATCATTTATTTTTTACATAAATTATATTTAATAAAAATAATTTTATTTATAAATATTGTTTTGTATTAATACCGGACAATATATTATATAAATAATATATATTTCATATATATTCATGTGATGTGTAGTGGCATAGTGGAGGGAGTGTGTGGCTAAAGGTGTGAAATGTTGGAGGGCTGCGGTTCGAAACTCAGAAACAGCAAAAAAAAGTGGGAATTTTTTTTTTTTTTTTACGAAACACCTTTGGCGACTAAAAGTTTAGTCGCCAAAAGTTCTTATTTTGGCGACTAAACGGTTTAGTCGGCGTTTGGTTGAGTATTCGTGACTAAACTATTAGTCGGTGAATGTGTGATTTTGAAAAGTGTAAAACACTATTGGCGACTAAATTATTGGTCGCCGAAGACGTCATTTTTGGCAACTAAAACAGGTTTAGTCGCCAATACCTCCCACGACCATTTATTGGCGACAAAAGCAGCGACTAAAATTTTTTGTCGGGGAAACCAAAAACTCGACTTTTAGCGACTAAAAGTGGACCTTTGGCGACTAAAAATTTAGTCGCCAAAGGTGATTTTTCTTGTAGTGTACCTAGGAAGTTATGGAATGGATAGTAAAGGAAGACTTGGAGAAGACTTTGGCAAAGCCTTAGCAAGGAAGGCTCGGGTGGATAAGATATGAGAAAGACCAAGACCAAGACTTAACTAGGAAGAAAAGAAAAGAAAAACCAACAATAACACAAGATAATATTAAAATACCTGCTAACATTCCCCCACCTATTTTAATATTATAGGTAACAAAACTGAGATTATTAGGCAAATAAGGATGTTATGCATCATGGTAGGTGTGCTCTGCATTGAACCTCCATTAGTGAAACAATAATATCTACTCCAGAGCCAATAGTATGCTCAGCATTGAACTATGACTACTTAAGGGAAATAAATAATTATTGCACACATATAATATTCCAGGTGTTCACAAAAGCTTTAAAAGCTAGCACGTTACGGCTTTGTGTAATCCCAGGATTCATGAATGTATTTGAGAATTAGCCCAAATCTCATAGGTAGCGGCCCCACTACCACACTCACATAGGTGAATTCTGTCAAGGGTGCTCCTGTAACTATGACACCCTACTCAATAAGAGCTACAGAAATTCATTAAGAGTTTTTTAATAACTCAACCTCTACAACGTTACAGGATAAATGCACTTACATCAGAAGGATGGGTAAAAATTAATTTAGTGCATTTCTCACGGCCATCATATGATCGTTTTTCTCATTGAACCCAGTTATAGGATCTCTGGTCCCTGGGTTGAGTATCCTCATACATAGCTCCTGCTATATTCAATGGGCTTCAATCCCATCCCCCTCGATGTATTCCAGACTCTATCTCTTGCTAAGGCCTTAGTTAATGGATCTGCAAGATTATCACCAGATTTAATATAATCCACATTTATGATGCCATTATTCATATAAGATCTCACAGTACTGTGTTTTCTTCTGATAGGTCTGGATTTACCGTTATAATAACGGTTATTAACTCGACCAATTGCTGCGGTGCTATCACAATGAATCAATATAGGTGGAATCGGTTTTTCCCAACAAGAGATCTCATTTAACAAATCTCTCAACCAATTTGCTTCTTCACTAGCTGTGGCTAAAGCAATAAGCTCAGCCTCCATTGTTGAATTAGCAATAATAGTTTGTTTTTTCGATTTCCAACTTATAGCACCACCTCCCAATGTAAATAGGTAACCAGTAGTTGATAATGAATCACCTGACAAGGTATTCCAATCGGCATCACTGTAACCTTCAAGTACTGCAGGATACTTATTATAAAATAAGCCATATTTTATGGTACCAGATAAATATTTCATAAGGCACTCAATGGCTAGCCAGTGATCACTGCCAGGCTTGCTAGTAAACCTGCTAAGTACTCCAACTGCATAGGCAATGTCAGGTCTAGTACAGTCAGTCGCATAACGCAAGCTACCAATCGTACTAGCATATTCCTTTTGATTAATTACATCCTCATCATTTTCAACAGGAAATAAACGCACATGAGGATCAAAAGGAGTAAGTACATGCTTGCAGTTATAAAAATTATATTTTCTCAAAATTTTCTCAACATAATGCGACTGATCAAGAAATATACCATCACAAGTTTTGGTAATTTTTATTCCCAAAATATAATTAGCCTCACCAAGATCTTTCATATCAAAGTGGCTACTAAGCATATTTTTAGTTTCCACGATGATATGCAAATTAGAGCCAAATATAAGTAAATCATCCACATAGAGGCTAATAATGACATGTGAATTCTCTTCAGATTTATAGTAAATGCATTTATCACATTCATTCGTTTTATAGCCATTCTCAACCATGCAGGAATCAAATTTTTCATGCCACTGCTTAGGGGCCTGTTTTAAGCCATAGAGGGATTTAACTAGCTTGCACACTTTGCTTTCTTGACCGGGTTCCACAAAACCCTCAGGTTGATCCATATGGATTTCTTCACCCAGGTCTCCATTTAAAAAGGCTGTTTTAACATCCATTTGATGAATTTTTAAATCATGAATTGCAGCCACTACAATTAATAATCTAATGGATGTAACTCTAGTAACCGGAGAAAATGTATCAAAAAAGTCAAGATCTGCTTGTTGTTTAAAACCTTTTGCAACAAGTCTTGCTTTATATTTATCAATAGTTCCATCCGGTTTAAGTTTTTTTCTCAAAACCCATTTACAGCCAATAGTTTTACAACCTGGTGGTAAATCTACTAAAACCCAAGTTTTGTTGGATAACAATGATTCCATCTCATCATTTACAGCCTTGTTCCAAAAAACAGAGTCAGGAGATGCCAAAGCTTCTTGTAAAGTTAATGGAGTTTCCTCCATATTAAAAACAGGATAATCAGGGCCAAAATCTTTTTCTAGTCTGGCTCTTTTACTCCTTCTAGCTTCAAAAACTATAGGATCTTGGTTTTGTAAAAGAGGAGTAGAGGAACCAGTTTCAGATAAAATATTTTCTTGATAATTTTGACCCCCAACATTTTTAGATTTAAAAGGAAATTTTTCTTCATGAAAAATTGTATCTCCTGATTCAAAAATTATTTTGTTTTCAAAATCAAAAAATCTATAGGCTGTACTATTTGTTGCATATACAAGAAAAGCACAAGTGGCAGCTTTCACACTTAATTTAGGTCTTTTAGGGTCCACAAGTCTAACAAAAGCTAGATAACCCCAAACCCTCAAATATCTCAAATTTGGCTTATGCCTTTTCCACAACTCAAAAGGTGTAACTTTTGTTTTTTTATGTGGCACTCTGTTTATGACATAACATGCAGTTAAAATTGCTTCTCCTCACAAATTTGAAGGAGCACCTGCTTCAATTAGCATAGCATTTGTTAAATCAGTTAAAGTTCTATTTTTCCTTTCTGCTACACCATTAGATGCAGGTGAATATGGTGG
Source organism: Camellia granthamiana (assembly GCA_036172215.1). Lineage (NCBI taxonomy): Eukaryota > Viridiplantae > Streptophyta > Magnoliopsida > Ericales > Theaceae > Camellia > Camellia granthamiana. The sequence goes on along the minus strand of CM069911.1, from coordinate 122,266,483 downwards.
AGTAGTTTCATGGATTATTCCCAAAGACTGAGCAAACGAGTTGAATCCAAAAGATTCATACTCTCGGCCTCTATCACTTCTATACCTTTTAATCTTTTTACCGAATTGATTTTCAATTTCAAGAAGGAATTCTTTAAATTTTTCAAAAGCATCACTTTTATTTTTCAACAAGTATACATAAGTGTATTTTGAAAAATCATCAATAAAAGTGATAAAATATCTATTTCCACCACGTGTTAAAATTCCTTCAAATTCACATAAATCAGTGTGAATTAATTCTAACAATTCAGTATTTCTCACCACACTTTTATGAGGCCTTTTAGTTATTTTTGCTTGACTGCAAACTTCACATTTCTCAAATTTATTTGTCAGTCTGGGAATTAATCCTAAACTACTCATGACTCCCACATATCGTCTATTAATATGACATAGACGAGCATGCCAAAAATTCATAGAAGACAGCATGTAAACAGAAACATGTGCTCTCTTATTCTCAACATTTAATTTAAACATTCCATCATAGGCATACCTTTTTCCCACAAATATGCCTTTTTTAGTGATTACATATTGGTCAGATTCAATAGTCTGTTTGAAACCAACTTTGTTGAGCAAATAACTTGACATCAAATTTTTCCTCATGGACGGTGTGTACAACACATCTTTTAAAACAAGCACACGTCCAGAGGTAAAATTCAGCTCAACATCCCCACACCCGAGCACCTTGGTTAAACTGGAGTCACCAAGCATAACAGTCCTCTCCTCATTAAAAGGAGTGAAATTTTTGAACCAATCTTTATCATAACAGACATGCCTATTAGCACCAGAGTCTGCCCACCACCCTTCCACAGATTGAACCATAAAAATATCTGTGATCATAGCCACAAATGGTTCCTCGGTAACATTGGCCTGTGGTCGAGGCTGTTGTTTCTGAAATTTGCAAGTTCGAGCAATATGCCCACTTTTGCCACACACAAAACATGTCACGTTTGTCAGATCTTGTGAAGGGGGTTCTTGGTTCCATTTCTTTTGCCTCGGGTAATTTTTATTTTGTGGTCTTCCAGTATTTTTCCAAATTTTCTTAACTGGCTTCAAATGACTATTTTTATGAAATTGACCTTTATGTAAAGTATTTCCAGAAGTTAAATTTACCTTTGCAGTGGAATGCTCTTGTGTCATAAGAGCATCTTGTCCTCGTGCTTCCTCCTCTACCCGAATCCGTGTGATTAGAGTCTCCAAGGACGTCTCTTTTTGCTTGTGGCGCATTGACTTCTGGAACTCCCTCCAAGATGATGGAAGTTTGTCAACAATACCTGCTACAACAAGATTGTCTCCAATTTTGATGCCTTCAGATCTCACTTCAGCCACTAGCATCTGAAAATCTTGAACTTGCTCTACCACTGATTTTCCATCTATCATTTGATAGCGGAAAAAGCGGCTTGCAGCATATTTTTTAGCGCCTGCTTCTTCAGTGTCATATTTATTCTGCAAGGCTTTTCAAATTTTCTTGGCTGTGGTGTAAGTAGTATCATAATAATCATAAAATTAATCAGAAAGACAATTCAAAAGATAGTATCGACAATTATACTCATCTGTGTTGTATTTCTCGATTTTTTCAAGATGAGCAGCATACTCCTCATCGGTCATTTCTTCAGTGGGGACTTTGTTAGGATTTTTCTTGGTTAGGATATAGGCCACCTTGAGGAGACTGAGGTAGAAAAGCACCTTGCCTTTCCATCTCTTGAAATGAGCTCTCTTGAACCGGAAGGGCTTGTTGAGATCACTGGTGTTCTCGTTGGGCTTCTCCAGTACTGGCTCCATGAACTTTTGCTAGTTGAATCTCCTTAAAATTGTTGGTGATACTTACAAATAAAACACCAGAAAATACACAAAATAAAAGTTACAACAATTAATATAAGGGCTGAGGCGCGGGAAATTCGCTCTCTTAAAGGAGATTCAAGCCCTCTGCGGTTAGGCAAAGCCTCACACCGGTGCAGCAGAAAAAAACCTTGACTTGTCCCCCCCAGGATACAACAGCCCGACTAAGTCGTGTAGTTCACCAATACTGCACAATTGGTTGAACCCAAAGCTTTATCACACACACCCTTTTTTATTTGCCTAATAATCTCACTTAAGACATAACCAAGGAACAAACTTCTAATGAAAAACACTTCTTCTCTCGTGTGCCTCCTAAGATAGGAGGCAAGTTTATATATATATATATATATAGGAGTCTATCTAGATAAGAAAAGGAGGACTTGGAGAATACGTGAAGGATAAGGTTGCGAAGACTTGGAGAGACTTGAAAGTCTTGGCAAAGACTTGATGACTTAATGGATAAGTCTTGGGAAGACTTGGTAGACTTACCTAGGAAGTTATGGAATGGATAGTAAAGGGAGACTTGGAGAAGACTTTGGCAAAGCCTTAGCAAGGAAGGCTCGGATGGATAAGATATGAGAAAGACCAAGACCAAGACCAAGACTTAACTAGGAAGAAAAGAAAAGAAAAACCAACAATAACACAAGATAATATTAAAATACCTGCTAACACTAACTCATCAGAATTGGTTCTACAGTGAAATGCACTATAGGTTTGAATAAAAAAAGAAAGAAATGCACTATAGGTAAAATAGGTAAAAGCCAAATAGTCCAACTTTAGGGGAATTCTGCAACAGGCCTTGTTCTAAAATCTAGTATGTCAAGTGTGTGAACATCTATGGTTCAGTGAATTTAAACATGTAGACTACTTAAATATATATATATATATATAAAACCAAGATATCAGAATTATTATAAATTCATTCTCTGGGTTAATTCTTTGAGAAAAATCATTTTAGCAACTACAATTTCCCAAGTCCGGGCACATATAACATACTTCGAAAAGCTATTTTTATATAATTTTTCATAAGTAAAACCGGAATTGAACACAAGGAGGTATCTTCATGGTGTTTCGAAAAATTTGTTCATATATATGTATAATAAAAATCCAAGCCCTTTTCCACCCAGTTTCAAAAATAAAAAAAAGAAAAGAAAAGAAAATAGACAACCCAATGCTTCAATTAATATATTAAAAAAAAGAAAGAAAGATAATGGGTTGAGTATATGGACTGTTAACAATTTACATACAACAAAGTTTACTGGTATTGTTGGAGTACTGTGATTAACAAACCCCATATTCGATTACAACCCAATCGTTTTTTAAACCAGGTAGGAAAGGAATTGCGAATGATATACAAAATGAAGAATAATTTATTGGTTTTGGTTTCGAACTAGGGTTAAGGAAAGTTAAGTGTATTTTATAATTAGTGCTTACTTTACTTTAATGCTTTACTTTTTATCCTATCGGTCACTTTTCACTTTAGGCCATAATCTTGTTTATAAATTGTCTACAATTTCTCTTATATCTACGGGCTATTATATATTGAATTATGTATATAAAAGAGATACACATTTTTCTCAAAAAAAAATATAAAATAAAATAAATATGGTATAGTGGAAAACATGATGTGATAAAATAAAATAAATGAGAAGTTAAGAGCCAATCTTAACAGGGATGTGAGAAATTGATTAAAAAAAAAAAAAAAAAAAAAAAAAAAAGAAAAGAAGGGAAATGAAAGGGATTGGTGTTGGAATAAAAAAATATATATGAAAAAGAGAAATGATAAATACGTAAATAAGAAGAAGAAAAGGAAAAATAATTTGTCAAAGGCCGGGGGACATGCCCATGCGAATGTGGGTGTCATGATAATGAAAAGAGAAAAGAAAGAAACAGAAGAAAATTCAAAAGTTAGTGGAAATAGATTGGTTGATTATCAGTGGAAAGAATAAAAGATACCAAAGGAAAAAGAAATAACAATAATAATGGTTATTGAAAAAATAAATATATAAAAAATGAGGATGCAGAACAGACAGGAGGCAACAAGCAGGTGCGAGAGAGCGTTAGCTTATGCTTTTTCACAGTAGCTCCGAATATGTTCGAAGAAGAAACAAGACAGATCCGATGGAACTACTGAACCAAACATGGGTTGGAGCTGGCTAGAGCGGTGGATGGCAACTCGTCTTCGAAAAAGTTCCCCTTTCAAAAACAGTGCAAGTTCGGTCAACATTAACAAAAGATCAATGGTCAGAAGGAGACTTTTCGATGTAGGAGGTGAAGAAAAGGAGAGTTGTGGATCGAATGATGTGTTGCCGACGGCGTCATGCCCGGAAGCGGCGGTTGTGATGAAAATTCACCAGACTTTGAGCTGCAGCCTCGAGTTAAACCTAAAATTGGGTCTGGAGACACAGATGACATGATAACTGGCTTGTTGCAGAATTTGTCTCTGGAAGGATTAGGTCCTCGATGGATCAGGCCCCGTCCACCAAGGCTCCCAATATTGGATGGAGAACTTGTGTGGCTCAACCCTAGTAATAATCATGAGCTTTTATGGGATTATGGAATGTGTGCTGATACTAGCAGAGGGGCTGCAGTTAGAGATCTAATCGCAAAAGCTTTGAAGGGCACACTTGCACCTGTTCAACAAGAGCAAGTCTTAGTTGAGTTGACAAATGACCTCACTTTGAAGATGAAGATTCTTTGTATTGTTACAAATTACGGTCTGTGCACTGAAGTCCCGTATGGAGACGGTAGCTGCGTTCTTCAATTTGTCTCATCGACTGAAGAACATAACAAGTGAGGTAAACCGATTAAACGCTCAACTTTTGCTGCTTCAACGTATGTATAAGGATGTGCGAGCAGAGATTAGTACACTGAAGGCGGAAAATAAAGAGCTGAAACGAAAGGCCACTGTCATGGTCCAATTCGAAGTCCCTCCATATTCTGCGTTTGAGGATCAGTGGGGAGTCAACTCGCTCGGCGGGCTTGTAAGCACTGAGGTAAGACCTTCAAGGGTCGCCCAAGATGAAAGTAAGAGGAAGAGATCGACAAGAGAGTCAAGTAAGTGAGGTCGGCGCACGACCGACATTGGTGGGTAATCATTGCTACCGGGATGGTGCCGGAGAAAATCGAAAAATGCTTGGTATTTTGTGATTTTTTTTTATTTTTATTTTTTGATTTTTCCATCAACATACCCATCATTTTTATTTCATCACAATTCCATCATTTCCACCCTACCCGAATTTGCAGAACAAACTCGTTTTATTATCACAATTCTACACCAAAGATTGACGCTATAGGAGCCCACTCCCACCACAAAAAAAAAAAAAAAACCAACCACAAAATACCAAGCATTTTTTGATTTCGTCCGACACCATCTCGGCAGCAACGATTACCCACCAATGCCGGCCGTGCGCCGACCTCACTTACTTGACTCTCCCGCCAATCTCCTCTTGTTTTCATCTTGGGCGACCCTTGAAGGCCCTGCTTCAGTGTTTACAAGCGCGCCGAGCGAGTTGACTCCTCGCTAATCATCAAACGCAAAATATGACAGCACTCCGAATTGGACCATGACAGTGGCCTTCCGTTTCAGCTCTTTATTTTCCGCCTTCAGTGCGCTAATCTCTGCTCGCGCATCCTTGTTCATACGTTGGAGCAGCGAAAGTTGGGCGTTTAATCGGTGTACCTCACTTGTCCTATTCTGCAGTCGGTGAGACAAATTGGAGATCGCAACCACTGTCTCCATACAGGACTTCAGTGTGTATTGGTTAGCTTCAATGTCAGATTGAGTTGCCATTATTTGCTTGACTGACAACGTAGGAAGGTTCGGAAGAGTAAGAGTAGGGGCACTTGGTACAGGAGAGCTTATGGGATCATTGAGGTCTGGAAAGAGGGTGAGAGAACCAAGGGAAGAGGCCATATCAGAGGATACAAAAGAAAGGGGTTGCAGAGTGGTTCATAGCTTTTTTGCTCTGTCTCTCTCACTGGCCTCGGCTTAAAAAGAGAATGAAGAGACGAATACGACAAAGAGAGAGAGTGAGAGCCGAGGCAATCGTTGCACATCAAGGAGCGTCTAGCTCTGTCGGTCACGTGAATCGCACGCCAGACACGATGCTCGGAGCCACAGTGTCAGGCGCAACTTTTGAAGGCGCGACATATATATATATATGTATGTATATCTTTGTATGTATATATACACGACCATATAGTGTCTTTTCTAACGATCCGACACCACCATACAATGTCTTCTACAACGGTCCTCCACAACTATACCGTGTCTTCTACAACGATCTGACACGGCTATACAGTGTCTTCTACACCAGTCTGCCACAAACATACAGTGCCTTCTACACCGGTCTGCCACAAACATACAATGTTTTCTACAATGGTCTGACACGACCATACAGTATCTCCTAGTTTATTTTATTTTTTAGTTTATTTTCACGTTTTGTTACTCTCTCCAAACTAATGTTAGTTGGTACCTATCCTCCTTGAGTTTGAGGGGAGCTGTTAGTGTATGTTATAATTAGTTCTTACTTATTGCTTTAGTCTTTACTCTTTCGGTCACCTTCCACTTTAGGCCATAATGTTATTTGTAGGTTGTCTGTAATCTCTCCAATATATAGGAGCTATTGTACATTGAATCATATATATAAAAGAGATACATATTTCTCTCTCTCTCTTTCTCTATACATTATTCTAACATGGAAGATTAGATTAGAAGAGAGAGAGAGAGACCTGTAACAATGGCAGTGAGACCAGTCCCATCAATTCCTCGAGTAACTTCCTCAGCTGTAGAGCTTGCTGAATACCCAGATGGTCCTTTTCTGCTCAACAGCCACATTCTCTCTCTCTCTCTCAAGAACCTAAACAGAGAGTCATATCTTCAAGCGATGACCAAAAACAGAGAAAGAGAGATGGACCATGCATTTATATTTGTTTCGCGTCATACAATAGTCGAATCCTTAATGATCTGTTTGGGTTAATGCCTAATTGTGTGTCATTTTAATTAAAAAAAAAATCTCAAACCACCTTTTTTTTGGGCTTGTTTTGGGTTAATTACAACTCAACTAATAGAAAAATAATTGATTGATATCATTTTTTTGATGCATCACAGAATTTATAAAGTTGATCTAATAATGCTCTATTCAATATTACTTATAATAATAATAATAACAATAATATTTTATTTCTTAATTTTAAAATCTTATAATTCAACTCAGTGGAATAGCGGACCAGAAAAAGATTTTATAATGTCTTGAGTTTGACAAAAACAAATAATAAGAAAATGAATTAATTATATTTACTAGCATTGATGTAATCTAACTTTGATACTTTCAATTATGTGCCTCATTAATGAGGTTTTTTTATATATTTACTACCAAAAACTTTTTAAATTATGTCACATCATCAATTGGTACAATAATTAGTATACTAATTAGTGCGTATAGCATTATTGTATGCTGTTCTCATTTCCTATTATCCTCCAACTAATTTTAAAGTTAAAAAAGAATTAAAAAATAAAACTTGAATCGATGTCTTTTATCTCTCTTTACCTCTCCCTATGTTTTGCATGTTTTACAATAATTCTGCCACTGTGTGCAATCAACAATTCTACATACACATAATAGATTCACAAAATAAAAATTATTGTGTGATTCAAATTCATTTTACATGTAAACTACACAATACTAAACTTAAATTTAGGGGAAATTACTTACAGTTGGACAAACAAAAAAAATTCAAACATAGAGCCCCACAGTTATTCACTTGCACCCTATAACATAATCAGTTGAACTCTCAATATTTTTGTAATTTTTTTTTCTTTTCCACTAATTCCCCCTTAAATTTATATCACACAATTTTTTTTCTCTACAATTTCTGTGCACAAATCTTTTTTGTTCAGCAATTGGTGATGGACCGATCAATGGGTTGGCTTCTGACCCATAATTATGTGATCCTCTTCTTCTTGCCCAACTTCCATTTTCCACTTATACAATTCTTAATTTGCTAATGAGGTACATGGATTCGTTAACAGATTAAGAATTCAAATCTTGTCATCGACAAATATGTCCCAAGTTCCCCACTATTTGGAGGAAGAATTTATACACCAAAGCAAGAAGTCCAAATCCACACAAGCATGCATCTTCTAAATCCTATCACTATGTTTGATTCTTGAATCTTGGATTTATCAAGGAAAAAAATAAAAGATAAATAAAATTACTCACCAATCACTTGTTTCAATGAGGTTATACCCAACAAGAATGACTACTGTAATCCTTTTATTTTTATCTGAAGTCAAATAATATGAGTAAATAAGCATAAACGATTAATAAAATTATTACAATTCAAGGATTTATCAGATTGTTCTTTGTTAACAAAGCAGTGCAAACACCATTCAACTAGCTTACGTACTAATCTTATTTTTGCGGTACAGTGGATTTTGTGAAATTAGGAGTACATTACTTAACTAAGTTCATGCTGAAATCCCAGAGTTTCTTTGCCAACTCGACATTCATAGCGTGTCCACTTGCTTTGGCCACATTGCTGTCACTGAAATATTCACCACTTTTTCCCTCGACTTGTGGATGCAATGCCACATAACATGTCTTTGCCGCCCCCTACAGCCAGATTGATGCAATAAAAAATATATAAAAATAAAAAAATAGAAAAATGTGAGTACTGTTGAATATAGAAATCAAAATATTATGTTTGAATATAGAAATTATAATAAGCATTATTTTGATTATAGGAATCTTGCCTTGTATATATTGTTTTCTAAATTGTATGATGAATATATTATATCAATAATGTTTGAGAGCTCGAAATATTGCTCCCCCGAATCCCCCTAATGCCCAAAACGACGTCGTTTTGGGCATTAGATTTTTTTTTTTTTTTCCTTTTTTTTCCTCCATTTTCGACCATTTTTTGAGCTCAAACGCAGGGAAGAGGGAGAGGGAGAGGGAGAGGGAGAGCGAGAGAGAGGGAGAGCGGAGAGCAGAGAGGGAAAGAGAGGGAGAGAAGAGAGGAGGGAGACACACACACACACAAATGGCCCCTGCATTCCGGCCGAGCGTCCGATCGTCGCAGCTCCGTCCGATCGTCGAGCTCCGCCGATCGTCGCAGCTCCATCCGATCGTCGCAGCTCCGTCCGATCGTCGAGCTCCGCCGATTGTCGAGCTCCGCGTCTGCCTTCTTCCTCCGCCTCTGCCTTCTCTTCTTTCTTCTTCTTTCTTTCTTCTTCTTTCTTCTTCTCTTCCTTCTGCGTCTGATTCTGATTTTCTGATTCAAAAAAAAAAAAAAAAAAAATTGAACGACGAAACGACGTCGTTTCGTAATTAGGGGGATTCGGGGAGGCTCAATTTCGAGCCCTCTAGCACGGTTGATATTATATATACATGGTCTCTACCTCATTGATTGGTAAGCTAAATAATTTTTTCTATTCATTTTGGTATCAGAGCCTTCCTAGCCGTCTCTCTCAACCACCCATCACCACCGACTGCCTTCTTTTTTCTCTCTAGCCTCCGACAGCCCTTTTTCTCCCTTCGACATCCTCAGCCCAACCTTCTTTCAGCCTTCACCTAGCTTCCAACAGCCCTTTCCAACTCTTTTTCTACCTCCAACAGTTTCAGCCCAACCTCAACCCTACCTCCGCAGCGCCTCTCCTTCATTGTCTTCACCTCAGCAAGCCTTCTTTATCTCTATTGAGGCTTTGGTTGCTGCAGACAAAACATGGTTTTGGTCTTACATGCTTCAGCTGCCTCTTTAGATGGTCCGTGACTGTTTTTTTTTTTCCCTTCTTGGAGTGATTGGACTGATATATTAAGCCATTTTGTTTGTTCTTTTATTATTATGGGCTACCAGGTTTATTCGGTATCATCTATTATTTTGGTTAGAATATTTTTCAATCCGTCCAAAACCACCCAAACCGCGATTTGCCAATCTGCCATTCGGTTTATAATTTTATTCTCAAACCACCCAAACCGCACCGCACACACCCCTACCCGCCATGTTACCATTTCTAAGAGAGACTGATAGAAATATTTCTTTTATTTCTTTTTTTCATTTTTTAAACTCCGAACAGAGGAGATGAGCAAAATCATCCTGGGCAGAGTAGCATATACAGACATCTGCTATGTAATTTAGGTTTGGGAATTTACAACTCATTGGGAAGTCTCCAAACACAATACAAAGACAGTGAATGTATAACTTTCATATCATACGAGAAATATGGGTTAAACACCAAACTGTATGAACCTCTAAGAAATTTGAGTGCATTGGTTAATCAATCTCAAGCTGAAATCCCACAATTTCTTTGCCATTTCAGTATTGTTGGCTTGCGAGTTTGCTTCAGCTATGTTACAGTCTGCAAAATATTTCCCGGTCATCCCTTTAACCTGTGGATGCAATGCCACATAGCATGTAGTTGCTGCACCCTACAACCAATTCCACTATAAATCATAGCATAGTCCACAATGTTATTTCTTTGCTTGGAAGGCCAATAAACTTCAAAAACTTTTAAACTTTTTTAAGTGACAACAACTTAGAATTGGATTTTGACTTTTTTTTTTTTTGATTTATTTTTTTTAAAATAAAAAAACGAAGAAAAAAACTGTGTACAACATGTTGGCAATCTCATCATGCACGATTAATGAAGAGGTTATACTATAATCATCGATTTTCTCGTTTTGGGAGGAAAGAGGAGGAAGGGTGTGTATTATTGGTTTTTTTTCCAACATGAGGGCATAAAAAATTTAGTACCTGCTGAACATTTTTGATCACATATTTGCCAAGCACACCAATAAGACCTGCATCAGACAAAAGTATCAGCACATCAATGTACCAAACCTAGACAACTCCATATGCATGAAACAGAAACAAGTCCCGTGGTACTTGGATTTGGCATGTTATGCTGCACAGCACATGGTAAATGCATCAATATCAACAATTACTTCTTAAGCTGAACTTGTATTCCCTCAGTTCATATATTACTTCTTCTTCTTCTTTTTTTCTTTCTTTTTTGTGGAAAATAAACTTCAATTGAACAAAAATAATACAAACAAGACAGGACGGAAAAACCCTAAGATCCAAGCCAAGCCATATCTCCAAGAAAACTACCAGCTCAACATAGTTACTATATTCCTGAGAAGGGACCAACATAGTTCTTATTTTCTTTTTTATTTTTCTAAACCAAAAAAATCCTCTCTGCATATGGCCCAGTCAATATTACAACCAAATTTACTTTTTAGTTACTTTAAAATGATTAAATGGCCAGAATATCCTGCAGGAAAATATACTTCTTTTCAACAAATTTTGAAGGACCAGGCCACTTTTGGAGAATACAAGGGTTTTAGTCAAATTTGGGAAGATGAGAATATATCTGCAATTAAGGTATATTTTATTCACATTTCACCTATCTCTTTCCTTTCCTTTTCCAAATCCCTCTCCCAACCAAACACAGCGTAAATGAAATGGTGACACATCGTTTGTCTCACAAGGTTGAGACTAGCAATAAAGTTTATTCTTCCCATAAAATTTATGGATAGGTGCCACGAAAAGGGAAAATAGTGATTACCACTAAAAAGGATGTGATGACGGAATAGATTAGTGGCAATTGCTCCTGGATGAAGTGAATTTGCAGTTATCTCCAACCTGTCATCCTGTGCAGACACGACTATTAATAACAACACTATCATGTTTCTATTTTAAGTGCTGATGTGAATGAAAGGACATTCCACACAGTCCATTCATGTTTAGCAGAAAGAAAAATTTTATTTTTTGAAAGACATTTAAAGTGGTAAGTAATTTTTTCACCATAAATTTGAGTCACACACATACCTTCAGATGTCTCGCAAGTTCATTGGCATGCAGAACATTAGCAAGCTTTGACTGACCATATGCAGATAGCTGGTTATACCTGAAGATTTCAAGTGCACACACATATTAAAAGAAAGCCAACTAGCTAAGATATATGCATATAGCATTTTTCACAAATAGAATTTGAAACATATCAAACCTTGCATACAAACCTATCAACTGTTTCCTGTATTCAACTCAGCTTACGCAAAATGGATATAAAGTTGCAGCATACAGTTTACTCCTCCCTAATTTCAATATAACACTTACTTTTTGGAACTCTATTTTGGAGACTGTAACAGGGCAACATTCATCCAAAGCTTTAAAAAAATTATTTTTAGTAAGTAAAAAAATTAATAACCAAAAAAACTTTGCAAGGGGTAATTGAGAACTGTATGCATTAATCATATGCTACAAGCAAGGTGGAGTAGCTTATAGCTGTTTTGCCAATGTGCTTATCCCTCGCAGTGAAGGATTTTCATTACCAAATGTAGAATCAAGAACAGTTGATACATACGTATATATGCTGTATCTGAGATGAAAATTCTTACCCTGATTGATCATTAATTTTGTCAAATCGGATTCCTTCAGGATATGAAAACTGGTGTCGTCTTGATGATACATTTACAATCCTGCCTTCTTTGCTAGTTGTACGGACTGTTTCCTTCATGGTTTCCAACAATAGATTTGTCAAAAGAAAATGACCTGCAAGAAGATAAGAGAATCTTTAAATCATTCACCCTCTGCATCGACACCAATTAGTGAAGTGATATCTTAATTAAACCTTAACCATCATGATTGATAACAGAGAAAGAAAAATATAATTAGGTTGAAACCCACCTGGAGGAACTTCTAAAAAACCTAGTATTTCTGAATTATGGAGCAGAACACTACACACAAGTTCAGAAATTTGCAAGTACCAAAAGTGACCATACTAAAAAAGGTGTAGCATTCAAGGAATTTAAATGAATGTACCATTACCTATGACCATACTGTTCATACAAAAAATGTATCTCACCTATGTGGTTTGTTGCAAACTGTAGCTCTATCTTGTCTTTAGAAAGCATGAATGGAGTTGCCATAATTCCTGCATTGTTACTTACAACGAGAAAAAGAAAATTGCTTTGTATTAATATTGTATATAAACATACAGACAATATGGCATGTTAGGCTCACGAACAACCATAAACCCATTTAAATTAACAGAAATCAAGCTTTAACTACAAACGTTAAGTTTAGCAGGATCCAGAGAGAGAGAGAGAGAGAGAGAGAGAGAGAGAGAAGAAGAAGAAGAAGAAGAAGAAGAAGAAGAAGAAAATTTAATCATTCTCTCTCTATCATGTTCCCTACATATCTTACATGAGGAGATTCAAAGGGAGTCCCAGAGAATTGTATTCCGATACAAACTTCCTCACTGATGCCAACGAACTGAGATCCAATTCAATGGCATCAACTTTCGCAGTTGGGATTTCCTTAAGTATTGCTTCTTTGACCTCTTTCCCAGAAGACATATTTCTGACCCCCATAACTACATGGACACCGCGCATTGCAAGAACACGCGCAGTTTCAGTACCAATACCACTTGATGCTCCTGCAATAGCAGCAACAACAACAATAAGAAAAGTATATGGAAAAGATCAATGTATCAAATGCCAAAAGAACATTATTTTAGGTCATCAATGCACTTAAGCATTCCTTCAAAGTATAATTTAAATTTTGAAATGAAATGAGGTGGGGATTCGAGAAAAATGGCTTGCCCAATCCAAACCCTCGAACGAAGTTTTTCAACATAACTAACTCATTAGAATTGGTTCTAAAGTGAAATGCACTATAGGCAAAATAGGTAAAAGCCAAATAGTCCAACTTTGGGGGAATTCTGCAACAGGCCTTGTTCTAAAATCTAGTATGTCAAGTGTGAGTGCATAAACATCTATGGTTCAGTGAATTTAAACATGTAGACTACTTAAATATATATATAGATATATATAAAACCAAGATATCAGAATTATTATAAATTCATTCTCTGGGCTAATTCTTTGAGAAAAATCATTTTAGCAACTACAATTTCTCAAGTCCGGGCACATATAACATACTTCAAAATAAAATTTTGGCCAAAACTGAGGATATAATGATATTTGCAAAGATTCATTCACATTGCACCACATTGAGGAGCTACTAACCAGGGTTATAAATATCGGCTAGTATCATATTAAATAATGGTATTTTGGCCTTCCGATACCATTATTTACTGACATTGACTGATATACGAGGATACTAATACATATTCCAATACTGTTTTTTCAAAACATGTTACTCACCTTTTTTTTCACCCGAAAAGCTATTTTTATATAACTTTTCATAAGTAAAACCGGAATTGAACACAAGGAGGTATCTCCATGGTGTTTCCAAAATTTTGTTCATATATATGTATAATAAAAATCCAGGCCCTTTTCCACGCAGTTTCAAAAAAAATTAAAAATTAAAAAAATTAAAAGAAAAAAGACAACCCAATGCTTCAATTAATATATTAAAAAAATAGAGAAAGATAATGGGTTGAGTATATGGACTGTTAACAATTTACACACAACAAAGTTTACTATTATTGTTAGAGTACTGTGATTAACAAACCCCATATTCGATTACAACCCAATCGTCATTTAAACCAGGAAGGAAAGGAATTGTGAATGATATAAAAAATGAAGAATAATTTCTTGCTTTTGGTTTCGAACTAGGGTTAGGGAAGATTAGATTAGAAGAGAGAGAGAGAGAGAGACCTGTAACAATGGCAGTGAGACCAGTCCCATCAATTCCTCGAGTAACTTCCTCAGCTGTAGAGCTTGCTGAATACCCAGATGGTCCTTTTCTGCTCCACAACCACATTCTCTCTCGCTCTCTCTCTCAAGAACCTAAACAGAGAAGCATACCTTCAAGCGATGACCAAAAACAGAGAAAGAGAGATGGACCATGCATTTATAGGTGTTTCGCGTTACACAATAGTGGAATCCTTAATGATCTGTTTGGGTAAATGCCCAATTGTGTGTCATTTTAATATTAAAAAACATCTCAAATCAAACTACCTTTTTTTTTGTCTTGTTTTGGGTTAATTGCAGCTCAACTAATAAAAAAATGATATAAAAAATCACTTTTTAGATTTATTTTTTTAAATTTAGTGATATGTTAAATTTAAAAAATGATTGATTGGTATCATTTTTTTGATATATCACTGAATTTATAAAGTTGATCTAATAATGTTGTATTCAATATTACTAATAATAGTAATAACAATAATATTTTATTTCTTAATTTTAAAATCTTATAATTCAACCCGGTGGAATAGCTGAGCGGAAAAAAAATTCATAATGTCTTGAGTTTGAAAAAATAATTAATTATAAAATAAATTAATTATACTTACTAGCATTGCTGTAATCTAACTTTGATGTTTTCAATTATGTCCATCATTAATGAGGTTTCTTTTTATGGTCTATGATTAATGATGTCCATCAATTTAATATGTTATGCTGTGCTCACAAGTTATTCACTTGCACCCTATCACATAATCAGTTGAACTCCCAATATTTTTGTAATTTTTCTTTTTCTTTTTCACTAATTCCCCCTTAAATTTATATCACATAATTATTTTTTTGTCTACAATTTCTGTGCACAAATCTTTTCTGTTCAGCAATTGGTGATGGACAGATCAATGGGTTGGCTTCTAACACACAATTATGTGATCCTATTCTTCTTGCCCAACTTCCATTTTCCACTTCCACAATTCTTAATTTGCTAATGAGGTACATGGATTCGTTAACAGATTAAGAATTCAAATCTTGTCATAGACAAATGTGTCCCAAGTTCCCCACAATTTGGAGGAAGAATTTATACACCAAAGCAAGAAGTCCAAATCCACACAAGCATGCATCTTCTAAATCCTATCGCCATGTTTGATTCTTGAATCTCGGATTTATCATGGAAAAAAAATAAAAAGATAAATAAAATTACTTACCAATTACTTGTTTCAATGGGGTTATACCCAACAAGAATGACTATTGTAATCCTTCTATTTTTATCTGAAGGAAGTCAAATAATAAAAGTAAATAAGCATAAACGATTATATCTTCTAAAATTATTACAATTCAAGGATTTATCAGATTGTTCTTTGTTAACAAAGCAGTGCAAATACCATTCAACTAGCTTATGTACTACTCTTATTTAAGAGGTACGGTGGATTTTGTGAAATTAGGAGTACATTACTTAACTAAGTTTATGCTGAAATCCCAGAGTTTCTTTGCCAACTCGACATTCATAGCTTGTCCACTTGCTTTGGCCACATTGCTGTCACTGAAATATTCACCACTTTTTCCCTCGACTTGTGGATGCAATGCCACATAACATGTCGTTGCCGCCCCCTACAGCCAGATTGATGCAACAAAAAAAATATAAAAATAAAAAAACAGAAAAATGTGAGTACTGTTGAATATAAGAATTAAAATATTATGTTTAAATATGAAAATTAGAATAAGAATTATTTTGATTGTAAGAATCCTGCCTTGTGTATATTGTTTCTTAAATTGTATCGTGAATATATTATATATATATGGTCTCTACCTCATTGATTGGTAAGTCAAATAATTCTTTCTATTCATTTTGGTATTAGAGCCTTCCTAGCCATCTCTCTCTCAACCACCCATCACCACCAACTGCCTTCTTGTTTCTCTCTAGCCTCCGACAGCCCGTTTTCTCCCTTCGACATCCTCAGCCCAACCTTCTTTCAGCCTTCACCTAGCTTCCAACAACCCTTTCCAACTCCTTTTCTCCCTCCAATAGTTTCAGTCCAGCCTCAACCCCACCTCCGCAGCCCCTCTCCTTCCTTGTCTTCACCTCGGCAGGCCTTCTTTTTCCCTACCGAGGCTCTGGTTGCTGCAAACTAGACATGGTTTTGGTCTTACGTGCTTCAGCTGCCTCTTTAGGTGGTTCGTGGCTGTTTTTTTTTCCCCTTCTTGGGGTGATTGGACTGATATATTAAGCCATTTTGTTTGTCCTTTTATTATTTTAGGCTACTGGGTTTATTCAGTATCATCTATTTAGATAAGTCGTTGAGTTTTTTCCAACTTTTTATTTTTTCTTAGACTGTGTTGCTATCTTTGTGTGTTTTTCAGTCCCTCTTCTCTCACCATAACTGATCTATCCTTTGCTAATATACCCATCAAGCTTGTCCCAATTAGTTTTATTTTTTTCTTTCTCATCACACTCTTGTTCATCGTATTACAAGTGTGATGTTGAATGAGAAAAAAAATTCTGCCTAGAGCCACTTTCTTAAACTCTATTTAGGAGGGAAAGGAAAAGCTCATTGGCTTTTATTTTCCACTACCCAGCCTGCTGCAATAGATCCTACCCATGCACAATGGGATATTGATAGTTGTACTATTTTGGGATGGATGTTTAACTTTACAAAAGATGGTATTTATCACATGTTTCTCTATTGCGACACAGTTCCTGGTCTATTGCATGCTTTGTCCCAGACATATGCTCATGCTCATAACGATGCTTACATCTTTGAGCTCTATCAGGATATTGCTCGTACTTCCGAGTCTACCTTGGGTCATTCTATGTCAAAATTCTTTGAATACCTTCAGCCCTATTGGGAAGAATTGGCTCAATATTTGCCCTTGACTGAGCTACCAGCAGATGCTGCCTCTCTTGTGTCGAAACGTCTTGCTTGCCAGAACACTTATCAGTTTCTGATGGGTTTAAACTCTGATTTTGAATCCCTTCGAACTCCAATTTTAAACACATCACCCATGCCCTCTTTCTATGAGACCTTTTCCACCATTGATAGTGATGAGCGTTGTAGGCGTTTAGTTCAACCGAATCCTTCTCCCCTGTCTCTAGCTTCATCTCATCAGATGGTTATAGTTGCAAAGTCTGGTTCTCGAGGTTCTATTGGTCCAGTTACTTGTTATCATTGCGGCGTTTCTGGTTCTGTTAAGGCTCGTTGCTTCAAACTTCATCCTGAGTTAAGGCAACGTTCCTTTTAACCTCGAGGTGCTGGCACTCCTTGCACTACGGCTCTAGTGGATTCCGCTACTCTTGCTCCTAGGTCTCCTCATCTCCTTAATTTATAAGAGTTACAGACCCAAATTGATTAGCTTTAGGCTCAACTTGGATCTCTTACTGCCAGTTCTCATGGCCCATCATCTACCACTATTGCCACCATTACAACAGGTACTTCTATTGCTTTCCATGTTCGATCTGCTAATCCCTCATGGGTTCTAGATTCTAGGGCTAATGATCATATGATGAGTGGGTTTTCCTTTTTTTCTTCGCTAGTCCCTATTACTATTACCCAATCTGTGTGTCTTGTCGATGGTTCGTTATCCTCTGTTCGTCATAAGGGTATAATGTCTTTATCCCCTACCATTATTTTATCATCTGTTTTACATGTTCTAAATTTTGCATATAATCTCTTATCCGTTAGTCGTCTTGCCAAACAATATAATTGTGCTGTCATCTTTTTACCTTCTTCTTGCCTTTTACAGGACCTGAGTTCGAAGAGAATTTTTGGCAAGGGCTATGAGCATGATGGACTGTACTACTTTGGAGATCTACCAGACAAGTATTCCTCTTCTTCCATAGCTAGTTTTCTGGCCTCTGTTTTGTCTGCTTCTATTTCTTGTGTTTTTAATATTCAGGCTTTAGAATTATGGCACACTCATATTTATGTCAACTTTTTCCTTCATTTAATAAAGTTTGCAAAGATTCTAAATTTCATTATGTGATTTGTGAGTTGTCTAAGCATACCTGTACTAGCTATATCCCTCATATGACTCGTACTCCTAGTGCTTTTTGATCTTATACATTCTGATGTCTGGGGTCTTTCCCCTGTCATCGTTTTTTCTGATCATAGATATTATGTGACTTTTATTAATAATCACGCTAGGTGCACTTGGGTTTATCTACTTTGTCATAAGTCTGACGTATTTCCCATGTTTGTCCAATTTTTACAGATGGTTAAAACTCAGTTTCATGCAGTTGTTAGGACTATCCATTCCAATAATGGTGAAGAATATATTTCTAATGCATTTCGTTCCCATCTTAATCAAACCAGTATTCTTCAACAACTTACTTGTCTTCGGAGCCTTGAACAAAATGGTATTGTTGAGCGCAAAAATCGTCATATTATGTTTGTTGTCCGGTGTCTTTTTCGAGGTATGGGTGTTCCCAAGTCTTATTGGCATATGACTGTCCTTATTGTTGTTTACCTCATTAATGAGGTCTCTGGTCATGTGCTGCATGGTCTCACTCTGTTTTATATCCTTATGCCCACTACAACTCTGTTTCCACTCTTACCCCGTGTCTTTGGGTGTACTTGTTTTGTTCAAAATCGGAGTCTCACTCGCATAAAGTTAGATGACAAATCTATTCGTTATATTTTCTTAGGGTAGTCTTCCTTGTCCAAAGGGTATAAGTGTTATGACCCCGTGTCTCGTCACTTTCACCACACTTTGGATGTTACGTTTTGTGCGGATATTTCTTTTTTTGGTACTAACCCTTATTTGCAGGCTTCTCCTCCTATTACTTCCACTGTTCGCTCGGTGACCATTTTGGACAAGGTTAAGAATGAGGTTGTCCCCCTTTCTCCTTCTCAACCTTCGCCTCCCCCTCATTCCAAGTATACTCCTGCCACCCATGCCCTCAGCCTCCCCTGCCGCCTCTCCGATCTTTGGGTCAGGTACCTCTTCTTTTTTAGCTCCTCTTTCACCTCCTTGTCGTAACCCACATCGAGATCAACATCCATCAAATCGCTTGAGTTATTTGAGTAGTACTAATCATCCTATTTCCCAGTATCTTTCCTATGACAGGGTTTTCTTTTTTTACCGTTCTTTTCTTGGCAAGCTTGAATCGGAGTTCATTCCTCGTTCTGTGTCTGAGGCCTTTCAGAATCCCAAATGGGTAGCGGCTATGCAGACTGATATGGCGGCCTTAGAATAGAATCACACTTGGGATCTTATACCTTTACCTCCTGGGGAAAGCACGTTTGGTTGCAAATAGGTGTTCCACATAAAATACCTCGTTGATGGCTCAGTTGACCGTTACAAAACCCGTTTGATGGCCAAAGGTTTCATACAGATTCCTAGCAAGGATTTTGGTGCCACTTTTGCCCCTATCGCCAAACTTACTTATGTACGTCTCCTTTTCTCCCTTGCAGCATCTCATTCTTGGCCTCTTCATCAGCTTGATGTCAAAAATACATTTCTCCATGGGGATCTTCTTAAGACAATTTACATGGCTCCTCTACCAGGTTTTTAGGCTGAGAGGGAGTATTCAGGGAAAGTGTGTCGATTACGCAAATCCTTGTATGGTCTAAAATAGTCTCCATAAGTATGGTTTGGTCGTTTCAGTTCTGTTATTATATCTATGGGCTTTGTTCAGTGCCACTCCCATCACACTTGTTTCATTCTTTGAAATTTTACAGGTCAGTGTATAGTCTTGTTAGTTTATGTAGATGATATTATTCTCACAGGTGATGACTCTGTCGGCATTGGTCAAGTAAAGAAGGACTTGGGCCAAACTTTTGATATTAAGGATCTGGGATGTCTCAAATATTTTCTGGAAATTGAGGTGGCTCGCTCAAGGGGGGGATCTCCTAGTCTCAAAGAAAGTACACCCTTAACTTGCTTCAGGATATTGGTATGTTAAGGTGTAAACCTACTTATACTCCTATGGATCCTAATGTCAAACTCACATCAGATTTTGGTGAGTTGCTAGATGACCCAAGCATGTATCAACGTCTTGTTGGATGCCTCATTTATTTGACCAACACTAGACCTGACTTGACATTGGCAATTAGTGTTGTAAGTTAGTTTATGCATGCACCTCGTACAGAGCACCTTGATGCGGTTCATCATATTTTGAGGTCTTTGAAGACTTCTCCTGACTTGGGATTGTTCTTTATCTCTGGTCTCCAATCTGGGTTCTCTTGTTTCACCAATGCTGACTATGCAGGATCAAAGACTGATCAGCGTTCCACTTCTGGCTTCTGTACTTTCTATGGTGATCATCTTATCTCATGGAAAAATAAGAAGCATGCGGTTGTTTCTAGGTCTTCTGCAGAGGCTGAGGATCGGACTATGACACATAGGACATGTGAGATTCTTTGGATTCGCTTTATTCTGGCAGGTTTGGATTTTGAGGAGACTGTTCCTTCCTCTTTATTTTATGATAACAAATCTGTCATTATGTTATCCTCTGATTCTATGCTTCATGAGCGTACCAAGCATATCAAGGTTGACATACATTTCATTCAAGAAAAGGTTCGGACAAGCATTGTGCGTCCATCCTTTGTCTCTTCTTCTCAGCAGTTGGCAGATATGTTCACAAAATCTGTGGTTTGCTCCAATCTTCCATTGACAAGCTGTGTTTGTTGAATATCTTCATGCCAACTTGAGGGGAGTGTTGAATATAGGAATTAAAATATTATGTTTGAATATGGAAATTAGAATAGGAGTTATTTTGATTGTAGGAATCTTGCCTAGTGTATATTATTTCTTAAATTGTATCATGAATATATTATATATATATGGTTTCTACCTCATTGATTGGTAAGCCAAATAATTCTTTCTATTTTTTTTGTGCTTGTGTAGTATGATCAAGGATGACATTTTTTATCAAATTTTCCTCAAGCTTACACCAAAAGTTGGTACTTTTCTTGCACAAGTAGAAAAAAAGATAATTGGGTATTCACAAAACAATTTATTTTCCATAATTTTTCCTAGCAGGCTTTTCTGAAAAATAAATAAGATGAAGAGTTCATTGTTTTCTCAAAAAATCGCTTCCCAAAATGAAAGACAAAAATTAAAGATTTAGTTATTTTCTTCTACTTGAAGGAGCTATACACTAAATTTTGAATCAATGATTGATCTTCTTGTACAACAACCATGAACGAAGTAGGATGTTACTCAAATCATGCCTTAAAATCACCTTTCTTTGCAACAAGCACAGGCACATTGTTGAAAACTACACATGAGATGAGAATTGACACTGGAACTCAAATCTTCCCCCCTCTTTTTTGTTTTTTCCTTGAATGAAAGTTCTTTAAAATATTAAGCAAACTGATAATTTTGAAGACGGACAATTCACCTAAATTCTACAGATGAAAAATTTATATACATGAGTTGGATACGGGGCTTACCTGCTGAACATTCTTAAACAGAAATTTACCAAGCGTATTAGTAAGACCTACACCAAACAAGGGAGCAGTGTAAGTGTACAAATTATTGGCTAATTGGAAGAAATGCAGATAATTCCTTGTGAGCAGAGGATTTCATGGTTTGGCATATACCATAAAGCCAAACAGCCTAATTCTTATATGCAATCAACTGGATGACATCAGGTCATAGGGCCTAGTAATACCTTCAACAAAGCTGTTATGACGGTAGAGGTTGGAAGTAATTACCCCGGGATGAAGTGAATTTGCAGTTATTTCTGCCCCATCTTCCTGTTCAAATAAGACATTGATATAATTCAGATTCAGGTTAGCATGCACGAGAGGCACGAGTCCAAGTAATGTTTATGTATGAGGATCTGATGTTGCCAATAAAGCATTCAACTTAATGATATAACATCACATTGACCTTTGTAGAAGTAGGTAACATTTTGCCCACGTAATGAGGTATAGGATGGGATAATATTTCAGCCTCAGACATTTGGTTGAGTTTTCAAAACTTTTTTGAATTTTCAAAAATTATTTCTGCCCACAAAAAAGAGAAAACCATATGAAAATAATAAATTACTAAATATTTTTTTCAACAAACTAGTTTTTGAAAAAAAATTTAGAAAATAGATTATGAAAACTGAACCAAACTAGTATGTTAGATACTTAGCAGCAAATAACGCTAGTCAAGAATACCACTCTCAATTTGCTAGGAACATAGAAATCGAAGGATGGGACTACCTACTCATTATCTGGAGATGAATCACAGAACATTATCTAAAAAATTTCACAGGTCAGAAAAAGTCATTCACCATTTCCTTAACAATAACAAGGTAGTCTACTTCATTGAGATCCATCAAACGGAACAAATACCTTTAATTGCCTTGCAAGCTCATTAGCATGCAAAACGTTAGCAAGCTTTGATTGGCCATATGCTTTTACACTGCTATACCTGTATAAACATAAGAACAAATGCAACAGAAAAATTATCAACTTTTTCAAGCATACACAATGCATAACTCTGCAATGCAAAACATGAATGGATATGAGGATTGAAATAAAACATTAATTTCTCTTTGTTTCCTTGAAATGTATATTAATTTCTTTTTGGCTATGAAATCAAGACGAATTCCAATCACATCCCTTATCACTTAAAGCCAATCCTTACCAAAGGAGGATAATAGGTGTAAGAGTTCGAAAAATACCAGAAAAGTAAGGTTGGAAACTTAAGAACACATCCACGTAGGTTTGCTCATACAAGTGATCAAATTTGAACAAATTAAGCTTACATGTATAAGCCTTTCACAAGAATGAACCACACTGATGACTAGGAAAAGTAAAAATCCAAGACATGGAAACATGTTTAAAATAAGAGAACAGAAAATATTGACAAATAAATACCGTTATATTGAATTGAAATATTACATCAGATAGACATGACTACAAGCTAGCTCAAGAGTGGTGTATTTTCTACAGTTAGAAATTTAAAAGTTTAACATAGATTAATGCACTAGAAAAGAGGAGTTCATGAAAAATAAAATCATACGCAATAAACGTTTTCTCAATTTTTTTTTTTCATCTTTGGCATTTCTAATCAAACTTAAATGCATTTAGAAATGCTTCACTTTGAGCAAAAAGCAAACGTAGTTTATATCCGGATGATGTATCAACATTAGAACCCTTGTAAACTTCACAACACAGATTTGTATGCCCTTCCAATTAATTTAATGAAGGACAGCCAACAAACAAACATAAATATATAATCAAACATAATACAGGCTGACAATTATGGATCTATCTTTATAAGTAGTTCAATTCCATTCTGAATCAAAGGAAAAATATTTACCCTGCTTGATCATTGATTTTATCAAACCGAATTCCTTCACGATAAGGAAACCGGTGAGCCTCAGATGAAACATTTACAATTCTTCCCTCTTTTTTGGTTTTGCGTGCTGTTTTCTTCATGGTGTCCAACAACATATTTGCCAACAGAAAATGACCTGCAATGGAGTTAAAATCAACAAGTACTCAACAACAATGCTGTGGGAACTTCTTTCCCCAAACTTCACAATAATACTATTTGGCCTATACTATTTTAAATATTTATAACAAAAATTAGCATATTAGCTCCTTCAAAATTTATATGGTTTTACTTTGGCCCTTTCATAATCTATTTAATTTTACTTGGGCCCCTCCAAAAATGTAATTTTACATCGGCCTTCCAAACTTCACAAAAACCTCAATTAGCCCATGATATTTTTTTGAGTATTTATAATAGAACTTAGCGTTTTTGCCCCTTGAAAACCTATATAATTTCATTATGGCCGTTAAAAATCTAAATAATTTTACCTTGACTTCAAATGTCTTAACTTCTATAGCTTAAAGTATTTTGTATAATTTTGAGGTTCTTTTTCCAGATTACAAGACGACATATATTTCTAAGTGCAAAAAAAAAATACCACAATAACCTAGTAATTGAAACTCACATTTGAAGAAAACAACATACTTTTCTTCTTTCGGTCTTTTTATTTTTATTTTTTTTAACAAGCAAAGAGAATATGTTGAATCATTGTGTAAACGAATAAATAAATCATGTTACTTAAAAGCTACCACACAGCTTTTGAATTTTTACTATATATATTTAGTAGGCGGGTGCACACACGATGCACATGCAAATAGCTATAATTTATGAATAGAGATCATCCATGTTTGTAGAGTTTTAAACATCTGAATCAATTTGAATTTTTCATATAGCAGGTTTCATACTCATCAATTGTTGGAGGCAGTATGAAATTAGTAGTTACAGAATAACCAATAGGCGTGTTTAAAATCGGCAGTTATAGAAGTGTAATTTAGGAATAAGGAAAGTTGTGACAAAACTGTCCATACCAAGTGACTTGTGCACTTATATAATAGTATAAATATATATTTCTGAAATAGCTATATGCAACATACCTATGTGGTTTGTGGCAAACTGTAATTCTATGTTGTCTTTGGAAAGCATGAAGGGAGTCGCCATTATGCCTGCATTGTTACTTACAATAAAGAAGACAAGATTTACTCCTCATAACTAAGCCACCATGCACAAACGTAGAGAAGAAATCTATATTCATAATGCAGAACCATAAGACAATGATTCACGACTCATGTCATTCTCTTACATTAGAAGGTTTAGTGGAAGACCCGAGGAAGTGTACTCTGATGCAAATTTTCTCACAGATGCCATTGAACTGAGATCCAACTCCATGGCATCAATCTTAGCGGCGGGAATTTCCTTAGAAATAGCATTTTTAACCTCTTTGCCTGCAGACATATTCCTTACACCCATGATGACATGGACACCACGCATTGCAAGAACTCGGGATGTTTCAGTGCCAATACCACTTGATGCTCCTATATTTGTTGTAAATATTAGCAACAAAAAAGAAAAGAAAAGAAAAGTGCAAGGGTAGTGTGATTTGGTACTCCATATACAGTTGTTTTAAAGTGCAAGTTTACACAAAAAATGTCCTTAAATTTTAGCCAAGGAAAGTATGAAAATTATAAGATTATGACAGTTAGTGGTGGACACACAGGGTAGGGTTTTGAAATTTTTTTCATATTTACAATGCAATTTTTTGTATTTACAAAGAAATTAGTATTTTGGCCCCCCAAACTTTAGAAAAACTCATTGTTTTGATTCAAATTTGAGTATTGATCAAATAAATTAGCATTTTGACTCCCAAAATCTGTACAATTTTACTGCGGCAGCTTCTCCAAAATCTAAATAAGTTTACCTTGGCCCTCCCTCAGCACAATTTTTGGGTTCGCCAATGATGACAATCAAGTTAATTTCCTCCCCGCTTAAAGAAAAGCAGAGGTAGGAAAGAATGAAGATCACATAAACTATGCCCAAAAAAAAAAAAAAAAACCGGGCTCTCAATAATAATGCAGATTCACTCAAGTGAAGGAACAAAAAACCAAAATCTCGCCCCAAAGACACCTTTGCTTCATATTATGTGGAACTTCCAATAACCTTCGGAACGCATTTCTCCCCAAATTTACAATAAATTTTTGAACAGAAAACCAGAACATATAGCCAAAAATACCATTTTGTCACAAGCCTAATTCACTAGTAATTTCTAAATTTGCAGATACAAAGTTCATGAACTTCTGAGAAAACAATTGAGATACAACCTGAACATGTATAGCCAAAAAAATTGGGTTTTATATGAAAGAAAATCAAGGCCTGCATAAGTACTTGAGAACATTGATTGACTCTTTGCTTTTCCTTTTTTTTTTGAAGAGAACATTTTAAGGTCGAGTCAATGTTTGTGCACAACATGCATCTCACATACCATAATACAAACAGTAGGTTGGCTTGTAAGACATATGTATACTATTTATCCAAAAAAAAAAAACAATCTTGAAGATATATGCTCTGTAAAAGAAAATGTAACCCACAAATATAATCTAAAAATGAATCAATTGATCTACAGTAAAGCAAAAAAAACATGAAAAAAATGAAAACCCAGAATCTAAAAATGGAATATGACCTGTAACAATGGCAGTGAGACCAGTGCCATTGATTCCCTGAGTGACTTCTTCAGCTGTGGAAGAAGACGAGAACCCAGAAGGTCCTTTTCTCCAAAACAACCACATTTTCTCTCCCACTTTCTCTCACTTTCTCTATCCAAATGGCGATTAATTTATCTCGAGCGTGATGAGCCAAATGGAATCGTAACCGTGCTCAACTCTCAAGTAAGTAACTGACTTTTTGGTGAAGAAGTGAACATGAAATATGAGCCATGGAAGTCCTTAGTGGAGTCCCTGTTGCCAAGTCATTAAACCTGGATAAATCACTAATACACTTCTTAGATTTGTTTAAAATATAAATTAATTTTTATAATTTTATCTTTTAAAATTTTTAATTTTATAATAAATGGTCTTTTATTAATAAATTATTAAGTTAATTAAATTTTTTTAATGATATTATAAAAATATTTCAATTAATAATTCAGATAATTACTGTATAGCAGAATAGTTATGAATTTTAATTTTTTAATTAATTTTACTAAATAAAAAATTCTCACAAAAAGATATTTATAAGTTTTTAAATTATAAAAAATAATTTATATTTTAAATCAACTATAAATGATGTATTTATAATTTAGCCTTTAAATATTTAACAGTGACCACATGCAAATCACGAGTTTTTACTTACTTCAGCTTACATTATTGCGAGGGGACCAACCCCTTGGCATTACTCAGCCTCAGAAATTGACTTGTGAGGGAAGGTGTTTAAGAAATTTATATGAGTTATTTTTCGTTTTATGAAAGAAATATGAAGAAAAGTTTCATGAAATTTTGTCATTTTTAGATTGGTTTATGCAGGGACGGACCTAGGATTCGATTATGGGGGGGCCAAAAAAAATATAAAGACAGATTTTAACATGAAGACAAGTGAACTCTTGTTATTTTTCATGCTATTAATTGGAAGTAGATAAAATCTTATTTTTGTTAAATATTTTATATAACAGTAATAATATGTGGTAGTATCATTTATCCTTGAGAACTTTTACATTGTTATAGTTGGAAATAATAACTGAGTTAGTGTAAGACAATGATTGTCAATCTAATTTCATTTATAATTTTTTATTGGCTAAGACACCACATAAAAATTGTGTCACTATTCCACTCAAGTATTTCACTTTTTATAAAAATATTTTAGAATATAATATCTTACAGAGTTGTTATGGTGTGCACCCCATATGCACGTTATCACAATATAAATGATATAACCATAATTTTTTTTTTTTACCAAAATAGTTCGTAACATGTTACATCGCAAGTAATTCATAACATAATTATAATGACTCATAATTTTCATATTCACTTTAGAGGTGCACACCATAAATTCATTATAAATAAATTTATCAAAAAATAACACTATAACTATTTTTAACTTTCATCACAAAAATTCATACATTTTTTATGATATGGGTGTACATGCAGCATTCTCTAATATATTATACAGATATTGTTATTATTTTATAATAAAAAACTATTAAAGAGAAAAGTTAAAGACTTGAGCATTAAATGGGAGGGGGGTCACATAAGAGAAGTTGCTAGTATGTTGAGCAAATTTATACACAATAGCAGAATATTTTGAGCAAAGCGGGGGGGCCAGGGCCCCTATATGTCTCTACACAGTTCCGTCCCTGGGTTTATGGCGATTTATGTTATATTATGCAATTACATATAATAAATTATAATCCATCAATTATGGAACACTATAAGTTAATACTATTTGCAAATTAAGAATTTAATATTAAGACATACTTATATTAAGGTAAGCCATTTCTTTATTTTTATTTTGTTACATAACATATTAGATTATTTTTTAAAACTTCATGAAGATCTTGGGGAATGTTAACCCTAAGAATTTATGTTTTGACTTTTTCCGAGGCTAGCTATTCGAGCAACAAAATATATTATTGGTAAAACAAACTTTTCAATCCTGGACAAATTGTATCAGTGTTAAGAGTGCGTGTTTGAATCCTTACTTGTGTGCGAATCCGCGATTTACCTCTACATAGGGGTGTTTGGGAACCCAAGTTTGAGGCTAAAATAGCCTTAAAAAAAATTTAAAAAAAAAATAATAATAAAAAAAAAAAAACCCTAACCAATGATTTATATTAAAAAAAAGAAGAAGAAGAAGAAAAAACAGCCGGCTGGGACAGCCTACACTGTCAGCGTGACAGTGTAGGCACAGTGTAGTAGTGACAGCCTAGTCCACAAGTTGAAATGACAATTTTGCTCATTTAGACTAATTTTAAAAAAAAGTGAGGTTAGAGACAAATTTGTCATTTCAGCCTCAAATATCATTTTAAACACATTTTTCAATACAACTACTCAAATAAAAATTCATCCTATCTTCCCAAACACAAAAACTAAAATAGCCAAAAAGTCTAAAAAATAGCCACTTCCCAAACACTCACATAGTTAAGTGATTATGCTATGTAGCACACTACCTAAGGATGCCTTCTGGAGTCTTGATTCCTTGGGATCTAATCTCAAAAGTCAGTCATCTGTGGTTAAGCCTTTTAAATTTATATATATATATATAGTAGCGGCTAGGGTCGAGCCCCAAATATTTTTAGAAAGTGTTTTTGAAAAACCGTCGCTTCACATATTCAACTAATCCACAATTTTCAGGGGTTTAAAATTTGAGTCGATAAAGTAATTACAGTCTTTCATTGTAATTTAACTTACTAACCCCTAACATCCTATAGTATAGCAGATTATAAATTTTAAAATTAAATATGCAATTAGTGGATAGAATGGTGCACCCATTTATAGTTAAGTCTTTTTAAATTTATATATATAGTGCTATTTTGGGAAGGTGGTAAAAATCAGCTTTTTTGCTTTTAACCAAGATTTTTTAGAGTGATTTGGGAAGTTGGTAAAAAGTTAATTTTAACCAAACTTTTTGGAAGTAATTTGACTAAAATACCCTCACTCAACTTCAAAAATTTACATTTCACCCAATCTACCCAAAATACAAATGTTAAGGGTAAATAAGTAATTTTCCAACTAAATTTCCACACTTCCCAAATGGCAAAAAAAACGCCAGCTGCGTTTTGCACAGAAAACACAAACCATGCGTTTTTATGTGATCCCAAAAGAGCCCATATACTGGGAGGCTATATGCATGTGCAATTCAAATAAGTAAAAAAAATTTATTACATCATATGTGTGCATTTTAAATAAGTAAAAATAAACACACACACAAAAACAAAAATTACATAGTGTGTGTCACTTAAGTAATAAGCGTGTGTAACAGAAAGTATTAGATTTACTAGTGGGTGGCACACGTGATGCGTGTGTAATTCAAATAAGTAAAAATAAAATAAATAATAAATAATAAATAAATTAATATCATAATATGTATATTGCTTAAGTGGTAAGAAATTCTCAATGAAACCTAGAGTTGAATAACTTTTTAATGGCATGATGTGAAAGCCTAGACACCAAGTTTAACCTTCACTTAATAATAGTATAGTATAGGTATATATGTATATATATATAAACATATAGTATAAATGATAGATAGATAGTTAAAACTTATGTTAATTGATATGAGATCGGAACAATCAACTTATGGATAATTTTGGGTTGGTCATTTAGGTTGTATTTGAATTATGAATTTAGTTAAATATTTAGAAAAAGAAATAAAAAAATTGAGCGAAATGTGACAAATTTCTATCCAAATGCATAATCCAAAGGGTAAACTACCAATAGGTCATACTTTTGAGACTTATTACCTATTAAGTCCTATTGATAAATTTATTAAGTGATAAAGATAAATTTATCAGTCCTTTATTTTTATGAATAAATTTATAGTGATAAATTTATCAGTCTCTTTGTTTTTATGAATAAATTTATAGTGATAAATTTATCACTCTCTTATTTTTATAGTGTTAAATTTATTAGTTAGGACCTGTAGGTAAATAAGTCTAGTTAATAGGACTAATTGGTAAGTACCCCTAATCCAAACACATTCTTAATGTCAATGTTGTTCATTTTCTTACTCGCATTTACAAACACACAGGCACAAAATATTTGTAATATATAAATAAAAAAAAAATAGAAATTTATTGAATTTATCTTCCAGGTCCCCAGAATTTTTTTTCTAAAAAAAAAATAAGGACAAATAATTTTATAGTACTAATGCAAGTCCTTCGATAAAACACAAAACCAATTTTAGACAAAAATGCCCTTGCAGTTACAGTTACGATTACATTTTACAGTTTTTAAACAATTTCAAATACTTTTTATTTACATCTCCTTTTTTTGTGTGTAAAATTTATATTTTTTTGATTCATCTCATTAAAATCTATCAAACAATATGAAATTCAAAAAAGAATCATGAAATTTCATTGTATTTGTTGTAGGTCACAGTGAAACTTCACTGTCTAAAGTTAGTGAAAATTACTATTGGAGTACTAAAAAATGTACAATTGAATTAAAGAAATTATATCCCTAATTTCAATTTTAGAATTAATAATTCAAATTGAAAGCTCAAAAATGACAAATTTTGCTTTATTTCTTGTTTTAAAAAGATGAAATTTCACTTAAGCACTGACTTTAGACAATGAAAATTGTGCCAAAGCTGGTAGATCTACAATTCACTGATCTTTGGATACTTATATTGTGAATAGATCTAGTCCTCGAGCTAGTCAGTCAATTAAAATTCTTACACATTATTTGAATGGAAAACATTATGGTACACACCCGTCAAAAGGTGGGTACCATATGCACTTTATAATTAAAAAAGAAAATGATATAATTTCATATTTTTTGAGTCATAACTAAAAAAATGTTATAATTAAATACAACATGAGGCATAATTAAAGAACTCACGAGCCATAACTAAAATAATGTCATAATTAAAGAAAAAAATGATATAATTAAAAATGCATATAGTATACCCTTTTAAAGGTATGTAGGTTAGAATTTCCCTATTTGAATACTTTCATTTGTGAATAGATTGTTTGAATAATGAAGTATCTCATTCATCAAGTCTACCTTTTATTCATACAGAAAATATGCAAAAGTAATGTGATAATGTCAAGCAAAAAGTCTACATTGAACCATAAAATTTTATATGAATTTATATATTCTCCATCTTGATTTACCTACCTCCAACTGTTAATTTAATAATATTTCTAAAAGATAATTTTGTATTGTTAATATTTACAAAATTGACCACTAATCTTGATTTTCATTTAGGACTTTTCTTAAGTGTGCAACCCTCAAGGTTGCACACCATGTGCCACTTACACAAAAAGTGTAAGTGGAAGGTGAAAACAAAAAGCAGGACTGAACACAGAAAGGCGTAAGTGTAAGGTGTAAGTTGCGCACCATAACAGTACCCATTTATTTATTGTTAAAAACTTACACTGAATTTGAAATTTTCCCTTTATATAATAACATGAAACGAGGCCCACCACCTAACATGCAAAATCCGTGGGCTACGGCCTTCCGGTCCAGCCCATCAAACAATGATTCAAATATCCAACCCTCCTTTGATAGCGTTTCGATTTTCTGTTTTTTGGTTTCGTTTTCATTTATTTTTGAACACTGAAAATAAAAAACTTATTAGTATATTATTTTTTGTTTTCCAAAAATTTAACTTAATTTTAATTTTTCAAAAAATTTAAAAATGAAAAAAATATTTTCAAAATAAGTTTTTTACTCTCTCTTCTATCTTATAATCTCTAACCACCATCACTATTTACTACTAGTTACCACTTTCAATAATTCACCAAACATGTGTTCTTTATTTTCTTTGAAAAAAATATCCATTAAAATTTACTTTTTTAATAAAAAATTTCACTGAATTATATTAGGCTAGGTTTGGCATAACCTATATAATCCATCTTTTTATCTTTTTATCTTTTTTCCATCACATCACCTCTCTACTTTTCTACACATCTTTTCGTAAAAAGACAAAAAGTGCACTTTTTTAGGACATCCCAAACCAACCTTTAACTCGAAATTTTATTAAAAAAATAACTTTTTTTAAAAATATATTTTCCATTTTATTTTTAGTTCTTCTCAGTTTTTTAAGATAAGTTATATGGACATTCCTTGAGATTTTAACAAAATATAATAAGACTCACAAGTTTGACATAATTACATTAATTTTTTTTTGAGTTTTAATTCATATAACATTTCGCTATCTTTTTATCAAAAATTTATTAGCTGTATAAATGAAAAAATAATGTCGTCATATCTCTTACATTGGAATGTGTATTTCATTTTATTTATCTTTGTATTTTTATACCATTTGTATTAGTAGTCTCTTTAACCTTATAAAATGGAGAATAACATAATTATATCAAAATTGTGAGACTTGTTGTGATTTCTCAAAATCTCAAAAGAGATTGGTGTAAGTTATGTGGTTTTTTAAGAGTGAATTATAAATATATTTCTTGATATTTACTTAAAATATAAATTATCTTTTATGATTTTAAAAAATTATATCCCGTCCTTTTAAATTCTTAATTGCATAATAGATGAGCCTTTTACTAATAAATTATCAAGTTAATTAATTTTTTTAATGATGCTATAAATATATATTTAAATTAATAATTCAGACAATTTTAATATTTTATAGAAGAATAGTTAGAAATTTTAATTTTTATTTATTAATTCTATTATAAAAAAAATTCTAAAAGAGGGTATTTATAATTTTTAAAACTATATAGAGTAATCAATATTTGAAACAAGTCTTACAAGATGTATTTGTAATTTATTTATTTTTATTTACATCAAATAAAATTTTATTTTATTTTATTATTATATATATAATATAATAATATAAAAAAAAGAAAAAAAGACAACCTTATCAGAGAAGGGCTAACCAAGCCATAACAGCCGCCACATGCGAGTTGGTGAGTTCGATCGGTAGTCACGTGCCACCCAAATGATAATCGAAACGAAGAACACACACGCACACACACACGCACCCCTTTTGCTTCCAAACCCTAAACAGAGCTCAGAGCAGTCTTTCTCACCCATTTTAGCTCCACCATATCTCTCTCTCTCCTTCAATTATCTGCGAATTGACTCTGGGCCTCACATTTCAGGTATGCAAAGCTCTCATTTTTAATCTGAAAATGTATTCAATTTGGATTTAGATTTTTGGACTTTGTATTAGTAAATTCAGCTTTGATTCTTCGTTTTTGAGTGCTTTGATTTAGGAAATGTTATGGGTTTTGTTTTGTTTTTAGTTTGTTGTTTTGTGCCATTTTTTTTAATCATTGTGGCCTGTCTTCATTACCATTATTATCATTGTTCTATGGAGTATTTTGAGTGTTTGGATAAGTTTATGTTTAGGAAAATTTCAAAGTTTAGAATTTGAAGCTGTACTGCTTATCTGGTTGAGTGTTAAGTTGTTGATTGGGCATCTGTTAACTTCTTATTTTGAGAGAGAGAGAGAGAGAGAGAGAGAGAGAGAGAGAGAGAGAGAGAGAGAGACTTAAGTGCATCTTAGATTATCTCCAATCCTTGCTCTATTTTTTTTCGTCAAATTTGAGTGAAATTTTGGTTAAAAGCTTGATTGGGTATGGAACACAAACACTACAATCATTTCAAACTTATCCTGGAAACCTATTTTAACCATTTATTTTATTTTATTTTATTTTTATGAAAGAAGAAAAAATATGATTGTTGGAAATTTGGTGAAGGATTTTGGGTTCAACCCTGATTGGGTGAAATTTTGCCTCTCACACTCGCTTGATTTGATATGAGTTTGATGAAATCATTGGAGCTCACTTTTAGCTCTTTATTCATCAAATTAAATTTGATGAAAGAATTGGTGAAGGATTGGAGATGCTCTTAGAATTTGTAAATATAATCGAGTTGGGAGTATCACAAATTCTTTAGTTTGTGAAGGTACTACCTTTACCTTCCATGAGCAAAGCAGATGTACTAAGGGTTGAGCGCCCTACCCATCTACTGTTTATGCTGACCTCTTTATGATTTAATGTGTTCCCATGTTCTAGAATTCGGAAATTACATTGGTGAGAACAACTAGAGGTGCACTTGCTCCCCAGCTGCAAGAGGGCACAAGTGTCAGATGTAGCCAACTATACCAGCCTCTAGCATTTGTAAATGATTTCTTACTTTTAGTCATACCCAGAATTTTGAAGGGAATTTCACATCTGGAGGGACTTGAGGTTGAATTTAGGTTAAACCTTGTTAAGTGCATATGTGTATGTTTTTTATATGGGTCTTTGTATGAAAAAGAAGGTTTCATTTGTAGCTGTTTGTGCATGCTCCCATGAGCATCATTGTATATTCTGGTGACTGTCTTCACATTAGTGTATTTGTAGTGGATGTTCTTAATTCTGTTTCTCTCTTTGTCTATCTCCCCTTCCTCTTCGTTTCTCTTTTTTTTTCTTTTTAATAAGTCCCCTCTCTGCCCCTCTTAACATCAATTCTTTTTGACGTATTCATATCCGAAACATAATTCCATATTCTTAAATTGAAGAATAATTTCACTCACTTATCAACATTTACTGCGTATAGGCTATAATAACTAGGAGAGCACCTGCCTGCCGTGATGAATGTTCATCACCTATGCATGCATTTAACCAATGCACATTCATAGGTGGTCCTACTACCATATATGGGTAGCATCAATTTTAGGGTATTTGTGTTTGAATTTTTTTCATTATAAAAAATGGCAAAGATGCTAAGTTGCATCATGGGACATAGGATATCATCAATCCTATGGAGATTACAGTGGAGTAGTTATAGAGAGAGAAAGGAAAGGAGAAGGAGAGTGGAAAGAGAAGCGAAGGGTGGCATTGGGTTTTGGTGTTGATCATCAATTTAACATCAAGATCTCTGTACTTTTAAATGGAAAAAGGGCTGACACGACCGTGATGCGCACATCAGCAACTAAGCGCTTGTTACTCTAACCTCCCATCCCATAATCAAAAGTTTGAATGATATGCAAATTTCTTAATGCGTCTCTTTATCTTTTTAAATTTTGAATGAAGTATTGATCCAAAAATTGCTGCATGATTCTCTACCAAATGCCAAGTGCTTCAACAATTGAACAAATGAAAGATCATGAACTCCATTGAAATTGCATTCATAACATCTTTGTTTCTTTTAGAGGCTTTCATCGACAAATGCTAATTTTTCCCACAAGCATGTATATGATTATACTAGCGGCTGGGCACATGCACTCGAAAAAAGTTATAAGATGAGAAGAACGATTTTTCTCTAATTATTTTTTTAACTTTTGTTTTTTAGTTCTTTTAGGAACAATCCAAACAATGTTGTGAGAAAGAGAAAAGAAGAATTACAAAATTTAAAATTAAAGAGTGAGATTAATGTAGATGCATGTGTAGATATAGATGTATGTATAGCTATACATAATAATTAAATTAAAATTTATAAAATATTATTTTAAAAAAATTATGCACGGGTAAAACCCAAGTACCACGAAGCTAAATGAATAATGATAAACACAAATGCATAAATACAACAACAAATTGTTTCACATCCATAAAAAATGAGCATCACCTTGCCGATACTTATCCTAACATCCCAAGAATTCAATTGCAACAATAATTGGGTAAGAAAACGATTTTATAATTTTAGTTAAACACAATTAGTGATACTATAATTGTATTAATTAGGGTAAACTAACAATAGGTCCTAATAGTTGGACTTAATTCCCATCAAGTCCTATTGAAAATAAGTCTTAATAAAATTGTCGCTAAAAATTATTTTGTGTGACAATTTTTTGCATGTCACTAAAAATTAACAATGAGTGACTTTTTTGTCACAGTTTTTACAAATTGTCATTAAAACTTACAATTAGTGACCTTTTTTGTGACGAATTTTTCAAACTTTCGCTGGAAGTTAAAAATTAGTGA
The DNA here is from genome assembly GCA_036172215.1 of Camellia granthamiana. Lineage (NCBI taxonomy): Eukaryota > Viridiplantae > Streptophyta > Magnoliopsida > Ericales > Theaceae > Camellia > Camellia granthamiana. The sequence goes on along the minus strand of CM069911.1, from coordinate 122,230,102 downwards.
CTTTTTTGTGACAATTTTCAAATTGTCGCTGAAAATTAACAATTAGTGACATTTTATAATAATGTTTGATGAAAACGTCATTAATTATTATAAGACCTATTGAACAATAAGTCCACTTATTAAGACCTACATGGAAGTCCCCCTGTAATTACTATATACTCAAATTTTTAGCCCATAATTTTACTCAATGTGATTCACATTAATTCTAATGGCATATATGTAGTTATTGAGTAATCACTTACAATTTTAGTTAAAGACAATTAGTGATGTCTTTTTATTTTTATTTATTTTATTTTTATGGGATAAATATTTATTTATTTTTATTATAATTACAAGAAAAAATTGATGTTGAGTGCATTATTTAGAACTAATTAATGAATTTAACTATGTATGTTTCAATGACAGTTGTGAATTATTTTGTAAAACCATGAAAGTAATTGACTCATTGATAAATTTAATTAGATTTTTTTGTTGCAATGACCTTAATAATTCTTAAATTAAAAAAATAATTTTGTTCATTTAACAGGAAAAAAATGTGCACGCATTGCATGTGACACAAAAGTGTCAAACATCAATTCAGGTCTTTGCATATTATAACAGATAGACAGATAGATGCTACAATCTGGATTGCTGTATTTGGAGATTGCAAATTTGAATGAAGGACACAAAGCCAAAGCTAAACTTATTGTTTGAAGATTTTTTTTTGGATTTGGATAATTTCAAGATCTTATTACAATTTTGGACAATTTTTTTTCTCTGGATATTATTTTTCTTACTGCCTTTGTTGGTTTGCTTTACTTAACGTGTAAGGTGACATATCCGAGGAAATAAATTAGTTGATCTGCTGTACAACTTTTAAAAGCTTACAAATCCAGGGTGATGAAATAAATGAATGGCCTTTGTTAAGTAAGAACTTGCGGTTGGCACACGCAATGCATGTGCAATTCAAGTAAAAATAAAAGAAAATATTTACTATATATTGTGTACCACTCAAGTGGTAGAGTGTTCTTCATTAGACCCAAGGCCCAAGGTTCGAGTCCCACTCCTCCCATCTATCTAATGTTTTTGTTTTAAATAGAAAAATTGACACTTGGGAGCATAAGGAGAGAAGGCTTCATGATGCTACCAAAGGTGTTCACTTTATAATAGTATAGATAGAAGATAGAAACCTTATCAGGAAGAAGAGAGATAGGCATCAATCCTGTCTCATTTTCTTTTTCATGAACCAAATGGTATACAAAAACCGTAGAAAAGATAAAGCTAAATATGTAGAAAGGATAAAGCTAAAACTACTATGGGTTTTAAAAGTGCCACATTTGAATTACTAAAAGTGAGATCTTCTTTTCTCTTTGCCAATAAATAGATTTGATTGCACTTTATGTGGAAGAATAAATGCAGAAGGAATACAAGCTGAAAAATAAAAAATAAAAAGAAAGAAAAAAGAAATAAGGCAGTATATATAAGAGATAAAGGAGAAAAAAAAGAAATCAGAAACGTGAGAGACCCAGAGAGAGAGAGAGAGAGAGAGAGAGAGAAACATGTTTGGCGAAGAGAGAAGAGTTAGATAGACAGTATTTCGCTGTGGTCAATCGAGATGGAGATGAGATCGACCGACTAAAGTTCTTCCTTCCTTGTTAGGTTTGCTTCCTTCTTTACTAGATTTACTTCTTTTCTTTGATGACCGAGAGAGAAGAAGGTTAGGTTAAGATTTTTTTACCTATTTTCTAGTTTACGATTTGTATATGGATTGAGGGATTTGATCGATTTGTGTTTTTTCAATTTGAGTTTGCATTATTTACATTTTTGACTTACAAAAAAATTCTAAAAATTATGTTTTCTGTCTTGCTGTATCCCAAAAGTATTCGAAACGTATCTCCAATGTATCCTTGCGTATCCAAAACACATCCGAAATTCAAAATTAAAAATTAAAAAAAAAAAAAAAAAAACGGATACTTTTTGCCGTGTCTGATATGTATCTTGGCATATTAGATGCGTATCTGTATCCAATACTTGTACGCTGCCCATTTTGGAGTATCCGTGCTTCATAGCTTGGAAGAAGAGACCGTATTTCAATCTCTTGAGATAGGTACTAGATTGAGCCATGGTTATCAGAATCCCGATCTGGATCGTAGGATTTTAAGATCAAGAGCCTACAACTTTGGTTGGGCCAAACGATTTGGATCGCACTAAGATTTTAAATTTAGTAGGATCTTAAAGAGACTACAATTCTAGTCATAAAATCATGTAGAATCACACTACGATCCCGATCCTATCAAAAAAAAAAAATTTATTATTTATTTCTTACATATGTATGTATATGTGTATATCTATATAAAAAATTTGACTATAAATTCTTTCTACAAATATTTCTTCTAATTTATGATAACATAAAAGATACATTATATCAAATTAATCATTTTTTAAAATTGTTTTACAATTATTTAACATACTTTATCATTATAGATAATTTATCATTTTATTTTACATTAAAAGTAGAATCTTACGATCCTTGATCCGATTCTACGATTCGATCCACAAGTCCTCCCAACGATCCTACTTAGGATCCCGATTTTAACAACCTTGGATTGATCCCTTTCATCCAAGGAATTTAATTTGTCATACATTTCTTCAAAGTTCAAATTGTCTACCATTTCTTCAATTTAGGTAAATCACTCATATGGAAGATGCTCACTGTCCCCCCCTATTGGGAAAGAAAAACTAACAACATCATGTTGGCAGCATTTACCATTTCAATTTTGAACATGTTTCCATTGTATTCTAAAGTTGGTGAATATTCAATAGTTTTTCTCCAATGGGCTTCATTTGATTAATATATCATAACACTTGTGTATACTTGTATGCCTTCTGCTCTTCTTTTGTTTTAATAGTGAATGGTTAAACCTGAATAATGAAGACATAAATGTAAATTTCATGTAGAAACTATACTTATGTTGCATTTTCACTTATCCTTATAGTAAAATAAAAATATTGCATCAGGCATAGTATTTCACAATTTCTTGATCATTCCTTTTTTTAATTAGTGACTGGATTTGATGAAGTGTTTTTCTTAAGAAAGTGCTTGTACTTGTACTTTTGTTGCTAGAGTCTAGGAATGTGCCAATTTGGAATGCACCTGTAAAGAGTCACTTACTTCACAGAGTTCATATTTTAAAGAAGGGAAAACTTCCACATCAATTGTTGCTTCTGAGCTTTTGAAGTTGAAGTCATAGGGTGATTCCTTTATAGGAAACTCCGAAAGAAAATCTTCACAGTTTGATGTCAGAAGGTACAATGGCAATTGTGAAACCAGAGGTATGTTAGATAATTGTTTTGGGAATCTTATTTTTTGTTATCAATTCTTTACAAATGCAGATTGAGAAGATAATTTTCTCTGACTATAGTTGGTTATTGGGGATTTTCCTATTCTCTCTTTTGGATAATGTGATGGTAGAATTTGGTTGATATCGGAAACTATTTTAAGCATCAGCTTGTGCTGATATGTAATGCTTGTTCCCATAAGGTTTTATTATATCATCACATAGGGTGTTTCTTTTTTAGTGTTGAGTTTTTCGAAATGATATCTATCATACTTTTTTCTTAAACCCCACCATGAAGGGCATAGGCTGTGCCCAAATTGGGTTGATGTTGTAACCTGTAGACATGAGGTTCAAGATATATGATGACAGCTCACAGTTAAATTATTAGTTTATTTTTTTCCCCCATTGATGTAGTCTTAATCCATTTTGTTATGATCACTATTTAATTTACCTTTGCTCTACGTTTCAAGATGAAGTCTTACATCTGGGTCCAAACTGCTGATGGTTCAATCCAACAAGTGGAGGAAGAGGTTGCCATGTTTTGCCCCATGATATGTCGAGAAGTACTTCAAACAGGCATGGGATCTTCCAAAAACTATGCTATATCTCTTCCTCAACGAGTCAATCCTGCCGTCTTGGGCTTAATACTTGATTACTGTCGGTTTCATCAACTACCTGGCCGCTCTAATAAGGTTTGTTATGTTTTGGATGTTTTATATTGGATTAAGTTCTTCTTGGGTAAAAATGCTGACTACTACGTTAAAATCTCAAGGAGTTAGAAATATTTGTTACAAAGGTCCTTTTCCTACCTTCAATCTCTCTCTGGGGAGGAGTCAATAAGATGGCATAGGTTATGACGATGTTCAGTATGAAACATTTTGACTCGTTTTTTGTTTTTTCTGCATCTAGGAGCGGAAAACTTTTGATGAAAAGTTCGTTCGTTTAGATACAAAAAAGCTATGTGAGCTGACATCTGCTGCTGACAGCCTCCAGTTGAGGCCTTTGGTTGACCTTACAAGCCGTGCACTTGCTCGAATGATTGAAGGGAAAACTCCTGAGGAAATACGTGAAACATTTAATTTACCCGATGATCTTACGGAGGTGATTGTTGCTGGAATGAAATCTTCTCTCTCACCCCAAAATCCTTTTTTTTTGGGGTCCATTTTTGTGTAGTTTTGTTTGTTTTCACTATTTCTCACTTAGATCTGGTGTTGTAGGAGGAGAAGTTGGAGCCCTTGAGAAACATAACTGATGATCCACGCATCAGGCTTTTGAATCGGTTATATGCTAGAAAGAGGAAAGAATTAAAAGAGAGGGAGCGATTAAAGGTGGTTACATGTACTTCTCTTGTGTGGAATCGTATCTTTGCCTTATTGTCAGTTAATGCCAAATGTTGTTTTCTAGTACATATAAATTTGAATTGCTCATGGGTTGATTAAAAACAATGACATGGTATTAAAATTGTAATACCTATATATAAATGTTTGCACTCATTGCAAATGTGTTTTCCTTGTGTTTCAGAATGTTGAAGTTGAGGAAGAGTGTGTTGATGAACGCTCAGTCGATGAACTCTTATCATTTATAAATGGTGGAAATGGAGGTGTGTGGACAATGTTTCTATTCCATTTTTTGGGTTAGCTCCATCTTCTTCTATATGTAGAACTAGAATGATGGCACCCATGATGTGAATGCACACATTTATGAGTTTGATTGGTATTGGGAATAACTGGCAAAGGATAACTGTCAAGAATAATTTGAAATCAAGAGTTTTGAGTTGAGGAAAAGAAATTGCCATTCTAGATGTGGGGGTTTCTTATCAGTTGTGCATCATGCACTTTGGATTATTATAATGTTGTAGATGTTTATGCATGATGGTTGGAGTTGGCAGGTCACTGAACTGCTTTTAGGGGGTGGTTTCCAGCAAAGTAGTTGAGAAGGCCGCTATTGTTATCACTTCAAAACAATTTATGTTGTTTTTGAACTGTGTTGCATGGATCATTGCCTACTGGTTGTGTCTTTGAATTTGGGTTTCTGATTGATGGTTCAGTAAGCATGACATGATACAAGTGCATTATAGAGGTTTTCATTGTGATTCATCATAAATTGTTTCCCTTTGCTTGTGTATTTCATCTTCTTGTTGAAACATATGGAGCGTCTAAGATTTTTTTGACTTCAGAAAACAAACTTTGAATGTTGGATTACTGTTCTTTTTAAATTTATTGGAGTTCCGCTTTACAGATTCGAAAAGGGCTACTAAGAATAAAAAAAAAAACCGGAGGAGAAAAGATCAACCAAGGGATTCTTCTTCAAACAATGAGAATGGAAGCCATGATAAGGTTGGCACCACTTTTTGCTCTCATTTTGCCTATGCATGTCTGCCTTTTTTTATTATAATATTATTGATTGGTTCTCTCCATTTCCGGGAAGACAATACTTTGTTCATTGTTGGTTTGCTGGTGTCTTTTTATGTTTTAGAAATTTAATGGTATATCTTGTGTTTGCCAGAATGATATGGTTGACATTGTGGCTACCCCAAATAAAACCTCAAAATTGCAGGATTCTACATCTGTTGCCTTTTCACCGAAGCTTGAGTTTGATGATAGTGTTTTTGAGGATGAATTAGATCCCGCCATGAAGGAAGAACTTGACAGGTTAGATGATTTATCAATATTATTGTTGAAAATCTGTTAGGGGAGAAAGGTTTTTTTGCTTTCTTTTTCTCTTTTCTTTCCTTTACACCCTCCCACACACACACACACGCACACCCCCCCCCCCCCCCCCCCACAAAAAAAAAGAAAAAAAAGAAACAAAAAAGAATTTATCATTATTCTTTTAAATGGTAAATTGCATTTTGCACCTCTAATGTATTTTACTCAATTCTTACTTCCATTAAGCTTTAGATTTGTCCAACTTGGTCCTTGATCTATTGAATTTTGTGGTCTGGTTGGTAGTTGTTTCAAATTCTCTTAACGGAAAACACCACGTGGCAAAAGTGGGAAATGTTTCAGAGCCATGTGGAGTTTTTTGTCAGAAATCTGGACTGCACTGCAGTTACTAACTGGATCACAATGACAAAAATCCTATAGTTGAGGATCCAAAATAATAAAATCTCAAGTTTGAAGACCAAAGTGAGAAAGTGCAAAGTGTAATTTGCCCTTTAAAGTTATATGTATCTGCCTTCTTATGTGGAAATTTTATCTTATTTATCAAAATAAAAATGGAAATTTTATCTTGAATTGCACATCCCTTTATATATCTCTTTGTAAACTGTAGGGAAGTGGAGGATTTTGCTAGGAGATTGAACTCTGTTTGGCCAGAAAGAATGCAGGAGATTCTGTCATTGGGCCAAGATAGAAGACTTGTACCAATCTCTGCGAATGGCAATGGTTCTTTGAAGAGATATACTGGTATGCTCTTAATCCTTCACTACAGTGGATTTCTTGTAATTATTCTTTATATTAGGAAAAAAAATTTAAATCAAGCATGCGCCGTAAACTTTGTATTTAGTTAATTGCCATACTGAGCAAGAAAAGAAGAAAAAAAATTGTTTTGCCCTAAACAAATGTTGTTGGTGCTAGAGTTTTTCATCTCACTTCGACATCAGCTATGTTTCTCTTTCTTGATTTATGAAAGGGAAAGATAACCTTTTTGATAATTTTATAAGAAATCCATTTTTGACTTCTAGGCTGATTGTGGGACTGCAATAATAACATATTTTGCATTTTGTGCCACTGGAGGTGCTAGCACATACTCTCGTGGCTACGAATCTCTCAGAAGAAAGCTCCAATAAAAATGTGTTAACAACCACAAAAAATGGAGATTGTAGGGTAGAAGGAGATGAGCTGTGATGATATGGTTGCACAAGTGATGGAGATTGAGTGAAATCAACTGCTATGAAATGTCCTTTCTTTGTGTGTGTGTGTGTGTGTGTAGTTCACTCTTGCTGTCCTCGTTAATGCCTATATATTCTTGTTTGGACATAACCACATGTAAGCTTTTATGCCGGATGTCTTATTTGCGGCCCAAACAAAAGGCAATCAGTTTCATATGTCTCAATTATTTGATTCGTTAAACAGGTTTGGACCAACGACAGTGATCCAGCTGGCAAATTGACCATTTCTCACACCGTGCAGCTTGAGCAGTTTCGGACAATGTTCTAGAATGGGGTGTCTGCCAGAACCTAGGAAAGGTGATGATGTCTTTTGCCATGGACTGCACGCACCAATGTTGTTTTTGCCCTGCCATGTCCAAAATACAAATTTAGTCGTCGGGTTGTCCTCTATGTTGGGAAAAGAAAAAAGAAAAAGGAGGGGGAGAAAAAATAAAACGGAAAGAGATGAATCCCATGCATTTGTAACTTCTAAGCATCAAACTTGCAATGCTCATTTCACTTTCCTTTTTCTTTTTTTCAGTTGAATTAATTTCAAATTTTTTCATTTCATATGCGGTGGGCATGTCTTTGAGCGACCGTGATAAATGAGCGATGATGTTGAAAGTACTTACTTTTTTCTTTTTCTTTTTTTAGTCTTCACAGAAACTTGGTGGTAAGTACCTTGTTGGTTTCGAGTTTGCTTTGTATTTGAGAGATGTAGACGATGTGAGGCATATGTGAAGTGCTTAATGTAATTATGGCTTTTAAGCATTTTTTATGAAGAATTTTCTGAGAAAGTATTGATTTGTCTCTTTTTTCTTTTTGCTTTTTTTGGTTTGGCATTTATTTTGGTTTGTTTGGAATGTGCCCCTACTTGAATTAATTCACTGGATAAGTAATACTGATCTCTGTTTTTATTTTGTCTAAGTAATCTCATTTTTTAGGATGTGTTTGGATCATGAATTTTGATAGAAATTTGAAAAGAGAAAGAGAACTAGAAAAGAGGAAAGAGAACAAAATTGTAAGTTTTTTTTTTAAAAAAAAAAAAAAATTATTTATTTAAATTCTTACCTAAATCTATGATTTAAATAGAGTTTAGCTTGTTTGTGGGTTTTTATTTTATGATCATGTACTGATTTGTCTATTACTGTTCTTATTTTTCCGAAGGGATTAAATTCTACGTGGATGAACTGTGAACCCCATGATTTATGACATACAACAAAAACAATCCATGATATTATTTTTTAATTCAGTTCAAAAAAAAAATATATTATTTTTAATGTAAAAAATAGGAGAAATTACCATTTAGTGGTAATTTTTAAAAATTATTTTGCTTGTTTTTGGTTTTTCAAAGACACTTTTTTACTTTCTTATTTTTCGTATTTTTTTGTTTTTCCTGGAACTTTTTAATATTTTAAGTAATTTTTAAAATTTTAGACTCACGTAACGTAAATACACATAAAAAGTATAATTTTTGTGAAAAAAACCTTTTAAAAATTCACTAAATACGAAAATTATAAAAAAATAATAATACGAGAATTCAATATATTTTTCATATTTTTATGTATTTATTAATTTTTTAAAATATTTTTTCGTAAATTTTTTATTTTTTAGATATATCTAAGTAAGGTACATCTAAAAAAATATAAAAAAATACTTAAAATTTTAAAAGTATTCACTAAAAATAAAAAAACACGAAAAACAAAAAATTAAATTTTCACAAAATTTAATCCAAAAAACTCAAACTAAACACACATTATAATTCATAATAAAATTTATACTTTTTGATGATACCAGTTTTGTCGGATGAGGAATGGGTCGGACAGGGCCCGGAGCTCCACAGGATGATTGAACTTCGTCTTCCCAGTTGTACCTGCACCAAGTCCGTCAAGAAGGAATCCGGAGGTGGGGTTCCTTCTGGAGGACCCTCCGATGTTTAAGTTAGAGGAGTCTCTAGTATAAAAATGGAAGCTTTTTGCTTCAGGAGGAAGAAGTAGATGGTTAGAGAGAGAGTAATTACTTGTATATATATTGATTTCTTTCATACCTTTCTGGCGTCTTCTTCTTGTCTGGCCCTTGGGCCTAAGTTGGGTTAGGAATTGTTTGGACAGCCCATTGGGCCACTTATTTGGGGCTATGCCCATCAGTAGTCCCCTTATTCCCGAGTGCAGCTTTAGTCCAACGAAGGGAATAAGAAAGAGTAAAGTAGTCCCCCAAGTCACGGAAGGAGGCAGGGCGACGGTGGCCAAATTTATTGTGCAAATACGTGGGTGCTGCGATAGAGGTAGGACCGCTCAAAAACCAACTGGGCAAGGCGCAGTGAGAGTTAAAGGGAGTAAAGTTGGAGGTTTTGGGCCGGCGCAAAGCGGCGCAGACTGCGTGTGCCGAGAGGAGTCGGCATGTGCAAAATTGTAAGGAATGTAAAGTGCTAGCCCTTGTGTAGAGCAATGCAACCGAGGCTGAGGCCTTTGGAAGGTCGGTCGAGGACCTGGGCAGTCGGCTGATGGATTAGCTCGTACCGTAAGTTTGTACTCAGTTTGACTGAGGCTTTTTGGTGTTCGGTCTGGCCGAGATCTTGATGTGCTCAGGCTGGCTGAGGCTCTGTGGGTGCTCGGTCTGATTGGTGCTGACCACTGTTGCCGACCGAGCTATGTTGCCGACCGAGCTATGTTGCCGACCGACCACTGTTGCCGACCGAGCTATGTTGCCGACCGACTAATGCTGCCGACGAGCTATGTTGTCGACCGACCACTGTTGCCGACCGATCTAGTTTGCCGACCGACCACTGTTTGCCGACGAGCTATGTTGTCGACCGACCACTGTTGCCGACCGATCTAGTTTGCCGACCGACCACTGTTTGCCGACCGACCGATGTTGCCGACCGACCACTGTTTGCCGACCGATCGTGTTTGCCGACCGACCGATGTTTGCCGACCGACCACTGTTGCCGACCGATCTAGTTTGCCGACCGACCACTGTTTGCCGACGAGCTATGTTGTCGACCGACCACTGTTGCCGACCGATCTAGTTTGCCGACCGACCACTGTTTGCCGACCGACCGATGTTGCCGACCGACCACTGTTTGCCAACCGATCGAGTTTGCCGACCGACCGATGTTTGCCGACCGACCACTGTTTGCCGACCGATCGAGTTTGCCGACCGACCACTGTTTGCCGACCAATCGAGTTTGCCGACCGACCTATGTGACTGGGTTGGTTGGCGGTGCACGGGGCTCAAGGTGCAGGGATGCACGTGATGATGTGACATGACACAGACGTAGGGAAAAGAGAGAAAGTTAGTGGCTTGGGAAGTGAAGCCCATGTCTTCACGTGGGGCAATCTGGGCCTTTGATATAGATCAAATGGGAAATACCTGTCCAGAGCTTTGTTCTTGAACTTTTTGCTTGTGTGTTTGTTGTTGTTGTTTTTTTTTTTGAAGTCTTGACGACTTTGAATTGCTTGGTACGGGGGTTGATTTTGGTGCGTAGGTAGACTTCCGCAGTGCTCACCAACGACAATGGTGAGGTGAGAGAATCATGGCGCTGGCGGGAGAGGTGTAGGCGGGGAAAACGTCACCGCCGCCGATAGGATGCCATGAATCATGTGGTAACCATTCATTCCGACACTGAAGGTGGGTGAAAAGGAAGCTATTTCCGGTGACAATGAGCACAACTGCCAATCGAAAAAGTTTCCCACAGACGGCGCCAACTGATGATACCAGTTTTGTCGGATGAGGAATGGGTCGGACAGGGCCCGGAGCTCCACAGGATGATTGAACTTCGTCTTCCCAGTTGTACCTGCACCAAGTCCGTCAAGAAGGAATCCGGAGGTGGACAGTGGTCGGTCGACAACATAGCTCGTCGGCAGCATTAGTCGGTCGGCAACAGTGGTCGGTCGGCAACATAGCTCGGTCGGCAACAGTGGTCAGCACCAATCAGACGGAGCCCCAGCGCCTCCGCCATATCCGAATGGCCTACTTCTTCCTCCTCAAGGACATCATGAGTAAGATATTCAAACTTCTTTTATCTATGTTGCACATTTCATAACATTTCAGATCAAAAAGCCTCAGCCAGACTGAGCACTACTCAAAGCCTCAGCCAGCCTGAGCACGAAGACCTCAGCCAGACTGAGCACGAAGACCTCGGCCAGACCGAGTTACATAAAGCCTCAGCCAGACTGAGCAATACTCAAAGCCTCAGCCAGCCTGAGCACGAAGACCTCAGCCAGACTGAGCACAAAGACCTCAGCCAGACTGAGCACGAAGACCTCGGCCAGACCGAGTTACATAAAGCCTCAGCCAGACTGAGCACTACTCAAAGCCTCAGCTAGCCTGAGCATTACTTAAAGCCTCAGCCAGACTGAGCACTACTCAAAGCCTCAGCCAGCCTGAGCACGAAGACCTCAGCTAGCCTGAGCATTACTTAAAGCCTCAGCCAGACTGAGCACTACTCAAAGCCTCAGCCAGCCTGAGCACGAAGACCTCAGCCAGCCTGAGCACGAAGACCTCAGCTAGCCTGAGCATTACTTAAAGCCTCAGCCAGACTGAGCACTACTCAAAGCCTCAGCCAGCCTGAGCACGAAGACCTCAGCCAGCCTGAGCACGAAGACCTCAGCTAGCCTGAGCATTACTTAAAGCCTCTGCCAGACTGAGCACTACTCAAAGCCTCAGCCAGACTGAGCATTACTTAAAGCCTCAGCCAGCCTGAGCACGAAGATCTCAGCTAGCCTGAGCATTACTTAAAGCCTCAGCCAGACTGAGCACTACTCAAAGCCTCAGCCAGCCTGAGCACGAAGCCCTCAGCCAGACTGAGTAGGAAGACCTTGGCCAGACCGAGTTTACAGAGCCTCAGCCAGACTGAGCATGTGAGCATGAAGACCTCGGCCAGACCGAGTTACATAAAGCCTCAGCCAAACTGAGCATGAAGACCTTGGCCAAACCGAGTGTGTCCAAGCACGCTCACGCAACCACCAAGCCCTCCAAGGCACTACAAGAAGGGCCCCAGCCGAGCCTCCTAACCCAAACAATCCATCTCCATACTTCACGAAGAAACGCCGACAACGTTAACCACTTGATTGAGCAAAACCAAGCCATGTTCCAACAAGAACTACTAGTTTCTACCCCTCCGCCTCTACAAATCGTCCATCAAAATTAGGATCAAGTCCAAACAGCCGTCCTCAGCAACAATAGGGACCGTTTCTTCCACCACTCGCTCCGCGAGCAATAGACCATCTCAAATCCATCGACCCATTGCCAAAGAGCACTGGTCGACCACCAAAGTACTCCGCCAACCTCCAAAATTGCTCGACCGACCTCTAAGGCTTCCAATAGTCATCGGCCGACCTCCAAAAATTAGCTGACCTCCAAGACTTCCAACAGTCATAGTCCGACCCCCCGGTCATCAGTCGACCTCCAAAACCATTAGCTGACCGTCCAACGCGCTCTGCAAATCGAGTGAGACCCTACGAGCTAAACAAACTCAACAAGACTGGGTCTAATTCTACAAGTAAGGTATTTAACTTCTTCTACATCGGCTGACCGTCCGAAGCCTCAGTTAAACTGAGCCCAAAGACCTTAGCTAGACTGAGTGTACGAAAGACTCCCAGACCGAGCACCCACAGAGCCTCAGCCAGCCTGAGCACATCAAGATCTCGACCAGACCGAACACCAAAAAGCCTCAGTCAAACTGAGTACAAACTTACGGTACGAGCTAATCCATCAGCCGACTGCCCAGGTCCTCGACCGACCTTCCAAAGGCCTCAGCCTCGGTTGCATTGCTCTACACAAGGGCTAGCACTTTACATTCCTTACAATTTTGCACATGCCGACTCCTCTCGGCACACGCAGTCTGCGCCGCTTTGCGCCGGCCCAAAACCTCCAACTTTACTCCCTTTAACTCTCACTGCGCCTTGCCCAGTTGGTTTTTGAGCGGTCCTACCTCTATCGCAGCACCCACGTATTTGCACAATAAATTTGGCCACCGTCGCCCTGCCTCCTTCCGTGACTTGGGGGACTACTTTACTCTTTCTTATTCCCTTCGTTGGACTAAAGCTGCACTCGGGAATAGGGGACTACTGATGGGCATAGCCCCAAATAAGTGGCCCAATGGGCTGTCCAAACAATTCCTAACCCAACTTAGGCCCAAGGGCCAGACAAGAAGAAGACGCCAGAAAGGTATGAAAGAAATCAATATATATACAAGTAATTACTCTCTCTCTAACCATCTACTTCTTCCTCCTGAAGCAAAAAGCTTCCATTTTTATACTAGAGACTCCTCTAACTTAAACATCGGAGGGTCCTCCAGAAGGAACCCCACCTCCGGATTCCTTCTTGACGGACTTGGTGCAGGTACAACTGGGAAGACGAAGTTCAATCATCCTGTGGAGCTCCGGGCCCTGTCCGACCCATTCCTCATCCGACAAAACTGGTATCATCACTTTTAATTATTAATATTTATAATATTTACTATTTATTTGAAATTATTTTTTATTCACATTATTGTTATGTGATTTACCCTAAAAAATAGGCTAACTCTAATTACTTCCGGTGAAAATAATGATGTGGCAGGCTTTCATTGCAATCACATAATCCTCTTTTATTAAATGGAACCGAGCTGAATAAAAAATTCACTGTACAAGTTTGTTTTAAAAATTCTAATCATTTTGCTTGGTTAGAGTTTTTCAAAAATGCTTTTTAAAAAATTTTACTTTTTTGTTTTCCGTATTTTTTTGTTTTTACTAAATTTTTTTAATATTTTAAGTAATTTTTTTTTAATTTTTAGACATACCTAACATAAATATACTTAAAAAGTAAAAAATTTGCGAAAAAAACTTTTAAAAATTCACTAAATACCAAAAGTACAAAAAAAATACGAGAATTCAGTATATTTTTTGTATTTTTATGTATTTATTAATTTTTTAAAATATTTTTTCACAAATTTTTTACTTTTTAGATACATCTAAGTAAGGTGCATCTAAAAAAGTAAAAAAAATATTAAAAATGTTAAAAATATTCACTTAAAACAAAAAAAAAAAACGAAAATAAAAAAATTCAATTTTCAAAAAACTTAATCCAAAAAACTCAAACCAAACACATTATAAGTTTCAAAATATATTTAAGATTGACTTATTTATTTAATAAAATTGAACTTAAACGAATTTTTAATGATTTAAAAGTGAGTTGAGTTCAAACTATTTGATTCATTTATAAAAACAATAGTCATTTTCTAGAGATATATGCCATATTATTAAATTGACTTTTTTTTTAACAATAATATATACAAAAAAAAATCTTATAAATAAATAATTTAAATAATCAAAACAGACTTTTCAATAAGAAAATGAGTGGGAGCACTAATTAGTGTCACCACTAATGATGTGACAGTGGGTAGAACCCACTGCCACAATATTATTGTGTCTGTTTTTTTTTTTTGAAAAAAAAAAAATAATAAATACCATTAATAATTGTTTTAGAATATCACTTTCAGTGATCTTTATCGTTGTCCCTTTCAATAAACCTTATATCTGAAGAATATCTTCCAATCCGATTCAATCTGGATCTTGAATCAAAGAAAAATAGTCATTACAAAACTACCACAATCACATGTTAAAAGAAAGTAAATGATTGGCACGGAACCTTGCTCATAAAAAATTTGATCGGTACACTCTCAAATGAAAACCTAGACAAAACAACAAAACTTACATTTTTCTTTGCCCAACCAAAGAAAACGAAATAAGAAATATAAAAAACAAGAAAAACAAGTTGTGCATAACCACAACATCACAACACACCCAAAAAAAAAAAAAAAAAAAAAAACAAGACTTTGCAACACAAATTTCAGTGTTTAAGCTTGACAGCAGCACCAGAGTAGTAATTCTTAAAAGCTCTAGGAAGATAAACGGGCAACAAAAACCCAAAAAGATTGAAGCTCCAAAACACCATGTTTGCAACTGCAAGAGCTCTTCCCACATACAACCTCCTTGAGCTCCCACTATCTTGAGCATCCACTTTCGA
Source organism: Camellia granthamiana (assembly GCA_036172215.1). NCBI lineage: Eukaryota > Viridiplantae > Streptophyta > Magnoliopsida > Ericales > Theaceae > Camellia > Camellia granthamiana. The sequence goes on along the minus strand of CM069911.1, from coordinate 122,214,904 downwards.
AATCTCATCTCTAACCCATTCGACAATGGTGAAAATCCTCCTCGAATTGTAAAAAACCGGTACGAAAACCCGAATTGGGGTCGAAAACCGGTCCGAAAACGCCACTCCTTCCATGAAACCTTGACTTGCTAAGAGAAAAACATGGGGTGCTGCTGCTTTGATACCCTCTTTGTCACCTTCAAAAATGCCTTCAAAAATGTATGCTATGGGGAGAAAGAGCCCAATGGCGGCTCCGGCGAAGGTGTAAAGGGCTAGAATCTTGTTATTCCGGCGAAAGACTGGTGGTTGTGTGGTGGAGGAGGGAGGAGAGAGAGTTGGGAATGCCACCTTTGAGATTACGTACATGTAGATGAAGGAGAAGAAGACGAAGGCAAAGTCTTCTGGACTTACCATGCCGCTGGCGGAGAGGACGATGACGACAGCGAGGGCATTGAGCTGCCGGAAAGTGAAGAAACCGCCGCCCACGGAGGCGGTAGTGGTGGTTGGAGGGTGGGTTTTTGAGTAGGTGTCATGTTGGAGCTTTTTGTCTAGTTCTTGTTCTTCTTTTGGGAGATGAATGTCACTGCATGGACCAACCCCACCTGACATTATTTTTTTGTGTTTGGGAAGTGGGATTTGGGATGGGAGTTTCTTGGATGGGAAGAGAAAGTTTATGCGTGGAGAGAAAGTGGGTTAAAGTTCATTTTTTTTGTATTTTTGTTTTTGGGTTAAGAAAAAAGTGCGAGAGCCTTGAATTGGGTTTGAAGAAGATAAATGGTGGAGATTGAGCGGAAGGACAAAGAGAGGGTATGTAGGAAAGGTGTGTGAGAGAGAATTTTAAGGGCAGAAAAAAGAGAGGTGAAGTTGTTTGGTGTTTCTCACAAATCATGTGGTCATGTTTTCATAGGGATTTTGTTGGCATTTTCAAAAAAAAGAAGGAAAAATTGTAAATAAGTGATATTTCTACAAAATACTTTAAATTCATAGAAAAACTTGTGACTTTAATTATCAAAATTGATAATTTTTTTAACATATTTGTATTAATTTTTTTTTTTTTTTGGAAAATTTGCACTAAAGTGCAATTTCTTTAAAAAAGAAATGATATATTATGTATAAAAATGTGTAATAAAAAATTATATAATTTTTAATTTTTTTTTAAACATGTGTCTTTAAAATAAATATTAAAAGCAATATTAGAAAAAATATAAATTATAGTGATTTTTCTTGAATTTTGAAAAAAATAAATTAAGTCTTACAAATTTGGCCTAATCACATTAGATTTTTAATTTTTTTTTTGTTCATATGTAATATTTAGATCATTTTCATCAGCAGTTCATTATTATGTAAATGATAAAATGATGTCATCTTTATGTATTCACATCATTTGATTGATCAAATTACAAAGATAATTTTTATACATAAAGTAAATTCAAAATGATGTAGTAATAATATACTTATAGTTTTTTTTTTGGGAGGGGGTCAAAGATAACATTAATATATTTGTATAGTTAGACTATAATTGAAAGGTTGGCCACTACTCTATCAATTTAAACCCTGATATCCAACTTACCATACCTTAAAGGTGTGGTTACAAGTTACAACAGTAAATGATTTTATTAAAAATGAAAAGATCACAAACAGACATGTAACATTACCCAATCAGTATAATATATCCTTTAAATGAAGTAAAAATAAAAGTAAATTACAAATACAATATTTAAAATTTGTTTAAAATACGAATTGTTTTATGTGATTTATTGAAAATTACATCTCACCTCTTAAAATTTTTAATTTCATAACAAATGACCCATTTTGTTAATTAATCATTAAGTCAATTAATAGTTTTTAATGATGCCAAAAATTTATTTCAATTAATAATTCATGTAATTTTATTATTGTATAGGAGAATAGTTATGAATTTTATTTTTTCAATTAATTCTGTTAAATAAAAAATTTTAACAAAGAAATATTTATAATTTTTTAAATCACAAGAATAATCCGTATTTTAAGCGTGTATTTGCAATTTACTGTAAAAATAATATAAACACTTAAACCCTTGTATATACAAATTTACTTTTTAGATCAATTTTTCAAATCCAATGATATATAAGTAAGAGGATTATTATTATTATAATTATTTTGGTTATGTAAAGTATCGTAACTCAACTTTTGTGCATCAAACTAAGTTCCTCAGCCTAAGTAAGTCTTTCGAAATAGGTTTCCCTACGATACATGGTCTCAAGAATTTAAGTTAGTTGAAGAAATCGAACCTAAGACTTAAAGTTAGTATATTCTAAGCCTCGGACCTCAAGCCATTATGTCAATTCCTTGAAGTTAAGATGATTAATTAATAATTAAAAAATATAAAATAATAATAATACATAAATGTAATTAATTAAATAATTATCAAGGTCTCGTTTGGCAAGTGACTTTTTTAGTCAAAAAGTCACAAAAAAAAAAATTAAAAAGCCAACAATCCATATCAAAAAGTTAAAAATTCTTTTTTCTCTATACTTTTTGTACATCTTTTCGTAAAAAGTCAAAAAGTCATCCTAAACATATTAATTTTTTTAACTCATATTTTAATCAAATAATTAAAAAATTACTAAATTAATCTGTTTCTAAACGAGGTCTAAATTTGAAAAGAAGATGTAATTTTTGAATTAGAATATTACTAGTCTAATAATTATGTGGATAGAGAGAGAGAGATGGGGGAGAGACGGGGAAAGAGGGAAAGGGTTAGTGGGGGGCGTACAAGTGGCGATGAATGAGTAGTTTGAGTGATACGTGGGGTTATAAGAGGAGGAAGTGGTAATGTTGGTGGTTTTAATTGACTTCAAAAATATTGTCTGAAAGCTAATCAACAACGTTGAATAGGGCCTTGGGACTCGGTTTACCCCACCGCTGTTATTCAGCGACAATACTAGGGTAACAACACGTGATCAGAAAAAAAAAGACCACGTGACTTGTCATAATTCCACATTAATCTAAAGAATAATGTTTGGTAGCTCGAGGAATTCATCCCCCGAATCCCCCTAAAGCCCAAAACGACGTCGTTTTGGGTTTTAGGTTTTTTTTTTTTTTTTTTTTTCTTTTCTTTTTTTTCCGCTATTTTCGTTGCAGAGGAAGAGGGAGAAGAGGGAGAGGGAAAGAAAGAGAAGAGAGGTAAGAGGAAGAGGAGGTCGTCGCAGCTCGCCTCCGGCCGTCCGCCGGCCCGTCGCAGCTCGCAGCTCTGCCCCGATCGCGTCGCCTCCGCCCCTCGTCGGCTCTGCCCCGATCGCGTCGCCTCCACCGCCTCCGCCCCTCCTCTCCCCCTCCATTTTTTAGGTCCCCTCTAGTCCCCTCCTCCCTCCTCCTCTCCTCTCCTCTCCCTCCCCTCCTTCCTCCTGATTTCTGCATCTGAAAAAAAAAAAAAAAAAACAAAAAAACAAAAAACAAAAAACGGTGCCGTTTTCTATTCGGGGCTTTCGAGCTACGTAGCATAACTGTAATCTAAAATGTTGGAACTTTTTTTTTTTAGAGGAGTAAAATGTTGGAACTTGGAAGACGTATATTAAGATTTTAATGGATCAAGGGTAACTAAAAAAAAAAAAAAAAAAAATTTGTAAAGTTGAATCCTTATTACTATTATCTAAATATATTAAAAAATATTAGAGATGTTAGCAATTTTATTAAAATTTTTATCAAATATTTTATATGAGTGTGAGACCTACATGAAATTCACATAGTGTATGTGAGATATTTGGTAAAAATTTTAGTAGAACTTTTGGAATTTCTCGCATTACTCATATATTTAGTAAGCAATTTAATATCTTAAATTTTAAAATAATATAACTTTTGATCTAAATGTTGATTTTTAATAAAAATTAGTATTTTTAGAATATTTTCATCAAGATCTATCAAACAAAATCCATATTGATTATGAAATTCTTAAAAAATTTAAAAAAATACTGTCGAAATTGACGTAAACAGTAACATGCTACTTTATTTGACAGTAATGCGTTACTCTATCTTACAGTAACATGTTATTCTGGTTCACAGTAAAACGGTAATATGTTACTCTGATTTACAGTAATATTTTACTATTACAAAAAAACAGAGTACATTCTAAATAAACCAACAAAAAATACACATATACAGCATTTTTAAGCCTGTATAAAATAAAATAAAAGTGTTCCTTGTGAAAAGAGTTTTGTGATATATATATAGATATATATGCATGGGCAAAATTGTTCATGAAAAAAAAAGAAATTTTATTTTGTCCTTATTCAATTATGCGCCTCCTCCTTTGGAAGTTTATGAAGCAAAATAAATTGGGTTGTTCTTTTCACCAAATAAGTGCCAAATGGAGGGATTTTGGCTAAATTTCTCTTCTTCTTTTTTCTTTTTTTTTAAAAAAAAAATTATTGCTTAAAAATTAATTTAATTTTTATTTTTTAATAATATTAATTTTACATCTAAATTATTTGATTTTAGATTAATTTTACCTCCGTCCTTAGCTATTATTTATAATTAATCAGAAGTTGCTGACGTGATACTAAAATTTCATTTGAAAGTTTATTTATCCTCCAAATTATCTCTAAAATATCAATTAAACTCTCAAATTTCATTTTGTTCAAAAGTCTAATTGATATTTTGAAAATAGTCTAGAGGTAAAATGAAATTTCGAAAGAAGGTGGAGTGCCACATCAACAACTTATGTTTGATTATAGATGGCAATTGAAGCATGGAATAAAATGGATGCAAAATCGAATAGTTTAGATCTAAAATTAATATTATTAAAAAATAATAATTAAATTGATTTTTCAATAATAGTTTAAAAGAGAAAATAATATTTTCTCCCAATAAAATTGCAATGGCTTTTACTCCTAGCTTATGAAAATGTATATATATATATTTTATTTTGAGAGTTTTGTGTTTGGTCCAATTTTTTCTTATAATTTATGAGATAAAAAAAATTTAAATAAGCTAAAAAATAATTGATTATTTGAAAGGTGTGTAATGGGTCTTTTCAATTTTGGGTAAATTACAAATATACTCTCTAAGATTTGTTTAAAATAGAAATTATTTTTTATGATTTTGAAAATTACATCCCGTCCCTTTAAATTTCTAATCGCATAACAAATTACGCATTTTATTGACTTAATAATTTTTAATGATGTCAGAAATTTTTTTGAATTAATAATGTTGATAATTTTATTATTTCATAGAAAAATAGTTACAAATTTCAATTTTTTTGTTATTTATTTTAAACAAAAAATTATGACAAAGTTGTTGGAACAATCTTCTGTGTAGAATAAATAACTTGAAACAAATCAAACAAATAAAAATAAATTACTTACAGAATTTATTTTACTGAAATGAATAAGTACAAAAAATAGATTAAGTCGAGTGTGTAATACTCTGTCCTTAAGACAGATTCGTCCCGCTTCGGTGCTTACAGATAAAATGCGTCTATCTCTCAGGATACAGTGATCTACACAGATTGGAGTAGCACTCCAAACAATCTGTACGGCGAACAAAACCTGTGTTCTTTACTCTCTGAATTTTTTTCCTAAGAACCAGTATGAAGAACAATGCATACAAAGAGCAAAACCGGGAAGAGAAGAATTTTTCTATATGTGAAAATTTGCTGGAAATGACCACTATTTATAGGCAAACTGGTGACCTTCAGATCTGTCCGAACATGTATGATCTTGAGTTGAACAGGTGCAAAAAACTTGAACAAATACAGTTTGAAATTTGAACAGATCTGTTGGCTGTTTTATAAATGCTAGGCAGTTTTATAACTGTTAAACAACAGTTTGAACCTACTAGAATTGAACCGGAAAGGCACTGCATGGACAAGAAAAATTGAATTCAAATTTGGCATAAAATTTGAATTAATTTCGTTTAGAGAAAATAATTTTCCCGTAAGAATTTTTGAAAACAATTGAAATAAATTTTGTCCAAAAAATTAATATTAGAACCGACCCGACCCACAACCCACACTCGCGCTCGGCACGGCTCAGCCGGTCGCGGCGGCGTGCATGTGCAGTGGTTTGAGCCAATGTTCACTTTGTCCACAACTCTTCCCTTCTACAAACTTGGGGTGTCCCTTGGGACCCAACCCAAGTGTTGCTACCTAGAACTTATATACACATATAAGTTTCCTTAAGTTTTCAATGTGGAACAAGCCTTATAAGGAAACTCACATTTTATTCTTTAATTGTCCATTCCACGAACCCAAAAACGACGTCAACTTCTTATTCACTCATAAATGGTTTTGACGCACCGTTTTCACTGTGTGACTTGCCATGCGGCAAGGAACACGTCACTTCTTTAGACCTACCCCAAAAGACGTTTGGGACTTTAGACACCTCATTTTTTACCATCCTCAAGACTTGGACGTCATCGTTTGTGCACTTGATGATTGTGAGCGCCCGAAGTTCTTGGCGGAACGCCTTGTCTTTGAGCCTCTAAACCTTATCTGTTTTGTGCTTGGTTTTGGACCAAAAGCTTGTTGTTTCTAGTCTGGAGGAGTGGATGACCTGTCGGCCAGCCCCCTAGGCTGTCGGCCAAGGCTTGTTCTTGTTAGCCACCAGTGGTGGCCGGTCGGCTAGCAGTGGTGGCCGACGACCATTGGTCTCTTTTTCCAGATATTTGTTGGCAACTGTGCCAGCTGTTGCTCACTGAGCTGCATCTTCATACTCATGTATGGTGAGATGTTCACAAGATCAAGACTTGTTTTTCTATATATAGGGGGCATTCTCCCCCATTTTGGAGGGTTAGCATTTTTTTAAAAAAAAATATCTCTCTCTAGAATTCTCTCTCTCTCTCTCTCTCTCTCTCTCTCTCTCTCTCGTTATTTTGCACACATTTGCCTAGTTTCTCTTAGCTTTTGCACATCAACCCTTAACCAAATACTCTCACCTTTGAGCTGAGATTGCTAGGAGCCTTGTTTGAGCTCTAGAAGGAGGTTTGAGCTTGGTTTGTTGCCTATTTTGTGCCTTAGCTTCAAGAGGTATAACACTTGTTATTTAAGCTTGTTTTCAATACTTACTTTGTCATCTTTTCACACTGTTTTTGGGCTAATTTTGAACTGTCAAAAACTTTTTTTTTGTGACTTAAAAGTGCTAGTTTGAAGTCTCTTTGAGTTAGGGGGTGGTCCACCCTTCTTGCTCCTTTGTTTGTTAAGCTTTTGTACCATCTTTTCATCACTTTTCAAACAACTTTTTTGGGCCTTTTAACCACTAAATCTCAAAGGTTTTTAGTGGTAAAAACTTTCTTTTGAAGTCCAAAATTGGAGGGGTTAGCCTCCCCTCCTTATGTCTTGTTTGCATGCTTAGATAGCTTCACATGTTAGCATATTTTTCTAACTTAATTTAGTTTAAGTCTAGCATGTTTTTGCCTCTAAAATAACCTATTTTGGCTTTGTTTTGGGCTGGTTAGTTCAGTTGAGACTTGTATTACATAGTGTAGTGTTAATTCCTTCACTAGCTTGATGTTTTAATGCTTTAATCATCATTCTTTTGAGTTAATAGCATGTTTTAGTGTTGTTTTGCACATCATTTAAGCACTTAAAATCTCTGCAACCTCCCTCTTTGCTTCACTATTTTATTTGCTTTTGAGAGTTGTTTCAAATTTGGGATCCTTTAAGCTTAAGATTGAGGTTATACTTAATGGTTTAATCCTCTTGGAGGGTTCATTACCAACGGCATGATCTTTCTCATGCCTTAAATTACCCCTTGGTTGACACTTCTTTCGCTTTAGAAGACACTTACCAATAGACTTAATTGATTAAAGAATGAATCGGTAATGTAAAATGAGTAAGCAAAATGAACAAGTAAAAGAGGTAAGATAAGCATCTTTCGTGTTGCATTGCATGTGTTCGAATCGGATGTTAATTCGAACACAAGGAAAATGGGACATTTCATACTCAAAGTGATGAAATGTACCACTTTCCTTGGTCACCATTGCCCTTGATCATGCATGATAGGGTGGTGGTCTTTTTGAGTATTGTTTTGCACTCATTAAACTTGTACAAACTTGGTTCTTTGGCTATCATGCATGGAAATTGCTTGATTGGTGGTTTGAGAGCCAAGAGTTACACTCTTTTGAGCTTGTTTGATGATAAGGAGTGTAACAGTACAAACAATCCTTGAGAATACATTGTTTTGCCTATGTTTGCTCTCTATTGCAGCAAAAAGGAAGTTCGGGGCAGCAGTGGCCGACGGCCACCAGCAGTAACCGACCGACCACCAATGGTAGCCGACGACCACCATTGGTAGCCAACCGGCCATCAATGAAATTTGCACATTATGTTGGTAAGGTGGAGCAGAGGTGGAAGTCGAACATGCATGCATCCCTCACTTCTCGAGGCCATTTAATTGCTTTGGTTTATTTAATTAGTGGTAGCTAATTAATTAGTTTAATTGCTTGGTACTTAATTAGCTTAGTATTTAGCTAATTAATTTGATTTGTAATATTTAATTAGCTTAGCATAAGTTAATTAATTCGTTTCAATTGTTGTAATAATTAGTTAGCTTAATTAGCATAAACTAGTTGGTTAGCTTATTCATTCGGACCCTCCTTTGCGAGGGCATAATGTTGTAATAAGTGTGCGTGTGTGTATATTTTCCAACCCCATGTCTTTCTCCCTTTTATTTAATCGCTTTTGATGGTTAGATTAGGGTCATGTTTCAAATTAGCATATCTTATGCTTGCATGTTTGCATCCATTCATTTGTCTTACATGCACCGAGGCTCGGCGCATCATTCAAACTGCATTGCAATTTCAATTTGTTCTTTGAATACGTGTTTAATCGCATGTTGTTCAAATTAGATCATATGCCATATTAGTAGCCGAGCCCATTAATTGCATATAGCATGTGTTGCATTAGGTATCTTGTATAGTTAGGATCATGCATCTTTCTAACTAGTTTCTGTTTTGACTTGGAGTACTTAGTAAGTTTTTATGCTTTAGCATACTTGCATGAGTGTGATTTTCATGTTGCCATGTTTCGTATGCTTTCCATGAGGTTATGTGCTTAAATGCTAAACTGCATGAATGCCTGTAGATGAAGGCTTGTTGTTTGAATTGGAATGATTCAACAAATATGCGTTTTAAGCCCACTTTATTGTGGCAAATCATGTTTTAAGCCCACTATGTTTGGTGGCAAATCCACATCTTTTAAGTTCACTTGAGGTGGCAAATTCAAACCATTTTCGTAAACAAATATTAGTTGAATTGTTCCAAGTCTTGCAACTAGTCCATATTTGCTTGTGTGCATCACATAGTAATGTTAGCTAATAACCAGAATAAGAACACATAGAGCCTGTTTGTTTTGAAGGATAACACCATGGGATTGGATTATTAGTCCGGATGGACTAATAGTCCATTGTTTGGTATGAATTTTTTGGTCTGGACTAATAATCCCCTCGGACTATTAGTCCCATATTTGTGGGACTATGCTATCTCATAGGGAGGGTGGGATAGAAATCATGCGATAACTCATCCCATGGGATTAGCTACTAAAATTACATTTTTGCCCTCTGGTATTTAATTATGTATTATATTTAGTAAAATTCAATAAAATTTAAATGTTTCAATTTAAAAATAAAATAATTTTATTTAATTTTATTTTTGTTTTATTTATTTAATTTTTTAAAATAATTTTTTATAGATATTTTATTGATGTTTTATTGTAAAATTTTGTTTATATTTTATTTAATTTCATTATTTAAATTTTAATAGATATTTTATTTTATTTCATTATTTAATTATTATTATTATTTAAAATAAATTTATTTAAAATTTTAATTAAAAAAATAACATATATTTTTATTGATATTTAATTTATTTAATTTGTTAAAAATAAATTTATTTAATTGTGCAAAAAATAAAATAAAATAAATTTTTATTTAATCTAGCTAAAATTAATTAAAATATTAAAGCTATGTTTAATATTGTTATTATTTAGTAAATAATTGAAAAGGATAAAATAGTCATTTGAGCATTTATTCTTCTCTATAATATCCCAAACAAATATTGGATAATTAAAAATAATCCAATCCAGACATCTAATCTCATGACTAGACAAACATAGGATACAAATCCAGTCCAACTAAATAGTCCGGGAACAATGTATCCCAGGACTAATAGTCTGATGGATTACAATCCTCCCTTATCCAATCCGTCCAAACAAACACACCTATAAGGTTTATAAAAAAACACATCATGATTAGTAGAGGCCGATCTTTGATCGGGCGAGCGGGTGTGCTCATTTCAGGACCTTTCCCTCTCGTACCCAAGTTCCCGTGCCGAGGCAACTTTAGTGATGACGGACACGTGGCTTTTGGCACAAGTCAGGGTTTCCTAAATTTCCCCAAAGATAAAATATTTAGGTGATGACGCTGTATCTGGCAAAGCAGTCCAATTTTGGCATTATTTGATTTAAAATCGATTTTCTAAAAAGGTTTGTCGGATTTGGACTCTTTGGTGTTTATCAGTTTCACATTGCACTTATGAGACTAGATTCAGAACCGCGGAAGTCCGAACTTTGAGGCCTTCTTTTTAACCCCCTTTCCGAAAGGCAGAGCGCGGAAAAAGGCGAGTCCACAGGGACCTACTCAAATTTGGGCTCAAAGTTGGCCAAAAATAAGCCTACAAAACCATAATTTCAACAATCCCCCACATAAATGGAATTTGATAGAGAGAAAATGCAACAATATGATCTAATTACAGAAAGTATAGAAATTGGAAATATTCTGCAAAGGATAGGTAGTTTTTGGCTTTGAACCTTCTTTTGTGAGACACTATCAGATTTACTAGCTAACTAGTGAACATGATCTCTTGAACTGTTCAGCTATTTGTGTAAACCAAGACAATTGAACTCACACAGTATATTAACAGACACAGTTTAGTTCTCACTATTGTGTTCATTTTGGCTCTAAACAACTTGGTTTTTCATGAGTGCTCCAGAGAATTGTAGTCCTTCACAAATCTCATAGAACCGGCCCAGTTCACACTCATATAGGTGATTCTTATGAAGAGTATCCTGCCATACTCCACTAAGTATTCCTTGATATAAGAATCATTAAAAGTATTACTGAACCTAAAACGCTGCAGACGTCACTATTTCATCATAGAAATGGGTAGGAGTTTGATTCCCCAATGATCCTTATGAGCTATACACAACTCGATTGTCCCTTTGAACCTAGATCTTGGGATCTCTAGTCAACTAGGTTGGGTTGCCATTGTGGTAACTCTTATTTAATAGGCTTAAGTCCCATTCCCCTCGACGAATTCTTAACTAACTCTTTTACTAACCCTTTGGTTAGTGAATCCACTATGTTGTCTTTAGACTTCACATATTCAATGGAAATAATTCCATTAGAGAGTAGTTGTCTCACGGTGTTATGTCGACGACGAATATATCGTAACTTACCGTTATACATATGACTTTGTGCTTTACCTATTGCTGATTGACTATTGCAATGTATGTATATAGCAGGCACCGATTTTGGCCACATTAGAATATTTTTAAGGAAGTGACGAAGCCATTCTGCTTCTTCTCCAGCTTTATCTAAAGCTATAAATTCTGATTCCATAGTAGACCCATCAATGCAAGTCTGTTTGGAAGATTTCCAAGATACAACCACCCCACCAAGTGTAAAGACATACCCACTGGTGGATTTTGAGTCTCTAGTATCCGATATCCAGTTTGCATCACAGTATCCTTCAAGTACTGCTAGATAACTAGTATAATTTAGCCTAATGTTACGAGTAAATCGGAGATATCTTAGAACCCTTATAGTTGCTTTCCAGTGTTCTATTCCTCGATTACTTGTATATCTACTTAATTTACTTGCTGCATAAATTATATCCGGGCGAGTGCAGTTCATCAAGTACATTAAGCTTCCAATAATTTGGGCATACTATAATTGAGAAATACTTTCCTATACATTCTTAGAAAGAAATAAATTAACATCCACAGGTATTCTAGCAAGATGATCATCATCTTTGCTAAATTTGTCAAGTATTTTCTCAATGTAATGTGATTGTGACAAAGCATAACCTTCTGATGCTTTGGTAATTTTCATACCAAGAATTACATCAGCAAGCCCTATGTCCTTCATGTCAAAATACTTATTCAACATTTTCTTGGTAGTTTTAATCATGTCATTATTACTACCTATGATGAGCATATCATCCACATAAAGACATACTATAATATAACCTTTGCTTGTGTTTTTAATATAAACACATTTGTCACATTTATTAATTTTGAATCCATTTAACATTATTACTTTGTCAAATTTCTCATGCCATTACTTTGGTACTTGTTTTAAATCATATAATGATTTAACCAATTTACACATTCTTTTTTTTTTTTCCTGGAACAGAAAATCTTTTTGGTTGTTCCATGTAAATTTCTTCATCTAACTCACTTTTTAAGAAAGTGATTTTCACATCTATTTGATGAATTTCTAAATTGTACAAAGATGCAATGGCAATTAGCAATCTAATAGATGTTATCCTAATAATTGGTGAGTATGTGCCAAAGTAGTCAAGACCTTCTTTTTGTCTATATCTTTTGACCACAAGCCTTACCTTGTATTTGTTAATTGATCCATCTGTTTTTATTTTTCTTTTGAAAATCCACTTATACCCAAGAGGTTTACAACTTGGTGGCAAATCCACCAATTCCCAAGTGTGATTATGCCAGATAGATTCAACTTCACTATTTACAGCTTCTTTCCATAAAGGAGCCTCAGGACTGGACATAGCTTCTTTAAAAGTTAAAGGCTCATTTTTTAACAAAAAAGTTAGAAAATCAAGATCAAAAGATTTTGAGATTCTAGCATGTTTACTACGCCTAGGTTCCTCTTTCTCATTTTGATCTATCTCTTACTCTTCTTCTTGTATTTGATTTTGACTAGTAATAGCATCATAAGATTTTTTGTTAGTACCAGTCTCTTGTCCAATCTTATTCGGAAATATATGTTCAAAGAACAATGCATTCCGAGATTCAATAATAGTATTTACATGGATTTCGGAATATTCTGACTTATGAATCAAAAACCGATATGCACTACTATTTTTGGCATAACCAATGAAAATGCAATCAATAGTTTTAGAACCTATCTTAGTCTTTTTAGGATTAAGAATAGCCACTTTTAAGTATTTGTAGGATGGTACTCTCCCATGCCACATTTCATAAGGTGTTTGATTCACTTTCTTTCGGGGTACTTTATTAAGAATATAATTAGCAGAAAGTTTTGCTTCCCCCTACAAGTTCTGAAGTAATCCAGAACTTATTAACATGGTATTTGAGAGGGGGATTTACGCCAAGCGTAGAGCCAATCTGGGGTTCAACATGGGAATGGTGTTGGGCCGAGCAAGGGGCCGTGCGGCATACGCTCTGGGCCACACCGAGCCATCGGTCGCCGCATTCGAGATTGATACTTGAAGAGATCGTGTTAGACGAAAAGGCGGACAGAACACCCTTGTTTGGCTGACCTAAAGAGATGCGAGCTATATTGCGACCGAGCTATATTGCGACTGAGCTATCGATCGCCCACATTCAACCTGGTGTGGGGAGATCAAGATAGACGTGATTCGATCTTGACACCGAGGGAATAGCCGCATAGACTTCACCTAGTATGTGGGAAGTCGGAGTTGGTGCTACTGATTGCGAAGCAATGGTTCGGCCAAGTATTCCACATCGACTAATGATGGGAAGAGAGGAATCCACTCCTAGTATGCGTCAATACCGTTTGGCAATGTGACAAGCACTGTTTGGAGGTTATGGTCTCTACACATGTAAGACATGTAGAGGGGAGCACAGCCGCTTGTCTAGAGAAGGGCAGTAGAGGAAGTGCGCCCACAATCTGTGAGGCTGCATGGCCAACCTTGAAAATGAGGAGCATGCAGATGTTAGTGGTAAGCAATTTTGATTACAGACTCTCTCTCTACAGGGCTCTACCTTTTCTCTTTTTCTCTAAGTGTGCTCGGCTGTCAGGGAGACAAGTTTGATCGGTAAAAGTGTTGGATCTGGTTCTGGAAAGGGGACATGAAGAAAATCGATGACCCGGCTTTTACGCAGTGCAGTATGCTGGTAGCTCGGTTCATATCTGAGCATCTTTTTGGGCTCTCATTCTTCTGCTGGGTGCCGCAAACTAACTCGGATGGCCTCCTAGTTGGCTCGGGAATAATCCTCTACCAAGATCATATAATCTACATAAAAATTCAAGTGTTAGATCGGCAAAACGGTTCAAATGCAAAAATGTAAACCGCACTAAGATGCTCACAAACGCTCTAGAAATTTTCGCGTATATAGCAGCCCGGTATGGGTGCCTCAATGTCCTCATAATTACCAGACACCCACAGGAAATCATTGTCATGCATATCTTTGTCCGGGTTGCCCTTATAAGTTTTGCTCGGCCCTTCCTAACCTTTAGGTACCAATAGAAGCCTCTGAGGTTTAAACCGAGGATTCAGTTTAGCGCGACCACATCATTTATTATCTTATAAGTGTTGTTGGAAACCTGGGTTAGACACAGCCTAGTCTGCCTTAAAAATTAGCAGATTACAGGTTGGACTGAGAAGCGTAGGCCGCCTTCCACAATGACCGTGAAGGGCTAGGCGTCCAATTTACCCTAGGGAGTTTCTCTTTTTTTTGGCCAGCTCAAAGTGGACGTCATCTGGTATGTTGAATTCTCTACGAAACTCGGTAACTGCCCCAGCCGAACTAACCATAAATTGGTATTTCCCCATTTATCTTGGTATTATTTTGTGTATCTTAAATTTGATAGTAGCTCGGTCAAAATTGAACAGCTCTGGATACTATTTGCTCGGTCTTTGAGCCTCACTGATTGTGGTGTTGAGGGATGCCTAGTCGGTCCTAGTTCATTGTACATTATTAAAAATAAATGCAAGTGTTAGCACGGTATCAAGTGTGCGACCACCAAAATATGCCTAGCTCGGCTTTAAAAAGTTTCCTCTAAACTTCTAGTTTTATCTCGAAATACAGTTTTAGCTCGGTTTTGGAGCCTAAGGTGTTAGGCCGATTTTGGGCCTTTATCTTAAATAGTTTGTGGTTATCTCGGCTCAACGCCCCTACTGGTTCCTATTGCGGTCCAAATCACTCGAAGGGACCACAAACACATTTTAGCTCGGTTTGGAGCGATTTCAAGATCCGAAACTGAATTTTTGCTCGGTCTTGCCCAGGAATTATGTTGTTCATCCTAAATACGAAGTTTATACATTGGAACTAAGGAGAATAAAGGGCATGGGGGCCCTATTTGTGTTTTTGGTTCCGGTTTTGCTTAGGGTCTATGAATGTCTATCAGTTTTACCCCATAAGAGCGGCATCGATAGTATATCAACAATCCCAAATAAACAGAAATGAAGAACTTGAAGAACAATGGAAAAGGGAAGTGAAGAAGATTAGAAAAGCTTACCAAACACGATGTGAGACCTTGGTCCGTAGAGAGTAGCAGCTTCGACGAAGAATGGCGAATCCAACAAAGCAAGAACGACAGCTAAGAGTGAGAGTGACCATGATGGCGACGGTGGCTGAAGTTCAAGGGTTTTAGGTTTTAGGCTAGAAAAAAGGTGAACAGTGATGGGGATTTTTTGACTTCTAGCAAGTATATATAGGCGGAAAGCCAAAAGGCGGCAACCTTTTGAAATTTGGGCATGATAATGATAGCTATGGGGTTGCATGGAGCAAATAGGGGAACGCCATGTGGCAAAGAGATAACTAGTTGTCGGTACGACCACAAGGATGTCAGTGCGGCCAACTGATCAGTGACAAAACAACAGTTGCAAATCTCGAAGATTGTATAGAATTGATAGCTCGGTAATAAAAAGTAATCCCAATCACGCTCAATGCGGATAGGATTAAGGGGCAATTGAGAGGGGGATTTATGCCAAGTGTTGAGCCGGTCTGGGGATCAGCAAGGGCATGGTGTTGGGCCAAGCAAGGGGCCACGCGGTATATGCTCTGGGCCACACTGAGCCATCGGTCGCCGCATTCGAGATTGATACTTGAAGGGATTGTATTAACTGAAAGGGCGGACAAAACGCCCTCGTTTGGCCGACCTAAAGAGATGCGAGCTACGTTGCGACCGAGTTATTGGTCGCCCACATTCAACCCGGTGTGAGGAGATCAAGATAGACGTGATTCAGTCTTGACATCGAGGGAACAGCCGCACAGACTTCACCCCATATGTGGGAAGTCAGAGTTGGTACTGTTGATTGCGAAGTAATGGTTCAGCCAAGTATTCCACCTGGACCAATGATGGGAAGAGAAGAATCCACTTCTAGTATGGGTCAATACCGTTTGGTAGCGTGACAAATACTGTTTAGAGGTTTTAGTCTCTACACGTGTAAGAAATATGGAGGGGAGCACAGTCGCCTGTCCAGAGAAGGATAGTAGAGGTAGTGCGCCCACAATTTGTAAGGCTGCGTGGCCAGCCTTAAAAAGGAAGAGCATGCAGACGTTAGTGGTAAGCAATTTTGATTACAGACTCTCTCTCTCTACAGGGCTCTACCTTCTCTCTTTTTCTCTAAGTGTGCTAACTCAACCGTTGGAGGGTTTTTCCGGCAACACGCCGTCGGGACTGCTCACTCTCTTTCTGTTCTCAAGTTAAGCGACGTTACTTGAAGCTTGGACACATGGAGTACGGAAAGCAACGAATATTTCCTCCCCATACAATTGACGCTGTCTGTGGAAAGGCTTTAACAGACAAACCTTGCTCTCCAAGCTTTTTTAACCATTTTTCATGGCAAACAACGACGAAACACCGCTGTCCGTCATCGACGACATCACTCCAGAGTCGGTCTAGATTAGAGATGACCCTCCCACCATTCCAACCATGGCAGGCCTGGAGACCTCCTCTAGAAGGCTACCTAGAAATGTACGAGAAACACTGACCTTCCGAGGAGTCCTGATGGACGACAGTGACGAGGAGAGTCACATGCTCAGCACTTATAGCACAAACTTAGAGACCATGATACCCTCATATGGAAGATGGCAATTGAGATGGAGACGCTGAAACGACATATCAAAGGGAAGGGTGTTGCTGGGGTGGGAAACCACAGTAAGCACACTTAACCCTCTCGCTCAGGTAGCCAGTGTGAAGCCCCTGAAATATGTATTCACTTTAAAGACCCTAATGTTTGAATTATTTTCTTAAAGCCCCTCGATTACTTGAATTAATTCGAAACTTGTCGGTTAGCATTACTTTTTTTTATCAAAACATGAATTATCCTAGCCGGATTAGGTCCCCTAACCTAATTTAATTAAATTCTCCATAAGTAGGGTTCCAATACATGTATTTAACTCCAAACCCTCACTCTTTATTTAAATTCAAAATTTACCCCAAAAACTAGTACATGTACCCTTGTACCATAAGTACCATCAATCAAGTAAGATATATATATACACTTTGAGGAGTGTGCCCTAGAACCTAAATTGATTAAAAAATAGCCCCTTCACCCTTCCCTAGGGTCCGCCATTCTAGGAGAAAGTGAGGAGACAATTTTCAAAATTTATCATCATGAAATTCTAGAAAAACCACAAACCTAGTACCCTAGACCTAGGATGCTAATTCCAAAACTAGTTTCATTTCAACTAGATGTTGCCTAATCCTTGAGTAAGCCTCCCAAATCACTCCTATTCCTTTAAACTTCAAACAAATCCTAACATTTCCATCCATTTCCAACTAATGGGCTTTTAAGACATTTTACATCAAAAATTGTCTATAAATACCAACATCCCCTAGCTTGGCAAGCACAAACAACACACTCACACACACATTCGGCTAGAGGAGAGAAAGGAGAGCAAGAGAGAGAAGTCTAGAGAGGAAGAGGGAGGAAGAAGAGAGCCTTCTTGTTCAAAGCTTAACAAGTAAGCCACAACACAACCTTCTCTTTTATTTTCCTTTTTCAAATACATGTTCTTAAGGGTTCTAAATAATGTTTTCAGATATGTTATTAATGAGTTACTTGTGTTAAAAATGCTAAGAGTTGAGCATTGATTCTACCGCTTTTGTATTTTCCCCCATTTTGGCACAAAACCATCTTTTTTCATACCAATCTCTCAAACTTTCCAAAGGCACACTTCCAAGCAAATTTTCTGAGTTTAATGTATGTTAGTTAGCATGTTTTCATCACAAAAGAAATGAAAATTTTCCCTTAGTGGACCCCTTTTCTCATAAATCTTCTTGTTTTGGGCATTGTACCTTAGAATCTGTTTTCGCAGCCCACTTTAAAAAATTCTAGAAAAATGTATAAAATTATTCTGGACCTCTATTTTATGTCAAAATATTTCTTGAGGAGTTAGCTTTCAAATAAAATTGGTTTCATCGAAAAACATTAAGCAGTTTGCAAGAAAATCAAATTTTCGTAACGGTCGACGGATCTGGATAGAATCTGGACAGCGCTGGAATGTTTTCTAAATAACTTGAAATCTAGAAAAGCAATCCCATTTCCGAAATATGTTCTAGAAACTAGATCAAATTCTCTACGAACCATAGGAAGGCCGAGTCCGGTGAAAGATCTATAATAGTCCTTTCATTTTAATCCTTATGTGATATTAAATCTGGAAATTTCGTTATGCATGGATGTTTTATGCCCTCGTATTCATGAAAATGTTTATTAGCTTATGAGCATATTTTGGCATGATATTATATGTGTTATGGTTATGTTATTTATCTTCCTCATCTTAAGGATGCATGCTTATGTGGATATTATTGTCTTGTGAGTTGGACTAACCTTGATATAAAACATTTTACTTAACGGGAAACCTAATTGGGAGGGTATTGGGTTTTTGAACACTTGATTAATGAAAAGATGATAATGTGTGATGTATGGATTGTTGGGATGCGTTCCCTATTTGGAAGTTAAAGTCTTGCGCAAGTGGTTTTCGGGACCCTTGAACGGAGCGGTTGTATTCGGACTCTAGGTCGTTTGGTGTACGGAGGGATTCGGGCAAGGCCCATTATTACCGTCTCTTTTGAGGCCCTACGGTTAGTGCTACGCGGTATATAACCGTTGGTAGGCATCCGAGGTTAGTTCTGCAACAAAGCAGCAAAAGAGAGGGCATAACGAATAATCCGCGTCCGATTCTTGTGGTTGGGAGGACGAAATCTCTTTGGGGGATTTCTAGTTTACTAACATCTAACTTAACCCTTTATTTATTTATTTGAGAATCATGCTTTACTACTTGATGTTATAATTGTGATTGCGTATTGGACTGGGAAAAATGGATGGGGTGTGTGTGTGTTTACTGGGCATTCAAAGTTCACGGCGTATCATGCCAGGTGACGAAGAGGAACTCATAGCTGGAGACGACGAACCTGAAACCTTCGAAGACTTTTGGCTATCCTAAAAAAATTAGAAATTTCTTTTTGGATATTTTGTAAGACTCATGTGAAGATTTAAGCTTTCTTTTGGGATGTAATGTAATGGAACCATCTTTTGAATTAAGTATATTGTGGTTGTTATGTATTTGTATTCTACGTATATGTATGAACCTTATCGTTGCTCATGAGACCTTGTGTCAATACCTTTTAAGATCTGTCAAAAGGGTAGTGCACTGCCTAAGAAAGCTGGACTTAGAAGGGAGGCTATTTTGACTCCTCCGGCGATCTGGGATCTTACTTGGTTATTGACCATAGGACTCATTAGTGACTCTCCCTTAATTGCAACCAATAGTGTAGAATCGGGGCGTCACAGCTAGCACCAACGAGACACACCCTCCCTCTTCATCACCAGGAGCTACGGCGTTAGCGATTCTGACCCACCGGCAGAGAGGTCATGCACTTGAGACAGCAGCTACCGCCCCTCACGTCCGTTGACAACGTCAAGATACTCTCACTCCACCCGTTCGAGGGACCTGAGGGACGTCTTGAAGGAACAAACACACCGCAAAAAGGCACCAAGAGTGCCAACGTTGCGACGACTGAGTCCCAGGATCCGTTACAGTGAGGAAGTGGCCATGCCACCACCTAGAATGATGGTTCCAGCACCGGTGGACAGAGAGTTGGCAAGACTTACAGCCACCCCGCTGTCTCCAAAGATCGAGAGCACACCCCTCCTCGCCGGATTCCATCAACCTAAGTTCACACTTTGCGACGGCAAGACGAATCAGTACATGTACGTTAGTCATTACCGGCAAGTGATGGTAGGTTATCAGCGCAATAATGCCTTGATGTGTCTCATATTCCCAGCAAGTTTGGGAGAACTGGGCCTGAAATGGTTCGAAAGGCTCCCAGAGATGGCAACAACTAGCAGAAGCTTTTGTTACCAGATTCAAGACCAATACTCGAACACCGAAGGAGGTCGACCATCTCCTGGGTATCAAGATGGAATCGGGTAATTCTTTGAAGGCATATAATGCCAAATATTATGAGACCTACAATGAGATCCTCGATTGCCCCACTAATTTGGCAATCGCTTAATACAAGCGAGGCTTACTAGTTGGACATAGATTGCGGGACTTGCTTACAATGCACTAGCCCATAACCATGGAATCATTGATGTAGTAGATTAACGAGCACATTCGAGTTGAGGATGATGTCGCCACAGCAACCGAGAGGGAAAATTCGATTACGGCGGACCAACGTGTCGCAAGAACAGTTTACTCGATGGGGCAGGAGGATAACTGCCCTAATAACCGAGCTAGAGAGCAACATTGTGGTGCTAACCGCAATGACAGAAACAAAGGCCGTGGGAATGACCGAGCTAACGCTCCTCGCAGCAAAGAGGAAGATGCCAAGAGAAAGTTAAAGGCACGGACCGACATCACCGTAGTTTTTAAGATCCCAATTTATCACATCCTCCTCAATGAAATCCGAGGTGAGCCATACGTCTGTTGGCCAGCAAAATTAGGAGACGCACAGAGGAGCTTCAACTCAAGGTACCACTGCACTTTCCATGAAGAAAGAAGGCACCGCACGGAGGACTGCGTGCCATTGAAACAACACTTAGAAGAGCTAGTTGCGGCTCGGCACTTGGACCAGTACATAGACGAAGGTATGAGAGCCGCTCCACAAGGGTAAGCCGAGCCAAATGGCCTTGCCGTCTTGGATGCAACACCCCAAGGAGTCATCAATGTTATTCACGGTGTCATCGAGCCAGCGTGAGTTTGTGAGCTCAAGGGGATGATTAAAAAGGTCGAGCACATGAGAGAAGTGCTCTCTGTTCAGCCCGCCGTAAAGAAAGGAAAAACTGAGGTAAAAGGCATCATGACCTTTTCGAGCAAGGACTTGGAAAGAATTCAAACCCCACATAACGACACTTTGGTAGTAATGCTTCGTGTCAAGGATCTTGACATCAGGCGAATACTGATTGCCCAGGAGAGTTCGGTCGAGATCATGTACTATGATGCATTCAAGCAGATGAAGTTGAAGGACAAGGACTTGGCCCCAATAACATCTCATTTGGTCGGCTTCAACTCTCAACCGGAATGGTCGATTGAGAAGATCATATTGCCAGCCAAGGTTAGGTCAGTCACGAAGCAGCTGGAGTTTTGGGTGCTGAAGGTCCCGTCAACATACAATCTGATCTTGGGGAGGGGTTGGTTACATGCCATGCAAGTAGTGGCTTCGACTTATCATTAGGTCATGCGCTTTCCCGCCCCAACTGGACAAATTGAAAAAAATTGGAGGGATAAGGTGATGTCCAAACAATGCTTTGTCGTGGTAAATGGCAGTTAGGCCACCAAAGGCTTTGTCCAGATAATAGAGGGGACATAAGGCAAAGAAGTCCTGGAGAATATAGGAAAAAGAACCGAGGAGAAATCAGTGGAAGACTTGGTGGAGGTTCGCATCGATGAGAGTGATCCAAGCAAGTTCTTTTTCTTGGGTTCATCTCTGACCAGCACCGAATGGCTAGACTATGTAAACTTTTTGGTTTCCAACATTGAAATCTTCACGTGGATGCCTTACGACATGTCTGGCGTCAACCCTAGCTTTATTTGCCACCAGTTGAATATCTTTCCCAACGAACTGCAGGTCATTCAAAGAACTCGGCGCTCAGCTCTACACTATGCCGAAGTAGTAGCCGAAGAGATTAAAAACTTGCTGGAAACTGGGGCGATCGAAGAGGTGCACTACCCTAGATGGATCTCAAACCCGTTTGTGGTGCCAAAGAAAAATGAAAAATGGCGAGTATACGTCAACTACAAGACGGTCAACCGTGCTTGCCCCAAGGATAGCATTCTACTCCCAAGGATTGACCAATTGGTGGATCTTACCGCTGGTCACCAAAGATTCAACTTCCTTGATGCATCCCATGGTTACTATCAGATAGCCATGTATGAACCGGACATAAAGATAGCATCCTTCACTACGCCAAGGGGCTTGTACTGCTACGAGGTCATGTCCTTTGGCTTGAAGAACACCGAGGCAACCTTTCAAAGGATGGTGACCAAAATGTTCGCCCCTCTCCTTGGTCGCACTATGGAGGCCTACATTGACAACATGGTAGTAAAGAGTAAAGATCAGTCCCAGCACCTCGCCAACCTAGCCGAGATGTTTGCCATTCTCAAGCTACACAGATTGCATTTGAATGCATCCAAGTGTGCTTTCGGAGTGGGAACGAAAAAATTTCTGGGTTTTTTGGTCACCAACCGAGGAATTAAAGCAAGCCCTTCACAAATCAAAGCAATCCAAGAGCTAGAGCGACCAAATTCCTCAAAGGATGTGTAACATCTTATTGAAATGGTAATCGTGCTGAACAGATTCATCAGCCGGTCATCAAATCGTTGTAGGCCCTTTTTTAAGACTTTGAAAGCCAAGTTTTTATGGAATGCAGAGTGTGACCGCACTTTGACAGACCTGAAGGCATATCTCTCTTCTGCCCCAATCCTAGTCACTCCACAGCAAGGCGAAGAGCTCTATCTATACTTGGTCGTTTCTCAACACGCTGTGAGCACGGTACTCGTCCGAGTTGAGGGGATTTAGCACCTTCCTATTTTCTATGTTAGCAAGACGCTGCTCCTAGTCGAATCGAGATATCTGTCATTTGAAAAATTGGCTTTAACCCTCATGATGGCCTCCAGAAAGTTAGCACACTATTTTTACGCCCACACCATAATGGTGCTGACCGAATTTCCACTCAAGGTGCTCTTTGAGAAGGAAGATTTTACAGGTAGAATTTTGAAGTGGGCGGCAGAGCTGGGGCAGTACGACATAAAGTTCTAGCCGCGAACGGCCATCAAAGCACAAGCCCTGGCTGATTTTGTCATGGAATTTGCACTAGGCACCCACTCTGTCTACCCAATAGACTTAGCACGCGACACCGAGCAAGAGGGAATGGCTAGTGCGGATTTTGCACTGCCTATGGTGTCGGTGTTGCCGCATGGAAATGAGGTGCATACAGTAGACAAGGTGGACGATCCCGAGCAAAGGCTAGTCGACTTACTGAATAATGTGACAAATGCGCACGTAGGAAAGCTACGCACGATGCCGCCTAATGCCTTGGATTTGTAAAAATCTCAAAATCCCTCCGATTACTGGAAGCTGTTCATCGAGGAGATGTGGAAGCTCTTTGTTAACGGGGCCTCAAATAAACATGGTGCCAAGCTAGGAGTTATGTTAACCTTGTCAGACGGACTAACCATTGAACATGCCATCACATTGGGATTCCCAGCGTCCAACAATGAGGCAAAGTATGAAGCCCTTCTAGCTAGCTTGAAAAGTGCTCTACAAATGGAGGCCACAAAGCTTATGGTGTTTAGTGACTCAAAACTCGTCGTTAGCTAAGTCTCTAGTAAATATGAGGCTAAGGATGAGAGGATGGCCAAGTATCAAGCGTTGGTACGCGCCGAAATCAAAAAGTTTGCCGCAATAAGAATGAAACGAATTGGCCGCGAAGAAAATAGTAAAGCAAATGAACTAACCGACTTGGCATCCATGTAAAACGCCTTTCCCAACCCTCTAATGATCGAGTTCCTGCCCCGACCTAGCATCGAGGAACCAGAGGCGCCCAAGATACTTTGCACCGACTTGGAACTATCTTAGATAGATCCAATCATCACCTTCCTCAAAGATCAAATCCTACCCACCGAGAAGAAAGAAGCCAACAAGATCAGGGCTAAGTCAGAGCGGTTTTGGCTCTCTCTATCCGGCGCCTCGTACAAAAAGTCCTTTACTGGGCCGTACCTGAAATGCGTCCATTCTAGCAAGGTTAAAGCTTTTCTCTTTGAGATTCATGAAGGCATGTGTGGTAGCCACATTGGGGGCAGATCCTTGGTATATCGAGCAATTTTTCAAGGCTATTGGTGGCTGTGCATGCAGGTTGACGCTCAGAAATATGTCCGCAAATGCGAGAAGTGCCAAAAATTGGCTCACCAGATCCACCAGTCGGCCAGGGAGTTGCTCCCCTTGACGAGTCCTTGGCCATTTTCACTTTGGGGGCTGGACATTGTGGGACCGCTTCCAACTGCTCCAGGCAACCGCAAGTTTTTCGTTGCCGCTACCGATTACTTTACCAAATGGGTGGAAGCCGAGCCATTGGCTACCATCAAGAAAAAAGATGTAAAGAGGTTTGTCTGGTAGGATGCCATTACTCGGTTTGGCATCTCAAAGCCCTCATCTCGGATAACGGCACGCAGTTCGACGGGGAACTCTTCCGCGGATTTTGCGAAGAGTTGAAAATTGAGTTTTACAACTTTACACTGGTCTACCCTTAATCGAATGGTCAAGCTTGTTATCCAAAAGACAATCTAAGAGGGGGGTGAATTAGGTTTTTATAATTAAAATTAATAATACCCTAATAAAAATTATGACTAGCACAATAGATAAATACAAGTAATGAAATAAAAATAATTAAAACAAGTGTTCTAACAACTATGTCAGTTAATGATTTTAGTACAGTGAAAATGTGAAATATAGCTACAGCAATTCAAATAAAATAAAGAGATAAGGGAGATAGAGGCAAATGAATTTTTAGCCGTTCAGCTTCAACTCGGCCTACGTCCACTCCTCAAGCTTCACTTGAGATTTTCCACTATGCTCTAACGTCACGGGGGTGCTAGCAACCTCTTTACAAATGGAGCAATCCTCAACGAATTTTACACAGACTTTCTAAGTCAAGAACACTGAGTGTACTACACTGTTACAATATTGAAAAGAATGTGTTTTTGCTTTCACAGAAAGCTACAAGAATTATCTCTCAAATATAAATATAAAAATGAAGCTTTGATTTTTCTGTAAATCTCACACAGGAAAGATGGGCTTAAAGCTATACGTCTCAGTGTATAATTTCTGAAAGATGATGTAAACAAAAATTGAAGAACACTTCTCAGAGAATTTTTCAGAGAATAAATGTGAGTGATTATAGATCAAAGAATATTTTCTGGTTTTTTGTAACTTGTTTACATTAGAGACTTTGGTATGTATAATGAAACTTATAGCCATTTATAGCCATTGTATTCATTTGAATTTATAGTCGTTTATAGCTGTTGTACTCCATCATTATTAATTTGAATATCTTTCACTCCATCATTACAAATTTGAATATCTTCCACTTGAACCTTTTGAACTGCTACTGTGCTAGGCTGTTTGAACCTCTATTTTTGGACTGTTTGAACTCCTGATTTAATCAAATGTTAAATACATTCTAACAACATTTAGGATAAAGGTTTAGGTGAGAAATAATGGGACAAAATAAATTTTGATTCTATTTTTCTCTTTCAAATAAACTAAAACATAAAATCATCAAAATAAATGTTGATTCTATTTTTCTCTTTCAAATAAATCATCAAAATAAATTTTGATTCTATTTTTCTCTTCCAAATAAATTAAAAACATAATTAAATAAATCATCAAAATAAATAAGTCTAACAAAGCTAAAGCTTCAAACAAGACTAACTTAGACGGGCTGAAGAAACGGCTCAAGGAAGCCAAAAGAATATGGGCTAAGGAACTCCCCAATATGCTCTGGGCATACCGAACTACCCCCAGATATTCAACCGGGGAAACTCCATTCGCCTTAGCTTACGGTATGGAGGTTGTCATACTCTTGGAGATCGGTATACCAACCATCCGATCTGAAAACTTTGAGTTTGACTTGAACAATGAAACTATCGCTCTGGAGTTGGACCTAGCTGAGGAAAGAAGGGAAATCGCCTTGGATCGGTATACCAACCACGGTTTTATTATATTTCTTGGAGAGCTCTTGCTGATAGGCCGCACTGATCCCTGGAGAGGGTAAATTGGGTGCAAATTAGGAAGGGCTATACAAGATACTTGGCCTGGCTAGCAAAGAGGCATACCATCTAGAGGACTTGGACGGCAAAGCTATCCCAAGACCCTGGAACGCGGCTAACCTCAAGCAGTTTTACTTTTGAAATGTAATCTTTTTTCCTTATTTACACTTTGCCTTTTGCTATTACATGTAATGTTTAATAAGCAATGAAAAAAAGTGTTTTATTCCTCTTTGTATTTTGGTATTTTATGTAACATTTTCTATTAAAGCCTAGTTTAATGTATCCTACTGTCCAAAAAGTTGGTGTTATGTCCAGCTTGGGGCATAAGACTGAGCGACTTTTGCTCAACCCCGGGCTGACTTTGCCCACCGTGCTACCAGTTGGTGTTATGTTCAGCTTGGGGCATAAGGCTGAGCGGCTTTTGCTCAACCCCGGGTTGACCTTTCCCGCCGTGCTAACAATTGGTGTTATCCTTAATTTTGACAATATAATCCAAGCTGGTTTTGCTCGCCAAGGAAAAGTTTGCTGTTTCACTCACTCTTTTAAATCGGGCTGACTTTGCTCGCTACCCCGAACTGATTTTGCTCAAAGTGGCGCAAACTGATGCAATTTAAAAGTTGGCCTTTGGCTTCTTTAACCGAGCTGATTTGTGCTCGAGAGACGTAGCGCTACCTACATTTGAAAAAGTATTCTGCATTTATGCTACCTTTTTCGAGATGAAGTTAGCCTGGCGTGATAAAATGTATTCTAAAAAATTATCTCGACAAAAATGAAAGCTACAGTTACAACCATTTAGACAAAATAGATAAATTGAAAACGCATGCACATGGCGAGCTAAGAGATGGTGATTTTCATTCATCATTAAGTTTGGTTACAGCAGTGGGGTTCATAGCCCCATTACACAAAAAAAAAAAATGGAAAAAGCTCAGTCCACATTCACAGTTTCGGCATGCTCGGCCAATTCCTACTCGGTTTCCTCCTCCGATCCGTGCACTAGATTAGGCTCCAAGTCGGGCTCGTTCTCGGCTAGAGAAGCCTTTTCCTCGGATCCCCCAAGTGTCGGACTCTGGCCAGCAAGCTGTACGGTGGACAATTTGGCCACAACTGCCAGTTTCGCCACCTCAATGAGCTTCTATTGCACGGTGCTGGCGTACGGCTGCATGTGATCAGGAATGAACGCAACTGGCGGGTTCTTGAACACTTCGGAGTCATGCGCATGACCAAGTTTTTCCACGACAGCCTTCCAGCCGCACTGGAAAAATATGTCTTTCATCGCTTCAACCTGTCGTTCGTAAGTTTTCTCTCCCTCCGCATAATCTCAGTCTTTAGCATCATCAATCTGCTTCTCCAGCTTGACTTTGTGGACATCACGAAGCTGGCATAGCTCAGCAATGTATCTAGCCTTGTTCGCCTAGATTGACTTATGCTTGTCTTCCTCGGCTCTGCCCAGTTTCTCGGCTAGCTGTTCCTGTTCAGCTAGCACAGACTCGTAAGCGGCCTTCAACTTCCCCAGCTCGGCCATTTTGGCCTTATTATCAACAATGGCCTCCTGCAGACTCTGTCACATGGAGATCATGCGTTCATGCGTGAGTTAGTTTTTCTGTGCAGCCTGAAAAATAAAAGAAGTCAGAAGCGGAAGCCGATCAATAACTTGAAATAAATCAACTCGACTACTTACCAGCACGATGGATTTTGCAGTCGACCCAAGAACCTTCAGGTTTTTTCATGTCTGCTAGCAGGAGCAGACCCTTGGTCATGTTGAAACCAAGGGAATAATCCTTGTTAGTATAAACAGAGTCAGCGGTTATCACGGCTTGGCCCTTATACTTTAGCTCGGGTGACCAAACTTGGGGAAGGGGGGGTGTGGAGCAGGTGGATAGCTCGCCCAAAGGTTGTTCAGTCTGTTCCCCTTGGTCGGCTGATGGAAGCTCGATAAAATCTTTATCGACCAATCTCTGCTCGGT
Organism: Camellia granthamiana; assembly: GCA_036172215.1. NCBI lineage: Eukaryota > Viridiplantae > Streptophyta > Magnoliopsida > Ericales > Theaceae > Camellia > Camellia granthamiana. Next base: position 122,186,755 of record CM069911.1, on the reverse strand, counting down.
TGAAGCCCGCCTCTGCCTCTTCTTCGACCGGCCAATGCCTTTTTCACTGGCCAGAGCTAGCACCGGGCCAGATTCTTATGCGGCTTGCTAGTAATACTAGCCTTGTGTCGTTTCTGCCGGCTGAAAATCGCTCGACTCGCTAGTGATCATCGATTTGATGGCGCAAATTTTTGCCATCTCTTGCTCAGCTGTCAATGGGACAAATTTGATCGGCGAAAGTGTTGGATCCAGTTCTGGAGAAGGGGCATGAAGAAAATCGGTGACCTGGCTTTTACGCGGTGCAGTATGCTAGTAGCTTGGTACATATTCGAGCAGCTTTTGGGGCTCTTGTTCTTCTGCAAAGAATGGCAACGGGCCGGGCCGGGGCCGGGGATCACCCTCCCCGTTCCCGATCCCCGAAACTACCATGTTTCCCGTCTTCGGCCCCGATCCTCGGCGGGGAATCTATCAACCCCCCCAGCCCCACCCTCTACGGGGATTAGGTTTCCCCAACCCCGGTTTATCCCCGTATTCATCATCAACAACATCATTCACAATCAGCAACATCATCGGAAAAAAAAAGTTCAAAAATCATCAACATAAAAATCATCAACGGCAGCAAGCAACATCATCAAAAAAAAAAATTCATCAACACATCATTAAGGCAGCAACATAATCAAAAAAAAAAAAAAAAAAAAAAAAAGAAAAAAAAAGTAGAGACAGATTTGGCGGAGGAGGGATGAAGTCGGCGGTGGCGGTGGCGGTGGCGGTGGCGGGATCTTCTCAGATCTGCAGTGGCAGAGAGAAGAGGAGGCGGAGGAGGAGATGAGAGGTGACGCCGACGGAGGAGGAGGCGAGAGGTGACGGAGCTGATGGAGGACGAGGCCGCGAGAGACGACGGAGGACGAAGCGGCGGTGGCCTGGAGGAGGAGGAGGCGGCGGTAGAGGAGGAGGCGGCGAGAGGAGAAGGCGTCGATTGCAGAGGGAAGAAAGAGAGTGAGAGCGAGAGATCAGAGAGTGAGGGTAAGAGTGAGAGAGAGAGAGATCAGGGGGGTTATGTTATATATATATGTATGAATGAGATAGGGGGTATTATGGTAATTTTATTTCGGGGGAAAAACGGGGCCGGGGACGGGCCAGGTCTGGGGCTGTGAAAGCAATCCCCGTCCCCGGCCCGAAACTGATCGAGGATTTAATTTCAAATATCATCATCGGCCCGTCGGGGATATTTTTCGGGGAAAAACCGCTCTTATCGAGGACGGGGGGTCGGGTCCCCGTCAGGCCGGGTTTAAATTGCTATCCCTATCTTCTACTGGGTGCCGCAAAGCAACTCGGATGGCCTCCTGGTTGGCTCAGGAATAATCCTCTGCCAAGATCGTATAATCTACATAAAAATTCAAGTGTTAGATCGGCAAAACGGTTCAAATGCAAAAATGTAAACCGCACTAGGATACTCACCAGCGCTCCCGAAATTTTTGCATATGGGCGCCTCAATGTCCTCATAATTACCAAACACCCACAAGAAATCATCTTCATTCATCTCTTTGTCCGGGTTGCCCTCTATAAGTTTTGCTCGGCCCTTCCTAACCTTCAGGTACCAGCGGAAGCCTCCCTTATTTTTACTAAGTGTATATTGGTGGAATATCTCGGTGAGGCTGAGGTTCAAACCGAGGATTCGGTTTAGCGCGGCCATGCCATTTATTATCTTATAAGTGTTGTTGGACACCTAGGTTGGAGACAGCCTAGTCTGCCTCAAAAATTCACAGATTAGGGGTTGGACCGAGAAACGTAGGCCGCCTTCCACAATGGACACGACCGTAAAGGGGCCAGCGTCCAATTTACCCCAGGGAGTTTCTCCTTTTTTGGCCAGCTCAAAGTGGACGTCATCTGGTACGTTGAATTCTCTACGAAACTCGGTAATTGCCCCATGCGAACTAACCATAAATCGGTATTTTCCCATTTATCTCGGTATTATTTTGTGTATCTTAAATTTGATAGTAGCTCGGTCAAAATTGAACGGCTCTAGTTACTATTTGCTTGGTCTTTGAGTCTCACTGATTGTGGTGTTGAGGTATGCCTAGTCGGTCCTAGTTCATTATTATTAAAAATAAATGCAAGTGTTAACACAGCATCAAGTGCGCGGCCACCAAAATATGCCTAGCTCAGCTTTGAAAAGTTTCCTCTAAACTTCCAGCTTTATCTCGAAATACAGTTTTAGCTCAGTTTTGGAGCCTAAGGTGTTAGGCCGGTTCTTGGCCTTTATCCAAAACGGTTTGTGGTTATCTCGGCTCAACGCCTCTACTGGTTCCTATCGCGGTCCAAATCACTCAAAGAGACCACAAACACATTTTAGCTCAATTTAGAGCGATTTCAAGATCCAAAACCGAATTTTTGCTCTATCTTGCCCAGGAATTAGGTTGTTCATCCTAAATACGAAGTTTATACACTAGAACTAAGAGGAATGAAGGGCATGGGGGCCCTATTTGTGTTTTTGGTTCTGGTTTTGCTTAGGGTCTACAAATGTCTATCAATTTTACCCCATAAGAGGGGCATCGACAGTATATCAACAGTCCCAAATAAACAGAAATGAAGAACTTGAAGAACAATAAAAAAGGGAGGTGAAGAAGATTAGAAAAACTTACCGAACATGATTGGAGACCTCGGTCCGTAGAGAAGAGCAGCTTTGACGGAGAATAGCGAATCCAACAAAGCAAAAATGACAGCTGAGAATGAGAGCAATAGTGATAGTGACTGTGGCTGAAGTTCAAGGGTTTAGGGTTTTGGGCTAGAAAGAGGATAACAGTGATGGGGATTTTTTTGACTTCTAGTAAGTATATATGAGGGGAAAGCCAAAATGAGGCAACCTTTTGAATTTTGGGCATAATGATGACAGCTATGGGGTTACACGGAGCGAATGGGGAAACGCCATACGGCAAGAAGATAACTGGTTGTCTGTACGACCACAATGATGTCAGTGTGGCCAATTGATCAGTTACAAGACAACCGTCACAAATCTCGAAGACTGTATGAAATTGATAGCTCGGTAATAAAAGTTTATCCCAATCACGCTCAGCGCGGATAGGATTAGGGGCAATTGAGAAGGGGATTTACGCCGAGGATTGAGCCGATCTAGGGTTCAGTACGGGAATGGTGTTGGGCCGAGCAAGGGGCCGCACGACATACGCTCTGGGCCGCACTGAGCCATCGGTCGCTGCATTCGAGATTGATACTTAAAGGGATCGTATTAGCCAAAAGGGTGGACAGAACACCCTCGTTTGGTCGACCTAAAGAGATGCGAGCTATGTTGCGACCGAGCTATCGGTCGCCCACATTCAACCCGATGTGGGGAGATCAAGATAGGCGTGATTCAGTCTTGACGCCGAGGGAACAGCCGCATAGACTTCACCCGGTATGTAGGAAGTCAGAGTTGGTGTTACTGGTTATGAAATAATGGTTCGGCCAAGTATTCCACGTGGACCAATGATGGGAAGAGAAGAATCCACTCTTGGTATGCGTTAATACCATTTGGTAGCGTGACAAACATTGTTTGGAGGTTTTGGTCTCTACACATGTAAGAAATGTAGAAGGAAGCACAGTCGCCTGTCCAAAGAAGGACAACAGAGGTAGTGCGCCCACAATCTATGAGGCTGCATGGCCAGCCTTGAAAATGAGGAGCATACAAACATTAGTGGTAAGCAATTTTGATTACAGACTCTCTCTCTCTCTCTACAGGGCTCTACCTTCTCTCTTCTTCTCTAAGTGTGCTAACTCGACAATCGGAGGGTTTTTCTGGCAGCAAGTCGTCGGGCAGCTCACTCTCTTTCTATTCTCAGGTTAAGCGACGTTACTTGAAGCTTGGACACAAGGACTACGGAAAGCGACGAATATTTTTTCCCCGCACAGTATTCATCATTTCTTTTAAAGTCTTATTTTTCCTTTCAGCAATTCCATTTTGCTGAGGTGAGTTAGGAGCGGTGGTTTGATGAATTATTCCATGTTCTTTACAAAATTCACCACAAGGTGATTCATATTCACCACCTCTATCACTTCTTAGTTTTTTAATTTTCTTATTAAGTTGATTTTCAACTTCATTCTTATATTGAATGAAAATTTCCAAAGTTTCATCCTTGGTTCAAATTAAATAAACATAACTATATCTAGTATAATCATCTATGAAAGTGATAAAATATTTTTTCCCACCTCTAGTTTGAATTAATTTAAAATCACAAATGTCATTATGAATTAATTCAAGTAGCTCAATACTTTGTTCAATTGAATGAAAAGGAGTTTTAGTTAATTTTACCTTAACACAAATTTTACATTTATGATTTAAATCAATGTTAAATTTAGGTAAACATTCCATATTAATTAATCTACGCAAAGATCCATAATTAACATGTCCTAACCTACCATGCCATAAATTTGAAGACTCAAGCAAGTAAGAAGAAGATGTATTTTTATTAATAATAGAGGGTACAACAGTTATTACATTTAGTTTGAAAAGACCATCAGACATGTAACCTTTTCCTACATACATCCTATTTTTGGTAAGTACAAACTTGTCACTTTCAAAAACTAGCCTAAACCCATTTTTACTCAACAATATCCGGAAACAAGGTTCTTGTGAATGTCCGGTACATGCAGCACATTGTTGAGAGTGAGTTCCTTTCCAGATGTCATTTTCAGAATAATCTTTCCTTGTCCACCACAGAATAAGATGCGAACATCTCTTTGTCGGCACAGAAGTGGCGAGTAGTACCAGTGTCCACCTATCATTCTTTAGGATTTCCGACAAGGTTTGTCTCGGAAACAACTGCAGAAAGATTTATGTCATCTACACCATTGAAAATTTTGTCCACTTCGGTCATATTGGCTTGAGCAAGCTTCTTGTTTGATCTTTCTTTGCTTTTGCGCTTGCTACGGTAATCTTTGGCCCGATGCCCCTCTTTGTTACAGATGTAACATTTGCCATTAAACTTGTACTTTTCAGTTTTCCTTCCTTTAGAGCCTTGTGCAGAACTTTCTCTAGAATACTTCCATTTTTTTGCTTTTGGAGCATGTTCCACCACATTTACCTTAGACTCCATTGGATGCTTACCGGCCTGTTTCTCAGAATTGTGGTTGTCCTCCTCAATCCCTAAGTGCATCTATCACACTTCGTGTTCACTTTTAGTATATCAATCATACTTTGTTCACTAAGTGCATCTATCACACTTTGTGTTCACCTATTGTGTATCAATCACATTTGTTCACTTAGTGCATCTATCACACTTTGTGTTTGCCTTTTGTGTATCCATCACACTTTTCTCACTTCATTCATTTAGTGTATCAATCACACTTTGTCCATATAGTGTATCTATCACACACTCGCTTTGTATCTATCGCACTATGCCTACTTTGTGTATCTATCACACGCTCGCTTTGTGTATCAATCACACACTTTCTCTTTGTGCATCTATCATACTATGCTCATCTTGTGTATCCATCACACTTTGCTTCATACAGTGTATCCATCACACTATGCTCACTTTGCGTATCCATCATGTTTTGCTTCATATAGTGTATCAATCACACACTTTTACTTTTTGTATCTATCACACGCTTACCTAGTGTGTCCATCACACTCTCTTCACTTTTGTGTATCTATCACGCATGTTTGTCCACTTAGTGTATCTATCACACTTCGTTCACTTTTGTGTATCTAACGCACACGTTCGTGAGAATTGCATAATTCTCTTACATTTTTTCTGCATGAGATGAAGTTTGGTTCATATCTACTTGCTTGCATAGCATTCGCTTAAAATGTTGCATTTATTTTGCATAATTGCTTCATCACAGCTCTCTTTGCATGATCATAAGTTATGCACTTGCATTGTGCATCACTTTGTATCTTGCCCCTGAACTACGCTGGTTTGATTCCTTGCAAAGGGATACGTAGGCAGCCTGCGGGCACAACCATTTATCTATCTATATTTTGTTTGTTTATCCAAGTCTTCGGCCCTATCAAAAATGGGTCGTCTCTGGGCTTTGACATTCACTCCCGTCATTGTTATGACTTTCGAGTTCTGTCAAAGAGGGGCAACTGTAGACACCCCATTTTTGACCGCCCTCAAGACTTGGGCATTACTGATGGTTTGCTCGGTGTTGAGAGATGTGCAGGGCACATGTTCAATTTCTTCGGCAAGGAGAGAGGCAAATCTCAACTTCACACCCCGTTTTGGACCACAATTATTTTGGATGGTTTTTAGACTTTAAAAACCTCTCTTTCAAAACATTTTTTTTTTTTTTTTTGAAATAAAATTCCCACGATGTTCCGACGCTCGCATTTCGGTAAATGTTGCGCTTTTCGGTAAACCGAGCAAGGACAAAGTGGAGATGAATGAAAGAGAGATGAAATATTTGAAAAATCTTTCAAAACACCTTACTTAGGGGTTTGAAGTTGAAGAAAAGAGGAGAAGAGGGGAGAAACCAAGTTGGAGAAGAAGATAGGCAAGAATTGCTAAGAGAGGGATGAGCAGTCCTCGCTAAATCGAGCTTATTTGTCTATACACTTGGAGTTAAGTTATGAGGCTACCACCATTGGAAAGAAGACTTCCGGGGCTTCATTTTTCATACAAGAATCTCTTAAACCCGAGTCCGGATGGCGGAGATATGATTGGTTGAAGTTGGGCATCATCCCGGTTGGACCGAAACTGAGCAACCTTCACCAAAACAAGCATAACTTTCTCCACAGGAGGAATTTTAATGCAAGGTTTACGGCATTGGAAAGCTTACTTCCGGGGCTTCAATTTTGACACAAGAATGACCTAAAAAGGAGTTCATATGAAGAAGTTATGCCCATTTGAAGTTGGACCTGCAGAGCAGATTTTTCCTGCCGACCGGCCAAATAGAGTGCCGACCGGCCAGAAAAGAGTGCCGACCGACCATTTTTGCTAGCCGACGACCTTCCGGTGTATTCTACAAATTGAATGGATGCCAGCTGTGCCAGCTGGAATACACAGATTCTGCTCCCCATGCACGTGTGTGGCTGTTTTGCACCCTTTGCACCCCTTTGACCCCTCTTTTGTGCACCCTTTGCTCATGGCTTCTTGAGGAAGCCTTGACCCCTTGTCTTGGCTTCCTCAAGAAGCCTACCAGCTGTCCAAGCTTCTCCAATAAGCCTTGACCTCCCCTTAGATCCCTTTGACCCTTTGAAGCTTGTTGGAGAAGCTTAGCATTGCCTATATAAGAGAGGTCCCCCCTCCATTGTTAAAGGTTGGATGTTTTAAGCAAAAAACCAAAGATATACCATATATATCTGATATACATACACACAACCCTCCATCTCTCTCCCTATCTTTCTCATTCAACCATCAAATACCCTTGTTCTTGGGCCCTTTCTTCACCAATCCATAGCACCACCACCACTACTCCATCACAGCAGCTTGGAGAAGTTTTTCAGAGGCCAAAGGTGCTGCAACTCAAGCCAAGAAGCAACAAAAAGGGTAGTCTTCAAGGGTAAGATCATTTTCCCTCTTTTGTAGCACATTCTTGTCACATTTTTCTACCCTATTTGCTTACTGTTTTGGGCTCCGACCCTAACTGAAAGGGGTATTCTTTTGAGCCATTCTTCATGTTTGTTTAAGGGCTCAACCCTGTTTGAGCCCTCCATAGTGCACTTGCTTGAATACTCCTTGGTATGCCACATTTTTGCATGAAATTTCTAGCCTATGTGTGATCTGTTTTTGAGCATAATGTAAACTGTAAGTAGGCTCATTTTGAGCCCTTCTTCAACATTGAAGAAGGGCTCAACCCTGTTTGGGACCCCTATCTTGCACTTGCTTCATAATCTCTTCTATTTACCGTAATTTTGCATGCTTTGTTAGCCTATCTTGCTTCTATTTTTGGGCCATCATCAGAACTGGAATGGGTCATATTTTGACCCCCTAGACATATTTCATTAAGGGTCTTTGGCTGTTTGATGCATTTTTTGTATACTTCATGTTATAGCCCTCTTGTGGCCTTAATCTTGCATTGCATTTTGAGCATGTTTGCATATTGATTTGGGGGCTGTCATCTACTGTGAGTAGTCATATTTTTGGTCCCTCATCAGTGTTGTAGAAGGGACTTTTCCTGTTTGGGCTTTGCATCATACACTTGCCATGTAAATCATGCTAGCTAGTCAAAATCACATGCTAATTTAGCCAAGCATGCTAGCTTATTTTGGCTACATTTCATACATGTTTTAGCATTATTTTGGGCTGCATGAGGACTGTTTGTGGCTGTCTTCTTCATTCGAGCATCGCTTTGCATACTTATAGTGTATTGCATCTCACTAGCTTTAGTGCTTAAGTCCTTAACAATGCATTACATAAATGTTTGCATGCTTTGGAGTCATTTTGGAGTCATTGGGCATGCCATTTCAGATCTGAAACATGCACCATTATATGCTATGTTTCATCATTTGCCATGCCTTGTTAGAGTTGCATGTTGTATCTTAGGATAGATCTATGCATTGGACATGTTTGTGTGCATTTCGGTTACCTCATTTCATTTAATGGCCGCTGGTTTTGGCATGCTTGCGAGCTACCCATGTTAGTTTAAGTCCATCGTTGCATGTTGCTGCATGCCATGTTTGTTTACATGTTTAGGTTGCGCGCCTAGCATACATTGCTCATTTGCATGTTCATGTTGCATACTTAGCCGCCATGCCTAGGTTGCATTCCATTGAGCTTGCATCCCTTGCCTCTTGACCAATCATGATAGGGGTCGGGGCCCTTTGGTGTGTTTTGTGCTTGCATTTCATTTGATATCAAAGTTGCTAACTTGGCTTTTGGGCCATCATGCATTGAAATGCGTGATTGATGGCCCGGGGGTCGAGGGCCATGCTCCCTTGAGTCCATTGCATGATAGGGAGCATGTCCATGCATATATATGCCTAAAAATTCATGCCATGCACTGCTTGTCTGCTGCTGCTGTCAAAACTGTCTCCTGCAGGAATTTTCTGCCGATCGGCAGTATAGAGTGCCGACCGGCACTATATGGGTGGCCGATAACCTCTATACAAGCCGGTGATCACTCTAAACAGCCGGTGGAAATTTCTTCTAGCCGGTGGTACTTTTCAGTGTGTATAGAGGCTGTTCTAGGACTTTGGTAATTTTCAGAAAGGCAGGGCAATAAAAACAGAGGCAGCAGTGGCATGGTGCGGGTTTCTGGGCAAGTCGGACTGAAGCATACATCATTCGCGCATCCCGAGGCGGAGGCTGTGGCCATCTCTTCTTTGCATTTAATTTAATTAGATTAGAGGTCTTGTAATAATTTATTCGTTTATTTTTCTTGGACTATATTATTTATTTGGTCCCTCCGAGTGAGGGCAAATTTGTAATAAGTGTGGGTGAGTGCGGTGTATGTCTTCCAACCCCCACTTCTTTCTTCCCTTTTATTTACCTGCTTATGATGGTAGATTAGGGCATACCTTTTATTTTAGCATACCTTATGCAACGCATGCGTGCATCCATGCATTTGTTTACATGCACCGGGCTCGGTACATCATACAAACTGCATTGTATTTCAATTTCCAAATTGAATACGTGTTACTTGTAGCACTTCACATGCCATGATTAGGATAGCCGAGCCTGCCTAGATTACATCTTTGCATGTGTTGCATTAGACATTTCAGTATGCTTAGGTCCATACATGGATTTCTAATGAGCTTCTGTTTTGGCTTGGAGTACTAGGTGAGCTTTTATGCTTTAGCATCCTTGCATGTGTGTGAGTGTTGCCATAATAGCATGATTACCATGAGGCTAGCTGCTTATGTGATATAACTGCTTGAATGCCTGTGGATGGAGGTTGAATTACCTAAATTGGGACAATGCATTAAAACTGTGAGTTTTAAGCCCACTAGATAGTGGCAAAACCTTCTTTTATAAAAGCCCACTTGAGGGTGGCAAAACCTGCATTTTAGCCTACTTACGAGTAGCAAACCATTTTTAAAATAAACATAAAATGTTTTGTTCCAACTTAGGCGATTTGGTCTATACTTGTTTGCTGTGCGCATAACGTAGTAATTCTAGGCTAATAACCGGAATAAGAACATATAAGGTTTTCAAAATAAGATATCACGGTTAGTAGAGGCCGGTCTTCAGACCGGGCGAAAGGGGGTGCTCATAGCTGACCTTCCCCGATCGTACCCAAGCTCCCGAGCCAAGACAACTTTGGTGATGACGGACATGTGGCCTTTGGCACCGAGTCAGGGTTTCCTAAATTCCCCCATAAAAAATATTTAGGTGGCGACTCTGTATCTGGCAAAGCAGTCCATGTTTGGCACTTCTTTTCAAAATCTGTTTTTCTTCAAAACGATTTGCCAGAGTTGGACTCTTTGGTTCAAGATTAAGAACCGTGACATTTGAGTCCTTTGAACTGTAGTGACCCAATATCGAACCAGAACGGGGGGGAAGTCGCACCCTCCCCGGGATGCGTTCGGGGACGTCTACATAGACGTTGTATAATGTATTGTCAAGTCCGTTCAAGATGTAGTTGCAGCAAAGAAAATCAGCATGTTTCCAAGCATCGACCGTAGCAACCACTTGCAAGTTGGTTTCATCCTCTTTCAGAGTAAGAGCATTTTCGCGGAGAAAATGAGCCAGGTTCAGAATAGTAAGATATAACAGCATTTTCTGTTACCATCTTTTAAAATCAGTTCCTACGAAGTTCTTTGGCTTTTCACCGTGATTGACTGGCACAGTCACAACAGAAGAGGGGGTTGGAGCAATTACAGCCACCATACCAGTACTAGTTTGAGCATTAGTTTAAGTAACTATGGATTTTAAATTATAAAACAAAATTATAATTAGAATTTTATACTATACAAAATTAAATCAAAATCACATAATTAAATTCTGTAAAAATAAAAGAAACAAGAATTGTAACTTTTATTTCCAATTAATATGAAAATAAAATAAAATTTTATTTAAACAAATTAATTCTACACAGAAAATTAAATTTCTGTAACACTTCAAAAATTATTTCTGAAAATCAAAATTAATTTCTGATCAACTTCATAAATAAATATTCTGAATTGTTAATGACTACCAGTATATTATTACTAGTTGTCAAAGAAAATAAACAGTATATTACTACTATTTTTCAAATAGTATATTACTACTATTTGTTTTTCCAACCAGAATATTATTTTGTAAACGCACAGAATATTAATTTCTATAAGAAGAAGAAAAAAAGAAAAGGAAACAAACGAAAAATTCTGTTCTTGCAGAATAATTCGAATATGTCTTAAGATTGTTGGAACAATCTTCTGTATAAAATAAATAACTTGAAACAAGTCAAACAAATAAAAATAAATTACTTATAGAATTTATTTTACCGAAATGAATAAGTACAAAAAATAGATCAAGTCGAGTGTATGATACTCTGTCCTTAAGACAAATTCACCACGCTTCGATACTTACGGATAAAAGACGTCTATCTCTCAGGATACAATGATCTACACAGATTGTAGTAGCACTCTAAACAATTTGTACAGTGAACAAAACCTATATTATTTACTCTCTAAATTTTTTCCTAAGAACTAATATGAAGAACAATACACACAAAGAGCAAAACCAGGAAGAGAAGAATTTTTCTGGATGTGAAAATCTGCTAGAAATGACCACTATTTATGGGCAAACTGGTGACTTTCAAATCTGTCTGAACATGTATGATCTTGAACTGAACAGGTGCAAAAACCTGAACAGATACAGTTTGAAATTTGAACAGATCTGCTGGCTGTTTTATAACTGCGGGGCAGTTTTATAATTGTTAAACAACAGTTTGAACATGCTAGAATTAGATCGGAAAGGCACTGTATGGACAGGAAAAATTGAATTCAAATTTGACACAAAATTTGAATTAATTTCGTTTAGAAAAAATAATTTTCCCATAAGAATTTTTGAAAACAATTCAAATAAATTTTGTCCAAAAAATTAATATTAGAACGGACCCGACCCACAACCCACACCCGCGCCTGGTACGGCTCGGCCGGCCACGACGGCACGCGTATGTGGTAGTTTGAGTCAAGGTTCACTTTGTCCATAACTCCTTCCTTCTACAAACTTGGGGTGCCCCTTAGGGTACAACCCAAGTGTTGCCACCTAGAACTTATATACACACATAAGCTCTCTTAACTTTTCAATGTGGAACAAGCCTTATAAGGAAACCCACATTTTATTCTTTAATTGTCCATTCTACAAACCCGAAAATGACGTCAACTTCTCATTCACTCATAAATGGTTTTGACGCACCTTCTTCACCGTGTGACTTGCCATGCGACAAGGAACACGTCATCTCTTTGGATCCACCCCAAAAGATGTTTGGGATTTACTCAAATTTAGACTCAAAATTGGCCTATAATAAACCTATAAAACCATAATTCCAACAGTGATGTTTATAATTTTTAAAAACACATAAAGCTATTTATATTGTAAACAGATCTAAGAAAGTGTATTTATAATTCATCCTTTACTTTTTGATTTCTAATTAACAAGTTTCAAATTGAGAAGAGTAGCAGCAAATAAACGCAATCTTATCATAAGATGTAGTTTATAAACTATAATCATTTGAAATATATTTAAATAAGCTTTAACTTATTTGCTACTAGTTTAGTATTTTTTATTGTTTTTGACGATTCGAGGTTTAAAGGCCACTCCAAGCTAGCTAAACCATCAGAAAGTCTAATTAAATGCCCAAAAAAGATATATCATAATTTTATATAATTGTAATTATATGGTGAAGATTAAATTAGTGTTGTGTAGTGTATAGAATAAATCTAGGCTGTTAATTAATAATTCTGAGTAAAAAAACTGATTTTGTAATATTATTATTAATTTAAGCCTCGTTTGGGAAGTGGCTATTTTTTAGACTTTTTGGCTATTTTGTTATTTTAGTAGGTTATTTTAGTTTGTGTGTTTGGGAAGATGGATGAAAATATTTTGAAATGATTGTATTGGAGAGTGTGTTTGATATGATGTTTTATTATGAAATTACCAAACTGCCCCCAGATCAGCAAAATGTACCAGCCGTTGCTCTGTGCTCGGATAAGGCATCACGTGACGTACGGACTGCACCTCAGTCCATGTGTTGCCCATGTTCAATTTCTAATTGAAATTCTAACTTTAATTCTAAATAAAAATAAATAATATTTTTACCCATTGTTATTTAATTAAAAAAAAAATACTGTGACTTTTAATTAAAAAAAATAAAAATCAGATCTGGTAACAAAAAAATAAAGAGGATTATTATTTATTTTAATTGTATTGTAATTTTTAACATGTACAAATAACAAAAAAAAATATATGTAAAACTTATACACAATTAATTACCTATATGAATACACCTTCAGTCATTTATTAAACCTGACTCATTAATATAATTTATAATTCTTTTGAAATTTATAATTTATTAATAATCATCAGTTTATAATGAATTATATTAATGTGAAAAATACTTAATTTTTTTTCCAATTATTTAGTTGTCCATTCATTTGCTTTCGTAAAATAAAAATTCGGAATTAACTTTTTTCCCAAATAAATTTTCTGTCCATTACATTTATTTTAATATTTTTTTCCCAATAATTTGTTTCCAATTTCTGTTTTGAACTATTTTTCATTTCAAACTATTTTGGTTGATATGATATTTTTTTGGGAGCACATTTTTTTCCCCATTTCTAATTGAATTTTTTTCCTTTAACTATTTTGTTTTGATTTTTTTTTTCAAGTAATTTTGTTCCAACTGTATGCTCCCCTTATCATAAATAATAAATATTAAATTCAAATATACTTTTTGGCTTCACCGCGAACTCTTTTCTTTACTTCATGTTTACAAAAAAATTGATAACATGTTGTCAAAATAGTAATCACAAATTAAATACTCTGTTCTATGTTTTTCTACAAATAAAAAAACTCAGCCTTAAAAATTATTCAATTTGTCAGAAATTGAATAAATTACCAATAAAAATTTTGATTTTAACATGTGAAAAAAAAAATGCAATTCTGCGTTATACAAATTTGACTGGGACTCAAATGTCAAAGGCATCCAATAGGTCCAAATTTGAATGAAACTAAAGGACGCTCTAATTAATTAAAATTCATAAGTACATTACAAACATTGAACATACTGCAGTTGGAATAATATGCATTACAAATTGGAACATAAGTCCAAGGGCTTGCTACGTGGGTCACATTCCATAACATAAATAAAACAACGAAATAGCAAATTCACAATAGTCCCAAACTGCGTATGTAAAACAAATGGTCACGTATGCGAACACGAACTCTTGCCATATCGACATCCGTATCCCCAACCATGAGCCCATCATCGAGATTTTGTCCGCCGGCGTGAACGTCGGGCATGTCCTCCGGCGCTGATGAAACAAAATAATGTGGAACGTTGTCCAAGGCAGCTATCTCGTGTCTACGAATGAAATTGTGTAAGGCCATTAATGCACCGACCAACGGCACTTGCACTGTCGCGAAATCATAGTCCGGCATGTTATGCAGGAACTTCCACCGAGATTTCCACACTCCAAAGGTCCTTTCCACTACACTCCTTAGTGAAGCATGCGCTTCGTTAAACATTTCTCTCGGGTTTTCGGGTTGTCCATGTTCTCGAAATTGTGCTTGATGATACCGAGACCCTTTGAATGGTGCGAGGTACCCCTTCTTGTTTGGATATCCCGCATCCACAAGGTAATATTTACCTATAGTTCAATTAAATAAAATTAGAAAAGGCTTTTTTTACACGTGACATAAAAGTTTGCTATTACTGAATTTCAAATATGTTACCTTCTTGTGGGTGCGGAAACGGTGCACGCTCGTTTTCAATGACTTCCTTAAAGATGCGACTGTCATGCATACTTCCATCCCAGCCGCAAGAAATAAAAATAAAGCACATGTCAAAGTCGCATACAGCTAGTATATTTTGGGTTGGATAACCTTTTCGGCCATAGTATGTGCCCGCATCACGGGCAGGCAACACAGCTTCTACGTGAGTTCCATCCAACGCACCTATACAATTCTGCCATAATAGAACACATCATAACTACTTAATTGCACACCACATTGTACACAAGTGTTCTTAACGACAATTACAGCATACTCACCTTGAACGGTATGTATTTGCCTCTTGACCGCAATTTGGGATGCCTACTTGTTTGAGGTCTTGTTGGCTTGCAATGTTGTTCAGTGAATAACTTCATTGCATCCAACACTGCATGAAAATGTCGAGAAACCATTTCTCCCGAGTGTTGAAACCGCTCTTGAATGCTTCGGTTTTGGTAGCCGGCCAAGGTATGTATGAACATGGCAACACTTTCTTCAATGTGTAATCCATGAGGTCTTTTAGGTACCCGTAAACCAAAATCTCGTCGTAATGTATGACATAACGCGTTAAACACATACAGAGGCATATGCAAATTTTCTTCACCCCTACCCAAGTGTCCATCAAATAATTCTTGAATCCATGCACGACCGGTTAAAATTGAAGTTCGACATGGGATCTTGTCCATGTACTTTACATAATATTCCATTGCATGTCGCGCTGCTTTAACGATTACATCATTCTGTTCGTCTTCTTCTGCTTCTACTTGCTGGAGTATGTAGTCATCATTATTTTGATACAGATTGCTACATTCACCGTTCCACATATCGAAAGTGATCAATCCTACAATGCACACAACACAGTATTAATTACGTTGACCATGTAGTCTTATCCTTCGTTACAGTAATGCAGAAAATAAAAACAAATGGCAACACGTATGCATACATCAACATTTTCGTACAAACCACATAAAGAAGAATGCAGTCAATGAAAGTGAACAAATCAAGATATGAACATGCGTATATAGTCAACACAAACCACGCTTCGATCAAGCAATACTGCATCAAGTGTTCGACATGAGGTCCACATCCATTCACCCAAAAACATCAATATTAACTACTAGTACTGATAAGCGAAGCTAGCAAAAAGCAAGACACAAAACAACACAAGTCATGTCCAGAAACACCGACAATGGCTTCCATTTTCCCCAAAAACAACAACCCACAGTTATCACAGTCCTTTGGCGGCCTTCAATGCCGCAAGCCAACCCACCATATTACCATCATCCGGTATGCACATTAGTATCTCACAGTAATCGGCATTCTCCAAAGCAATGCAGGCAAAGTGGAAAAGAGGCGTACTAAGAAAGTCAGGTATAGCCATAATCCTCTGCATGCATGCCTCTATGCCATACTTCTGAGAGGCTCCAGTTCCATGCCTGATCGTAAGGTGCTTCTGTGAACGAACTGCGTCGGAGAGATGGTTGAAACTGTCTGCAAGCGCAGATGCCCCAGTGGACGGCTTCTTAGACTTTCCACTTGAACTAGCCCCCTTTTTGCGCTTTGACCCTTGCTCCGTCTCATCTACCTGGACAATGGGGGAGGGTGGTGGTAAGTCGCCAACCGGCTGATATGGCGTAGTAAATGGCTGCAACCCAAGTGAGTCAGCAGAATCGGAGTCACCATCCGCAATGTCCACAACTTGCTCGCCGGGCGTCCAATGATGTTTCCCAGTCGCGGTTGCACCTGTGAAAACTTCCCGCATCAAATCTTCATGTTCCAATGGCTTGGTCTTGAATTTGTACGCTAGCTTGTTAGTCTGCAAATGAGAAGCACAATAATTAGAAACCCAAATTGAAGTTGTAAAGTAACAAACAAGCGAATTAATGCCGAATATGAATTAAACAATACAGTACACGTATATATATATATATATATATTCCATTACATACCGTTTTCAAATTTTCCCACCATTCCTCCGACGCGGTGAACAACCCTGTTGACCTGTCGAACCCAATCCCAGTTACACCCTTACTGGTGTCCATCAATTTATTCCAAGCCTGCCACTCCTTTTTCAGACCAAGGTACTTGTTCTTGAACTGCTTCACGTCATGACGTCTCCCTGTGCGCTTCGCAAATTGCACTGCAATTTCCTGATACCCAGCAACACTGATAGTTGTACCTAGCCTACGTCCGGATAAAATTTGCTCCCGCACACACTCTAAGAAAATTTCGGTTGAAACACTGTCCCAAGTTGCTTTATGTGAAAGATCAATGTAATCAGGCAAGCCTGCAGCAGGCAACTGTCCAACACCAAGCTGTTTGGACGGTGTTCTCGGGGAGGAGCGTGTTGCCGCCATTGAACTAATTACGGTACAAGGTAATGCATACATTTCACATAAATAAATTAGAAACGGAACATAAATATTAAATTCCCGCATAAAATATGATATGCAAGTAAACTTGACTGAAGAAGAAAAGTAGAAGATAACTAGTAATAGGAGGTTACAGTTACAGTAGTCTAGTTTTGTCACTTCAGTTACTAGGGAAACAAGCATCCAACGTACATACATATTAAATACATTACAACGTTTTACATGCGCAATAATAATATGACAACCGTTATGCACAACACAGAAATAATCGTTTTCATGACACGTAATGTGTTAAAGATTTGCATGATGTCAGCCCGTAACTGCATGACTTCGGTTGGGGATGAGTCATGGTCGGGGCTCGGTATCCTTGAATCATCACACCAACCAATCCAGTTTACACATTGCTGATGAGCAACAAACATAACTGTGGTTAGCTAAGAAAGTTCAATTTTGCCAATCAATGGAGATTCAAATAACATATTTTACACAACTCACCACAGGCCGAGGACAAACGTAATATGCACGACCAGGATTTTTGTGGGATCTGGAAATCTTAACAACACAATGGCCATAGCCGCAAGCACACATTCGTCGTGGCCATGTTGACGTGCTAGTGGACATAGACGATGCCATCCGCTGTTTCTTACTAACAAATCTTTACTGAAAGTAGTGATATTCAAAATTTAGTGAAAGTAGTGATATTAATTAGCTTTTTCAAATCCTCAGTGCATCTGTAGTAATCATAGAACTTTTCTGATGTGATTCTAGCCCATTATCATACTTGTCAAACACATAAACAGAGTCATTAGGGCCTATAAGCCCCACTGTAAATGTGTATAACCAAGTATATGACACTACCTATAACCACTGTAAATGTCTATAACCAGGTATATGCTGTAAATCTGTTGATGCAAATCCCTCCAAATATATGACACCAACAAACCAGTTCAAAAACTTATAAAAACCATTACGCAGCAGACTAAACTGCAGAAATTTTACACTTTTACACATATGTTACGGTTCTAAATATGTTATTCTACCCTTACTTCAGATTAATTAAGATTAATTGAAGAACATGAATTGAATTTTTTATTCTACCCTTACGGCAGATGTATTCAGATTAATTGAAGAACATGACAGAAAATGTTAACCTGAAGAACATGAGAAAAATTGAAGAACTGCGCATATGTTATTCTACCCTGAATTCAGATTAGTTAAGATGAATTGAAGAACATGACAGCAATTTTTTATTCTACCCGTAAGTCAGATATATTCAGAGTAATCGAAGAACATGACAGAAAATTTTGTTGAAGAACATGAGAAAAATTGAAGAACTGAGAATTACATATAATTGTCTTCACAGAAAATAACATTGATCACGGGAGTCAAATGACAGAAAATTCTTATTCTACCATTAAGTGAGAGTTTTTCAGATTACGGAAATGAAGATGCACAAACACGGATGGGCATTAAGTTTCTATTAATGACACAAATTTCTTATTCTTACGGAAATGAAGAAATTTCTTATTCTTATTCGACATTACCATTAAGTCAAATGACAGAAATTTCTTATTCTACCATTAAGTTTCTCATATATGATGCACAAACAGGGATGGGCAGACAGAAATGGGGAAAACACAGTGGATTACGGAAATGAAGAGGGAGTACATCATTCGAGTGGGGAAAATGAACAAAAAAAATGGGAAAAAAAGGAATTAGTGAAAGATAATTATGAAACAAACAAATCTTTTTCAAAAAAAAAAAAAGGAAAAAGAAAATCGAAATCCAAACCTAATGCTTTTTCAAATATCATTCGGAATGTGAATCATTCAAAATTTTAGCTCAACACAATGGTATTCGGTTGTTACGAGCCATTTCACTGAGGCGAAAAAAAAAAAAAAAAACATTGTCCATGTTTGCGATTTAGGGAACAGGACGGATCATGACCAGATCGGCGTAAATAGGCACCGAAAACCGTCACTATGGGCGAAAACAGAGGAAGATCGTGTAGATCGGAATGGAAAAATTCTGAAACCGAGTGGACAAAGGTAAGGAACACATGGATAATCGGTGGCTTGTGATTTACCTGTGGATGTTCTTCGTCTGTCGTGTTCTGTAGAAGGCAGAGCTCCGCCGGATACAGGTCCGCCGGAGACAGATCAGTCGCCAACTGGTGCTGCTACAGCGGTGTGAGAGACGGAACGAAAGAGATGAGAATAGGGCAACTTTTTGTTTGAGCTGTGTGTACGACCCATACGAAAACAAAATAGTCCAAGGGCAAAATAGTAATTCCGAGCTGCGTTGCTAACCTAGCTGTACCAACACGGCACTGTACAGGCTTTTTGGATTTTTTTCAAAACCGGGCTATTATAGCCTAAACCCGCGTTTGCCAAACACCGCCTTAATTAGCCAAACTCAAGAAAAATTACTTCAACAAAATAATAATAAAAAAAAGTGACTAAAATGATTTTGTGTACAATAACTATTTATTTTTGTTCAGACACTATTCTCGAGTTATTTGATTTTTATTTTAAAACCATTTACCATTTCTTTTCATATCTCAATGTCTCTCATAAAAAAAAACATTAAATGAATTTTTTTTTTTTTAAAATGGCTATAATAAAAAAAATTATTAGAGTTTACATTGAAAAAATAACTGAATATTTTTAGTATTACTAAGATGCTATATAAACCAGACAAATTGGAGGAGAATCAAACCTCAAGCTTTCTAAAAGAGGTAGCTAAATTTTCCATGGTACACATAAAAACTTAAGCTGAGTTCAAAACAAATTAAAAAAATTGACGAGTTTCTTTTTATTCATTTATGATTTTATTTATATAACAAATCAATCTAAAATAAACTTTCAAAAGAGAGCCAGAAATTTAATATAGGGGGCACCCATTAATTACAATCTCAAATTTTTTCTTCCCCAATCAATAACAATAACATAATAATAATAATTTTTTGAACTAATGTTAAACATTAAAAATTAATATCCATTACAAAAAGTTTTAAATTTTAAACTTTTACAATTGACCCCCGACAAGTTTTCATCTTTTGAAATCTTTCCATAATAGTATCATTGTCAATGCCAACAAAAATATCTCTCTCAATGTAGACAATCAAGCTATCATTCATTCATTCATTCATCACCTATTTGGTTCCACAACCGATTCTTCACAATATTCATAGATGAAAATACCCTCTCAACAGTAGCAGTTGCAACAGGTAAGATTAATGCTAAAGTTAAGAGCAAATATACCAATGGATCTACTTTGTCTCTTCCAGTCTCTACCATTTTCTTAGCAAGATTGGCAATTCCATTCAACATTGAGAACTCACTACTGGATAGCATATCGATAATATATGTATCAAGTTGATCATTAAGTACCATGAGCTCCACTGAAGAAAATTCTTGGGGATAAAATTCAGCAAGATGAATTAACTTTTTCCTGTCAAAACTAGAGAAAGAGTTAAATGGATTCAAACATGCCACACAAAGTAACAACTCAGTGTTCGACTCAGTGAAACAAGCATTTAGTTCTTGAATTTGCATATCCAAAATAGTGTAGAATAACTCAGCGCGATAGTAATGTAAGTTTATGTTGGGATATATCTCCTTATTAGAGTATGGGACCCAATTGATTTGTTAAAAGAGTTTATTTTGGTTTGGTATTAATTATAATATATTTTTATATATTATATTTAATTTGTGGAAACCCAATCCAATTTGATAACAATTAGGGTTTGATTACAAAACCTAAGATTCAATAATATATATATATATATATTGTTTTGTTGCTCTTCCTAGGTGCTGTGGCTGCTACAAGTTGTATTGATTAAAAAATCAATTTGGTGGGTTAACAAAGTTGATCATTATTCAGTGGGTTCACTGGTTAAGGTGTGGCTGTGTGTATTGCTTTCTCAAACAAGCAATAGTGTGCCTTGGTTGTTGCTTTGCGTTGAAGTGTTTGGTTCGGTTTTTTGTGTTGATTTGGTTCGTTATTTTGGGTCTTCTACATTCTAGTTTTGAAGATTTTGGTTCATTTATTTGGTGAGGTCTTTCCTCTTGTTTATTTGTGATTATTTGGAATTTACCTAAGGGTGGTTTTGTGAGACCATTAGTGTCTCGTTTGTAATCGTTTGGAAACTATTTGGTTGATAGTAAAATCGAATTTCGATCCCGTGGACGTACCTCACATTGAGGGAACCACGTAAAAATTCTTGTGTTGCTTTTGATTTAATTTTTCTGCATTAGTTTTTATTCTCATTGATTGATTTATTTGTGGGGAATCACATATTTTCCCTAACAACTGGTATCAGAGCTTACGGTTTATTTGAGTTTATTTATTTGTGTAAATCAATGGAGGGGAATGTGGGTCGTATGTCTAGCTTCAATGGAAGCAATTGGGTAACTTGGAAAACTAAAATGGAGGACCTATTATTTTGTAAAGATTTGTATGGGCTAATTGAGGGTGATAGTGGCAAACCTGATGATATGAAAGATGATGAATGGAAGAGGCTTAATCGAAAAGCTGTTGGTGTTATCCGTCAATGAATTGATGACAGTGTGTTTCATCATGTTGCTACTGAAACTTCAGCACATGATTTATGGAAAAAATTAAAAGGCCTTTATGATAGGAAATCAGCCACAAATAAAGCTTTTATGTTTCGTAAGTTGGTTAATTTAAAATATAAAGAGGGCAGTCCTATTCTGAAACATCTGAATGAAATAAAGAGTATTGTTAACCAACTTGTTTCTATGAAAATTATTTTTGATGATAAGTTGCAGGCTTTGATGCTACTTAGTTCTTTGCCCGAAAGTTGGGAGACTTTGGTTGTGACAGTTAGTAATTCAGCGCCCGATGGAGTTGTCACAATGGGCCAAGTCACCAGTAGTTTGTTGAATGAAGAAACTAGAAGAAAATCAACGGGTTCCTCTCATTCGGAAACATTTGTTGTGAGAGGCCGAAGCAAAACAAGGGGGAGGAGTGAGACTCCTTATGGTCGTGATCAAAGCCGTGACAAATCAAAAGATGGTTCTTTTTCAAAGAAAAACATTGAGTGCTATTATTGCCACCGAAAGCTCAAGAACAAGGAGAAAAGGTGTGACAAAAGTGTGGATAAGAAGCAAGAAGACACAACAGCAGTTACTACCAATGGTGATCTCATGGTTGTTTGTGAAGATGATTGTATCAATTTTGTGGGCCAAGAGAACAATTGGGTGATTGATTCCGGTGCTTCTTTTCATGTGACTTCTTGAGTTGATTTATTCACTACCTACACCAAAGGAGATTATGGTCCTGTTCGAATAGGTAATAAAGGTTTGTCCAAGATTATCGGCATGGGTGATGTTTGCTTGGAAACAAATTTGGGCTGCAAGTTGTTGCTTAAAGATGTGAGGCATGTTCCCGACATTCGCCTCAATTTGATCTCTACTGGGAAGCTAGATGATGAAGGCTTCAACAACAAATTTGGTGATGGAATATGGAAGCTCACGAAGGGTTCTTTGGTGGTGGCTAAGTGCAAGAAGACTCATACACTTTATTCGATGCAAGGAAAAATTTGTAAAGGTGTTGTTAATGCACTTGAAGATGATACTTCTACCGAATTATGGCACAAGCGGCTTGGCCATATGAGTGAAAAGGGGCTACAAGTTTTGTTCAAGAAAGAGCTTCTACCTGGTTTGAAAGGTACACATCTTAAAACTTGTGTTCATTGTTTGGCGGGTAAATAACATAGAGTTTCTTTTCATAAAAATGTTGCTTCTAGAAAAGAAAATGCGTTGGAGTTGATTCATTCGGATGTTTGTGGTCCTTTGAAAGTTAGAACACATAGTGGTGCACTTTATTTTGTTACTTTCATTGATGATTATTCAAGGAAAGTTTAGGTTTTTCTACTAAAAACTAAATATCAAGTTCTAGAAGTATTTAAGTATTTTCAGGCCATGGTTGAAAAAGAAACAGGGCAGAAATTGAAGTGCATCCGATCAGACAATGGTGGTGAATACATTGGGCCATTTGATGAGTATTGTTGTAGCCAAGGTATTCGGTCCAAAAGACAGTTAAGAAGACTCCTCAACAAAATGGCGTTGCCGAGAGGATGAACCGCACCATTGTGGAAAAAACAAGGTGTTTACTTTCACAAGCTAAATTGCCAAGATCTTTTTGGGGTGAGGCGATGAAGACAGCAGTTGACGTGATCAATTTGTCTCCTTCCTATCCTTTGAACGGTGATGTTCCTGAAAGAGTTTGGACCGGTAAAGATGTGTCTTATGAGCACTTGAGAGTGTTTGGTTGCCGAGCTTTTGTTCACATTCCAAAGGATAAGAGGTCCAAGCTTGATAGTAAGTCAAGACAACGTATTTTTCTTTGCTATAGGCGTAATGAATTTGGGTATAGATTGTGGGATCCGGTCGACAAGAAAGTCATTCGAAGCCGTGACGTTGTGTTTCTTGAAAACCAAACAATTGAAGACTTTGGCAAAGGTGATCAACTGGAGCCAAAAACTAGTGATCTCATTGAAATGGATCCATCTCCTTCATCTTCAGTTGATGATGAAAATGGGGGAGATATGCAGCCACCTATTGAAGATGTGGAAGATGATGCTAATCCTAATGAAGTTGAGCCAGAAATTGAGGAAGAGCATCCAACTCAAGAACCGCCACCACAACTTGAGTTGAGGAAATCTACAAGGGACCGACAACTTTCAAAAAAGTATCCTCCCAATGAGTTTGTGTTGATTTCTGATCAAGGGGAGCCTGAGAGCTATCAAGAAGCAATTGAGCATGCAAAGAAAGGTGATTAGAAAAAGGCCATGGAAGAGGAGATGAATTCTTTACTTGAAAATCACACCTATGATTTAGTGAAGTTGCCTAAGAGGAGGAAAATTTTGAAAAATAAGTGGGTTTTCAAATTGAAGAATGATGGTAAGAATCTGAGGTACAAGGCACATCTTGTTGTGAAAGGCTTTGGGCAAAAGAAAGGTATTGACTTTGATGAGATTTTCTCGTCGGTTGTGAAGATGTCTTCTATTCGGGTTGTACTTGGCATGGCCGCAAGTATGAACCTTGAAGTTGAGCAACTTGATGTGAAGACCGCATTTCTTCACGGTGATCTTGAAGAAGAAATTTACATGAAGCAACCGAAAGGTTTTGTGGAAAACGGAAAAGAGAAATTTGTTTGCAAATTGAAAAAAAATTTGTATGGCCTCAAGCAAACCCCGCCACAATGGTACAAAAAATTTGACTCTTTCATGATGAATAATGATTTTTTTAAAACCACTTCGGACCATTGTGTGTTTGTGAAAAATTTCTCGAATGGCAAATTTATTATTCTTTTGCTTTATGTTGATGACATGTTAATTGTGGGTCAAGATTCTACCATGATTAACAAGTTGAAGTTAGAGTTGAGTAAATCTTTTGTTATGAAAAATTTGGGACCGGCAAAGCAAATACTTGGTATGAAAATTGTTCGTGATCGCAAAGAGGGGCTGATTTGGTTGTCTCAAGAAAGCTACATTGAGAAAGTACTTGAGAGGTTCAACATGGATAAAGCAAAGCCGGTTGGTTGTCCACTTGCAGGTCACTTCAAGCTTAGTTCGAATCAATGTCCTACAAGTGAGAAAGACAAGGAAGAGATGTTGAAAGTTCCTTATGCTTCAGCAGTTGATTCTTTGATGTACGCCATAGTTTGTACAAGGCCGGATATTGCTCACTCCGTTGGTGTGGTGAGTCGGTTTCTCTCTAATCCGGGTAAAGAACATTGGGCAGCGGTAAAATGGATTCTAAGGTATTTTCGAGGGACTTCGAAGGTGTGTTTGTGTTTTGGGGATGGTAAGCCGATGCTTGATGGGTTCACAGATTCTGACATGGCCGGTGATATTGATTCTAGAAAATCTACTTCGGGGTATTTGATGACTTTTGTAGAGGGAGCTGTGGCATGGCAATCTAAATTACAAAAATGTGTTGCTCGCTCAACTACCGAAACTGAATTTATTGCTATTACAAAAGCTTGCAAAGAAGAGTTATGGTTGAAGAAATTTTTACAAGAGTTGGGTTTGAAGCAAGAAAAGTATATGCTTTATTGTGATAGTCAAAGTGCTATTCACTTGAGCAAAAATTCTACTTTTCATTCGTGATCGAAACACATTGATGTGAGATACCATTGGATTCGTGATGTGTTAGATTCGAAATTGTTACAACTCGAAAAGGTTCACACAGATGATAATATTTCGGATATGTTGACAAAAACTTTGTCGAGGGACAAACATTTGAAGTGTCGAACTTTGGCGGGTATGGTTGATGTCTCCACCTAAGTCGATAGGGGGAGAATTGTTGGGATATATCTCCTTATTGGAGTATGGGACCCAATTGATTTGTTAAAAGAGTTTATTTTGGTTTGGTATTAATTATAATATATTTTTATATATTATATTTAATTTGTGGAGACCCAATCCAATTTGATAACAATTAGGGTTTGATTACAAAACCTAAGATTCAATAATATATATATATATATATTGTCTTGTTGCTCTTCCGAGGTGCTGCGGTTGCTACAAGTTGTATTGATTAAAAAATCAATTTAGTGGGTTAACAAAGTTGATCATTATTCAATGGGTTCATTGGTTAAGGTGTGGTTGTGTGTATTGCTTTCTCAAACAAGCAATAGTGTGCCTTGGTTGTTGCTTTGCGTTGAAGCGTTTGGTTCGGTTTTTTGTGTTGATTTGATTCGTTATTTTGGGTCTTCTACATTTTGGTTCTGAAGATTTTGGTTCGTCTACTTGGTGAGGTCTTTTCTCTTATTTATTTGTGATTATTTAGAATTCACCTAAGGGTGGTTTTGTGAGACCATTAATGTCTCGTTTGTAATCGTTTGTAAACTATTTGGTTGATAGTGAAATCGGATTTCGATCCCGTGGACATACCTCACATTGAGAGAATCACGTAAAAATTCTTGTGTTGCTTTTGATTTAATTTTTCCGCATTAGTTTTTATTCCCATTGATTGATTTACTTGTGGGGAATCACATATTTGCCCTAACAGTTTATAATTTCTTGAGCATTGCGCCTTTTTCTCCCTCGAGCTACAAACATATCTTCCATCTGGGGAACATCAATTTCATGTTTTTCACAAAAAGACAAAATATCATCAAGTAAAGATGTCCACCCACTCTCCCTCATCTTTTGGAGTCATACTTTAGAAATTTGAACTAAATTCATGGCATTAACAATATCTTGATCTTTCCTTTATAGTGCTTGCAATAACTCACTTGTAATAGCCAATATCGTTTTCATCAAATGAAGGTTCAATACAAACTTAAATGATTGAATTGAGTCCAACAAAATATTTGCTTCTGCTCGTTGTTCTGAATTTGAACCATCCTCCAAAATCAATTCAAGCACATCAATCACTGTTGAAAACATACTAGCCAAGCTGACTAAAGTACCATAGTGTGAACCCCAACGTGTATCACCAGCACGTTTAAGATTAGTTTCTTAATTTAAGCCTTGCCCACTAGATAGCTCTCCAGTATTAAGTGCCTCAGCAACTTTTGCAGCTTGCTTCTCCCTAACAATATCTCGGCGTTTACATGATGCTCCAACAACATTCACCACATTAGAAACCAAAGTGAAAAGTAAAGCAATTTGATTATGATTCTTTGCCACAGCTACAAGTGTCAATTGCAATTGATGAGCAAAACAATGAACATAATATGCACAAGAATTCTCTTTCAGTATAAGTGTTTTAAGACCATTGAACTCACTTTGCATATTACTAGCCCCATCATATCCTTGACCCCACAATATGAAAATACTTAATCCAAGTTTGGAGAATAAATTTTCCATAGCTTGTTTAAATGAGAGAGCATTCGTATTAACAACATGCTCAATACCCAAAAAGCGCTCAATCACTTGGCCTTTTTTGTCAACATATCGTATTATAACTGTTATTTACTTCTTGATTGATATGTCACGGGTTTCATCAATCAAAATAGAAAAAAGTGCATCACCAAGATCTCTAATAATTACATTGATAGTTTCAAATGCGGCTACATTTACAATGTCTTTTTGAATATCAAGAGATGTCAACTTGAGATTTTGTGGAACATTGCTCAATGCAACCATTTTGACATCTTCATTATGATCAGCAAGAAACTTGAGAAGTTCAAGAAAATTTCCTTGGTTACTTGAATTTTCAGATTCATCATGTCCACGAAGCGCAAGTCCTTGTCTTAGAAGAAATTTAACACAATCAACCGATGAATTCAAACGGGTTCGATACTCAATTCGAGCTTGATCAGATTGTTTGAAAAAAATCGTTTCAATATGTTGGTTTTGGTTTAACAGGTCTTAACAGTTACTCGAAACTTGATTATGAGCACTACTGGGACCTCCAACATGAGTCTGAATTTTTTCTTTTTTCTTCCAATTTGATAAACCCTCACCAACAAAAGAATCACCACCAACTTGATCTTCAATATCGGGGTTGAAAAGATAACAACATAAACAAAATGCTGCATCTTTTGCTACACTATATTCCAACCAATTAGAAAATTCACTTAACCAAGCCTGATTAAATCGCCGAAGTTTTTGTCGAAATGATTTTTGTAGAAAATTATGATCACGAGGCTGATAAGGACCTTTTTGTAGATATGCCCTACGAATTCGGTCTCGATCATTAGCATTATAGTCCATAATCCGAGGCCGTAATCCTGGATCTATAGAAAAGTCTACTAAGTTGATTTCTATGCGACTTTGTTTTGCAAAAGAATAATTTTCATCTTTTTCTTGAGAAAGAGATGATTCCCACTTTGATTTTCTTTTGAAATATTTCTCCATGACTGTTTGAAAAAAATAAAAATCAAAATAAAAATTCATAATCAAAATCTCAAACCCCTCAAAAATCAAAATCTTCAATTTTAATACAAATCAAAAAATTTAAATTAGCACAAATCACAACAAATCAAAATTTTTAATTTTAGCACAAATTATAACAAATCAAAATCCCTAATTTAAATATTAATCACTGCAAATTAATATTTTTAATTTTAGCACAAATCAAATCCCTAATTTTAGCACAAACAACAACAAACCAAAATCCATAATTTTAATATAAATCACCACCAATTAAGATTCATAATTTTAGCATATCAAAATCTCTTATTTTAACATAAATAATAACAAATAAAAAAAATTTACAAATTAATACTCATAATTTTTATTTAAAAGTTAAAAAAATAGTAATAAAGTTACCTCTAAAACAATGAAGAGAAAATACCAAGGTTGTAGTGTGGTCCCAAATTTGTGTTGTGTAATCCTAATTTGATGAATTGCGAGTCGGTAAATTGCAAAATAACAAAGGAAGACAAAAAGACAGAAAATATGAAAATACTTCACAAGTACTGTGAATAAATAAAAAAATAAAAAATTTCATACACTTATAAGGTTTTAGAGTTTTAACCTTATTGTAATTGAAATTGTGTGCACTCACCTTAAAAAAAATTACATATCAATATTTGATTGGGATTAAAATTCTTAAAAAATAGAAATAAAACAAAATAAAAATACAAACGTGGGTGCGTCTACCGTGTGGTGTGTGTGTCAGTGGGTTTGAATGTGTGTGTGAAAGTAAAAGGCACACCACACACACACAAAAATTTAAAAAAAAAAAAAAAATTTAATTAATTTCAAAAGTCAGGGGTGACTCCCTGAGCCCAATCTCCCTCCGCCTCTATGATATGATTGAAGTTTGAGTTGCTTGCTTCCCTTCAAGTCATTTGTTGGTGATTTACAGAAGGACTTTTCTTAAGTGTGCAACCTTCAAGGTTGCACACCATGTGCCACTTATACAAAAAGTGTAAGTGGAAGGTGAAAACAAAAAGCAGGACTGAACACAGAAAGGCGTAAGTATAAGACGTAAGTTGCACACCATAACAGTACCCTTTACAGAAATAGCACAAGCAATCATGTGCTTCAATATAACTAACAGAGTAAGGTATTATAGTCGACTGCGATTTCAGAATCTCCCTGTTGAATAGCCTGTTCTCCTTTGTAAAATCAATTATCCTAACAAGAAGCAAAGGGGGGAACTACATATACAACTGTCTCAAGGGGCCAAAAACCTTTAGTTCCATTATGTACTGTTCCATTCACAAAACACAGAGCACAAGAGATGATAAATGGCCAAAATTAAAAGCACAATGTAACTCTGCAATGACACTAAAACCCCAATTTATTACAGAATTTTAAACAATTGAGACCCAAAAAACAAAAAAAAACTCGCTAACCAAAATCTTGAGACAATCCCAGATAAGAAAAAGGATGGAACTGTAAAATATTTTCCGGCAAAACCTTTCTTCAAATTTTCCAACAGAAGACCATCTGGTAAAAACTGGAACCTCTGAGCTAAGAATGTAATGGAGGAGATGGGTGTACTGCACATCAGGTTTTAACATAACCAACTTCACTATCTTGTTCACTTTCCCTCAGTTAACCGTTTCTGTTTGGGGATGTACTTTATCTTTATACCCTTTTCCGGCTTTGTTCTGAACTTGGCTTTAACTGTTCCGGTTGTCATAGACTCCAAAGCCACCGTGCTGTCCAGCAGGTTCTCTGCATTGCCAAGAACGTGACGTCCGTGATCATCTGATGATGGTATTACTACTTGATAGTCATTTTCAGCGTCAGGGCATCCTGGAGGTTCGGATTCTGGGGCTAGGACCAATTTCACATGATCTGCTGCAATAGCCTCCTTCCACCCTACATGGAAATCACAGCCAATCAGACAGGAGTGAATGGAACAAAGTTCATTATGAAGTTGAAAATATTTTAGAGAGAGATTGAAATGAGACGAATAAAAACATACTATATGCAAGAAAAGCTTTTGCAGCATGGCTTGAAAAGGGACAGTCTTCTGGCTGAACACTTTCTTCCACGAGTGGGTGAGAATTGTTGTCCTCGCTCTCATTACCATTACCATCGAAAGCATAAGACCTTAGACAGCTTTCACTAGACACCGGTTGATAATTGCCTTTTCGTATTATTATGTCCTCTCTAGATTCTCCACCGTCACTTTGAACTGGCATTGGACCTCTGGTTTCATGCCGACTCACTGGCCTCCAAAGCTTAACCACGGATCGATTTGAAACACCCTGAACAGAATCAGATTTTACGGTCTTCTCGTCACCACTGTACTTTGACATTGCATGCTCACCCAGGCTGTCACTTGGCTGCTGAGCAGTACAGCTCCCCAATGTCACCGATATAGAACCAATCATCACCTCACAATTTTGATCTGCTTGGTTTACCGCCTCTTTCTGTAATCTAGATTTCAAATTCTCCCCATCATTTTCTGATTTTGGCTTCCGGGTCCAAATTTTATTGCCATTGATTACTTGAGCAGACCTTGCTTCCCTAGGTGCACCATGCTTCTGCACCGGTTCAGTTTTCAAAACTTGAGGATTCTGATTTGCATGAAAGCCATTTCGTCCACCCCTTTGTGATTTTGGCACCTGCCATCGAGAAATAACTAAAATCCTACGACCACTTCTGTGCGCTGTTTGGCGTTCGACATTTGAGTAAGTGCCTGAATCAGACTGCTCACTGTTGAATCCATTTTGAGTTTCAGTGTCAGCATCTTCTTCAGTGATTGAGGATTGGATAGGTTCAAGAAGTGAGGGAACGTGATCCGTCAGTGTCTCTAGGGTGTTTGAACTAGATGATTCTGCAGAAGGTGAACTGTTCAATGTATTGGCAGGGACCTTTAAATCTTCCGTCTCCCCATTCACTTGCTCTCTGAGTTTCTGTTCCTTCTGCCTTAGCTTCTTCTGCCTTTTCCTTTCCAACAGCTCAGCTTGCCTATAAAAATTCAAAAAATAAAATTTGTAATAGAAGGACCAACTTTCTTTGATTAAATTTGTTTCCAAATGAGCAAAATCACAACCCAAAATTTTCAAAGCATGTTCATTCCACAATTGAAGGAGTTCCCAACCCTTTGGGCCTTAACGAGGGAGTGCTTGCGGATCCCCCCATCTGCAGGCCCATCTAAGTCCATCCTGTCCAGCTCCCTACTACTATGGTCATTCCTAGGAAGGGTTTCCATACACTAGTCACACCCCTTATCCTTTTAAATGAGCCACACACACCCAAAAATATTAATAGTAATAATAATAATAATAACTTTCATTATTTGTCCTTCCTCCTATATTTCTCTCTTACCAAGGAGAAATGAAACCAAGAGTAAGAAAACTTTAAATTTACCCAATACTTCCAACTATAAATGCATAAATTTGATGACAAGAAAACTTTAAATTTACCCAATACTTCCAACTATAAATGCATAAATTTGATGACGATAACAAGTATTTATCATATAGAACAGTTGATTGCTAGTTTTAAGATCAGAAAGTTGAAGAGGGTCGGCAAGAAGTCATAACTACCAGACAAAAGGTGGAAAGAACCCAAACATTCCAGCTCTAACCTAGAGAAATTGATACATTGAAGCATCATAGATAAATATTGAACTTGTACAGAAATGCATATTCTGTAACAATTCAAATGCAAGGGAAGTACATATTGTTATACTTTTCTTATCTACATCACTGCTTTAGCCTTTTAAGTCCTTACTAATGTTGCTTATACTTGTTTATGGACCTTTGATCTTATGCCAAAATAATAAATTAAAATCCTACAACATACAAAACTCCCACTTTATAATATAGTAAGCAAGTGGTCCGAATTATGTATCAATAGGCAGAATTTACCTTTTCTGAGCAGCTTCTTCCTCCTCCACAAGCAACTTCTGGCATCTCAAAGCCTCAGCGTCCTTGTCCGCAAACCATGCTCTGACCTGAGCACCGAAGAATACTACCTCAGTTATTGTAAAAAAAAAGAAAGAAAAAAAAAATTAATGTGCAACCAAGGAGTTAAGGCAGAAATCAAGCATATTTAAGGACACATCCATCAATGCCACCCAGGTGATAAAGAACTTCAAAATCATTGACAATGCCACTCGTTTAAAGTACTCTTTCCATATTACACAAGTATGTGTGTGCTAACACCACATTCAAGTTATGCACACACAAGCACAAGCATGCGCGCGCGCGCGCGCACACAGTCATTTGTGTGTTTGATTGTGGATGCAGAAAAACAAAAGAAAAAAAAATACAGTAGTTTTTACACAATTACTTTATTTATATATCGCAACCAACAAATAATGATACAAGGAAAAAATGTACCAATTTCTGTTCAATAAGGAAGCTGGTGCAAGCAACCAAGTTCTTCATCTCGAGTCCAATTTTCCCAGCTTCCCCATCAAAAACATACCTTTGCACTGATTCAGCTGTACCAGCACATAAGAATGTCCTCTCGCTTGCATCATCAAGGATGCCGAATAGTTCCTGGAAGGATATAGGAAGCCTGGAAGGTCTAGTTTGGATGATATCCTGCAAATAGTACATCATTATTGTTATAGAGAGTAAGAGAATATACCAATGAGTGAAGGGGTAATGGCAACTATAAACATGTATATAATAAATAAAGTTTAAAATATAAATAAATAAATAAAAATAAAGAACAGTAGAGCTCCCCTTACCAAAAGTGCAGACCCAGCCTTCACATATAGTTGCGGGAGAGCACAAAATCCTGGTTTCCGGATAAATGATGTCAATGCCTGAATGACTGAAGACCCAGGAACTTCCTAAAGGTATTGTCAGATAGAAAATATTATTTACAAATACAAAATTAAAGTAAAGCATTCTCTTAAGAAAAGGTAGAATAAACAATGCACGAAGGAATGGTAATTTTCTCACTTTGTGCATGTGCGTGAATGTGCATGTGGGCGTGTGTTGGAGAGAGAGACTTTCAGGAATTCATAATAGTTCAGAAACATCCTTTAAAAAAAGGTGTGATGCTTTTTACAAACCAAATAAAAGAGCTAGAATATTACCATTACCAAAACATATTTCAGAGTCTTGTATTAGTGAACCAACCTAATGTCCCCCTCCATGGATTAAAATCATGAGAAATACACTGATTTCATATAATTAAACATCTATTTGCTTCATAATAATAGTCTTGCCTTGACTTCTTGATAGGAGCCAAAATGTTACACATTTAGGCACTTCAGATTACACTCTTCAGAGTACACATTTAGGCCATGTTACTTGATGTTTTTTTACGTTCTTTTCTGTATTTACAAGGTGTTCAAGTCTTTGCACTTAAATTGACTCATTGGAGATCTTGAAAGCTTAAGGGGACTTATAGAATAATGTGGCCTGAGCCACGGAACTGGACCCTGCAAAACTTGAAACAGAGAAAATCCTATTGCCCTCTTTTGCTTGAGCGGAGGTGGGCACCACTCAAGCAGAACTCTCCACAGGAAATCAAAGCTCGTAAAGATAAATCCGCCATCCTTGGCCGCTCAAGTGCAAGTGGAGCTCCGTTTGAGTGGGAATAGACACGAATTCAAGTATCTTAATCAGATTTTGAGTAGGATTGTTAGACATAACTCATGGGAGACATATAAATAGAGGTGTCCAACTTCATGTTTGATGTATTTAATTTATGTGATTTTAAATGCAAAGTTATACAATGGTAATCTATGTGCATCTATTTAAGGGTTCAAATAACATATGCTTAGAAGACGAGTCATGCTACAATCTTTGTAGACGCTTCATGCTTATCAAAAATGAGTTATGTGTGATTCTTAAATTCATGAATCCTCTTGAAGACCATGTTAGAGCTTGTAGTCATAACTAGTCACTAACGAATTAACCAATCAATTCCCGATATTAATAAAACTAGTGGTGGATTCGAATCCTTAAGTCTCTCTCAACTCTTGAACACCAACTTGCTTTTAATTTTGCTTCACTTTCAACTTCAATTTTAGTTTTAGCTTAATCAATTAAAATTTACAAACTCCTTTTCCTGAATTAATTTGAGAACCTATTACTATATTAACACAATGCAACCTCTTAGTCCTTGAGGTACAACACCCGGACTAAAGCCACTATTTGACACAAATTGGAGCATTAGTTTGGTACTAGATTTGAACCGATCACTTTTAGTTGCTCAATTTTTAAACAAAATATAAAGCCAATAAAGGAATATCCAGGTTAAGGCAATGCCTCGAATTGTAATAAGCATAACTTCATAAAGGATTTTTCACTAAGTTTAAAAATTATAGAAATTGACCTTCACAGCCTACGCACACATACAAAGATAGAGAGAGTGTCAAGGAAGGCCATGCACGCCCAAAATAGCCCCTCAAGTATTGCAAAGACATAACACACATCTACAATCCCAAATTTCACTTAAATAACAACTTGAGAAAGTCATTGGTTAAGAAATATACAAGGCAATACAATTAACTTGATGGATTTGCAAAATGTTACAAGCTAGAAGAATGTATCATTGTAACCCAAGAGGTATGCAATCAGATGAACACAAAAAAAACAAAAACAAAAAAGAGATAAGGGCCATGTTAGTACCTCTAGAGTCACATCCTTGAGTGACACAATTTCCTTAACCTCGTCCAAAGATAGCTGCATAAAACACAGTCACATGAGCACCATGCCAACGGCAGAAAGACAAACACTAAAACAAATAGTTACCTTATCCCAAAATGCTCCCAATAGATCTCTATATTTATCAGACTCCTATAAAATGTATATTATATCAGATTCGGCATAGGGAGAAAGAATTATTTATAAAACGTAAAAAGAAAACTTTCAATTAGGATACTCAAGGAAACATGATTACATTTCAGCATGCCTAAAGAAGAAAAATATCAACAAAACAAAACTGCAAACATAATCACAAAAATTGAAGCACATAACAGAAAGAAACCTTATTAACATTTAGAGATCGGCGGTGCACACGACTATGTCTCCGATAGTTGATCGGGGAACAAAATTCCCGGGAACACTTTTCGCACTTCTGCATCTGAATCTTCAATGGAGATAGCAAGGGCCACCCTGGAAGATCTGTTAAAAAATAGAAGGCCATGAATCTTCAACATTAAGCCCAACCTAGTGCCAACTAAAACCCCAAATACCTGCTTAAAACATTTGACATAAATTTTTCAGGCTCACCATTGGCCTTAGTCAGCCACCTAAGCAAAGGCAACAACAGCCTCAGGGATTCTAAGTGACTGCATATGTTCAAAGGCATTTGTTCCCTTTACGGGGTTTCCACCACTTTTTAAATGGTGAACAGATACCTTTGCCCCATTAACCTCAGCTGTATAACTGAAGCCATTCCAATGCTCTAGAGAATGCTCCCTCTCTTCTATAGTGTTGTTAAACTTAAGACCAATAGAAACTTTGCTAGTACCTTGCTGATCTAAGGCGTGAAGTAATTGGATCCACTGCACTGGGTTGTCTCCTGTCCTTGAGAAAGA
The DNA here is from genome assembly GCA_036172215.1 of Camellia granthamiana. Classification (NCBI taxonomy): domain Eukaryota; kingdom Viridiplantae; phylum Streptophyta; class Magnoliopsida; order Ericales; family Theaceae; genus Camellia; species Camellia granthamiana. The sequence continues at coordinate 122,151,151 of CM069911.1, read as the reverse complement.
AAGGGGAGGCTCTTTCCCTATTGCCTGTTTGATAAAAGTGTCAAGAGAATCATTCCCCTCTGATTTCATAGCATCTGGGGTGCCACTGGGCCTTAGTTTCACAACTGGCATCTATACCAGCCTCTGGGTTGGAAAATGGCACTGCAGGAAAAAGAAAAAACAATACAAAGAATTTAAAAAAAAAATAAGAATACAAACTTGAAACATGACTAACAGCTGGTAAGACCTCAACAAACTGAAGCATTGGGGTACAAATAGTAACTCCATAGAGATTACTCCCGAAATAACTCCACATGCTCATTTCAATTTTCCAGGGGGGGGAAAAAACTATCAAGACATCCATTGTTCCATATCATTTTATTAATAGCATAAAAGAGATTCAGTTAACTTATGTCACAAGAATCTCAACCTCATGGAGACTGGAAACGGAAAAGTCAACCTTCAAATTTGGCCCCATAAACATTAAAAGACAATGGGTGACGAAGAATAATTAACCCATTATGAAGTAAGATACAGTTACTCACTGGATAAGCCAGTAGAGCATTAATTAATATGAAGTAATGAAAAGCGCATAACAGAACAACAGCACAATGGATAAAACATCATGCAATGCATGATTTATTGATTGTATGGAAAACTAATACAACTACCAATCACAACTTGTTCCACGTCAAGCACCTGTCAATATGCTGTCGGAATTTAATATGTAGCGACAACCACATTTATTATAATGTACCGTTTATCCAAAAGTAAAATTCAACGTAAGTTATTCAACGGAACCCTCACAAAAAGAATTTTTAAAGTTTTCCAAAGGAAATCTTTGTAACTTCCAGGCACACAAATTAACATGCTGAGAAACTGGCTATACTCATATAAGCAGATCCTATGTTTTTGGTGAGAAACATTGGTTGTTCACTCAACCCCTCAACAAAAAAAGACCAATATGTATATATATGTATACAAACCAAAAAATAAAAAATAAAAAAATTTACAAAATGAGGGGGGGCCACCCCTGCTGGGTAACAAGAAATAGTTTGCAAGAAACTCAGTGGAACACAACCTCCCATTTTCAGAATCAGCCCCTCTGACCAATAGTTAGCTGCAATACTCATCTCTCTATACATATGCGTAAATATACTTGTACTGAATAGATGGATAAAAATGCAAGTACCGATTTACAAGTTTATGCATGCATTTGACAATGCTATTTGCTGTCACATTGTAAGCCTATTTAGAAGAAAACCCGAAATGAAAATAAAACTAAAGCAATTGCAATAATGATGTGAATTCAAATACACCCAGTTTAGTATAGCCAAAAAAAAAAACTTTAATTGTGAATGCCAAACACCAAACTCCCAATTCTACAAACCTAACAAATATTAGATCGAATTTTTCTTAATTAAACAAGGAAAAAAGAAGAGCAAATGAACTCAACAAGCCCATTCAATTCCACATTCACCAACTTGTGCCAAAAAAAAAATGCCCACAAAAATTTATTTCCAATTCATCACATACAATACAAGAAACAAGCCCATTCAACAACTCTTACATAAGATTAAACAAACATGATACAGAATGTACAAGTTCGTACACAAACAATCAAAGAAAGAAACAATCAAACACTAACCCAGATCGAAACGATTCAAGAGAACTACCAGATCAAAAACAAAATTGCAGAACTAAAAAGAGATTGATATGATTGGGAAATCAAACAAAGTCCAGAGAAGAATGAGGTTGCTAGGGTTTGAGGTCACGTGATCTGTGATCAGCACGCGACCCTAGTGAACACGAAAAGAAGAGCGAGAAAGAGAGAGAGAGAGAAGATTTGAAGAGAGAGTTCACGTACCGATTGTGAGGAAGGAATGGAGGGATCGCTGGAGATCGGAGGGAATCGAAGTCGCCGGAAAGTGGGCCCCGTTACGATATAGAGCTCGCAATATAGGAGAGGCGGTCGGCGAGAGAGAGAGAATTGCAGGGAAGGAGGAGAGAGTGAGAAAAAAGTATATAAAGGCAGAGATGGAACCCTTTTCCGTAAATAAAGAAACTTATAATTCATCAACTTTTAATTGCATTTTTAACTTTCTTCAAATTTTATTTTAGGGGTTGTTTGGGATGATCTAAATAAGTGCACTTTTTGACTTTTTATAAAATATGAGTTGGGTTTGGGTTGAGTTTGAAGTGTTGTGGTAGAGAGGTGATATAACTTAAATAAGATGATGTGACTTAAATAAGATTGTTACTTTTTGACTTTTTGTCTTTTTCAAGACATGCCAAACTTGGCCTTAGTCTATTATCTTTTAATTAACATATTCAAGTTGAAGATAGCATTTGGTAGAGTTTTCTAAATATGATTTGAGAATGGAGTTGTATTTTGAGTTTGTAAGTTTTGAAATTATGATTTGAGTGTAAAAAATTTGTTTGGTTATGAGTTTTAAAAAGAGTTTTGAGTTAAGTGTTGAATTGAGTTTTTAATGTTTGATGTGATATGTGAAATAATAAAATTTGTTTGATTATGGGTTTTGAAAAGAGTTTTCAAAACTTAATTCAAATTGTTATAACTCATAACCAAAAATACTATTCAAAACTCTATTGAAAATTCTAATCAATAAGCAAACTCTTTTTAAAATTCAATTAAAAAATTAATTATTAACAAAAAAATAACATTAATCAATTTTTTTAATTGAAATATTACGAAGGCAATAATTTTTTTTTCAAAATAAATATTCAATTATTGATTTAAAATAACTTTTGATTGTATATTTGGTTCGAATTTTTTTTATATATTTTTCAGTTAAAATATTTTTATATTTTTAATAATTACTGTCACAAATTATTTGCTATTTATTGTGTCGTTATTTTCAAATAAATGGCCAAAATGTGGAAGTCAAACAAAAATTAGAATATTATTTTGTAGCATCTACACAGTTTACCACACACACAATTCAATTTTATTCAAATTTTTTTATTCGCTTTCAACAGAAAATTAGTCTACAATAACACAAACACATGTATGTATGTATGAAAGAGTTATCAAAAAAAAAAAAAAAAAACCCCACTGTAGTGCTCAACCGGAGGGATGTCCGGAGGGATGTTCCATAGACTCAAAAAATTCAAAAACTGTATGAAAATGTGAGAGTTTTGCATTGAAAGTTTGTTTTGGAATGAGTTCTACCAAACGTGAAACAGAAATATATTTTGAATTGTGTGGTGGAATTAATTTTTGAAAACCCAATCCAAACACTTTGTTCACGTGAAGAGGTGAAATTATAATTGAAAAGCTGTGCCAAACACAGCCTAAGATTTTAACTCGCATTTTAACGTAATTCTTTTGTCATTTTTTTTTTTTCTAATCAAATTATAAATATGGGAAATATTTAAACTATTAAATAGACCATCTAGTTCACCCGAGCGGTTGCACAAATGGTCATGAAAAAAGCATTCAGGTGCTAAGGTGACTAATGTTTCAGATTTGAGTATATGAACAAATGTTAGCCTACTTTATAGCTCACTATAGCTAAAAAGTTGATAAAGCCTAATAATCACCACTAACTACATATAAATCTCATAATATGAGAGAAATAAATCACTATGACAAAGTACGTACAAACCTCAAAATAGGAGAGAAATAAAACCACCATCGCAAAGAGTACAAAACTCCTCTTCATAGGAGTTGGACACAAGATCTCACCATTACAAAAGGTATCAAAATTTTTCTCCATAAAAGTTGAACTCGAAGTCTCACACCGCAAAGATTGTTGCACAATAACTATACCAAAAGCCCTGGTTCTTTTGTCATTCCATTATATAAAATTGGATTAGATTTATCTTAGGTTCATATCTCAATTTGAGAGGCTTATGGGATCTATCATGAGTTATGTTTCGATAATTCGAATTATTCATTTTGTAGAGTCTTCAAGGTATATCATTTATTAAAATATTAGGTCGATTTGATAATCGTAACATTTTCATTTCATCGTGTTTGTCTCTGAAAAATTGATGGACTTTTTAAAAATATATTTGTTGTTTATTTTTTTGGAGACCAATGCGATAAAATAAAAATGTTGCAGTTATTGAATTGAATTAAATTTTTATGGATATGCATTGAGAGTCTTATAAAATGAATTATTCAGATTATCGAAATGGGATCCGTAGTGTGTCACATAAGCTCCTTAAGTTTTTTTAAGTTCAGATGTGAACTTGTGAACTTGAGAGAAGTATAATCCTATAAAATTTGAGTGAAAGATGAAACAAGATAGGCTAAAACAAAATTTAACTGAATATTAGAGGGTAAAAAAATATAATTTATCTTGTAATATGTTTCTTCTAATATTTCTAAATTATGTTCATGTGGTCCATTATTAGTTATTTTCTCTAAAATTTTAGGGACAAACTTCACTTTACCCCCCCACTGTTTTGTGCTGGGTACAGATTACCTCCCTAACATTTGGAAATCACAACATAACCTCCATGTGGGTTTATGGACCAAAGTGCACCGTCCACTTTTCCATCCAAATTAACAGGCGGTGAGTTTCACACTCCCATAAAGAGAGTAAGCTATATTTTAAGACCAAAATACCCTTTACACATCTTTAAATTTACAAAAGCTTGCTATTCTTATTCCTTATTCTCTCTCACAGAACAAACAAACACATATCTAAAAAAAGCCCTCGAAACCGACAAAAATCAGCAAACCAAGGTTGTTTCTCCAACCCTTCATTTTTGCTGATTAATGTTGGCGCACTTTAGCACAATCCCCTCTCTACATCTGAAGAGAATCCCCAATCACCAGAAAGTCGTAGACGAATAAGAAGAAGAAGAAGAAGAGGAAGAAGAAAAAGAAAAAAAGAAAGAGAACTAGTGAAGAAGACAACGACCTCACCAACCCTAACCAACACCGGCACACACACAATCACAGATTCCACAAAACACATCTCTCTCTGTTTTTTATCATATACATAAATATTCATATTTGAGCTGAAATTGAGAAAGTCATTGCAAACTATGAGCTCATAGGTTACGGCATAGTGTAGATTCTTCTTCAAGAAACAATGTTTCCGCTCTCTCTCTAAACTTTCTCTCTCTCTCTCTATATATATATATAGTATTTTTTTTTCTCTTTCTTCTCTCTAGAATGGCTTGCCGGAGGATGAATGCAAAGAATTTGGATTCGGAGAGGAAGAGGAGTAGGGCTCTCAAGACCAAACACGCAGGACGAGGCTTGTGTCATGGAAGTTAGACCGGAGTAGCAGAGTCGCCGAAAAATGCTTGATCTTCGGCGCTGATATCTCTTTGTATCTTTCTCTCTCTCTCTCTCTCTTAATCTTTATATCGATATCTCCCTTCATGCGTTTTACACATCTTTAAATTTACAAAAGCTTGCCATTTTTCTTCCTCCTTCTCTCTCTACTATTTTTCCTTTTCTCACTATTTCTCTTCCATGAAATTCCCCATTAACTGATCATTCTGCCACTCTATTTTCTCTCTCTACTGTTATAAAAGTAATTTTAATTTAATTATAATATATATACATATACATATACATATAGCTATTGTGGGTTGAAAGTTGGCAATGGTAGCCATGGGAGAACATAAGCTCTAAATCAACAAGAATATGTATATAGATACACATATAGTTGATATATATTAGTAGGTTTAATTCAAAGATAGAAGAGTAAGAAGATGAGAGTATAATAATCAATTTACATGTTCTGTTAACAGAAGTTAGCATGCGTTTTTGGGGAAATTCTATTTCCACACATCATATTACCTCAATCCACACACTTAATGAATTATTTTTATATTACATTTTTATCCTAAAATAAAAATACCAAAATACCCATATATTAAATCACGCGCGCGTCTCTCTCTCTCAAATCCCCTATCTTTCTTCCTAGATCTAATTCACTATCTCTCTCTCTCTCTCTCTCTCTCTCTCTCTCTCTCTCTCTCTCTCTCTCTCTCTCCATCAGATGAGGCGAGGGCTTTGATCATCGCCGGCTGCCATTGTCATGGCTCCCGTCAGCCGTCACTTCTCTTCGACTTTTCCTCATTCGATCTCCGCCATCGCACTCACTCTCTTTCTTCTTAGGTAGATCGCACTCACTGTCTTTCTTCTCAGGTGTGAAGTGGAAAATACACAAGAAAAAGTTCTCCTGTAATTGCTCAAATAGAAAATAATATATGTGGCATATGGTTTCCAAGAAGAACATCTAAGTTTGAGAAGCCTTTTGGAGGTTTTAATAGCATTGGAACTATTTAGGAAAAAATTATTGATCTGTAAATCATAAATGTTAGTGCTTCAGCTCAGAGATCATAATTTCTTGAAATGATAAGATGTTGCTTCCAATTCAACATGTTGTTTCAAATATTTTGATTTTGTATCTGGCTGAAGTCATGAATTGATGTTGTTCTGTCATTTGTTTAATGTGACTACAACTAGCAAACCCCCCTCTCTCTCTCTAGCTTTCTCTCTCTGGGACTCATCTTCATTATCCTCTATTACAGCGGGGCCCCAACCCCTGATCTTCCTCGCTCACTGTCGCTACCACTAGTGCGGGATAGGAATTGTGGCAGTTGGGGACGATCGGAGGTGGCAGAGACTGGTGGTAATGGTAGTGTGGAGAAGGAATGAGATGAGGGCATTTTTTGTATAATAAGTTGTGTATTGAGTTAAAAATGAGATTTCAAATTTATTAGGTGTGTGCTTTGAGAAATGTTGTACACAAAGTAAATGTAATGTGTGGAAATAGAATTTCCCGCGTTTTGGTTCACAAACCACGTGGGGGCTATGTGGTGATTTCCAAATATCAAGAAAGTAATCCGCACCCGGCCACAGGGAGTAAAGTGAAATTTGTCCAAATTTCAGTGATGAGTGATGCAATGGGTATAATGAAATACCGGGATGAAATTTGACAGCTTTATTACAATTAGATGGCAAAGAACTAAAATAAAATTCGAATAAAAGTTAAATTTCTTATTCAAATTTCACATTCGTCTTTGTATTCTAATTGCAATGTTGTGTTCTTTCCTTCAATAATTTGTGTTATAAAAGTGATTATTAAACTCACTCTCTAACATCAATCAATTTTTTTTTTTTCTTTTGCAGTAATCACCATAACTTCTTCTTCTTTAATGCAACTCTTATTTTATTTGTAATTGATGTCGTTCATATTTTGCTCTCTGTAATTGCCTTTCACTTTTTAGTGAAAAGTTAAAATGATTTTATCCATCAAGAACAAAAAAAATAAAATGCAACCATGTCAATCATTGATTGATATTGTGAATCACAAATTAACTTTACAATAATGGTGTTGCTAAATATGTTCATAATATTTCTCTTTACATAAACCCTCCTACTCTGTGTCGTGTTTTTTTTCCAAAAATGGGTGTGAAGACAAATTTTTTAGGTTACATGAAGTTGTTGTCAACAACCAAATCCAATGCCTTGGACCTTACGGAACAATAGTCACCTTATTTGGTTTCAATTTCAAAATTCAATTTTTTTAAAATTGATTTTTTTATTTTTCAGTTATTTTTGTTTTAAGTGAATTTTTTTAATATTTTCAGTATTTTTTTTTTCTTTTTAGATGCACTTATTCTAAAGGTATCTAAAAAGTAAAATATTTATAAAAAAATATTTTAAAAGATAAATACACAAGAATATGAAAATGTATTGAATTTTTTTTTTGAATTTTTGGTATTTAGTAAATTTTTTAAAGTTTTTTTCACAAATATTATACTTTTTAATTATATTTATATTAACTGTATTTAAAAAGTAAAAAATTTGTTTAAAATAATTAAAAAAAATTACTAACAATAAAAAAATATAAAAAAAAAATTAATTTTCAAAAAATTAAATTTAAAAAATTAGAACCAAACAACACAAATGTTACTTCCTATTGATAATGGTTGTGTGGGCTGATAATTTAGCCCAATCCAAACATTGGATTTTGCCCATTTAAAGTTTCTTAAAATTTTTATTCTTTTAAATGTATAGGTGGGTGTCCAGAGAAGTTTGGTGAGTGATTTATGTGTGTTGGATAAAATTAAAATTTAAAAATTGATTTTTCCAAGTTTAAGATTTGTTGATAAAAACTTAAGTAATTAACTAAAAATAAATTATTTAATATGTGCAAGATGAAATTAAAATTTATTTTATTATTTTTAAATTTTCTCCTATAAATTTTATATTGCGGTAGTGAGGTGGTGGATGTGGTAACAATAACTATGGTGCCAATGACAATGGTGGTTGATGTGAAAGGGTGATGGTGTAGTGGTGGTGGTGGTAGTGATGAAGGTGAAAGTGAAAGGTTGTAGTAGTGGTGATAGTGGCATCATTGACTGTAGTGATAGTGTGGTGGTGGTATTAAAATGATGGTAGTACTTATGGTGATAATGACAATGGTAATAATAGGTAGAGCTCGCGTCGATGGTAAAGTCATAACGATAATAAGTTAATGAGTGTAAAGATACACCATGATATATGATTAAATAGGACCCGTACATTAATGAATTGAAAGGTATACCATCAGAACATATGATTAAAATAGGATTAGATAAGCCAATAAGTGAAAATATACACTGTATCATCTTAATCAAATGATAAACCAGGTCATTTCGATCCTGTGACTAATATAAAATATTTGGAAAATTCAAAACATACATAAAATTTATACAAAAAACTTGACAAGGATGATGTGACAATGTCATTATTGTTAGGGGGTGCTCGCAGATCGATTTTTGACAATTCAATTTGTGATTTGGTCCTTTTCAGATCTCTGCAGTTTGGGAAAAATTGAACTCGTAACCGCCCGCAGTGTAGGTTGCAGTTTGTGCGCATAAGGTTCATGGATGTGCATATGTAGAGCTGCAAATGAGTTGAGCCGAGCCGAGCCGAGCTTAGCCTTGTTGAGCTCGAGCTCGACTCATTTGCTTATCGAGCTCATTTATTAAGCTCGAACTTGGCTCGACTCATTAATATTAATGAAACTTGAGTTCGCCTCAACTCGACTCGATAAGATTTTTTTAATATTAATTATATTATTTAAATAAAAATATTATTTAATATATAAATAATGTATTTATTATGTAATTTAAATAAAGATAAACAAACTAAACTTATTGGAGTTTGAGCTCAGCTCGTTTATTAAACGAGCCTAATATTCGAGCTCGAATTTGGTTTGTTTACTAAATGAGTCAAGCCGAGCCGAGCTCTTGCCGAGCTGAGCCGAGCTTGTTCATGAACAATTCAATTCATTTGCAGCCCTATGCGTGTAGTTGCAGATAGTTTACGAATTTGGCTTTTTCTTTTAAAAATCTATTTTTGAGCTTGTTTTTCTCCATTTTTTAATTATTCGTTTTGGACCTTTTTCATCATTTCCATAATTTCATCTCACTTTCCTACTTTGAACAACATTATCAAAACAACAATATCAATTGAATTCAATAACCCCTATTTTTTTTCTTTTTATTCTCAAAGATAAGATTAATAGAATAGAATGCAAATTGGCCTAAGAAGAAGCTAGAAGGAAAATCAAAAATTGAAAGATAAATAAAACACTAGAAAAAAAAAAAAAAAAAAAAAAACAAACAAACAAACAATTGCAAAATGATGATTAGAACCAAAAAAAACAAAAAGTAACTGGAGGAATTTATCGGCAAGTCCAGTCCACATTTTCACGTTGAGCGTTTGTACAAGTCATAAGATGCCCAAAGAGAAAGGGGCTTATCTATTTGCCAAAAGTTTGCAACTCTGCTCTTTGTCGCCAGCCAAAGGTTTTTAGTGTGTCGATTCACCGATCCCCGGTCAGTTAATACACAGAAAGTGAGAAAGAGAGAAATGAGAAGAGGCTGTTACTCTGTTGATATTGAGTGAAGTGAGTGAGAATAGAAAAGATTAGAGTTACACACTTATAAAACTTACAAGAAAATCTGATGGTCTAGATTTTAAAATATATATATATATACAAGTGCGGACGGGTATGGGTAAAACCCACCCACAACCCTCAAAATAGGACAATCTTAACCCACATTCGACCCTAACGAATTTGTAAAATTGCTCAAATAGGTACGGATGGTTCAAATTGAGCAATTTTCGTGGGTCGAATAACCCTATGTCCAGTCTTAATTATTGTAAATAAATTCATTTTCAATAGTGTTTTATTTTAAAATAAAAAATTCACACTAAATTATATCATTATGTATAAAAATTATATATAATTTTTTTTATTTATATAATACTACTCTAAATACTTTTATTCAAGGGAATGAAGAGAGTGGAGCATTTAGCAGGACTCATAAATGGGTGGTGTATTTAGGCCCACTCAAAACAAATGGGTGGCCCTTTCACCAGAGTTACCAAATTACCCTCCAACTTCTCTCATTATTTGCATCTAACTCCTCCAATGGTAGCGATATAAAATGCAGCGCATCCCCAAAACCCTAGTTCTTTCTTCCACCTGCCGTCGATCGTCGCTGCATAGGTAAACAATCAATCCTCTGCGACCAGCCTCGAATCTTCTCATTGTTAGCTTTGTTTCTTTTCTTTGAGATTTTATGCTATCGTACTAAGCTCAAGTTCAGTTGATTTTGAGATTATCAATCGTATATATATAGATATCTATTTACCTATCTGTTGCCACTGAAACACCGATCTTTTTCACCATTTCTGAAAACCCATTTTGTGTATATAATTTTTGTATAATCCAATCTCTGTAATTCAATTTTGGATGCAAACTGTTATATGTTTAGGCACGAAGTAGCTCCACAAACAATTAGTTATAGGATCTTCATGTACACATCTGAATATATTTGTATGTGATTTAGATCAATAACTCAGATTCGTTTTTGGAGAACTGTTCTCTGTGTGTGTGTGCGTGTGTCTTTTGTTGTTGTTTCGGTCTACATGAATATTTAATTTTAGTTCATTTGGGTGTGTCATTGAAACAGGTAATGGCTCCAAAACAGCCAAATACTGGCCTCTTTGTGGGGTTGAACAAAGGTCATGTAGTAACCAAGAAAGAATTGGCTCCGCGCCCGTCTGATCGGAAAGGGGTTAGTTGATTTTCTACTTTTCAAATTAGTTTTAGTTCACATCTACATGGATTTAATTTTTGTTCAATACATCTCTAGTCTATGATCTTTGACATTCCATTTTGTTTTTTTGGACATTTCTTTATGTGGGCATTCACTTAAAACGAAAAATGCCTTTATTTCTGGTGAATAATAATGTGATCTTTTAGGTGGTTCGAAATTGATGAATACAGTGATTTCATTTGTGTTTAAGATTGTGAGCATGTCAAAATGTGTGTTTGATTTTCTGCCTTTCAAATTAATTTTGGTTCACATATAGATTTATTTTTTGTGTAATGCGTCTAGTCTATGATCTTTGATCTTTCTTTTATTTTTGTATTTATTTAAGTGTGCATGAACTTAACTGAAAATGTTTTATATCAGGTGGATAATGTGATCTTTTAGGTGGTTTGAAATCGATGAATACTGTGATTTGATATACGTGCTTAAGATTGTGACCGTGGCAAACCATGCAGTTGATTTTCTACCTTTTAAAATAGTTTTAGTTCACATGTACATAGATTTAATTTTTGTTAAATACATGGCCTCGTTTGGGAACAAGTTATTTTAGTAACTTTTTAATTTTTTGGCTAAAAGGCTATTTGGGAGTTGGTAAAAAGTTAGTTTTTGGCTTTTTACCAACTTCTTCCAAAAAAGTTACAAAAAAAGTCACCAAAAAGTCAAAAAGTCAGCTTTTTACAAACTTCCCAAAATACTCCTAAAATATGAGGTAAAAAAACTAGGAAAATGCCTGGTAGCTTGAAGCTACCAGGCTCGATTTTGGCTCGAAAGAAGAAAAAGAGAGAGAGAAGGAGAAAAGAGAGGGAGAGGGAGAGGGAGAGGGAGAGAGAGAGAGAGAGAAGCAGAGGGGGAGAGAGAGAGAGAAGACGATCGTCGGCCATCGCCGATCGCCGCTCCGTCGTCGTCGTCGTCGAAGAAGCAGAAGCTCGCCCTCGCCCTCGCCGTCGTCGAAGCAGCAGCTTTGCTCCTCGCCGATCGTCGCACCACCGCCACCGCCTCTCGCAGCAGCTCGCCCCACCTCCTCCTCCCCCTCCCTCCTCCTCCTCCTCCTCCTCCTCCTCCAGCCGATTTTATGGCCCCCTCCTCCCCCTCCTCCCCCTCCCTTTCCCTTCTTTTCTTCTCCCTTTTTCTCCCTTCTTCGTTCTGCCAGAAAAACCAGGAAAAAAGAAAAAAGAAAAAAAAAAAAAAAAAGGGGTCAAAACGACGTCGTTTTGACCCCTCGAGCCACAATTCGAGCCTCACTTTCGAGCTACCAATCACTGCCGAAAAAACTAGTATGTGGAATGACTTTTTGGTTTTTTTACTAAAAGATGTGCAAAAAGTAAAGAGAAAATGGAATTTTTGATTTTTTGGTATAATTTATGGACTTTTTGATTTTTTAAATAATTTTTTTGCTTTTAGACTAAAACAAACACTTGCCAAATGAGGGCTCAGTCCCTGATATTTCACCTTCTATTTTGTTTAGTCTTTTTGGTATTTATTTATGTGGGCAAGAACTTGAATGAAATATGTTTTTTTTTTTGTTGGTGAATGATGTGATCTTTTGGGTGGTTTGAAACTGATGAATACAATGATTTTATAAAAGTATTTAAGATTGTGAGCTTTACCAAATGTGGAGTTGATTTGTTGATGCATCTCAGAAAACTAGCAAAAGAGTCCACTTTGTGAGGAACCTGATCAGAGAAGTTGCTGGGTTTGCACCATACGAGAAGAGAATTACTGAGCTGCTTAAAGTTGGGACAGATAAGCGAGCTTTGAAAGTGGCTAAGAGGAAGCTGGGTACACACAAGAGGGCAAAGAAGAAGCGTGAGGAGATGTCTAATGTCCTCCGCAAGATGAGGTAATTTTCCGACTTCCATACCAATTTAGTGGGCACTCAAAATGTTCTAAAATTTTTCAGAGAAAAAACAATTTTAACTTGAAATTGTAGAAATATTTCACCAAGAGAAATAATTCAAGTGTGGAGAGTTTAGAATAGTCGTGATTGATCATCATCATTTGTTGCAATGTTTGCAGGTCTGCTGGAGGAGGAGAGAAGAAGAAGTAAAGCATCTATTTACTATCTTTGTACGTCTTTAAGTAAAAATGTGAAATTTCACATCTAGACTTTGAGTAGTCAAATGTTTGTTTTCTTTTGCTACATTGTTTGTTAAAGACTTCTAGTTATGCTGAGACTCAATTTTCTTCCAATCAAGAAAGAGGAAACTGCTTTATTTTTCCTTTATTTTTTCGAGCCAAACTTTTGATGTAGCTTTTCCGTAGTAGTAAAGAGTGAAATGATGATTTTTCCACTTGTTTTCTGATAATGCATGGCAATGCTTGTGTTCTTTGGAGCTCTGCACAGAGTTACATTGCTATTTTGTCGAGAAAAAAAAAAAGAACAAGCAATTTCAGCATGTTTTAAAATTGGTAGTTCTGGGCATGTTCAGGAGGATACTAAAGCTTACTTCTGTCCATCCCGATGCGTCTGCGACATTTCGGGGGTGAGCGAGGAACTTTCAAGATTCATTTGGGATATGGATGGAGAGCCGTATGATTTGAGGTTAAACTTGATAGGAATCCACAGAGATGCTTCAATTGTGAGATCGATTGACATACCTTCAAGCCTTTTAGGCAAGGATGGAACCATTAAATGAAAAAATTATTCAGTATTCTTGACACTGCATAAAATTTTGTAAATTTCTCTCTACATTTTTTATTTATTTGGTCACACAAGCATTTAGTTTTCTTCTATTAAGTCAACACAAGGTCGACATGAAATTACTCAAAGATGTGTGATATTCAAAAAAATAGGAGAGAAAAAAACCATTTAACCGTCATTTTAAATCATCAAATAATAATGATTTTATTTTATAAAAAAATTATTTATTCTAATATATTTTTTTTAAATTTTAAATATTGAATTTTTTTAATTTTCATTTCCTAATCTGATTCTCATCGACAAATTTCCGAACTCATTTTTTGAAAGTCAAGAGTCGGAGACCAATCGAATTATAGTTTTCCTCCGCCATCATCCGTAGGTGAAGAAAATGTATGTTGAATGAACTAGGTGATGAGTTCATGGGAGTCCAGACTTATTAGAGCCCTTTATATAGGCAAAATGAGGGAGTTCTAGGACAAATATGCTACTCCCTTCGTCCCAAAATATTAGTTTCTTATTTTATTTTTTATTGTTTCAAAATATTAGTCCCTCTTCAAAAATCAAGTACAAAAATAATATAAATTTCCTATTTTGTCATTCTTTTAAATTAATAAAAAATATAAAAAGTACAATTATGACATTGATATTTCTAGAAAATATACTACAAAAAGGGTAATTTTGGAAAATCAACTTTTTAAAGTGCAATAATTGTACTACTAAAAAAAGTTGGATTCCCTAAAAGAGACTATTATTTTGGGACAGAGGGAGTACAACACATGAACATGGCTACTACGGTAATTGCCACAGTCTGCAGTACTGGTATTGCATGAACTCGTCTACAATAATAGAACACAAGGACACACTGGCGCTACATATTGGACTCTTTACAAACATAGTTCAATAATACAAACACAGGTATCCTATCAGTATTGGGATTCTTGAAGGGAAGACTTGCACACTCAAACTGTGTTTGGTTACAAGGTTTGATGAGGAAAATGGAAAGGGAAAAAAAATACAAAGAAAAGGAAAAAGAATTGATAGGATTTGAATTCTAATTTTGTTTGGTTGAATTGGGACATAGAGAAAGAAAATAGCTTAAGTGAACAAAAAAATAAAGAGTGGGATTGCATTTTCCTTTCACTTTTTCCCCCCTTATATTTTCCATTATAACCAAATAAAAAATAGAATTGCATTTCCTTTTTCCTTTCCATTTCTTTAATCAAATTCTCAAATCAAACACAATTTCAAGCTCATAAGCAAATTTGTTAATTGTTCTTTACCCTATTTGTGTTGTCTTTGGCTTTTTTTGGCTCATTTGGCAAGTTTTTTAGGCTAGTTTGTGCACCCCTCACAGGGGGGAGGAGTTTGGCTTGTATTTGGCCTCTCTACATTGTGTACCATTACGCTATGTTTGTTTTGGAAATTTAAGGAGAAATTTGGAAAGAAAAAGAAAAAAAAAACTTGTAAAATTAGATGAAATGTAAATATATTTTATTTATATTTCACCTACATTTTTTCTTTCTCTTTCCAAATCTCTCGTCAAATTCTCCAACAAAACACAGCGTTAGGGGTTATGTTTTGAGCATCATACTATATAATTTTTTTTTCTTTTAGTAGTATAAAATTTGATTGCTTACATTAAGAAGAAAAAAAACACAAAAAACAAACAACAGAATATCTAGTACCCTAGCAAGGCTTCTTTAATCCTAACTAACTGAAATTGGAGGGTGTTTATCTAAGCTGCAGCACCCCAGCACAAACACAGTAGCAAAATAACTCCAATTTGATAAAAGACACACAAATAAAGTTCCAAAATAACTCCAATATGACCCCCCAAAAAAAAATACATCATCTGAACATGCATTCCATCAGTGTCCTACAAGGAATCACTAGAGAAGTGTAGCGAACCAAAGTCTTCAAGATGAGGATATCAGTATTTTTCCAAAAAAAAGAATAAGAAGGGTGTACCGTGTTCGTTTTCACCTCAGGAGCTTCATGGATAACAAACGCACCCCTGCAACCCCCAGGAGGGATGCACCATGCACCAAAAAGGTGTCGTCTTCACAGTAGGACAATACCAAAAAGCCTGAATAGAATGTGCATATAACTGCACCACAGGACAATACCAAAAAGCCTAAATAGAATGTACATATAACTGCGCCACGACAAGCAAGCCCAGAAATAAAATGGCATTCTTAAGGAATGTCTCAATTCTTATTCTTTCTCAAACATGCTTCATGGATCAGTACATGTATACAACGATGACATTTTATGTAGATAATGAACCATGATCAATTAAAAATGAAATCAACTAGAACTCAACTAGGATTTATTAAGGACACATATATAGTCCTAATGGAGTGTACAATTCCACAATTACCTGCTCAAAATTTTCCCCAGTATGAAAATTTTATGATGGGCACTGCATTTTCCTTTTCATCCCCATTTTCTGGTAAAAGGTTGAATTAAATGCATAACCCAAAAACAACGAGGGTCAAAACAGGAAAACAACAAAAAATACATCAGCGGCTTCTTAGCAGAAATCACATGGAAAATCGAGCAAAGAGAGTTCATGTCTTGAACTTTTGAGTGAGCTTCTCAACTCCTTCCTTGCAGTCTCCAGCGACCCTTTTTGCACTGTCCTTTATAGCCAAAGTGAATCCAGCTGAGCTCTGCTGCAACTCTTGCAAAGAGCTACCCATCTTGGACATGGCAGCATCTTTTATCTCTCCTCCCCGTTGGCATGCCCTAGAGGCCCGTTCCTTCAAAACAGATATCAAAGAAAGAATAATATTGATGATTTTTGAAATAGTATCTTTGGCTTTCCCTCTAACATCAACTGCCATTGCTTTGAGTTTGTCCACCAATTTCTCAGCCCTGCTCACAGTTCCTTCATCCGAGAATTGCTTACCGGCATTGAGCCATGTAACTCCAACGTCGGTCTCTTCACGGAGGTCATCGTCGACAACGACTTTGATTCCATGCCTCTCCCAGCGATCTCTAGCCTCTTCTAGGACTTTTGCTTGCTCTCTTGCTCTTTTTGCCTCATCTTCAGCCCAAGACCTGGTTTGACAAGTTTGTGAATGGAATAGTTGTTAGAGAAATCAAATATGCAAAAGTTGTGGTCAAAACTTAAACGGTTAAGAGGATGAGATGTAATATAGCTCTCAGGCCAAAATCAAATGTACTACAATTTTTTACCCATTAAATTTGTGAGTTTCCTTTTTATATTGAGCTTCGATGGACCTTAATACTGAAAGCAATACCAAGACCTTAGTTGCAGGAATTGCCTACTGATGCTATAGAATTGCAATCCCACAGTTTAGAGGAAGAATTGAGTTAGAATTGCATTCCCATTGAGATAAAGTCGTGATTCTTACTGGGATGAGACCACCCAAACATATGAATCCCAAAGAAACAAAAGAAAAGCTACCAAGGCAAAAGAAAATTAATGGAGAATGAATATATAGCATATACTGTTAAAAAAGATAAACATATGCTAGACAATGCAATGAGAATTTACCATGCTTATATTTAATAGTTAAAGGGGTAGTGTAGTGTAATGTAGTCATTTAACATATATATTCCAAACAAAAAAAAAAATCTTTCTAACAACATATTAATATATAAAATACATAAATGCTCCCCTCCCCAACCTTAGTCTTCTATATACCCTTGCTCCCCTGCCACTGCTCCTGCTTTGTGCAACTAAGACCAAGACTTAAAGCCATCATTACAAGTCGCAATATTCAAATGGAAATTTTCATAACAATATAGCTATTGAAAGTTTGTTCATGCACAATTCAATTAATGCCAAATATTCAATAGAAAAGTGATTGCTAAATGATATCATACAAAGGTAAATGTTGCATGAAGGAGTAATAAAAAAACCATGTAAGAGCATAGACTGAAATTTGCTATCCCACAAAGTATTATCTGCTAGCATATTTTGTTGGTTCAAACACCTTAACTGACATCAGATTTCTGATGCCATTTGTATTGTTCTCAGGTAAATTTGTCATATATCAAAAACCATTAGTGGCCTACAGAAAGCTATGAATCTGACTGTAGAAACTGGGAAAAACTGGAACCATGGTGCATACACCAGTGTAAAAATTTTACATTATCAAGAACATATATAATCACAAACATCTGATTTTTACAGCTCAGTTAGGGAGAGCACCTCATTTACACGTGTGCAATATGATTCCTTTAGGAGTCCATCATAATTAGCTTTTCAAAAATTAACAGGACAAGCATTATACAAATCTATCCCCTTCATTGTGTATGTTTCCCATTTTAATTCACAAGGTCATTATTATTCACAATAACAATATGCCTATGCCATCAATCTCACCTGGCCATCGACAAGGCTTTTCGCTCAACCTCCAGCTCATGTTGTAACCGAGCAATCTCTTGGTTTTCAAATTCTGCTTCTTTCCGAAGCTTACTAAGCCTTTCTTTTTCATATGATATCTCCACCTTATTAGTCATAAGGCTCTCCAATTGCTCCTCTACCTCATGCCTTAATCTCGAGAGAACTTCCATTTCTGATTCAACCGCAGCACGTTCCTTCATTAAGGTAATAAAATCTCCCTCTCGCTCGGCTCTTAACCTTTCCAATTCTCGCTGTGCCTCCTCGGCCAATTTTTTCACAGCATCAATCTTTTCTCTTTCCAATAACAGTTCCTTCTCGAAACTTGCATTGACATCTTTCTCAACCTGAGCTACTAAAGCACTATGTGCAGCAACAGCATTTTCTGCCATAGATTCTGCCTCGATACGTGCAAGCTCCTCACTCACTATATCAGAACCTTCACCGGTTGCAAGAGCAATAGCAGCCTGGCCTATAGTCACTGGCTTATCTGGCTGGAACAGCCTTGTGTAACCTATCATAAAAATGAACCTCAATATCAAATTCAGGACAAGTCCTCTAAGGAGCAGTTACAGGGAAACACAACCCACCAAATGCAAGTGCTATTATTCCATTTTCTCCCGCAGAAAAATCAGCCATGAGCGCAGGGCATGCGTCGGGGTTGATCTTATCAATGTCTATGAAACCTGAAAGCTGCTGCAGGATCTATCCATGAGCAAAAAGGTTATTAAATTCAAGACTTATCAGTTACACTTAAAACTATTCATGATGAGTAATTAAAGCATAAGTCGCTCTTCAATTTATAGCACCTTTCTGTCAGCTTGTGGAAGCTGTCTTTTCTCTAGGGCCATCTTCCAAGTCACAAGATCCTGACGGGATAGAGGGCTGCACAAATAATTGATATACAGAAGAGAAAAAAATGAGGAAACATAGAAATCTTTAACCTTGTAACTTATCCATGAATCTGAGATACCAACAAATGCTCTAATTATATATATGATTTTGAAAGATACATTATGCATCAAGATCAGTGAATGAAAGGAGAAAAACATGTAAGAACATGCCAACACTAGTAGGAATATACTCTAGCAGCATCGATAAATCCATCAACATAAGAAACCAAGAGAATACATGAAGCATAAAGATGTTTCGTTCATAGATGCACAAATAGAGAATAGAGACCACCCATGTATCTGCTTTCCTCATGGCCGAGTAGAAACCAGCAAAACCTTGATACTCAAGAAAACAAGAATCCAACAGGAGAGCATGAAAAATTACATTCCCCACCAATTGCATAATCTTACCTTTCAGGAGAGAAGCAAAGGGAACTCTGGTCTTCATCTAAAGAAGGAATATCACGTCTTGAAAGCTTGCTAGCGATGAGTCCAGCTTCTGCCAACCCTGAAATGTAAAACTTGTTTAGAGACCATTATGCAACAAAATGAACCCTTAAATCAACAAAAGCTACCTATCCTATGATCATTTTAGCTCAAAAAAGTGAATTGTATTGCTACCTTGAATGGATGGGAAATCAGGGTCTTCTGGTGTAATATCATCAAATGCTAGTTCGGTGACATTCTCTATATACATAGCAGGATACACTTTGTAGACAGAGTTCCTACAAGAAGTAGAAGAAAATTTCAATTCCAATAAATTAATATTAAACTAGGTCCAAGATCGCCATTCTACATGTCACGCAAACAAGAGTCACATGCATACCTTGACAGGACGCTGCTAGCGGAAACCAACCAACGAGCATACTCACGACGAGTACATAAATCACTAGGTTGAACCTCAGCCTCGATAATCTGTAAGTATTAAAGATATTCAAATTCTGGGGACAAACCTTCCATTATCTTTACAGTTAATTTACCAAATCCTTCAGTTGGGACAACTAGAAAGTTTTCATTTCAGTAACTGGGTATTATAAATGAGGCATTAATGCCCTTGCTCTAGCTATATAGTGAAGCTTACTTATGAAAAAAAGCTTTATAGGGAAGCAAATATTATGAGCTATTTCTTTGGTAAACTTGATAAGTAACATTAAGTCTTTTGCACCAAAAGAAATCAACTCCTCAAACGAATATTAGATGACTATAACTGTGGAAGGTTCTAACAATCAATTAGATAAAGAAACTAACAACGGGTAAACAAAATGGTAGCCTAGATAAAATGATGCCTTAGTTTTTGTGGATCTAGGTATCTAAATAATTCATTTAATTAAAAAGATATTGTCAAGGGTGGCTACAAGAGAAGACAGCAAAGTCCTTCTACAACTACCTGAAACTGAAAGAGGATAATAAGACAGACCTACCCAAAGAAGAAAATGTTAAGCTTCTCCAAAAAATTTGTAGGTAACTCCGTGTGCCATCAAATGGGTCCACAACAATACAACAACCTTTTCAGATTTTGTTTAAGACATATGAGTCAAAGAAAGCATATTCTCTTGACCCATATGATCAGAAATTCAAAAGCCAAATTCCTAGCCAAGCAAGGCAATGTGCCTTGAAAGAACTTTTCCAGAGATGAGATCATGCATTTTTTTTGTCCTTCCTTTAGTTCTTTGGGCATTTGTTTTTACTTTCTATTTTCCTTTGTTTAATTGGACAATATCTCTTTTCCACTCATTTGTTTCTCTCTCATCCCCTTGAAAAGTATTTTGTTTCCCACTATAACAACTAAAATAATAGACAAAAATTAAGTTTAATATAACTAACTTTGGGGCTAGGCACAGTATGAATTGAATTTTATCATCCTCCAACCTCTCCTTTAGTTTCCACCATTACACTGGAAGAAGTGTTGTGTTCTTATTTGTTCAAATTTTTTTTTTTAAAGAGCATTTTATAAGATAACGCTGTTTTATTCAACAAAATGAGGTTAGCAATTATTACTTAGTGCATAGTGGCAAACAAAAGCACTCTATTGCTGATTATTTTGCTATTATTATCACAAGGGTTGCATTGGATTGATAGGTGAAGGGAATGAAAGGGTGGAAAGGAACTTCTATTCACTTTTTAATGCATTTAGTAACCTAGGAAATAAGTTCAACCCTACACCTTGTGCCTTTCAACTCCTATAAACAAAGACTTTAGAAGAATAATAATCATGAAAAAAGTTTCCAAACTGGCTTCTTCTATATCCTACATCATACAGGTCTGCTCTGCACGCAGGTGAGCATCAAGGAGTTAGATTCCACTAATAACCATATCCTATAACACAGCAAAGCGTCTCTCTCTTTCTCGGGCATGCTTTAGGAAATATATGATAATAAATGAGTATGTGTCAGATATGTATCCCAAAACTGGTTCAAACACATTGACCATCCATGTAACATATGGTAAGGTGAGAAACTATTTTTTTTCAAGTGCTTCAATTACCTGTCCTCCAGATTTGCTCTTCACTCTCCCTCTTATACTAATTTTTCTTTCCTTTCACCCCTGATCCCATTTTTAGTCCCCCTAGAACTTGCGCATAGACCAGGCTCTCTCCAACTCAAAATTTTTTTAGGTGCCCATAGTCACATGGCATTATCCTACATCAATCACCAATCACTTCCCCCATGTTGTTTTGTAAAACACCTATACAAATGTGATGGGCCTTATTGTATAAACCAATCACATTCAAGTTGGGTACCACTTGGCAAATACCCTACAGGCATCCAAAAACTTCTCCTACTCTTATTAGCTTCCTTGATAATAGTCTTCAGAAATTTTCCAAAAAGTTCTTTTATAAAAATCTTCTTCACAATTTAAAACCAAGGCGACAACAAGTTTTGCTTTCATGTAAAAACTCAGAATACCTTCCACTTCATTCTCGCGCATGTTTTCCCTCAATACTAATGGCTCTGGCAAAATCGAAGTTACATACAAGGTTCATGGGTAAAGTGTGAAATGATAGAATAGCATGGAACCACAGCTGAGTCATTAGTTACTCTTCTTCACCTTTCTTTGTCAACTAAAGAAATGCAGAGACTTCCATTATTCCTCATCAACTAAACATAAGTGGGAAAAAAAAAGTTTATCCAATTTTAATTTAATGTAGTCTACTTTTCTGCCTTACTCTTGAAATGTTTTGTGGTTGAATCTCAACAGATAAACTTAAAGATTTAAGGGAAATGAACGTGAATAAATAATTAAAGACACAGCTAAACACCTTCCCACTCTTCCAACAGTGCAAGAAGAGGTACCTTCAGAACTTGCAATGCTGCTAGTGCCTGCCCCTGAACCTGATCAACAACTGCAGGAACCAAAACCTTTCCAGGAAGCACCTGTAAAGCTGCAGAAACTACAGATGGAGCAGGTATGCCAGCAGATGAGAAGGAATTCCCAGGATTTGTTGACTCAAAAAATGATGTATTTTCATTAATGCTACTGTAAGTATTTGAGTCTTGTCCATTTGCAAATGGATAGGCTACTGTTGACACTGAATTTGATCCACTTGGCCCATCTCCATTTAAATTATGATCTTCCAATGATGACTTATTTCCCTCAGCTGAGACTTGTGTTTTGCTCAGGTCAAGTTCTTCTCTGGCTGAAAATGAGAAGTTAGAATTTTCTGTTCTGCTTGAGCCAGGCACTCCCTCCTTGCTGTCAGTGTCAGTGTTAAGATTTGTTGGATTAGCATCAGAGACTGACGAGTTGGTATGTTTGGCATCAATAAGGTTCTCTTTCAGTTCAGTAGCAGATTCTGATTTTTCAGCAACAAGATTGCTATCTGAATTTTCAAAGGCCACAACAGAACCATAAGCAATCTCGGATTCAGGCAGTTGAGGTGTGCCTGGATTTCTATCAGGAGCAACTGACATGTCATCAATAGCTGATTCATTTTGCAAATCTTCTTGAATGGAAGCATTGGTAATGCCATCACCACTATTGAATGTGTACCCCTCATCGGAACCACTTTGTCTATTTTCATCAGTTGCTTCGTTATTTTCTATAGACAAAGAAGAATCATTATCTATACCTGTCTTGCTAAGACAACTGTCTTCCTTCATTGTATCCTTGCTCTCCTCATCCTGTACAACTCTATCATTTTGGTCATCAGAGTCCAACAACACTTCCTGCTGTGTTGTCAAGGGCTCCATTTCTGCCGGTCCTGCAGATACAGATATGGGTATTCATACATATAGAGGAAAATTGGTGAGCACAAATAGACACTATAGAAAAGAGTATCTCTATAGTTAAGGGTTGTTAAACCACAGAGTAGATTAACAACCAAGATTAACGCAGACAACGAAAATCTAAAAACAAACTTTTTTGAAATCAAAATCCACAGCCTTCAAACTTTATTCAGTTTCAAATAAAAAAAACAAAAAAACCTACTCACTTGAAGTATTCCGCTTGCTTATAGACAAGGTTGCAAAAGTAAGCCCAGCAACAAGAACAACCCCAGCAGCTCCTGCTCCTACAATCCCTGAAAGTATCCTACTTGAGAAGTGTTAATAGTCCTGAAAAATATGCATTAACTCCAAAATCATCAAAATACAGATAATATATCACACGGAAAGCACCCGAATTTCGAACAAAATTCCGTATCCAAGTAAATCACATTCTATACCAGTCTCGAATTTCGATAAATTCAATATCAATTAGCTATCTCAAAATAATGAAGTGGATAGTAAGCTTGTAACATCATCTATAATATAAGAATTCAACATGATAGCGCACCTGTTTCCACAAATTACTCAACTTAAACAACAAAGATTTCAACTTTGCTTCCCTTCATAATTAAATTCACCTTGAAAATTTTAACGGGAAAAAAAAAGAAAAAAGAAAAAAAAAACTTGAAGATTTTTTCTTACCTCCAAGCCAATTCTTCCTCTGCGAGTGGACAGATTTTTCACCACCATCGTTTCCAGACCAACCAGAGAAAGAGTCTGCCGAAGAGTTGGAATTGATCCACGAAGAATTCCTCTTAGGACGCTGTTGAAGTCCATTACCATTTCTTGAAGTATCTCCAGAAAGCGAAATCACACGAAACCCACGATCTAGCTTCGTCCCAATACGCATTCGAACGAAAACAGTGGGAGATTTTCTGCAATTGAGAGCTAATCGGAGCTGAAAAGAGCTCGGAGACCATGTCGTACTACTCATCGAAGTCATCTGAAGTTGAAACTGTCGAATTGAAGCGTAGAAAGAAGGAAGAGAAGTGAAATTTAGGGTTTTGGAAAAACCCAATTTGCAGAGAAGGTTGTTCTAGTGGTGGTGTTGTTCGATATCGAAGAAGACGAAACAGAGATGTTTGGAAGTCACATACCAAACACTCTCTCTCTATCTCCGTGCCTGGGAATTAGGGGGTTTTGATGTGAGGTGAAGCTAATTTCTAGGGTTTGGTGTTTGTTTTGTATTGAAAGAGATAACGAAAGACTGATCTCTCTCTCTCTCTAACAGTCTCTGTCTGTCTATAATCTCATACTGTCTGTATACCTCTTATCTGCCGATCTCAAGCACCAAATTTAATTAACCGAATAACCAGATATCTTGAATTCCAAGATGTACACACACATATATATTTGTACATTTCTATAATTGTTAAAAAATGATTTACAAATATAAAAAATATTTTTTTTAATCTAAAATACTGTGACATAATGGAGTTTTCAAAAATTTGAAGTCAAAAATAGTAGATTTTTTCATTTGAAATTAAACAATTACAAAAAAATATATTACATACAAATTGTATATAAAATTAACTTTTGTCCAATTTTAGATGAGAAATATTATTTAATAACTACGTGACATAAAAATAGATAAATTATACAAATTTTTACATTAAAATGATATTTTTTTATTTATTCTTTTCTCACCAAAATGGTTTTTTGTTAAAATATTGTATGCATTTGTAAAAGAGTAATGCTACGCACACAGAATGGAGCACATAATCAAACACAGAAGCATGTAGGTTGGGCGATTGGTACAATGATCGGGTGGTCGATTGCAACTATCATTTTGTTATTCAGTCGACCACCTGATCGTCTGACTATTATCTTGTCAACTGGGACTATCATTATATAAATTTTTACATTAAAATGATATTTTTATAATTTATTATTTTAGATATTTGTGAAAGAGTAATGCTACACACACGCAGAAAGAGCACAAAATCAAACACATAAGCATATAGGCCGAATGACCGGCAAAACGATCGGGTGGTCGACCATGACTATCATTTTATCATTCAATCGATCACTTGGTCGTCCAGCCAATCGATCCACTATCATTTTATCTAACAACTATCATCTTGTCATCTGAATGGCCACCCAATTGTCTGACCTATATGCTTTTGTGTTTGATTAGGTGCTCCTCTTCTGTGTAGTAGTATTATAGTTTGTGAAATAGTTTGCTGCATGAGCAAGTGAACATTCATTCAATTTAAAGATAAAAAAATACATAGATAGGTAAGGACTCAATGTGTCATGAGTCAAGACTATTGAGTTCCCAACTAAAAAAAACACTCGTTTGTTTGGGCAAATATTATTCTCTAAAAAATATTTTATTACATTTTATATATATATTTTTGACATTTAGTATAATAAAAATTAAAAATCAATAAAAAATACCTTTTAGATTAAAATTTCAACACCACCACAACACTGCTGCCAACAACCATCACTAATAAAATTATTAGTATATTAATTTTAAGGACGCCACCAAATATTAAAAATGTTCACTCTAAAAGAACATTTCATGAGAACATTTTTATAAAAAATATTTTCTGCCAAAACAAATGGAGAATGAGTTTGAGTAATTGGTCCAATTAGGTGTTGGTTACTTGGGTCAGAATCTAACTCAGGTCCATTGGGTTTGGTAGATTGGAGTGGCATTGAGAGCAATCTCTTGCCATTGGGTGCTTCTTCACCAATGTTTTGATGATTCCAGTTATTTCTCCAGATGAGAGTTGGTACTCAGAAAGATGCTGCAACGTCTCATGTGAAGTGGGTGACAGTGGATATAATTTTCTCGCCACCCAATCAGAATGGGGAAAAGACAGCAGTGTTCAAATTCTATACCTAAACCCTGCATGTTTCAAGATACTAACCAACTACCATTCTAACACATCAACTAAAGTTTCTGCAGTCTTGGAGTGTCTCGATGATACAGATTGTATAAAAGTGACAGTTGGAAGCAAATGCTTTGTTGTGAACTATATGCAGCAGCAATGCAATGGTCAGCAAGTAGAATGATAGAGATGCATGTTATCTGCATTATTGAGAATCTGAGATTGGAGAATTGGCAACATTTTTGTAATCCAAAAGGTTGTAGAAAGTTCAACTTTAAACAAATAACTATTTTTCCCATCAAAGTTTGTTCAGGAAGCGTAGAAGAACTATCACAAGAAATTTTACACTTTAAATTGGCTCTGCAAGAGCTACTGATTTGTAGCTGGATGATGAAGACCGCAGCTTAAACTTCGGTTAAATGAATTTTATCATTCATATTTGGTGTCGTCGTTCCTTCCCACAGCTCCATTAACTCATTTCTTATCCAAGAAAGGATGATTATGGGTCCCAGAGTAGACGGTACCTATATTCATCAGAAAAGGGGGAAAAATTACTGATTCAATAAAAGTATGTGTTACACCAACTCAATATTACAAATACACTTTTTGAGATCTGTTTAAAATATGAATTGCCCTCTTTAGTTTGAAAAATTATAAATATCCCGTTAATTTTTTTATTTAATAGCATTAACTAAAAAAATGAAATTCTTAACTGCTCTCCTATACAATGATAAAATTACCTAAATTATTAATTGAAACAAATTTTTGACATCATTAAAAACTGTTAATGGACTTGATGATTTATTAATAAAATGAACCATTTGTTATGACATTAGAAATTTCAAGGGGCGAAATATAATTTCTAGAACTATAGGAGGTAAATCGTATTTTAAGCAAATTTTAAAGGGTGTATTTATAATTTATCCTAAACTAAAAGGAACTTTAGCAACATGCAACACAATGCTAAATTTTGCTCACTTTCGCCATTTCAAAAAATGATGATATATAACAAATGAAATAAATAGAAGGAGAAGGACAAGAAGAAAAACACTTTCTTTAAAGAGATTTCAAATTCTCACAACTTAGCACTAATCTAACACATGTCACCCTAAAATTGCATTGAAGATCAGCTCACAGATTTCCCAGCTCTTATGCTGCCCAAAAGTTCAAATTTTTCTACAAATGGGAACTCATATGAAAAAGTAGTATGTAGTCATTTATTCACAAAAACAGAGGTGCCAATACAAATCTGGTAGATGGTTTTTTTGAATGGCAAAATCAGGAGTCTCTCTCTCTCGCATGGCAGTGAGAGGTTTAGACATATGATTAATATAAAGCTCATGCAGCTTCTTTCCAGGAACAAAAAAGTCTAGGAACACATAAACCAATCACAGAACCCTCTCACATGATAGAGCAGTTCCAGGAACACTACACTCATTGAAAAAGAAAACAAAAACAAAAAAGCAATTTGATATTAATAATAGCATACCAGATACAGAAGTGCTGGTTGGGGTGAGTGAGTCAAAATGCCAGCAGCTAAAGCGGTTACCAATCCAATTGCATATCCAGAAATGGCAAACCATATGTATTTGTGCCCCTTGGAGGAAGTCAAATCCTCCAATGGATTCACAGAATCCCTGCTCTTTCTATGATCAAAACATAGAACCAAGGCCAGAAGCATAGCAGGAATGGCCTGCAACACCAATACAACCAAAAAAACTCAGAAAATTGTGGGAAATCTTATTAAGAAGTAGATAATTGCACAGTGGTCCTATACAAAAACCAGCACAACCACAAAAGCAATTTTGGGAAAGAAAATACAATTTATTTCGGTTTTACAATTGGCATACAATAGCAAAATATGGATGGTGTGTGCAAATACTAATGATTCAAAATTAGAAGAAATTAATGCACCCTTTGGGCATTTGATCCGACTGATATTGATTCAAGAATCCCCTCCCAAGGAAGAATTATAGATGAATTACAAAACCACAAAGCAAACCCAAGAGCATTACAAAACACATATACAGCACCGAACTTGGACACTCCCACCAGCATGCTAACATGAAAGATAACCTGACGTTTATAGATGTCATATACCCCAAACTCTTCTGGGTGCACAAAGATGAATTTTACATTTTATAGCTGGTATCTTTCACGTATGTCTTTTTTAACACAAAGGAATAACAAAGCTGTAGAAAGTCATAGACCCATAGACCCAGAAATATAGTAGATACTTATTGTCCTAGAAGAGCAGCATACACAAAAGTCTAAAACCAACACACCACTGCACTTTTAGTTCTAATAAACTCCGACGCCACAATCCATAATTGGAGGAGAGAATCACAATAGACTAATGTAGTCACAAGAGAGAAAAGATGTTTTACCATGTCGCCAAGACCAAGCATCATATAGTCAACAGCACTACTTCCAGGAACCACTCCACCAAATAAATTCCTAGGAAAGACAATTTTGACTGGAAGCTCCAGCTTTTTCGTAATCAGCTGCAATCCAGGAAGATTCAAACTATTAGCCACTGTATGAACAGGATTAGATGCTTGCTGCGTTGCTACCGAAACCATGACATTCGCACCAAAAAACCTCTCAGAATAGAAAACCCAGAATATGTCGTACAAAAACAAACAACCAAGAAGCATAGCACAAATTTTGATGTTGGGAAGGCGCACGTGGCTCACAAATGTAATACAGAGAGAAATTCCCAACAAGTTGTTCAATATCCAGTGTCCAGAAACCAGCCAAGCTGCAACAATACCAGAGCAAAGCAACACTAAAAGCCCCTGGATTCGGGTAAATGGTTTGGAACAACACCGTGACACAAAAGGGTCAGACAAACCAAATTGTGATTTGACATGGGCAATGTAAGGCCATATGCAGAAGTAAAGGGATGATACGGAGGCAATGGCAGTGAAAGCGGTGAGGAGTTGTGAGACAGAAGAGAACAGATAGAACATCAACAGCAGGCTGAAAGAGCTCATTATCGGAATCATCAGTGCTTGGGACCTATCTAAAGTAATGGATGCTTCTGAAAAATCACGGTTTCGCTCCATTTCTTTTCCATAATTTAGGGCTCGAAAAGCCGATCCAGATGTCACAGCTATTGCAGTGAAAATAAGAGTAAGTGGAGCTGGCTCCAACAGATATGCTAGCTTCCACAGGGGCTCCATAATTGGGTAAATGAAAAACTTCTTTATAATCTTGTAGCTCAATTCAACTGTTGTGCATATATATACATATGCATCTATATGTTAACACTTTAAACACCCCGAAGAATTACAATAATGTTGAAAGCAAAGCTGCAATTTTACTCCGATGAAGACTGGATCAGAGAGATTCACGCTCTACCTACAAAACAATGATCTTAAGAGAATGAGAATGCGCCAAAAAATGATGGGTTTGATAATTTTTCTTATTCAAGCCGGGGATAGGCTATGTAGACTACTACCTGTTTCAAAAAGTAATGCTTTGCTTGTTTCAACCACAAGTGCTTCAAATAATTTGTTTTTTCTATATGGAAAAATAAAAATTTCAGGTATATAGTTTCTTTCACAAGACTAAAGAAGCACGACAATAAATTTTGGGAGCTTTGACACAAATTACACATCTAATAAATAGGACTTCAAAAGAAAATATGGCTATATTTAGTAGAGTTTTTTAACAGTTTTGCGCGTAAGCATCACAGAAAACATAAAACAGGAACAAATTCTCATTTGGTTTGTTGTTCTCTCACTGAAACAGTATTCAGAAAATCAAGTAAAAAAGAACCAATTTTCATGAAACACCCAAAAATTACTTTTTGTTCCCATTTTTTCTTTTCCAGTTAGAGTACTAAGATGACCTAAAACACCAAGTTCACAAAATTTTTCACAATGTTCATAAATTTTTCTGTTTTCTTCTGAGAATTGATCTGTAAAATCTATGCCAAACTAGCCCATATCTCAGAACATAATGCAGGTCAATGGATATAGTTTATCTTACATTTGACATGACTATCTCTATCCCAAATTTTCTTTCCTTCCAAAGAAAAACTAGTCCTTTCATGTAAAAACTGCCCCTTTACATTTCATCCGATTCAAACAAAACAACAACTCACTATAATTTCAATTGAAACATCTAGGTCATATAAAATTAACAAATGAGCAACGATTTCGATTTTAAAAAATGGGAATACGAAAAACAACGAATAATCATTGAATATGAGCTAGAATAGTTGATTACATCAAGAAAGCTATAGATTCAACAGATAAAGAAGATCTGAAACTCGAAATTGAAGTTTAGGATGAAACCAGTGTGAGAAATTAGGGTTTTTTATGGAGCAAATGGACTTACCTTGGACTCGAAGACTTCAAGAGTGTGAAGACCCCTCTCTCTCTCTCTCTCTCTCTCTCTCTCTCTCCACCTCTGCCCAGCGACGGCTTGTTTCTCGGGGGAGTTTCCACAGAAGAGAGAGAGAGAGGAGACACAGAGGCAGAGCTGAAGACCAAAACGAGGAACAACGTTGGGCTCGATTTTGCACTTTGCCCCCACAATATTTTGTGGTATTTCCAATTTTGGCCTACTTTGGCATCTGAGTCGAAAGTCAATTTTTTAGTTTTTTAACTTTTTTATTTTTATTTTTATTTTTATTTATTTATTTATTTATTTTAATCATATCACCTACTTATTTTTTTCAGAAAAAAAATTAAAAATTAATTTTTAACCTATTTTCCAAAAACCTCTGTGTTTGGCTTGTTCTTTCGTTTTACTTTTTAGGAAAATTTTAATCCAGTGTAAACTTTTGAAAAAAATTACAGATATATGATAAATTTTATATGCATTAATAATTAAAATCATACAATTTTTTGTCGTAATAATTTTCTGATGATGCAACTAATAGGTAAGGGCTTTGATTTGTGGCACTAATTTGTTGAGCACTAATGGCACTAATTTCTATATCAGGTAAAGAAAAAAAAAAAAAAAAACAAAGTTACCAAAACAGAAAATTAGTGCCATTAGTACCAACAGTTTTAGTGCCACAAATTATTTTTCGTATAATTTCTCCTTATTTTTTTGCACGGTATATCTTACGTTATAAGCTTGGGGGCAAGTTAGAGGTGGACAAACATCAGCCATGTTGGATTTGGTGGGTTGGACTTATGCTGTATGGTAAGATTACATGTATCGTCCTAAATCTGATCATCAAGCTTAATCATTCTAAATATGAATTTAAAATAATTTTTAAATCTTAGACATGTCCATTTAACTTAGATCTCGTTTGGAAACATGTTACTTAGAAATTTTTTGACTTTTTATAAAAAGATGTACAGAAAAGTAAAAAAAAATGATGTGACATCTTATAGTAATTTTTTTTGACAATTTGACTAAAATACTTAGGCTCCGTTTGTTTTCAAAGGTAGAATGGAGGGGATTAATAGTGAGGAGATTAAGTAAAATTGTGTTTATTTTGATGATAGTTGTTAGTGTAGGAATTGTTAAATTATTTTTATATAAAATAATAAAACAAATAAAAAAATATAAAAAATTAAACATTAATATTTTTAAAAAAATTCTCAATATATAAAAAATAGAAAAAATAAAAGAATTTTTAATTCCCTCACTATTTTTCTAATACCATCTCTACCTTCTCCTTACCAATCTCCCTTCCAAGGCCTTTACTAATACCAAGGGATTAGGAATTCCCTCCCCATCTCTCAAAACAAACACCCCATATAGTAGTCTCACCTCACTATCAAACCCAATCCCCTCCCTATAACCCTAAACAAACGGGGCCTTAAGGTTCATTTGGGATGTGGATTGGCTTTTTGACTTTTTGACTATTTTAGTCTGAGACTAAAAAATCTCGTTTGTGATATTTTTTTTTTTATTTTTTTAACTTTTGTGATAAAGAAAAATGAAATGATTACGGTTTGGATGTAGTATTTTGTTTATTGAGTTAAAATGTCTTTTTATTTTTTTGTTATTAGTTTAGTCAAAAAAAATCTCATTTTAACTTATGTCAAACGAAAACTAGGTGCTGTTTAGGAAGTGTTTTTTTTTGCTTTTTTATGCTAAAAAAATACTAAAAGACAAAATTAGTTAAAAAACTCAAAAAAAAAACAAATCCAGACAAAATGTCACATCAAACCCATAATCATTTCACTTTTTCTCTCACAAACATCACATCCAACTACAAAAAAAACCTAACTATCTTTCCAAATACAAAAATTTT
Source organism: Camellia granthamiana (assembly GCA_036172215.1). Taxonomy (NCBI): domain Eukaryota; kingdom Viridiplantae; phylum Streptophyta; class Magnoliopsida; order Ericales; family Theaceae; genus Camellia; species Camellia granthamiana. The sequence continues at coordinate 122,118,820 of CM069911.1, read as the reverse complement.
AACCTCCTAAAATAATCAAAAACTAAAAATACCTACTAAAATAACAACTTCCCAAACACCCACTTGTAGTTGTGTTTGGTTTAAGTTTTTTGAATTAAGTTTTTTGAAAACTGAGTTTTTTGGTTTTCATTTTTTTTGTTTTTAGTGAATATTTTTAAAATTTTAAACATTTTTTTTACTTTTTTAGATGCGCCTTATTTAGATGTATCTAAAAAGTAAAAAATTTGTGAAAAAATATTTTTAAAAATTAATAAATACATAAAAATACAAAAAATGTACTGAATTCTCGTATTTTTTTTATATTTTTGGCATTTAGTGAATTTTTAAAAGGTTTCTTTCACAAATTTTTTACTTTTTAGGTATATTTATGTTAGGTATATCTAAAAAGAAAAAAAAATTACTCAAAATATTAAAAAATTCAATAAAAACAAAAGAACACGGAAAATAAGAAAGTAGAATTTTCTAAAAGGAGTTTTTAGAAAACTCTAAGCAAGCATGCTGTTATTATTATTACCTTGAAAGATAATTAAATTATTTAGACTCTTTTAATAAGTGTTTAAGCTTGTGAAAAGTTTGGCAAGATTGAAAAAAGACAAAAAGTCAAAAAGTCACTATCCTATTTAAGTCACATCATCTTATTTAAGTCACATCACCTCTCTAACACATCACTTCAAACCCAACCCAAACCCAACCCATATTTCATAAAAAGTCAAAAAGTGCACTTATTTAGTCTTCCCAAACTAGGCCTAAATGTATTGATTTAAGTCTTATAAAGAAGTAACATACATAGTTTTCTTTTATTTTTATTAAAATTTTAATTTATTTCATAATTAAATAATATAAAATTGAAAATTAATATTTTATAAATATCACGGTGGACAGGACTGGACTAAAACTTTTTATTTCAAATTCAACTTGAAAATCAAATATTGGGCCCATACTCCATAGCCACCACTAGCCAGTAGTTTTTGACTTACTGGGCCAGGCCCGAATATGCAATTTCGTGAAGTCAAAATGTCAAATTTGGAGCCCCCCAAAAAGTTAATTGCACTCCATCCTTTCAAATTTTAGTTTAATGCCATTTTATCTCTTAATTTTAAAATATTTTGGATTCTTCAATTATAAAAAGGGAGCTCGATTCAAAAATTAAATCTTAGATTTTTCTTGTCTAAAGGTTCATGTGCTGATTTATTATGTCCATAAGGACAATCTATCACAAAATGGCCAAAATGCCCATCCACCACCTCCGCCTTCTCCCACGGATAGAACAATATCTCTATTTTTGTTTTATCTATTAAAAATTCTCTCTCTTCCCCTTCTCTTTCTCTCTTTCTTCTCTCTTTTTTTGCTTTATCTGTTAAAAGCTCTACTTCTTTAAACCTTCTCTCATACCTCTACTCTTCTTATTCAGCCATCGCCGCCTTTTCATCTTCGTCAGAGTTGCCTTTGCCAGTATCGCATTCTTCTTCATCGGCTTCGTTGCCGACCTCGGCCACCTCTCTAGCTATCCAATCGGCTACCAAACTCTGCAACTCTCATCAAGAATTTCAATCTCAAGTGCAAATTTGGTCGCTGCTCCTTCCACTTCAGGTTTAAGATCCACAACTCCCTTCGCCTCAGATTTGAGATCTAATCGACTCTTAGCAACCTCTTCCGCCATGGATAGTGGCGCAAATTCTCAAGTCAACGCCATGTGCAGTAGAGGTAGCGAAGCAGTGGTATGGCCGTCCCCAGGTAAATGTATAAACATGTGTACAAAATGTCGTCTAAAATCAATAAAAGGATTTCTCATCAAACTATTTCACAAAGAATGAACATTTTACCAATAAAAAATATTCACTGAATTTAATACCTTATACCCTCCTTAACTTAAATTTATCATCAATTTTCTCTTATAAAAATTACGTCAGTTTCATTCCTTCAAATGTGGTATTTGTACAATTTTAAAATTATAGAGATAAAGTGATAAAATAATAAAGTGTAATTAAAAATAGAAAAAGTTAATTTGGCAACTTTGGAATAGATTTTTACATTATTTTTGTGAGGGGTTGAATAGTATGTGATAAGAGGGAATAAGTAATGGGGGATAGACTATGGTGCACACATTTTAAAATGTGTTTATCATATACTTTATAATTATAGAATAAAATAAAATAATTTTATATTTTTTGAATCATAACTAAAAAAAAAGAAGTCATAACTAAACACAAATGAGACTAATCAAAGATCTCAAAATAATGTTATAATTAAAAAATAAAATTGATTATAACTAAAGATGAAAATAACGTAACTAAGAATATATATGATATAAAGTGTGTATGATAAAATTTATTATAAATAATGAATAAAATATATATGTATTATAGAACTCATTATATTATATTATATTATATTGAACTATTTTACATAAATTAAATAAGTGCACTTAAATAAGTGTATTTATTTGGATAAGAACATCTCTTTATTTTTTACACATTTTTCATAAAAAATAGAAAAATAAAACTAATCACATCACCTCTCTACTTTTGGGGACTGACTATTTTAGCTAAAAAGTCAAAAAGCCAACTAAAACTAGTCACATCACCTCTCTACTTTTCTGCACATCTTTTCGTAAAAAGTCAAAAAGTTACTAAAATGGCATGTTCCCAAACGAGGCTTTATTATGATAAACAAATCTTGCACTTTCCGGCCTACATGCACCGTAAAATGTGTCATGCACACTAGGGCACATGAGTAGGTGATAATACTTTGGCCAAATAGGCAATCTGACAGTTAAAATTGGTATCTATTTGGGAAGAAAAATATTTGAGGGTCACAATTTTTGTGATTTAAATAGCTTAAAATTGTCAAAACGACGTCGTTTTGGCAATTTTGATGTTGTTTTGTACTTAAAACGATGTCGTTTTGACAATTTCGAGCCATTTGAACCACAAAACTTGTGACCCTCTACCATTGCTGATTTGGGAATTAGGTTCAAAATTAATTTTTTGATTTTTTTTTATACAAAATGTATAAAAAAGTAAAGAGGTCATGGGTGTGTTTGGTTTGTATTTTGAAACATGTTTTTGGAAGAAAATTTCCAAAAACATGTTTGGTTACAAATTTTCTCAAAAAAAATTAAAAATTACTTCAATCTCTATGATATATCAATCAATCACTTTTCCTCTCGAATTTGGGGTGACTGCAGTGCACCCCTGCACAACAGCCACTGTTGTATAGTCAAATGGGCACATTTCATGACTCATTTTAGAATGAATCAAGTAGAACATAGCTGCAAAAAATCAAGTTAATCGGATATCGCTTACCCTTTCATCCACTAACATTTGTATTTATTTTAATACTTTAAATCATAATTATTATTTATTTTTGTAGATACAAATGTGAGTGGATGAATGGGTAAGTGATATCCGATAAACTTGATATTTTGCAGGTATGTTTTACTTAATATATACTAAAATGTGAACGGTTTGGATTATCGAAATGAGTCTCGAAATAGGCTCATTTGGCTGCACAACAGTGGTTGCTGTGCGAGGTGCACAACAGCCACCCCAAATCCTTTTCTCTCTGCTCTGTCTTTCTCAATCACTTTTTTTCTCACACACGTTTAATCAATTATAACAAAATATTAAATTATCTCAAACTCCTAAACTCCAAAACTATTGTCAAAATATACAACCAAACAAATCAAAAAAAATTCTAAATTGTCTCCCAAAAATATATATATTTTAAAATTTATTTCAAAATACAAATCAAAGATACCAATGTAACTTAAAAAAAAGTTAAAAAGCAATGGCCTGACTTTTATTTTAGTGATAAGAAGAGACGAGTGGAGAAAGAAGAGAAGTTTAAATAGTGTAAATGATGACTTGTTTTCTCATATGTTAGTGTAAAGCTCCCTATTTAAATAGCAATAAAGATTCGGACCTCCTTTGTTCTTAATCGGTCATATTTTTTTTTTCCTTCTCTCCCAATTCCCAACCCCCACGTGTGTGTGGGGGTGAGAGTTTTAAGGGGGTCTCAATCATGACCCTTTCAAAATTTTGATTTTATAGTTAACCACCGCTATGGAGACAAAACATCTTTATAGAGTAATTTTTAAGGCTTCGTTTGGAATGTAAATTGGTTTTTTAGCCTTTTAATTTTTTAATTATTGTAGTCTAGGGCTAAAATAGCCTAATTTGAGATGGATTTTTTAACTTTTTTGATTTTTATGAAAGAAAAAATATAATAATTATGATTTAAATGTGACAACTTTTAATCTGATATTAAGAAGCTTATTTTATTTTTTTTGAGACTAAAATAACCCCGACCCACTCCAAACGGACACTACAAGAAAAGTGGGTTTAAAAGACGGAACTATTTGCGACGGCATATTTGCTGTCGCAAAAAGTGGCTTTTTGCGACGGCACAACTTGTCGTCGCAAAAAATGTGACTTTTTGAGACGGCACAACTTGCCGTCCCGAAAAATGTGACTTTTTGCGACGGCACAACTTGCCGTCGCAAAAAAAATAGAGTGTTTTTGCGACGGCACTAGCTGCAGTCACAAAAAAAAAAAGAAGAGTTTTTTACAACGCTATCTTACTCTTTTGATATAACATTTCTTTTATCACCAATTTTTTCATCTTCTTGTCTCTCTGTCTCTATCTCAGTCTCTCTTCTCTTTCTCTCTCTCACTCATCACTCTTCTCTGTCTGTCTATCTCTCTCTTTCTCTCTGTGTCTCTGTCTCTCTTTTCTTTCTCTCTCTCACTTATCACTCTTCTCTGTCTGTCTGTCTCTCTTTCTCTCTGTGTCTCTCGTTCATCTCTCTATCTCTTTTTTCTTTATCTATCTCACTCTCTCTCGTTTATCTCTTTTTGCTCTTTTTTTTTCTCTCTCTCTGTCTATTTCTCGCTCATATTTTGTTTCTCTCTCTTTTTGTCTATCTTTCTCTGTCTCTCTCGTTCATCTATCTTCTTTCTCTGTCTCTTTTTTTTCTATGTCTCTCTCTCGTTAATCTCTTTTTGCTTTCTTTCTCTCTCTTTTTGTTTATCTCTTGTTCATCTCTTGTTTCTTTCTCTCTCTCTCTCTCTCTCTATCTCTTTCTCTCTTTGTTTCTTTATGTCTCTCTCTCTCTTTCTCACTTATCACTCATCACTCTTCTCTCTCTCTGTCTGCATGTCTGTTTGTCTGTCTTCCTCACTGTGTTCGCCTTGCTCACTCTCTCCCTCATCTCTTCTTTATTTATTGAGTTCCCTTTCGATTTATCGATCTACTACAAGAAAATGCACTTTTAGTGACCACTTTGTCTCTTTTTCGCTCATCACTCTGTCTCTTTCTCTATCTCTGTATCTCTTTTCTCTATCTGTCTCTCACTCATCTCTTTCTCTCTCACCACCCATCTCCTCTACCATATTTACCACTACTGCAAATGCTATTCCACTACCACCACTACTACTGCTGTTGCCACTCAACCTCTACGACTACCAATACCTTTCCTCCACCACCGCTACTCTATCTCCTCTACCACTACCACAACTTCACCACTAATCTCCTTTGCCACCACCACCACCACTATCACCTCTTATCCACCATCTTCACCACTACTGCTGCTCCCTATCCTCTACCACAAAAAAATTAGTTCCTGATTTTTAGTAACAAAAAAAAATGGGTCACAGAAAAATATTTTTCATTAACCATAAAAAAATAACTTTATTTTTATAGAAAATATTTTTCATTAAAATATTATCCTTACTTCTACCAAATAAATAATAATAATAATAATTTTTTATTCATTAAAATAAAAATGAAACAAATAAATTCTCAACCTTAATAACGAAAAGAAAATGAAAAAAAAATAATTCATTAACAATAAAAAAAAATTATTTTAACAAAAAATAAATTTGTTTGACAGCGGCAACCTCTGTCACAAAAAAAAATATATATATTATTTTATTATTTAAATATTCATTTGTGATGGAAACTAAATTATTTTATTTTTTTTCCCATCCCGCTCGGTTCCCCTCATTTTTTTCCATTCCCGCGCGACCCCGCCAAAAATCCCTAATCTCTTAGAACCAAAATCCCTAATTTCTACCAAATATCTCTCTCTCTCCCTCTCGCGACTGTGAGCATGGCAGACAACGGCGCCGAGCCACGGGGACCAGTGAATGAAGGAAGCCAGACATCGACGACCATTGTCAGAGTCCTTCGCTTCTCTATCGATAGCCATTACCAGCAAACGAAGTTCTTCGGAGTCCTTAGCTTCTCTCTCTGGATCTATTGTCTACTGTTAGCTTCTGAGAAATACAAGTTTCTTTTAGTTGTTTTGGTTTTGGATCTTCCAGATATAATATTTTTTATTGGTTTTACACTTATCAGTTTTTTATTATTTTTATTTTATAGTTATTTTTTCCTGGAATAAATTCTATATTTCTTCATAAATACATCTCGAATAATTTTCAACTGTTCTCTTGCAGAACGAATATCACACTGGTCGAATGTTGTTATAGCTTATGAACCAGTTTGGGCCATTGGAACGGGAAAGGTTGCGACTCCTGCTCAGGCTCAGGAGGTAAGTTCCTTCTTGTCTTGGTGGTTATCTTATTGAGTTCAATGTTTTATTACCAGGGATCCTTAAACAAGCAATCATGTTTTGGTTTAGCTCTTTTCATTAAACCATGAGATGTTGCTCTAGTGTTAGTTCAAAGAATGGTGTCACATTGAATACTTATTCATCATGTTTCCTTTATCACTTTTTAAATTATTGTATGTTTATTTTATTATTACTTCGATGCTTCAAGTAATTCTTTGACATAGTCTATTCATAACAAATGGTGTATGTTTGTTCCAGGTCCATTTTGAATTGAGGAAATGGCTTCAGGATAATTCTGGTGCTGAAGTTGCTGCGTCAGCCCAAATTATCTATGGAGGTATTCTTGTCCGTTTTGTTATCAATTTGCTAATCCAATACCCTTTTTTTACATATTTCTTATTTTGTTTTATATACTAACTGTAAGGTGCCAATTTAATATCAACCATTCAAGTCAATTATGGTTAATTCTTGATGTTGAAAGTTGAAGCTTGGACTATTTGAGTCAATTATGGTTAGTTCTTGATGTTGAAAGTTGAAGCTTGGACTATGGTTTTGTCATTATGGTACTCACCAACTAAATGTGGTTAGGTATAGCAATTGATGGCATAACAAACCATCCAGAGGTATAGCTATTTGACCACATCATAGCTGCAATGTGAATTTGTCAAGGCAGCATAGGAACTCAAAACATATAAATTTGGATTCTATTTTATCACCATCAGTTCTGTTGGTGAAAATACCAGAAAAAATTATATTTTATTGATAAATGATGCAAAGAAAATGAGATACAAATAGATCAGGCTGAGGCATGGATATCTTATTTTCTTTAAGGAGATCAAGCCCACTGCGGTAGTGTAGACACCCCATTTTTGACCGACCTTAAGACTCAGACGTCACCGATTGAGTGCTCGGTGATGTTGCATACTGTGCTCGTTCAGAAGTCTCAGAGTCACGGCCGTGCGCCCTGTCTCCGGACCCCCGAACCCTCTTCTGTGCCTTGTCTCGGTTTGCGAACCAGACTCGGTTTTCTCTGTTTTCTTTCCTGAGGGAAGGGAGTGGTCCCGTAGACTATCTCTCAGTGGCCGTGGGCTACTTTTCGTGGCCGTAGGCCATTTTGCCCATTTCGCCCATTTCGGGGCCCGGTTCCCGGTTTTCGGGACCGTCAGGCCGTGTGCCTCGGTTCGGGACCGCCCAACCATCTCCGATTTCTCCGGTTTTTGGCAAGTGCCTCTGTTTTATCATTATGAGGATCACTGAGGCCTCAGATGCCCACTTCGTGGCCGAACGCCACTTTCGGTGCTCATAGCCCTTTTTTTTTTCGGGACCCCGAACTGCGCGGTTTAGGCCCCGAGCTTTCATTTTGCATCGGTTTTTATTCATTCTTGGAAGGTACCTCTATTTTGTCATACTGAGGAACACTGGGGCCTCAGATGCCCACTTCGTGGCTGAACGCCATTTTCGGTGCCTGCAGCCTATTTTCGGGACCCCGAACCTCGCGGTTTGGCCCCCGAGCTTTCATTTTGCATCGGTTTTTGTTCATTTTCGGCTGCTACCTCTGTTTTATCATTCCAAGGAACACTGGGGCCTCAGATACCCACTTCGTGGCCGAACGCCACTTTCGGTGCCTGACCCCGAACCACGCGGTTTTGGTCCCCGAGCTTTCGTTTTGCATTAGTTTTTGTTCAATTTTGGCAGGTACCTCTGTTTTAGCACCAGGAAGATCACTGGGGGGTGGGATCCCAGCAATTGTCTCAGCAACCAGTTATCTGCTTGGTCAAAAGTGGTTCAGCACGAATCCGGGAAGGAGAAAAGTCTGCGCGGCTTCACCGAAACAAGCGGAACTCTTTGCACAAGAGGAATTAAAATATGAGGCCACCACCATTGGAAAGATTACTTCCGGGGCTTCATTTTTCACTCAAGAATCTCCTAAGTCCAAATCCGGGGGGAGGAGATATGGTTGGTTGAAGTCCGGTTGGACTGAATCTGCGCGGCTTTACGGAAACTGGCATAACTTTTTCTACAGGAGGAATTTTGATGCAAGGTTTGCGGCATTGGAAAGCTAACTTCCGGGGCTTCAATTTGGACACTTGAATGGAAATTTTTGGACTTCCCTAGCACCCACCAGCCAGTGGTCTTCTCGGCAGTTTTTTCTTTTTTTTATCTAGTTGGCCATCCACCCCTTTTGTGAAATGACGATTTTGCCCCTGTGAGTTGGCCGGCCCTATTCCTCTCTTTGAGTGTATTCCAGCTAGGCATTATTTGCCCTCAAAATATCTAGATTTGTGAAAAGATATTTAGAGTAAAATATCTAGATTTGGAAAGAGATATTTTGAGGGAAAACTTGGGTGTATTTTCCAACCCTTTTGGCCCTCCTTTTTGATCCCTTTTTTTTGGCCATATAAACCAGCTGCCGAACCTGGTTTTGGGAGAGAAAAAAATCCTTTAAGCCTTGCATATACATCTCCTCCATTCCTCTCTTCCAAAAAGCTTCAAACATCCAAGTCTTGGCACCATTTGTTCATCAACACCTAGCACCACCATCACCACTCCATTTCCACCACTTGGAGCTGATTTCCAGCAGCTAAAAGGGCAGCAAATTTGGTCCAAGAGGCAGCCAAGAAGTGTTCTTCAAGGGTAAGTTGCTATTTTCCCTTTTCTAGCTCTATTTTGTATCATTTTTCTACCCCCTTTGCTTGAGTTTTTGGGCTCCGACCATAACTTATTTTAGGCTTATTTTGAGCCCCTCTACAACATTGTAGAAGGGCTCAACCTCATTTGAGAGCCCCATGATGTATCTCTTTCAATATCCCCTTTTATGCCAATATCTTGCATGCTTTGTTTAGCTTATGATTGATCTGATTTCGAGCATGCAATAAACTGTGAGTGGGCCTATGTTGAGCCCCTCTTCAACATTGAAGAAGGGCTCCACCATGTTTGGCCCCTCTATCATGCACTTGCTTTGTAATTCTTCCAATTTACCGTAAAATTGCATGATTTATTTGGCCTATTTGTGATCTGATTTTGAGCATTCTATGAACTGAGATTGACCTTATTTTAGGTCCCTCTACAACATTGTAGAAGGGACCAATCTTGTTTGGTGCCTCCATGCATGGCTTCTCTTTATACCTCTCTTTGACCCCATTTTGCATGCCTCTTTGAGCTTATTTGGCTTCTGTTTTCAGCCTTCATCAGGCTTGAAAAGAGCCTTATTTTGGTCCATTCTTCATGTTTTGTTAAGGGCCTTAAGCCATTTGGTGATTCTATCATGTACTTCATGTTATATCCTTCATATTCTCCGTAAAATTGCATGATTTTTTAGGCCATTCTAGCTTCTGTTTTCAGCCTTCATCAGGCTTAGAAAGTGTCTTAAAATGACCCATTCTTCATGTTTTGTTAAGGGTCCAAGGTTGATTGGTGCATGCTTTTGGTACCTCATGTTATAGCCTTTGTTGGCTCATTATTTTGCATGCTATGTTTAGCCTATCTACATACTGAATTGGGGGATGTCATCTCTTGGAAATGTGCATATTTTTGGCCCCTCTTTAATTTTGTAAAACTGTGTTTTTCATTTTGAGCATTGTATATACCACTTGCTTTGTAATTCCCCTCTTTTCCCCCATTTTTGCAAGCTATTTTTACCATACTTGTGGTTGTTATTTATCCATGATTTGTACTGGAAAAATGCCATATTTGGGACTGCCTTGCTACTGTTTTTGCTGTCATGTATCAATTTTGCATGTTTAGTATAGCTGTAGGCCATTTCGGGGGCTTAATATCGCATTTCGGGATGATTTCATGCATTGGTTGTCATTTCGTATCATTTCGGGACTGTTTTCCCCTTCATTTAGGTGCTGAAATTCGGTTTGCATGCTTGCATATCATTTCCCGTGCCATTTCATGCCTTCGGGCCATGCCTCGGTTTGCGTGCCCGTGGGCACGCATTTCGAGGCATCTCATTTTCATCTCTCGGCATCTTATGTGAGTGCGGCTGAGGCCCTCTCATGTAAGTGTAAGCCCAATTTGCATTTTCATGCCATTTCTTGATTCTATATCATCGCCTCGGTTTGCGTGCCTGCGTGCACGCATTTCGAGGCATCTCATTTTCATCTCTCGGCAGCTTATGTGAGTGCGGCTGAGGCCCTCTCATGTTGGCGTAAGCCCATCATTGCATTCCGTATGCCATTTTATGCATTCCTCGATTTGCGTGCCCGTGTGCACGCATTTCGAGACACTTCGGTTTTATCCGATTTTCATTCCATCACATCATCGCCTCGGTTTGCGTGCCCGTGTGCATGCATTTCGAGGCACTTCGGTTTTATCCGATTTTCATTCCATCACATCATCGCCTCGGTTTGCGTGCCCGTGTGCACGCATTTCGAGGCACTTTGGTTTTATCCGATTTGCATTTCGCATCATCGCCTCGGTTTGCGTGCCCGTGTACACGCATTTCGAGGCACTTTGGTTTTATCCGATTTTCATTCCATCACATCATCGCCTCGGTTTGCGTGCCCGTGTGCACGCATTTCGAGGCACTTCGATTTTATCCGATTCGCATTTCGCATCATCGCCTCGGTTTGCGTGCCCGTGTGCACGCATTTCGAGGCACTTCAGTTTTATCCGATTTCCATTTCATCATCGCCTCGGTTTGCGTACCCGTGTGCACGCATTTCGAGACACTTCGATTTTATCCAATTTACATCTCACATCATGGCCTCGGTTTGCGTGCCCGTGTGCACGCATTTCGAGGCATCTTCATTTTCATCCGCATTGTGCATACTAGGTTGTATCTTAGTTGCATTTCATGCATATCATGCATATTGCACGGGAAATGAGGCGCGTTTTGTACTCCGAGTAACGGAACGGGTCTCAATCCCCAAGTCACCGACACTCCGGATTACCCATGATGGAGTTAGGTTTTGTCGTAGCATTCATGTGCATTCATCCTATATTGAGTTGTGCAATTCGGCTCCTCGGCCATCATGCATCGATGTGCATGATTGGTGGCACGAGGATCGAGGCATGCATATATTTGTGAAATACATTGCTATGCCCCTTTCCTGCTCTCTGTTGCAGCAAAATGAAGAATCAGCAACTTTTCGGAATCTGGCACGCATTTCGAGGAACATTGCAAACAGAGGCTAATTGGGGCATCCCAGTGGATTTCCGCGCAAGGCAGCCCAACATGCATCATTCATCAGAAGCAAGGCAGTCCTTGGCTTGCATGCCAGTTTTTACTGTTTTCTTATTTAATTTGTTAATTAATTAGGAATATGTATTATTTCAGACGGTATTATTCTTTTATTCGGACTGTATATTCATTCGGACCCTCTGCGCGAGGGCACAACTGTAATAAGGGTGTGTGAGTGTGATGTATGTCTTCCAATCCCACGTCTTTCCTCCCTTTTATTTATCTGCTTATGATGGTTAGATATAGGGCATATTTCAATTAGCATACAGTATGACAGCATGTTTGCATCATTCATCTGTTTTGCACGCACCGAGCTCGGCGCATCATACAAACTGCATCGTATTTCAATTCCAAGTTGAATACTTGATAGCTGTAGCATCTCATATACCATATTTAGAATAGCCGAGCCTGCCATAGTTGCATTTTGCATGTGTTGCATTAGGCATTTCAGCATACTTAGGATCATGCATGATTTCTAATCAGCTTTCTGTTTTGGCTTGGAGTACTCGGTAAGTTTTATGCTTTAGCATCCTTGCATGCGTGTGAGTGTTGCCATAATAGCATGCTTGCCATGAGGCTAATTGTTTATGTGATATAACTGCCTGAATGCCTGTGGGTGGAGGTTGAGTTATTTGAATTGGAATAATTCATTGACTGTTTGTTTTAAGCCCACTAGATAGTGGCAACATCACTATTTTCTAAGCCCACTTGAGGGTGGCAAATCCGCATTTTAGCCTACCTGCGGGTAGCACCATCACACCATTTTCAAACAAACAAACATGAAATGTTTTGTTCCAATTCAGACGGCCCAGTCTATACTTGTTTGCTGCGAGCATCACATAGTAACCTAGGCTAATAACCGGAATAAGAGCATACAATGTTTTCAAAAGCAGATATCATGGTTAGTAGAGGCCGGTCTTTGACCGGGCGAGCGGGGGTGCTCACGATGTGACCTTCCCCAATCGTACCCAAGTTCCCGAGCCGAGGCAACTTTGGTGATGACGGACACGTGGCCTTTGGCACCGAGTTAGGGTTTCCTAAATTTCCCATTTAAAAAATATTTAGGTGGCGACTCTGTATCTGGCAAAGCAGTCCATGTTTGGCACTTCTTTAAAAAAAAATCTGTTTTCAAAACGATTTGCCGGATTTGGACTCTTTGGTTCAAGATTTAGAACCGTGGCACGAATCGAGTCCGAACTGTAGCGAGGTCCCTCGCGGGCTTGTTACAGGTAGGAAGAACCCCAATACTGATGCAGCAGTCACAAAATTATGACTTGTCCCCTCCAGGATACAACAGCCCGACCACTTGTCGTATGGTTCAGGCCAACTCTACACAAGATGGTGAACCTAAAGCTCCACTAATAAAAACACCCGTCTTTGCTAGTAATCTCTCTTGTATAGAAAATAGTTGGTGTGTTAGTGTAGAAAAGAGTAGATGAGAGGGACTATTTATAGGCCATTAGGACCTTACAAATTACACCAAAAATTAATGACCATTAAACAAGAAAATGGTTACACCAAAATAATGACCATTAACTAAGAAAATGGTTACACCAAAATAATGACCATTAACTAAGAAAATGGTTGCACCAAAATAATGACCATTAACTAAGAAAAAATGGTTACACCAAAATAATAAATAAAAGATATTAAAATGGTCCAACAATCCCCCACTCATTTTAATATCAACAAGGATAAAAGAGATTACCAAACAAAGATAGATTAGTATGCATCATGAAGGTGTGCTCTGCATTGAACCTTCATTAGTGAAACAACAACCTCTACTCCAGAGTCAGTAGTTGTCTCAGACTTGAACTATGACTGCTTATGAGAAATAAAGAATTACTGCTCACACATAATAATCCAGGTGTTGACATGAGCTTTAATAGCTAGCACATTACGGCCTTGTGCTAATCCCAGTTTTCATGAGCATATTTGAGAATAAGCCTTGTTCTTATAGAAAGCGGCCCCACTTTTATGCTTACATAGGTGAAATTTGTCAAGGATGTTCCTATAATTTATACACCCCACTCAACAAGAGCTACAGAATTTCATTAAGAGTATAAAAACTCAACCCTCTAACATTACGGGACAAATGCACTTACATCATAAGGATGGATAACAAAATATTAAAGAGTGCATTTTTTACAACCACCATATGATTCGTTTTTCCCATTGAACCTAGTTACAGGATCTCTGGTTCCTAGGTTGGGTATCCTCATACATGGTTTATGATTTTATAGGCTTCAAACCCATCCCCCTTGATGTATTCCAGACCCTATCTCTCGCCAAGGCCTTGGTTAACGGATCCGCAAGATTATCACAAGATCTTACATAATTCACAGTTATGATGCCATTACTCAAATAGGATCTCACATTACTGTGTTTCCTTCGAATGGGTCTGGTTTTGCCATTATAAAAATGATTGTTCACTCTACCAATAGCAGCAGTGCTATCATAATGAATTAACATAGGAGGAATTGATTTTTCTCAAAAAGGAATTTTATGTAACAAATCTCTCAACCAATTCGCTTCCTCACATGCCGAAGCTAACACTATAAGTTCAGCTTCCATTGTAGAATTAGCAATTATCGTCTGTTTTTTAGACTTCCAACATATAGCACCACCACCCAAGGTAAAAATAAAACCCGAGGTAGAAAGAGAATCACCTGACAAAGTGTTCCAATCGGCATCACTGTATCCCTCAAGTACCGCAGGATACTTGTTATAAAACAAACCATAATTTTTGGTTCCAGATAAATATCTCATAATTCTTCCCGTGGCTAGCCAATGATCTCGACTTGGCTTGCTAGTAAACCTGCTAAGTACTTCAACAGTATATGCAATGTCAGGTCTAGTACAGTCAGTAGCATATCTCAAACTACCAATCATGCTAGCATATTCCTTTTGATTAATTACTGCCTTTTCATTTGTTACTGCCTTTTCATTTGTTATAACAGACAAATGTATGCTTGCATCAAAAGGAGTAGCAACATGTTTACAGTCTAGAAAATTATATTTCTTTAACATTTTCTTAATATAATGCGACTGATCAAGAAAAATACCATCATTAGTCTTGGTAATTTTAATTCCCAAAATAAAATTGGCTTCACCAAGATCTTTCATATCAAAGTGGCTATTAAGCATATTTTTAGTCTCATTTATAATATGCAAATTAGAGCCAAAGATAAGTAGATCATCCACATATAGGCTAATAATCACATGTGCATTCTCACAAGTTTTATAATATATGCACTTATCACATTCATTCGTCTTATAGCCATTCTCAAGCATGCATGAATCAAATTTCTCATGCCACTGTTTAGGAGCTTGTTTTAAACCATAAAGGGATTTAGTTAGCTTACACGCCTTGCTTTCTTGGCCAGGCTCCACAATGCCTTCGGGTTGGTCCATGTAAATCTCCTCATTTAAATCTCCATTTAAAAATGCTATTTTTACATACATTTGATGAATTTTTAAACCATGAATTGCAGCCACTGCAATCAACAGTCTAATGGATATAACTCTAGTAACCGGAGAAAAAGTATCAAAGAAATCAAGATCAACTTGTTGCTTAAAACCTTTAGCGACAAGCCTCGCTTTATATTTATTTATAGTTCCATCCGGTTTAAGTTTTTTTACGAAGGACCCATTTACACCCAATAGTTTTACAACCTGGAGGTAAATCCACTAGCTTCCATGTTTTATTTGAAAGTAGTGAGTCTATCTCATCATTTACAGCCTCTCTCCAGAAAATAGCATCAGGTGATGATAAAGCTTCTTACACCGTAAGAGGAATTTCTTCCACGTTGTAAAGATAATAGTCAGGGCCAAAATCTTTTTCAACTCTAGCTCGTTTACTCCTCCTTGGTTGGATTTGAGAATTTTCTTGTTCTTGAAAAACTTGAGAAGGAGTAGAAGAGCTAGGCATGGATGAAATATTTTCAGAAATTATTTGACCCTCACTATTTCTAGATTTGAAAGAAAATTTATTTTCATGAAAAATAACATCACCTGATTCAAAAATAATATTATTTTCCATATCAAAAAATCTATAAGCTGTACTACGCAACGCATACCCAAGAAAAGCACAGGTGGTAGCTCGTTCACTCAATTTAGGTCGTTTAGGATCTGCAAGCCTCACAAAGGCTAAACAACCCCAAACCCTCAAATAACCTAAATTTGGTTTATGCCCCCGCCACAACTCATAAGGTACAATTTTAGTCATTTTGTGTGGCGCTCTATTTATCACATGGCAAGCTGTCAAAATAGCCTCACCCCAAAGATTTGAGGGAGCACCTGAATCAATAAGCATAGCATTCGTCAAGTCAATTAACGTTCTATTTTTTCTTTTAGCTACGCCATTAGATGGAGGTGAATATGGTGGAGTAGTCTCATGAATGATTCCCAAAGACTGAACAAAAGAGTTGAATCCAAGAGATTCATACTCTCAGCCTCTATCACTTCTAATTCTTTTAATCTTTTTACCGAATTGATTTTCCACTTCAAGAAGGAATTCTTTAAATTTCTCAAAAGCATCACTTTTATTTTTTAATAAATATACATTTGTGTATTTTGAAAAATCATCAATAAAAGTGATAAAATATCGGTTACCGCCCCAAGTTAAAATTCTTTCAAACTCACACAAATCAGTATGAAATAATTCTAGCAATTCGGTATTTTTTTCAACACTTTTATAAGGCCTCTTGGTAATTTTTGCTTTACTGCAAACTTCACATTTCTCAAAATTTTTTGTCACTTTAGGAATTAATCCTAAACTACTCATGATTCCCACATATTTACTGTTAATATGACACAAGCGAGTATGCCAGAAATTAATAGAAGACAACATGTAAACCGAATTGGTAGATGGTTTATTAATCTCAACACTCAATTTGAACATCCCATCACAAGCATAACCCTTACCCACAAAAATACCCTTCTTGGTTATCACATATTGATCAGATTCCATAGTTTGCTTAAAACCAGCCTTATTCAACAAATAACTTGACATCAAATTCTTTCTCATGGACGGTGTATAAAGCACATCTTTTAAAGTAAGCACACGTTCAGAGGTGAACTTAAGGTCAACCTCACCACTCCCAAGTATCTTGGTTTGACTAGAGTCACCAAGCATAATTGTTTTCTCATCATCAAAGGGAGTATACACCTTGAACCAAGCTTGATCATAACAAACATCTCTATTAGCACCAAAATCTGCCCACCAACCGTCCACATAATTAACCATGCAAATGTCTGTAATCATTGCCACAAATGGCTCCTCGATAATGTTAGCCTTTGGGGCAGGTGCACGTTTTCGGAATTTGCAAGTTCGAGCAATATACCCACTTTTGCCACAGACAAAGCATGTAAAATTTTGTGGAGGTGATGGACCTTGGTTCTTATCTAGATTAATCCATTTATTGTGAGGTTTACCATAATTCTTCATATTCTTTTTATAAGACTTCAAATAAGCATTCTTGGAATTGTGACCTTTGGGTAAGTTATTATTTGCTGAAACAAAGTTTACCTTTGTGGTAGAATTGCCATTACCTGCTTGTGTTATTAATGCATCTTGGCCTCTAACTTCCTCTTCTACTTGAATGCGAGTGATCAACGCCTCTAAGGAAGTCTCCTTTTGTTTGTGGCGCATGCTCTTTTGGAATTCTCTCCAGGATGACAGTAGCTTGTCAACAAGTCCTGCAACTACCAAGTTGTCACCAATCTTGATGCCTTCAGATCTTACTTCTGCAACTATCATTTGGAAATCTTGTGCTTGCTCCACAACAGATTTTTCGTCTACCATTTGAAAGCGAAAAAAACGGCTAGCTGCATACTTTTTTGTTCTTGTCTCTTCAGTATCATACTTTGTCTGTAAAGCTTTCCAAATTTTCTTTGCGGAAGTGTAAGTAGTGTCATAGTAATCATAAAATTGATCAGCAAGGCAGTTTAAGAGATAAAAGCGACATTTATACTCATCTGTATTATAGAAAACCACTTTTGCTTCATGTGCCTCGTAGTCTTCATCATTCATCTCCTCGATTGGGATTTTGTTTGGATTCTTTTCGGTAAGAACATATGCAACTTTCAAAAGGCTAAGGTAAAAAAGAACTTTTCCTTTCCACCTCTTAAAATGAACTCCTTTGAACTTGAAAGGCTTGTTGAGATCTCCAATTCCATCATTGGTTTTTTCTGTTACTTGTTCCATGTTTGATCTCCTTAAAATTGTTGGTGAAAATACCAGAAAAAATTATATTGTATTGATAAATTATGCAAAGAAAATGAGATACAAATAGATCAGGCTGAGGCACGGATATCTCGTTTTCTTTAAGGAGATCAAGCCCACTGCGATAGGAAGAACCCCAATACCGATGCAGCAGTCACAAAATTATGACTTGTCCCCTTCAGGATACAACAGCCCGACCACTTGTCGTATGGTTCAGGCCAACTCTGCACAAGATGGTGAACCTAAAGCTCCACCAATAAAAACACCCTTTTTTGCTAGTAATCTCTCTTGTATAGAAAATAGTTGGTGTGTGTTGGTATAGAAAAGAGTAGATGAGAGGGACTATTTATAGGTCATTAGGACCTTACAAATTACACCAAAAATTAATGACCATTAAACAAGAAAATGGTTACACCAAAATAATGACCATTAACTAAGAAAATGGTTACACCAAAATAATGACCATTAACTAAGAAAAAATGGTTACACCAAAATAATAAATAAAAGATATTAAAATGGTCCAATAAGTTCTTACTAAGTCACGTGATTTTTTTTGTCAACAGGAAAAGAAGTTGGAAGAAGAGGATGAAGCACTCATAAAATCATTATTTGGAGTGAGTATATCAGTGTCAAACTACTGCTACTTTGCTATATTGCTGCCTCTATTTTCTGGTAGTTTGTACTCATGAGATTTACTTGGTGTCAAAATGTATCTAATGAATGGTTTGAATGGTTTGATCAATATGTATCTAATGAATGGTTTGAACAATGACAAGAGGATAAAAAAGGATGAAGATTTTAAGAGATATAAATTGGCGAATAAGGAGGTTAAAAGGATTTGATGAGTCTATTGTTCAATTGGTTAGTGTTCTGTTTCATGATACTCAAGAATAGAATTAATTGTGGAAACTGATGGAAATTTAAGGAGTATTGTAAGTGCGTTGAGATTCATGGATACATGGTTGAAACTTGCATAGTATTCTCAGATTATGATTAAGCAACTCAACTGTGCTCTTAGCCTATTGTGTTTTCTAAATTGACCCTTTGGTTGTTGGAAAATTGCAGTGGTAGTGAGTGATATACTTTCTTGCTTCTATTCCAAGCATGGAGTCTTTTAGAAGTCATAAAGTTTAACAACTGTGAATAGTCTTTTTGTTGTCACAACTTTGTATGCTGTGAAGGAAATAATGACATAATCTGCAAATGACATTAAGTTGTGGCTTATGATTATAGAATTTTAGAGTAGTCGATGTGAAAATTTCCTTGCATATACTTTCTAATTTTTTTTTTTTGGGAGGGGGGGGGGTGAGAATCGTTAGAGATTATGTTAAAGTAGAAGACTAATTGAAGAGAGAAAAGGAAGAGATCTTATGGAATAACTCATGAAGTCTAGTCTCAATGAACTGTGAAGCGACTGAAAACTAACTTCACAAAATCAGGGTAGTGAGATTCAGATGTCCTCCAGTTTTGATTCTCTTCTTTTGTTAAGGACTCTCCCTCTTGGCCAATCTTGGTAACTGTTTGATGGAGCACTCAAATGTGGTTGCTAGATCAGTAGCTTATAGCAGATGCTTTGCATTCTCCACGGGTCTTTTTTTTTTTTTTTGGATCCATATGATGACATTTGAACTTTGTTCTTTCATTATAAATATTTAGTAACAAATCATTGGCTTCTAAGATGTGTTAAAGATCCCAATTCTTTTCTCTTTAGTTTCCCAAAACCAAAAAAAATTGGAAAGATAACTGATATTGTTCCCTTATGATGTATTTCAAATTGCATTCATTCGTTATTTGCCCAGAATGTATAAGGGTGAATCTCATTAATTTTCCAAAACCAAAATCTTTGGAAAAGATAATTGATATTGTTCACTTGTGATTTATTTCAAATTCTACTCATTCACAATTTCCCAAAAATGTATGAGGGCATAATCGGCATATTTGCACTTCCTTAGGTTTGTTCCAAGAGGAAAGCATAATTCAAAAATGAGATTTGATTGTTGAGGTCATTTTGTTTGCTATGTTGTGACTTTTGTGATTGTTTTGTTTATTTTCAGGTGATTCATTTTTCTCAATCCTTTTTCAAATCTGATACAGGGTCAGTTTCAGATGATTACTTGGAATACATGTTGTTACAGTTCCCTACCAATGTTATTGGATGGATCTGTCATACTTTGTATATTAACCTCTATTTGATGAATAAAGGGTTGTAGTTACAACATTAGAAAGAATTATGTTTTTAATAAGTCCGTTTTGAGTAGTGTATAAAAATTTGATTCTTCCAAAAGAGCATTTGGAGCTTGCTTAACCACAAATTAACATAGTTATGGAACTCCACGACTAAAATACCTGTTGTATATAGATCTAGAGGTTTACATTTTGTTGTGTAGCATATAGCTCAGTCTAGGATATATCTACACCTTTATGTGTACAAACATAATATATGCGTACATGCCAATTAATTGAAGGATGATGAACTTTTGTATAGATACTAGAAGGCTGACATTTCTTTGAAGGTGTCATAACTTATTTCCATTGCTTAATTTTCTCAGAGATGCATCTGTTCTCATTGTAGATTGAGATGTTTAATTATCCATGTAAGATTTGATGACTAACAAAAAAAATGTTGTATTTGATGTTGTTGGGAGTTAGAGCCAGATTTCAGATATAATTTTTATGTTTTTTTGTATTTGATGCTATAGTAGTTAAATTTTTATTTTTGTATTTGATTGAGATGTTTAATTATCCATGTGGGATTTGATGACTAACAAAAAAAATGTTGTATTTGATGCTATAGTAGTTAAATTTTTATGTTTTTTTGTAATTAACATTAACACATAATTATATTGTCATTTACTATTTTTATTTTTCAGATATTTCCCATATAGGAGTGTACTTCTTGTGGAACGTATGCCTGTGGAGAATATGACTAACTTTTGTTTTTGTTATCTACGAAGAATGATGAGAAAAATATTTAATTTTGATTTATGTTATTTTGAATTATGAACAAAATCATGTATTTAAACATTATATATGTATTATGGAATATTATGTAGTGGGATAATTTTGTTGATGTGTAATTATGAATGGAAGAATATTTTATTATGGAGAAATTGTTATTTTTATACAGGAATTTTTATATTATTATGCAATTATTATGGAGAAATTTTAATATTTTTAATAATTTTATCGCATGATGTTTTTTTTCTTTTTTCTGACGGCGTTACACCGTTCGCAAAAAATAAAAAATTTTCATATTTTTATTGATTTTGTTACAGGTTTTACTTTTTGCAACGGCACTAAACTGTCGCAAAAAATAGAAATTTTATTATTTAAAATAGAAATTTTATTATTTTTTTAATACTTTTTGCGATGGCAGTACACTGTCGCAAAAATAGAAATTTTCATATTTTTAATACTTTTTGCGACGGCACCACACAGTCGCAAAAACAGTGTTCTTGCTGTTGCAAAAAAAAGATTATTCGCGACGGCATTTTTTGCCGTCTCAAATAACATTTTTAGCGACAGTAAAACAGTACCGTCGCAAAAAGTCAAGAAATTTCAAACATTATTAGCGACTGCAAAATGCCGTCGCAAAACATTAGCGACGGCACTGTGCCGTCGCAAAAACTCTTTTGCAACGCCCCAGTTGCGACTTCTCTCTTGCCGTCACAAAAAGTCATTTGCTATCACAAAATTTTTTTTGTAATGGCATTAGGAGTATTAGCGACGGCATTTTACCGTCGCAAAAAGCTAAAATTTTAGTAGTGGGATACAAAATTTACTATGTCAGTGTGGCGGATAGTATTGGCCTGCTCTCTATATACGTTACTTTACGTACTTTGATTACTGTGACCAACTTCATTAACGTTATGCCTTTATATTCATAGTCACCTTTATTATTGGCGAACAACTTCATGTTCTTGCTCGGCAACATGATATGCTACTCCACTATGAGTTTAATTTTATCTACAATTATGTCCGGTTATAATGAGATAAAATGAAATAGTATAAGTGTAATTATTTTTAAACGTTAAATTTAAATAAATGACAGCAGTTGACAAAGAAGTTAGTCATAATTATTTTAATTCATAACAAACACTAATGTCTCACAATCAAGACTGATTTTGGTCGTAAATAAAATCATCGCATTACCTTATAATCAACATTTGCCTTATTATAACCAAAACGCCCTAGCTTCATAACTAAGCGAAGATTGTAAAATTTGATACACTTGGACTATAAACAAATTAAGCAGAGGGGAGCTTTGCAAGGTTCGAACTTGACTCGTTAATATTAATCAAGTTCAAAATATAAATAATATATTTAATTTATTATTTAAATAAAGATAAATGAATTAAACGAACTCGAATAGAGCTCTTACCAAGCAGAGTTGAGTCCAGCTAAGCTCTCGAACAATTCAGTTGGTTTGTAATCTTAGATATACCTCTTACCTTGCATCATTTCAAGTTATACCAAATTTCAGTTTAATTTAAAATTAACACCATTTTTGGTCATGACATATGATAATGAGAGAGTACCATAGAATTGGTCATTCCTGTGTAATCTAATATGGGCGGGAGGTACTAGGGCCCAATTAGTGTAGAGTGGGCTTTGTTGTGGGCCAGAAATTGAATTTAGTAATTTTTGGCCCATACAATGTAATGCTTTCATTAAGTATGGCTCACACTATTTCATAGAATTGCATATCTTTTACAAATAAAGAGTTATTATATATATATATATTATTTTTTTTTATGTGAATTTGTATAATAGTCATCGTGTATATATACAGGACTCATTATAATGACAAGCTCTATTTTTATTTATTTATTTATTGTGTGAATATATTAGACATGCATGATCTTTGTAATGAAAATCCACTTAAAAAATGAAAAAAAGTAAAAATAGTATAAGTCATCTAGTAACAAACATTATTTTGTTTATAAATATTGAGTAATATCTTAAAACTCCTTTTCACTATTGGATCAAAGATCTAATCATCATTACAAATCATAAGATGGTAGTTAAATTTTTTCAAAATTGACAGTATTAATTATATTTTGTTTTTACAAATCATTTAATTTAATTTTTAAATTTTTTTTCCAAAGAGTTGAAAAGAGTAGATTTTTGCATATTTGAGAACCCTGCTCCACTTTAACTCTGAAAGTGGACTCCAACCTTTATAAAATTTTCTTAATGATTGATGTGTTATGCAATAGGGTGTTTGGGCTAAAAGTCCAAAATTGAATTTCTTTTACTTAGAGGTCCATGCGCTAAACAATAATGTCCATAAGGACAAGCTATCGCCAAATGACCAAAATACCCTCCACCACTTATGTCCTCTCTCACGCATTTTATTTCTTTCTATTTCAGATCTCACGCATTTTGTTTTAGCTCTCACCTTCCCTCTCTCTCTATCATTATCTCCTTCTCTTCTCCCTATCTTTCTCACTATTTCTCTCACCAACCACCCAAATGATCTAATCGTTGTCGCCGTTCCCAATGACATCGACGTCTTCCAACACGCCATTGTTGGACTAGATCTGGAAATCGCCAGCAAAAATCACCTCCGGTCGAAGCTGAGTCGAGACAGATGTGAAGAGGGATCTGGATTTGGATGGCGGATCTGGATTAGACTTCATCGGAGCAGCTTTAAAGGCTATGGAGAGAGTCAAAACATTCAATATTGGTTCAGATCACAGCCAAACATTCAATATCAGTTCAAATCAGCGGTAGTGAGATCGGTTAGAGTGAACAGATCGGATTTCGCGGTGGTGGTTAGTCGGCAGATCGATTGTTTATTTGGATTAGGTTTCCAAATATCATAAATGTAGGATTTAGCAAGTTTGATTAGGTGACTTTGTGTTTTTCATCATTTATTAAGGTTGCATTATCTAACTTTGTTTTGTGTAGAAGTAATTAGCACTGGACTTTCACATCACACTACAAGAAATTGCATTTTTCACAACGTAACAAAATATGTTGCTAAAAGGGAAAACTCATTAGCAAAAAGTTTCGCCGACACATAGAGCTACGTCGCCAACTCGTAGGTAAAAGTGAGTCAGCAAAACTTTTTGCCGACTAAATGATCATTGTGTTAGTAAAAGTAATGCCTTTAGCGACAAATATAGTCATCGATAAAAGTTTTCATCCATCGTCGACAATTTACCTTACGTCGGTAAAAGTAGTTCAAATATAATGATTGTGTGACACTTTTCCCGATACAAATTTGCATGGGCAAAAAATATACTTTTAGCAACAAAATATGAGTCGGCAAAAGTAAACTTTTGGCAACACATTTACGTCGGTAAATGTTGCCATTTGTCAACGATTTGTTTTGTCGAGAAAGCTTTACTTTTGGCAATGAAAAATTTGCATTGGCAAAAAATACACTTCTAGCAATACAATATGAGTGGACAAAAGTAAACTTTTGGCAACACATTTACCGACAAGTTGTTTGTCGAGAAAACTTTATTTTTTGGTAACAACAAATTTGCATCGACAAAAATAATTGAAAATAATTTATATTTTTTATAAGATTTATAGATTTACAAGAGGCATCCCTCAGGCACAACAAAGCTATCAACAACAAAACACAAGAAAACAAAAGCTAAATAAGGCACTAGAGCCTAACAACTAAACAACCAGCATCCAAAAATAGCCAGAGGCATGCACCAAAAAAAAAAAAAAAAATTGCTACAGAATTGGAATAACAACAGTATATCAGTATCTAGATAGTTTGTACAGTAGCAATAGCATAGCAGGCCAAAAGCATATCAGCACAGACGTATAGCAATACAACAACACACCAACACACAACATCACTACAACAAGACTTGTAAAACTCTCAAACTTCTTACTAAATGACCCACTTTTATCGACTAGGTCCATTATTTGCTGTCTGCAAAGCAAATTTACAAGGCAAGAAAACTTCATCATCAGTCTGTTGAAAAATACTGTCAATTGCAGTTGCAGGTAATGGTACTTGTTTGCATAGAAAGCTTAGTAGAGAGGATTCATTAAAATCCAACATTTAAATCAGAAATTAAAAGAAAAGAAAACTAGATAAAGGATGATTATCACAACCTAGAAAAATTCGGCCCCGGAGTTTAATCTTCAAGATTGCTATTGAGAGGGAAGTTGCATCCTTTTGTGGAAATATGCAATAATATACGCATCAATACAAGAAAGGCATTTTCATCTTTAAGGATAAGTTAATACACACAAAGCGATGTTGATTATAAATAAATGCTACCATGGAGTACTTCAAACAATAAATGTTTACACACCAAGAGGCTAAATAATAGATTTTGTCCAAATAAAAAACAAATCTCTTTTGTTGGTTATGCTTTGATGACAAGACATCTAACAATACTCCTTTCACACGAGGGATAGTAAAGTTGATGCAGAGTTACCGGTGTGCCATGTGGATGGTGAGTTTATCAAAATCAAATGGCTAATGTCATCAATTTTCCTTCACATGACATGTGAAAGGGCTTCAAGAAGCAATATTCTTTTCATAAGAACTAAAAAAAACATGTTTTGGCTCTTAAACCCCTTATTCAAATGTATTTGATCTATCAAACACATTCTAATCTCTACATTGATCATATGATGAGTGGAATCAGTTGCTAGTATTCGTCAGGAAAAAAATAAATAGAGTGGTATGAGACTCTTTTAGTTATACCCTGGAATCAAATTAACTATGTTGAAGATGTGTCCAATAATATAATAATATGCCTAGTGCATTTTACCTTGTATATAGAAAATAAGCAGACATAAAACAACCATTCCTGATATTGGTTTTCACAAAAATTAGTCTGGAAAAATAATAAACTCACCTTGTACCACGAAAAAGTGGATGGAATTGCATCAAGAATCAGATCAGTCCATCGCTCTGTTTCATTTTCGTCAATGGTATAAATTTTCATGAACTTACCCTTGAGCCCAACTTGAAGCAAAAGTAAAACTATTCAGGACATAAATAATCAAGTAAGAGGGCCTGACCATGCTTATGATGACATAAAGTTACCCCTCTTTACAAAAGCTAAAGTCAAGATATGAGAACAAATGGGAGGTTAGTAATTGTTATCGGGTAAAGTCATAATGGTATTTTCTGGAGCTAAGGCACATGAAGTTCATCATCTATAGCCCCGTGTAAATGAAAATTAAAGGCATGACAAATGCAGTGTAAACACTAAATTGATATGGTATGAAAGTGGAGTGAGTAAGTTTTAATATGGTCTGCAGGATTAACAAAAAAGAGATCTGACCTTTGCCACAAGGATGCATTTGAAACCTGCTTTTCAAATCTAGGACAGGTTAAGAAACTTAATTATGTTTGCAATTATTTTATTTATTTATTTTCTTTTGTGAAGGGGTAGTGTTACTGAAAGTTTCTAGGTTTAGGGTTCTATTCAACGCTCACAACGTTGGCCAAGATGTCACAAAATCAGCCTAATTGCATTGTTCTTTGCATTTGACATGACAATATTGCAACATGATAAAGAGAAAATGCAAGATTATCATGATTAGCAAGATAAGACTTGATATTGGTCCATATATCACAATACGGTAAATACTGCAATGTGTCTTGGAAGATGCTTCAGTCTTATTCCTGCATATTTATCATTTCCAGTAAGTCACTAAAACCTATTTTAAAAGGTTCATTCTTTAGCAAACTGGAAGTCAACATGGAAACAAACATGCGTGCTGATAAAAACTTACATTTACTAATTCATTGAAAATCAACTAAAAAGATACTTTATCCATACATGTATCTAATAGACTGATTGCATATTGGAAAATTTTGCTGAATCCATGTTTAGATCAAAATGCAGAACAAAAAACTGAGATAATATAATAAGAAAAGAAGTACCTGATAGGTCCATAATGAGTTAGAGAGGTCAATATCCCCATTTCTAAACCCGGTAAGCTTAATTGGACATTTAAATCCTGCCCCGTCTTTCTCATGGAAAGCACCATAATTTTGTATAATAAATGAAAGAGTATGAACAAAAAGATGGAATTAGTGTCTCTCGGAGGACCATATCACTGCAAAAAAAAATGCATCAAGTAATTTCTAATTCATGAAAAGAGATAAGACTCTGAAGAGAATTTCCCCAGCAATAAGCATATAACCAGCTCAAGCTAATGACAATAAGCAGGGCAGAGCTACGTGTCCCTGAGTGGGGTCAGGAAACCCCACTAAAATTGTAAAATCATTTTGGGTAACTCAATATTCTTTCCATTTTTTGACCTTTTAAAATAACCATACGAAGTTCTTTTAATAAGGAGAGGGTCAATTTTGTGACCAACATCACTTATGCTTCTATTTTGGCTCCAGGAGAATTTTTGTGAATCATCTTGTAGACATTTCTTTTACTTCAAATTACTCATGCCATGCCATAAGAGCAATAATTGTTAGCACAAGTTTACATATTTGTGGCGTTCTCTTTTGGGTTTTAATCTATTCAATTTTTTGTTTATTTGGGAAAAAGTAATATCGTGTAGACTCAAATGTTTAGTTTCTATTTCTAGTAAATCAAATTGGTGGTTATGGTTCAAGATTTTAGTTTGATTATTGTGAATTGTGATGAAGATGTTGGTATACTTCATATAATTAGACAATTGGATAATCAATTGGTTGTTGCCTGACTCTACGAAAGAAAAATCCTGGATCCACCCGTAATGATTAGATAGTATACTTTTCGGAAAGAAGCAAATGAAAGAATCTGGTCAAACCCAACAAAATACAAAATTAGAGTTGACATTTCTAAATATGTAACCAGACAGGTACATGCAGGTAGACCGCCCGAATTCGCTCCGTGCGCGAGGGCGCGAATTGGGTTCATAACTACTATAGTTTGGACTCCTGTCACGGTTCTGAATCTAATCTCACAAATTGTAATGTAAGATTGATAAATCACCAAAGAGTCTAAATCCGACAATTGGTTTTGAAAAATCAATTTTGAATCAAAAGCGCCAAACATGGACTGCTTTGCTAGATTTCAGAGTCGTCACCTAAATATTTTATTTTGGGAAATTTAGGAAATCCTGACTCGTGCCTAAGGCCACGTGTCCGTCATCACCAAAGTTGCCTCGGCTCGGGAACTTGGGTACGAGGGGGGAAGGTCATGAAATGAGCATCCCTGCTTGCCCGATCAAAGGATCGGCCTCTACTAAACATGATATGTTATTTTGAAAACATATGTATTCTTATTCAGGTTTATTAGCTAACTTTACTATGTGATGCGCACAGTATACAAGTATAGACGCAATCACGCAGATTGGAACAAAACAACTCATATTTGTTTTTGAAAATGGTTTGAAAGTGCTACTCGCAAGTAGGCTAAAGCGTGGATTTGCCACCCTCAAGTGGGCTTAGAAAAACATGATTTTGCCGCTTCAAGTGGGCTTAAAACTCACAAGCATCGAGTTGTTCCAATTCAGGCAATCAAGCATT
Organism: Camellia granthamiana; assembly: GCA_036172215.1. NCBI lineage: Eukaryota > Viridiplantae > Streptophyta > Magnoliopsida > Ericales > Theaceae > Camellia > Camellia granthamiana. Next base: position 122,090,367 of record CM069911.1, on the reverse strand, counting down.
CATCCACAGGCATTCATACAGTTTATCAAATAAGCACATAGCCTCATGGCAACACTCACACTCATGCAAGGATGCTAAAGCATAAACACTTACAGTGTATTTCGAGCCAAAACAGAAAACTAGTTAGAAATATGCATGAATCCTAACTATGTTAAATGCCTAATGTAACACATGCAAAATGCAACTAAATAGGCTCGGCTATCTAATCATGGCAATGAATGCAACACTTGATACATGTATTCAAATAGGAATTGAAATACAATGCAACTTGACTGATGCGCCGAGCTTGGTGCATGCAAGACAAATGAATGATGCACACATGCAAAGCATAAGGTTTGCTAATCGAGACGTGCCCTAAACTAACCATCAAAAGCTGGTAAATAAAAGGGAGAAAGACGTAGGGTTGGAAGACATTCACACACACATGCACGCTTATTACAACATTTGCCCTCTCAACGGAGGGTCCGAATGAAATGAAAGCTAACTAGCTATGCTAATTAATCTAAGTATTACAAATCACAACTAATTAACTAACTAGTTAACTAATTACAAACACAAATGAATAGCTAAGCGCATTAACTATTTAAGTATAGAACCCAACGAATTGACTAGCTAAGTAAAGTAGTTAAAAGGCCTTGAGGACGAGGGATGCATGCATGCTCGGTCGGCTTCCTCCCGAAATCCCGTCGTCTTGCCATTGGTTACTTTTGTTTGCATTCGTTTTGATTCCTGAACACTAAACCAATTCCCAGACTGCTTCTGCTCGAGAACCAGAACCATTTTGAACCATCTTCAAGCTGGTGGATTGTCGGCTACTTAAGGAGGCTGTAGGCCACTTGCTTCTGCACACTCCAATTTTGCTGCAAACAGAGTACAAAAGGGGCAAGGCAAGGCATTTGTAGGGTATGTGTGTACAACCACCCTCCTTATCATTTCTCAAACTCAAAGGAGTGCGGTACTCGACTCTCGAGCCACCAACCGAGCATCGTAATGCACGATGGCTGAGAAGCCAAGTTTGTACAAGTTGATGAATGCACAAGTAACACACAAGACTCAAGAGGCCTCCACCCTATCATGCACAATCAAGGGTGTCGGTGACTAAGAAATGAGGCGCGTTTCATCACTATGAGTATGAAACGCCCCTCGTTTCTCGTGTTTGGATTAACGTCCGATCCAAACACATGCAATGCATCACAAACATGTTATCTTGGCATGTTTTACTTGGTTCAATTTTGTTTACACATTTTAAGCTTACCAATTAATCCTTTAATTGATTTGTCCAAATGTGATTGTCCTCTAATGGGAAAGATGGTCTAAACCATAAGTACCTTAAGCATGAAAGAAGCCTCATGCTTTTGGTTAGTAGAAGCCCTCAAGAGAAGGCTAAAACCATTAGGCATGAGAGCTTCAATTCCATGCTCAAGCCAACAAAGGGGCTCAAGACCTCTTTCAAAACAGATGAAGGAGTAAACAATGGAGTGCAATAGCATGTATTTCAGCACTGAAATGAGATGCTAAAGACTTTGAAATCATGCAAACAAACCATGGGATGCATGCTAAGGGCCAAGCTAGCAAAGAGAAATACACAAGAGGCATGCAATATCAAGCTTAAACAACCAAACTAGCCCAAAACATAGCTACAACATGGCAAATTAGTGGCAAGAACATGCTCAAACTAAGGCTCAAAAGAGTAGAAAATCATGCTCCTTTGGTAGTTCACAAATAAGGCACAACTTTCAAAAGCTCTCAAGGAGTGAAAGAAGTGAGAACATGACACATGTATATGCTCTGAAATTACATGCTAAATGATGCCAAAACATGCAACCATCACAAAAATAGCATGCTAAGGTGCTCAAAACTCAAGACTAGCTAAGGCACTTGCACCATAGCCATACAAAGCAATGCTCAAATGACCAAGATCACTCAAAACAGTCCTAAATCATGTCAAAATAATACCAAAACATGCATGGAGTATAGCTAACACATACTAGAATGAAAGGTCAAAACACCAAGTACTCTAGGCTAATGGGTGATGATTGCACTACAAGTACCAAAACCAAGCAAGCAGTGACTCCACCAACCAAAATTAGAGTTGTAACATGGCAAAATAAGACCAAAAACATGCTAAGATGGTAGCCCAAAAGCTTAGGCAAGCATGCATACAAATTAGCCCATGATCAAGACATAAGGCACAACTCTCCAAAAGTATTGAAAGAGTGAAACATGGGAGAGTATGACTACACTACATACACTGAAATCATGTGAGAAATGAGGCCAAAGCATGCAAACAACTCAAGTAAAGCATGCTGGAGACTTTGAAACTCAAAGCTAGTGAGCAAGATTGCACTACAGCTATACAAAGCAAGTCCCAAATGATCAAGACCACTCAAAACAGAGTTCAAGCATGCTAAAATATGAGCAAAAACATGCTAGAGTGTAGCCAAAATAAGCTAGAATAATAGGCCAAAATAGCAAGCATATTGAGCTAGTAAGCAAAATTTACACTACAAGTGTAAGAAGCATGTAAGAAGTGGCCAAGCCAGCCACAAAAAGAGCTAAAATAGGTTAAAAAAGTCACAAAAACATGCTTAGATCAAGTCAATGTATGGTAGAAAAACATGCTCAAGTATGAGGCCATCAACACAAGCAACCAAGACACAAGGAGAGGGGATGACCCCCTCATATTTGGGGCCTCAAAACTACATTTTTCAGTGGTTAAAAGTCCAAGAGAAGGTGATCTCAAAGGCCTTAAGAGATGGCACCAAGCAAAGCAAAACAAGCCACCAAGGGGGGTAGACCACCCCTAACTCAAACAAGGCCTCAAACAACCATCTTAAACACTTAAAAACAAAGCTTTTTGTAGTTGAAAGTTAAGCCTAAAACAACATGCAAAGGTGGCTAAACCAATGTACAAAAACAAGCTTAAAAAAGGAAATTACTCACCCTTGAAGCACAACTTCAAAAACAGTAACTTCTGAGGCAAAACTAGCTTTTTAAGTTCCAAAAACACCTCAAGAAACTTCAACTCCAATGTCAAGATGTTTGGCTAAGAGGTTATAGGCAAAATATGACAAAAACACTCACTTTCAAACACTATAAGGCACAATATAGAGAGAGAGGGAGAGAATTCTAGAGAGAGAGTCAAAATTTGTCTCTAAATTTTCTGACCCTCCTAAATGGGGGGAGAGACCCCCCATTATATAGAAAATGCAAGCCAAAGCTTCCTTGACAAGCTTAGAACTTGTTCTAATCCCTCCATATGGAGGATGTATTCTATGCCCACCAGTTGGCACAGCTGGCACCAAAAATATCTGCAAAAATAGAAAATGGCCGTATGCCACTTCAAGTGGCCGATCGGCCACTTCAACTAGCCTACTGGCCACTTAAAATGGCCCACAAAAGGAGAAAGTGGCCTACAACTTCAAAAAGTGGCCAACAGGCCCTCCCCTCCCTCTAGGCAAGGGGTAACAAGGTATGGTCCAAAAACAAACCAAAAAGAAGAGAGCTAAGAGGCCCTAAGACAAGGCACTCAGCCAAAAGCCCCGGAAACTAGCCTACGGGCCACTACAAGTGGCCTGCAAGAGGGAAAAGTAGCCTACAGCTACAAAAAGTGGCCTACAGGCCTCTCTCTCCCTCCAGGCAAAGACACCAAGGCATGGTCCAAAAGCAAACCAAAAAGAAAAGAGTTAAGAGGTGTAGACACCCCATTTTTGACCGTCCTCAAGACTTGGACGTCACCGTTGGAACACTCGGTGATTATCCATACTTGTGTTCGTTTGGCGTTCCCGGAGTTCTCGGCTCGCGCGCCTTGCCTCAGGACCTCCGAACTCGACCGTTTTGTGTCTGGTTTTGCACCAAACACTTGTGTTTTGCCTTGGAATGGCAGGGAATGCCTTGTGAGGCATCCCCACACACCACCGGCTGTGGCTAGAGGCCACCGGCTAGCTGGTGTTTCTATCGGCACTTTATTGTGCCGACCGGCACTAAGTTTGCCAAAATGGCACTCTTTGCCGGCCGGGCACTGTTCAGCTGCTTTATGAGATATTTTCTCATAGCTGTTCAGCCTTTTGCTCCCCTCCATACACGTGTATGGAGGGATGAGCTTGCTTGGTGGCTAAGCTTGTAAGCTTTTTGCCTATAAGAGAGAAGGCTCCTCCCTTTCCTCAAGGGTTACAAAATCCAAGAGCTTTAGACATTGTTAGAGAGTTAGAGCTCTGGTTTTTTTTAGGGTTAGAATAGATATACTTACTATCTCTCTCTTTCTCTTTATAATCTAGGTGTTTTGTGCCTTACTATTGCACTAAAACACCTAGTGTTCCACCTTTCTCTTGGTTCTGAGGTTCCAAAGGTTGGTTCTTGCTGTTTTTGGTTGATTTGAAGCTCAAAGAGGCCATCACTCCATCTTTGTTGAAGAAGGCTACAAGGGTGAGATACTAACTCCCTTTTCCCCCTTTTTTGCACCTTGTTTTTACCTAGTTTAAAACAGTTTTTGTGCTTAGTGATTAACACATAAAATCTCTGTTTTTAAGCCCTCTTTATTGTTCATTAAGAGTGTTTAGTGGTTTGGGTGAGTTTGACCACCCTTAGGCCTTGAAAAGGGCACTTTTTGTGCTATTTTGTGAGGGATCCGAGATTTTGGTGATAGGATCTCTTCACCACTGAAATCTTGAGGGATTTCAGTGGTGAAGAGCATGCCTTGAAGTCTCAAGAAGAAGAGGGTCACCCCCTCTCCTTGATGTCCTTGAAAAGGGCAAATTTTGCTTCCTTATGGAGCTTCATGCTTGAGTGTGTGTTGAGCATGTTTGACTTGTTTTTCATGCTTATATTGCCATGTTATAACATGATTTCAAGTTGGTTTTGGCCTCTTATACATACTTAGTATGGTTGCTTTGTAATGCCTTGTTATGCCTTAACGTGCCTAGGTTGTGTGCCTTCATTTCTAGCATGTTTTAGACTTGTGTTTGTGAAGCTTGTATGCTTATTTTGCCATGATCTAGCTCTGTCCATAGCCATTTGGGTCGATCTCATCATGCATTACATAGCTCCTTTGCATTTGGCTTGTTGGCCTTGAGAGTATGTGAGTGTAGCATGACTTGCTTGCTTCATTTTCAATGATTTGAAACCATCTAGCATGCTATTTCAGGCCTTATGATGTGCTTGTATGCTTGCCTTAGTGGTCTTGTTAATGCTTTGGGAGCATGTGTTGTATGCCCTTTGTTTTGACCATTGTGCATGCCTTCATGTTCAAACCTCTTAGATGCCATCTAAGTAGCTCTTTGGCCTTGCTTTAACATGCTAAGAACCTGTTTTTGGTTGTTTGATGCATGCCATATGTGTTTGTGCTAAGTGTGGTTTAATGCCCTATTGACTTGCTTTAAGCCTAGGCCATTTGCATGCTTTGTTTGGTATGCTTCATTGCATGATTTGGCATCATGTTTGACATGGATTTCAGAGCTTTTCATGCATGCTATTAGCCCATGTTTGTGCCTCTTAAGTGTGCATGAGAGTTGCTTTTGTATGCCTTGGGTTTGGACCTTAACAATTGCATGTGTGTGAGTTTGTTTAGTCTCCATTCCTAGGCACTTTGGCCACTGATTTTGGGCCCATTTGAGATGCCTAATTCATATCTAAGTCCATCATTCCATTGGTTTGCATGCTTGCCTTGTACGCCTACTTGCATGCTTACATAAGTGCCTCGCATTGTCCATATGGCATAGTAGATAACATGCTTAGGGCCTTGTTGCATTGGCATGCATGTTGGGCCTCTTGAAGTGAAGTATGATGGAGGTTTGGCACCTTTATTTGCTTGTTTGCATTGCATGCATTTGACATTGAAGTTACATTCTTGGTCCTTTGGGCCATCACGCATAGAAATGCGCGATTGGTGGTCCGAGGATCAAGGCACATGCCCCATTGAGCCATCAACATGATGTGGGATGTGTTTGGTGCATACATGCTTTGAATTGCCTTGCTATGCATAGCTTGTCCTCTGCTGCTGTGAGTTGCAGGATCTGCAGAACATTTTGTGCCGGCCGGCACTTTTTAATGCCGATCGGCAATGTTTTCCCAGCCGATGGAACAATTCAGTGCCGGTGGCCACATCCTTCAGCCGGTGGTTTTCTACCCCAGCCGGTGGTGATCTTCAGTGCCCAAGGAAGTATTCCTGAAGTTTTGGTAGTCTTCAGAAGAGGAAAGCAGGGAAAACAGAGGCAATCATGCATGGCAGTGCGATTCCGAGCCAGTCCCGAGCGCGTGCTGCATTTGGCCCTCATCCCGAGGCGATTTACCGTTTAATTAGATTAATTATTTTATTTAATTAATTTAATTGGTTTGTAATATTTAATTAGCTTGCGTAGTTAATTATTTATTCAATTCTGTATTTATTCGGTCCCTCCGAGAGAGGGCAAATATGTAATAAGTATGTGTGAGTGGATGTATGTCTTCCAACCCCCATTTCTTTCTCCCTTTTATTTACCTGCTTTGATGGTAGATTAGGGCACATTTAAATTAGCATACCTTATGCAATGCATGCGTGCATTCATGCATTTGTTTATATGCATTCGGGCTCGGCACATCATGCAAACTGCATCGTACTTTCAATTCCAAATTGATTACGTGATAGTTGTTGCATCTCATGTGCCATGTTTAGGGTTAGCCGAGCCTGTTTAGATTACACCCCTGTATGTGATGCATTAGTCATTTAACATGAACTAGGACATACATGTTTGCTAACTAGTTTATTGTTTTGGCGCGGAGTACGATGTAAGTATTTTATGCTTTAGCATACCACATGCGTGTGAGTGTTGTCATGACAGTATGCTTGCCATGCGGCTAAATGCTTATGTGTTATATACTGTTTGAATGCCTGTGGGTGGAGGTTGGATTGCGTGAGTTGGAACAATTCATTGAAATCCGCATTTTAGCCTACTTACGAGTAGCACAAAAAACCAACACGTTTTTCGAGACAAAACGGATATGCAATGTTTATTTCCAAATTAGGCAATTTAGTCTATACTTGTTTGCCGTGCGCATAACATAGTAATTCTAGGCTAATAATTGGAATAAGAACGCATAAAGTTTTCAAAAACGGATATCACGGTTAGTAGAGGCCGGTCTTCGGACCGGGCGAAAGGGGGTGCTCATAGCTGACCTTCCCCGATCGTACCCAAGCTCCCGAGCCAAGACCACTTTGGTGATGACGGACATGTGGCCTTCGGCAACCGAGTCAGGGTTTCCTAAATTTCCCATTTTAAATATTTAGGTGGCGACTCTGTAATCTGGCAAAGCAGTCCATGTTTGGCACTACTTTTCAAAAATCTGTTTTCTCAAACGATTTGCCGGATTTGGACTCTTTGGTTCAAGACTCAGAACCAACACAAATCGAGTCCGAACTGTAGTGACCCCAATATGAACGGAACGGGACTTAACCCTCCCGGGGCGTTCGGGGACGTCTACAGTTTCTGGCGACTCTGCTGGGGATTTTAGAGAGCTTGACTCGAACTCGTGATATCCTGTTTTGATTTCATTTATGTGTCTCTTTGCATTGCATGTGCATTGGTGCGCCTAGGACACCGTGTTGGCCATCTGCTATTCCTGAGCGGTTTGCTGGAGGCTTGTCTTGTCAAGGCATGTCCATAAGGCTGACCGGTTGCGGGCTCTGCCAGTATGGGAACACAAACCCCGGTTTTTACCGGGGCACCCTCTCTCGACCATTCGACCTAGTGCATATTCGGAATCCATAGTGACCATTCCAAACTAGGACAGGTTGCTTACCCGATGATAAGTTGTCTGAAACCGCTGTGTGCATAGTGAAACCCTAGCTCCTGACAAAATAGGACAGGAAACCCTACCCCAGTATAGGGGTGTTTTGGTTCTCATCTATCTGCTATGTGCTTTAGAGTGTAACTCTGCAGGGAACGTACATACCGGTTTGCGAGTTTGGGTACCCGGCCCGAGGGCACCAGTATCAGTATTGTTGAGAATTAGCCGTATCTGCGGGTATCAGTTCAGTTTTGATAAATGACTCCGGGGAATAGTGTTCAGTAGTAGAGCGCAGTTGTCCGGCTACACCTATGTTTGATCTGTTTGGGGCTGAAATACTGCTTGCTTTCCGTTTCAGTTCAGAGATTCAGTGAGTTGACCCAGAATAGTTAGCGTCTCCCCCTTTGCTGAGGCAGGACTGAACATGATGCAGAACTCTGAAGAGATTGTGGTCATGACGGCCGCGTTGAGTCAGGAAACCATCCCACAGAATGATGCTACCGTTGATATGGCGCATCCGCCCAGGTCGCCCGCTGCACACCCAATCTGGACCCCCCAATTCTATCAGGCTCGCGAGCCCACTACATTCGAGTTAATGGGGATGATAGGTGATCTTCAGAGGTCCGTGGCGGATCTCGCTTACGGAATGTCAGCCTTGCCACCGGTTGCACCGTATGCTGGAAATTTCGAACCCCAAGAACCCCCGCTATTGGGGCGGATTGTGATTGAGCTTAATCAGCCAGAGATGGCCTCCACATACAACAGTGATGCACCGATATCCACCCAAACTCTCAACCCGGCTGAGGCCAGAGGTAAAGACAAAGTGAAGGCAGACACCGATCCCATCGAACGACTGCTGTGGGCAGTAGAGGCTTTGAAAGCTGGGGGAATGAACAAGCAACATATATCCGCAGTTACGACAAAAGCTGTGGAGGATGCTTTCCCTACTCCGCCTGAGGGCAGTTCTAGTCAATCAGAAAATCGGGACAGGCCCCGTCATGCCAGGGTAGCTTCTCCCATTCCCAATCCTGCACCAGGGAAGAATCAGAAACTCAAAGCCGCACCCGCTGACCCGTTCGCTAGTTCATCTAGCAAGAGTGCTCAGGCCCCAAAATACCTGCCCCGGGGGCGCAGGGCCTTCCATCCTCTCTACATGCCTTTGTCTAGGGCACTTCTGATCTTGGCCAAAAAGGGGCATCTTACACCCCTCGATCCTAGGCCGCTCCCCAAACCCCTTCCAGCAGGCCATGATGCCACTCAGTACTGTGCGTACCATCAGCAGACCGGTCACAGTACCGACAATTGCTTCCGCCTCCGTCATGAGGTGCAGGATTTGATCGATAACAAGGTTATCCTCCCGCCTACCTCGGCCAAATCAGTCACTACAGAGTTCTTGGAATATGAGGACACAGATATCGAGGACACAGATACCGCGAGTATGTGATCAGAAGGCGAACCGCCTGCGGGCAGTAGTAGGAACATTTTTTATGCAGCGCTTGGCACGCATTTTTGAGCATCGACCAATACTAGTTTTGTAAATCCTGACTTGAGTATCGGGTCAGTCTTTTGTTTTGTCTTGAGCCTGTCTCATTGTTTGGAGACAGTCCTTTTGCTTAAGGGTCTGTCTAATTGTAATGAGTCAATCCCTCTTGTATAGAATACTGGGTGATTTCGGGGTTGTTGCCTCAAACACCGTTCTGTTTTGTACTTAGTTGTTTTTCCTTTTGAGTCTGTCTCAGTTGAGGAGCCGGTTGCAATCAGGGTTTTGGAATGAAACAGCTGCGGTTACTCTGTTTTTATGCTTGCTTTGTGAGGGGGAACGATAGTGCCTTCTACCTACTCCCTTGTGCCTTGAAGTCATTGTAATGACCTAAGTTTTTCAAAACCTTTCGAACATTGCGATGAAAACAAAGAGGAATGAATTCCTCGGGATTTGCAAAAATTTGATCAATTAAGAGAAAGAGAGGCGTGCTAAGCCCTTAATGAATGAAATCATGCTTGTTAGTGTGAGTACTGAGAAGGACCCTAGCTTTGATCCAGATTGGTCCTACACTGTCTTCAGCGCGAGCGATTTGTCGCTTTCTTAAAAAACTTTCAAAAAATGTTTTGCGCGGTCCTGCGAAGACATGTGTGGAATCGCTCTTGAGATTGTGCAGCCTAGGATCGCTCTCAGCCTCAAGGTTCAACCTATCTGTTCCGAACCTGGAATCCGTTCAGGATATTCAAGCAGTCAAACGCCTGTGGGGCCCCGTTTGAAGCAGCCCTCGAGCAAGAGGCACCAAAGTCAGATCAAGAAGATCAGACCTCATCAGAAGAAGCTTGCAAAGCTAGATCAGAAACACCCCTCGAACTAGGGGCAAAAAATATCCGATGTGCTCGAAGAGCCAAAAGGTGGATCCTTCTGCAAATCAATACCACAGCCACTCTCTTGGATACGGAGGGCTTCAATCTCAAAACCATTTGGCATGGACAAAGCTACACTTTTACCCTTTGAGAGGCTCACTAGGCCGAAAACCCGGAAGGGCGGCCCAGGCAAAAGTTAGAGCAAAGAAAAAGAAGAAAAAGAAAAAAGAAGAGAAAGAAAATACAAAATACAAAAAATTCAAAAAAAAAGAAGCAAAAAAAGAAAAGAAATGAAAAATCAGAAAAAAAATTGAAAAAGAAAGAAGAACAAAGCTCGCAAGGTTGAAAACCCGCATTGGGCGCCTTGGCAAAAGTGAGAGCCTAAAAATAGTGAAGGTTAAAATACCCGAGTGTACCTTAACCGGAACTACGTAAGGCTTGATTCCCATGTCTGGGATACGTAGGCAACTTCATCCTGAAGTCCAGCCCCAACGCTTCCATAGCGTTTCAGTCCATGTCATGGTTTTGATCATTTATGCCTCCTCCGAATCTGATATTTCGATTGTAACAATCTAAAACTCCGTGAGTAACTTCCTCTTGAAGCCCAGCCACCAACACCTTCCAGGTGACTGTGTCCACATATTGATTCAGACCGTCTTCAACTCCTCCGCGTCCGAGGGTCTGATCGTCATCAACGAGGATTGGTTTATAGCATGCTGCGGCATTATCTAAACAAGGGGCAACTTTCCGTTGCCATGTATTGCCACATGTTGCCCTAAGTTGTCGCCCAAACTAGGGGCAACTTTCCGTTGCCTTGCCCCTCCTTTAAGCAAGGGGCAATTCTCCATTGCCTCTGATCCGAGTTTGCGCATCTCGAGGGTAAGTTCCGTGCTTGTCCAGCACTGACTGTTTGCAAAAATAGTTTTTGAAAATTTTTACTGAGGTTGACTGTTTTCAGAAAAACTATTTCATTTTCAATTGGGCCATGTTTGGACCCAAAAAGGAAAATTTTCAGTGCTTACAGCCTGACTTGCATGATTTCAAATCAAAAATCGAACAAGCGCGCTAATCTGATGTTTATTTTGATCGAAACTGTTTTAGAAAGAAAACAAAAAATGGTCAAAGTGACGAACTAAGGGCACAGTTGAGTCAGGTCTTCTGTCCTTCCCCTGCCAACACACTTGCCCGAGAGGCACCCTATCTACCAGAAGAAGTGGCTGTGAGCTAGCTGTATCGGGCGTGAACCCGTAACCTCTCACTTATCCATCAACCACTCTGGGGAGGGATGAAAAATGAGAGAATAAAGAATAGAGAGGTGTAAGTTGAGAGAAAAAGTGAGCAAAAAGGGTTTTGTGAGAAAAACCGAGCTCGAGGGCCGAGTGGCGTGAGGATCACACAAATCAGAGAGGGTGGGAAACCTGCCCGGAAGGATTGGCTCCTCGAGATCTTTTGTTTTCAAACACGTCCGTGTCGTGTCTTTTGATTTGTCGGTCTTGCTTTCGGCTTCGAGTCTTTTCCGAGCGTGTCTCGTTGTGTCAGGTCGTGTGCCTTTGTTCCTTTGTTTAAGTCTGTCTCGCCGTGTCCTGTGGTAGGCTCGATACCCTGGTAGTGAAACTCTTTCTCAAGATCATTTGTGCTCTGAATGTTGTGCCATTCTCTACATCCGTGCAAAGCAAGAGAAGGAAAGGGAAAATTTGGGACATCCGAGTGTGTTTCAACCGCAACCGTGTCAGCTTTGTGATCCGTCTCATCAGATTAGGGCTATCGGTTCAGGGTTTGCTGTGTGCAGAATGGATCGAATATTGAACCGAATATTGAGTTATGGGCTAAATGCAAATCAATCCCCAACAGATTAGTCCTCAGCAGAGTATGGGCTGTATGTTCGGATTGAGCAGTGGTTCGTATGTGCTGTTTTGCTGTTCAGTTGGTTGATTATTTGATTATTACAGTGCAAGTGTTCGATTGTCAAACAACAGATCAATATCATTTACATTTGAGGTGTAATATGATGCAATGCAGTGCGAAGTATGAAGTATGCAGATATATACAAACGTGACGCTTTTTCAGACAAAAAGTTTGTTTCATTTCATATCATCTTTTTTCGAATACATAGTTTGAGAAAAGCAAAAACCTGCCTGCGGCAGTACATAGTACTCTATCTACCAAAAAGAGGAAAGTACAAGAAAAGAAATAAAGAAAAAAAGCAGCAAAATCATCATCATCAGCAGCAGGCCTCATGCCTAAGGATCAGTCCTCGCCCTCTTCCTAGGCAAAAGCGCAAAAGCATCGTCGGAGTCGTCACTATCGGAGCCCGAGCCCGAGCTGTCCCCGGCCTCCTCCGCAAATGACTCCGTCCCCGCCTCCGACTCACCATCTCCCGGAACTGGAGCTCGTGAGCTACTCCCCACGTGACCACGTCCCCCTCTAGTACGAGGGAATACCCTGCCATCCCGGGTAGAAAGGGGAGGCCCAACTGGAGCAGCGCCACCCACTGGAGGGATCGGGAAGGGAGGCTGAAAATATGAAGAACAAACACATCAGAAAGCTGTGAGCAGTTTATCAGTATAGAATGCAGTGTATGAGTACAGTGTGTGAATGCCGTGAGCAGTTTATCAGTATGGAATGCAGTGTATGAGTACAGTGTGTGAATTCCGTGAGCAGTTTATCAGTATGGAATGCAGTGTATGAGTACAGTGTGTGAATGCCGTGAGCAGTTTATCAGTATGGAATGCAGTGTATGAGTACAGTGTGTGAATGCCGTGAGTAGTTTATCAGTATAGAATGCAGTGTATGAGTACAGTGTGTGGATGCCGTGAGCAGTTTATCAGTATAGAACGCAGCGTATGATTACAGTGTGTGAATGCCGTGAGCAGTTTATCAGTACAGAATGTAGTGTATGATTACAGGGTGTGAATGCTGTAAACAGTGAATCAGTGCCAGATGTAGTGTATAAGCACAGTGTATGAAAGCCGTGAGCAGTTTATCAGATTTTTGTGCAGTATAGCAGACGGTGCGAAACAGAGTATGATTTGAGACTGTGGTCAGTAGAATATACCGGCAGGCCGTAGACGGCCAAAGCGTCGAGAGTCCGCTGCAGCATCCCCATCAGGGAGGCATTCAGCTCCACAGACTGACGGGTATACTCGGAGGAAGCCTGCAGAAGTATTAAATACATCAGTATTCTGTGGGATATCTGAATGAACTGAAATGAAATAACAATGCAAGATGCAGAAATAAAGCAGTACATACCGGAGGCAAGTCAGGAATACCAGCCAACTCATGACCAGCCGGGGGAGGAGCAAAAGGGATCTGGTAGGTCTCCCCACTCTGCCCCCTGTATGTCAGCATGGTAGGCAGAGCGGGCCAGCCCGTCCCTCGTCCCCTCTGCACTCCCCTCCTGCCGCGAGCTCGAGCCCTCTGTGACGACCCCACTTCTGCTCCTGCCTCTGCCCGGGCCGCGGGCGCCGCAGGTCTCGCTGGATCAGCTCGGGAGCCCCTGCTCAAAGGCCGCATCAAGAAGGTCCGGACGTACTCTGAGTAGTCGCCCTCGCCCCTGTAGCCATCCCCGCCCCAGCCAAGGGTGTAGTCCTCCATCTGCTGCAGAGAAAACCTCTCGGTGTCCCTCATGTGCTCGGGAGGGTGAACCGGGACTATCTGCTCTGGCAACCCGAGGGTCTGGCGCAGAAAACGCTCCCCCAGGTACCAAGCCCGACAGACCGGGCCCTCCAGCAAAATCCGGTAGCGCGAGGTCTCGATCGCGCCGGCATACCGATCTCGTACCACCGCTGGTAGTGGAGCCCACGGCTGCCAGGTGACCTGAAATGAAATACAGTTGATTATCTACTGATATAGAAATGTACGCTTGAAAGCGAAGCTTAAACGGACTGTAAGTAAAACATACCTCGGTAGGGGTGATGGTGTCGAAAAAACGGCGGAAGAAGCCAAAAGTGTCCCGGGGCCTCCGGACGCATCGCCCGTCGTAACGGCGAGAGAAGGGGACGACCAGAGGAGTCTCCGCCTCCGGTACTGGCTCTAGTCTGGGGAAGTAGGCGTATACCCACAGCTGCAAAACAGACGTCAGTATGACTATCAGATCAATTAGGATGCAGAATAAAGCAGAAATAACGAAGCCGTGTGTTGTGCAGTGTAAAGCAGAGTGTGTGTGTGCCGTGTGTACAGTATACAGTCAGTGTAAACCAGAGTATGTGTGTGCCGTGTGTACAATATACAAACTACAGTGTGTGCAGTGTGGAGAATACAGAAAGTATAGTGCAGAAATGCAAAGAAGAGAAGAAGACATACCTCCCAAGCTCGCCAGTAGCCTCCTAGCAGCTGTCCACTGCCACGAGAAACGGAGCTCATGTAGCCATAAAGGGTGGCCAGACCCGCGCCACCCCAGTCATACTGCACAATCCGTCGGACGTCCACCAGTGCGCTGAGAAGACAGAGAGGCACGGTGTTCGCCCGGTCGGCGAAGAGGGTGGTCCCTAGCAGAAACATCAAGAAGCCGCGGGCATACTGCTCTACGGCCGTCTCGGTCATCGGAGCCGCCGCCTCCAACGCAGGCTGCACCCTAAACTGCACCTTGAACCAGGAGTAGCGGACGAACCCTGGACGAGCAAGTGGTGGCGCCTCGCCAAGCAGGTAGACCTGAGCGGCGGTCCACTCGTCCATATCTGTATCGAAGGGGATCGGATCACCCCCCACCCCGATGCCGGTAAGCATCGAGAAGTCGTAAGGGGTCATCGTCATGTCCCCAGTCGCTGATAAGTGAAATGAATCGGTGGTGTCCCACCACCTCTCTGCCAGGGCGACAAGAAGAGGTCTGCAAGCAGAGAGCCTGGAGAGTCCCCTGCAGAAGGTCCCAAAGCCGGCCCGATCTACAATGCGGCTAACGGCGTCAGGCAGCTCGGTGTACCAATCGCGAGCGGTGACGTTCCCATACCCACGGAGAGTATGAGAATCTCCCTGTAGTCAAGAAATTGCAAAGCCATATGAAAATATGCAGTCGGTACAAATCTGGTATGCGTGCAGATTTTTAACAGAAACCGGGTACCGGTGTGCTTACAGTAAACTACAAGCGTGTAATGCGTCAGTGTGTTTTAGATGCTCCAGTGTAAACTTGGTGCATGTGTACACATTTTTTAGATTCAAGCAGATATCGGGTTTCAGCGTACCAGTGGGTGGGCTACGGCCTGTGATATGTCAGTGCTTCTATGAGGATCAATGTAAACAACATGTGTGCGCGTTTTTCAAAGTTCAAATAGAAGCCAGGTCTCGGTATGTTTTAGTGAACTACGACGTGTGATGTGTTCGCGTGCTGGTGTAGTTTTGTGCAAACCTAGCATGTGTGCGAGTGTTCAGATTCAAATAAGTACCGGGTGTCGGCGAATTGACAATGCAATGTGTGCCGTGTGTTTGGGTGATTCAGACTAGTGCAGTGTGTGTGCATGTGCGTCGGTCCTAAACAGATGTCGGTTGTGAGTTTGCCTACAATCAACTACAGTACAGTATATCAGAACTAAGCAGTTAATGGTTTCAGTTAGCTACGGCAGTTGACAGGAAATCCTACGTTGCAGAAAATAAAAGACAAGGATGTTACCTCGGCGGCACCAGAAGACAAGTGGGAGGCCGGCTCGCGCAGCAAAAGCTCCGGGTCCAAAGCCCTGTCGAAGCCGCGGAAATGGCGAAGTCCATCGGGTGGTAGCACGTGGATGGCCGGGCGATAAGTCGCCGGATCGAATGGTCGCTCGCTCAGCGGGAGGAGCTCGACCCCGGGATCCATCTCGTGATCCGGGGGAGTCCCAACATGTGGAACATCGTCTGCCATAGTGATGGTGGCGAGAAAATGGCCGGAAGACGAAAACCGGGTCGGAATACGAAAAGTCAACCGAAAAAGTCAACCCCGAGAGGGTCGGAAATGACCGGGAAGGTCGGGAGATGAAAGGACACGGAAATGTAGAGAAAATCAAGGGGAACAAGTCCCGAAAAGGCGAAAATAGCAAAAGAGGCTCCGAAACGGAATTTCAATCGGTCGAAAATGTCCGAAACGCGATGAACTTCGCGAATCGAACGACGAAAATGATGCGAAAACACAGAGAAACGAGGAAACAAGAAGGAAACGAGCTCTAGAGAGGGAGAGAAAGTATTTTCGGCGGTTTAGAAATGAGAAGAATAGGGTTTCAAACCCTATTTTAAAACACCCGAAGTGAAATGGCAGTTCTGCCCCCGATCAGGCATTTTCTGCCGGTCGGCACTATTTTGTGCCGGTCGGCACTTTTTTGTGCCGGTGGATTAGTTTAGGCAGCCGGTGGCAGCCGGTGACCACCCCACCCAGCCGGTGGTGCTCCTAAGAATGTTTTTAGGCAAGATGAGGGGTTTTGGGTCTCCAAAGATCAATAAAATGCAAGAAAGTGCATCTCCGATGCTCAACCGGCCTCCGTTTCGACTTCGGACTCTGTCTGCTGTGAGTGGCACTCAAATTCAAGCAAAGATCGTATCCTTTTGTATCCTTTTGTTGTTTACAGAGGTTCAGAAGTTGCCCCGTGTGCGTTGCATGCATCCATCACATTGTCCGGCGCATCGTATCGCGCCATCTTGCACGTCCATTGCGACTTGCACCGTTTTGCATTGTTGTGTGGCATGCGTGTCACGTGTTTCATTTTGCATTTCATTTTGATTCGCGTGAGGTGTGCTACCTCACGTGTTTCATTTTGCATTTCATTTTGATTCGCGTGAGGTGTGCTACCTCACGTGTTTCATTTTGCATTTCATCTTTGATTCGCGTGAGGTGTGCTACCTCACGTGTGTCATTTTGCATTTCATCTTTGATTCGCGTGAGGTGTGCTACCTCACGTGTTTCATTTTGCATTTCATCTTTGATTCGCGTGAGGTGTGCTACCTCACGTGTTTCATTTTGCATTTCATCTTTGATTCGCGTGAGGTGTGCTACCTCATGTGTTTCATTTTGCATTTCATCTTTGATTCGCGTGAGGTGTGCTACCTCACGTGTTTCATTTTGCATTTCATCTTTGATTCGCGTGAGGTGTGCTACCTCACGTGTTTCATTTTGCATTTCATCTTTGATTCGCGTGAGGTGTGCTACCTCACGTGCTTCATTTTGCATTCCATTTTGATCCACGTGAGGTGTACTACCTCACGTGCTTCATCTTGCATTTCATTTTGATCCACGTGAGGTGTGCTACCTCACGTGCTTCACTTTGCATTTCGTTTTCATCCATGTGAGGTGTACTACCTCGCGTGCTTCATCCTGCATTTTGTTTTGCATTCTTGCATCTATGAGGTATGCATACCTCGTCTTGTATCTCGTTTTGCGCTTCTTTGCGTTGACCTGCGGGCCTCATTGTTTTTATTCCACACAGCGGGTCCGGCGGGACCGAAAACACGCACGGTCCGGCGAGACCTTAAACACGCACCGTCTAGGAGACCTTAAATCCTCGGGGGGTGCAAGACCTTCGGTGCATTAAGATGCACCTCATTGCATTTCGCATGCATTTCATTCGTGCTATTTCGCGCATCGCGCCGTTTGGCGCACCCTCATTGCACTCCATTTTCCATCTTTTGAGACGCGCACGTCTCGCCTGCCCCATTTGCACCCGCGTGCGTTACTCGTTTGCATCACATTCACTTAAGTGTTGCATAACAGTTACCCCGCTTGGTCTAGCGAGACCTTAAACACGTGCGGTCTAGGAGACCTTAAATCCTCGGGAGGCGGGAGGCCTTCGGTGCATTAAGACGCACCTCGTTGCGTTTAGCGTGCGCTTCATCGCACCATCTTGCACCCTTCATTGCATTTGGCATGCATTCCACAGCATTATTTTGCGCATCTCATCGTTGCCCCCCGGGTTTGGCGAGACCTTAAACCCGTTTGACTGCATTGTCATGCATTTCATTGCGAGCATTGTCATGCATATTCTGCTCTCTAACAGTTGCCCCTCATTGCATTTGGCATGCATTTCATCGCGCTATTTTGCGCACCACACTTGCGTTGCCCCGAAACGAAAGTCCGGCGGGACCAAAAGTACGCTCGGTCTAGGAGACCTTAAATCCTTGGAGGGTGCAAAACCTTCGATACATCGGCATGCGTGCCCCATCCGCATTATCATGCATCGCATTGTAAATATTGCATTGTCATGTATCATTGTAGGTAGCGCATATATCATGCATCATTTACATTTCAAAAACCAAAAAGCAAAAAAATCATGCATCATTTGCATTTTCAAAAAAAAAACAAAGACAACATGCATTGTCATGCATACATTTTGCATTCCGGTCTAGGAGACCTTAAATCCTCTGAAGGTGCAATTCCTTTGGTGTTTGTCGTGCCCGAACGACTTCCATGCTTGCGGTGAGTTCCTAGAAGACCGATGGGGACGGTGAAAACTAGAGTTTGAACGGCTTATGCCTGGAACGCAAAGGTTCGGAATTTCCGAGACTAAAGTCTGGTTTAAATACCCAGGGGGTGAACCCTCGGCTTGAACTCTGTATGGAAGCCCCATAGGTTGAGGCGGCGTGTTTACGCCTCGATTCTGGATACTGAACCAACCTAGTATATCGCCCTGCTGGTAAGATAGGGAAAACGGCAATCATGGTCATTGCATCATCTGCATTGTCATGCATTCCATCCATTCCATTGTAGATAGCGCATTATAGGTTGCATGCATTTCACTGCATCACCTTCCATCCATGGCTTGCGCCTTTCCTTGTCGAGCTTGGTCTGGTATGTGCCCCTACTTTTCACGTCAAAACATAGTTCTGTGTGCGCTCGCGCCGTGATGGCTTCGACACCTTTGCTATGATAGACGCGGCTTGTACGCGTACATGCCTTTCCTAGGCAAGATTTGGTTTGGCTTGCGTGCCATATCCATTGTATCCATTCCATTGCATGCATTCCATTGCATCACCTTCCATCCATGGCTTGCGCCTTTCCAGGTTGAGCTTGGTCTGGTATGTGCTCATACTTTTCACGTCTATACACTCATAGTTCTGCGTGCGCTCGCACCTTGAGGGCTTCGACACCTTTTCTATGTTAGACATGACTTGTACGTGTACATGCCCTTCCTAGGCGAAATTTGGTTTGGCCCGCGTGCCATATCCATTGTATCATTTATCCTTTTTTATTACATTGTAGTGTAATTGTTGCATCCGGCATTAGGATCATCATTCTTTCCCCAGCGGGTCGTCACCCCACTTATGTCATTCCACCCAATACTTGTTCTTGTGTCTGTCTACATTACTCATAGTTCTGCGTGCGCTCGCGCCTTGAGGGCTTCGACACCTTTTCTATGGTAGACAGACTTGTTACCTCCATCAATCTATTTGACATTTGTGTGGTTTCGAATCGCTCATGAATGAATCATGATTCAATTGCCTTGCATGTAGTTTGCATATAGTTTCAATTGTATTGCATTTTCATTTGCATCATTCATACATAGTTTTGTATATATTGCATAGCACCCATCAGTCGCATTGCATATGTCATGCATGTCGCTAATCATATTGTACCTGTTAAGTTTGCTTTCTTTTCAGGCACGATATTGTATGTACGGTTCATTCGAGGCCGGTGAAATCGGACGAGCCGCGCAGGTATTGTATCTCCCGAGTGAGACGTTTTGAGAATTTCATAATTCTCTTACAGCCCTTCTGCATTGTAGTGTAGACTGTTGCATGTTAGCTTATAACTGTTGCATGCGTGCTTCATTACAGCTTTCTTTGCATGATCATAAGTTATGCCCGGCTTCTTGCATTTTCAGTTGCATTTTGCCCCTGCCTTCGGGCGCATACCTTGCTTTGTCTTGCATGTTTGTCCAAGTCTTCGGCCTTGTCAAAAATGGGTCGTCTCTGGGCTTTGACATTCACTCCCGTCATTGTTATGACTTTCGAGTTCTGTCAAAGAGGGGCAACTGTAGACACCCCATTTTTGACCGTCCTCAAGACTTGGACGTCACCGTTGGAACACTCGGTGATTATCCATACTTGTATTCGTTTGGCGTTCCCGGAGTTCTCGGCTCGCGCGCCTTGCCTCAGGACCTCCGAACTCGACCGTTTTGTGTCTGGTTTTGCACCAAACACTTGTGTTTTGCCTTGGAATGGCAGGGAATGCCTTGTGAGGCATCCCCACACACCACCGGCTGTGGCTAGAGGCCACCGGCTAGCTGGTGTTTCTATCGGCACTTTATTGTGCCGACCGGCACTCTTTTGTGCCGACCGGCACTAAGTTTGCCAAAATGGCACTCTTTGCCGGCCGGGCACTGTTCAGCTGCTTTATGAGATATTTTCTCACAGCTGTTCAGCCTTTTGCTCCCCTCCATACACGTGTATGGAGGGATGAGCTTGCTTGGTGGCTAAGCTTGTAAGCTTTTTGCCTATAAGAGAGAAGGCTCCTCCCTTTGCTCAAGGGTTACAAAATCCAAGAGCTTTAGACATTGTTAGAGAGTTCGAGCTCTGGTTTTTTTTAGGGTTAGAATAGATATACTTACTATCTCTCTCTTTCTCTTTATAATCTAGGTGTTTTGTGCCTTACTATTGCACTAAAACACCTAGTGTTCCACCTTTCTCTTGGTTCTGAGGTTCCAAAGGTTGGTTCTTGCTGTTTTTGGTTGATTTGAAGCTCAAAGAGGCCATCACTCCATCTTTGTTGAAGAAGGCTACAAGGGTGAGATACTAACTCCCTTTTCCCCCTTTTTTGCACCTTGTTTTTACCTAGTTTAAAACAGTTTTTGTGCTTAGTGATTAACACATAAAATCTCTGTTTTTAAGCCCTCTTTATTGTTCATTAAGAGTGTTTAGTGGTTTGGGTGAGTTTGACCACCCTTAGGCCTTGAAAAGGGCACTTTTTGTGCTATTTTGTGAGGGATCCGAGATTTTGGTGATAGGATCTCTTCACCACTGAAATCTTGAGGGATTTCAGTGGTGAAGAGCATGCCTTGAAGTCTTAAGAAGGAGAGGGTCACCCCCTCTCCTTGATGTCCTTGAAAAGGGCAAATTTTGCTTCCTTATGGAGCTTCATGCTTGAGTGTGTGTTGAGCATGTTTGACTTGTTTTTCATGCTTATATTGCCATGTTATAACATGATTTCAAGTTGGTTTTGGCCTCTTATACATACTTAGTATGGTTGCCTTGTAATGCCTTGTTATGCCTTAACGTGCCTAGGTTGTGTGCCTTCATTTCTAGCATGTTTTAGACTTGTGTTTGTGAAGCTTGTATGCTTATTTTGCCATGATCTAGCTCTGTCCATAGCCATTTGGGTCGATCTCATCATGCATTACATAGCTCCTTTGCATTTGGCTTGTTGGCCTTGAGAGTATGTGAGTGTAGCATGACTTGCTTGCTTCATTTTCAATGATTTGAAACCATCTAGCATGCTGTTTCAGGCCTTATGATGTGCTTGTATGCTTGCCTTAGTGGTCTTGTTAATGCTTTGGGAGCATGTGTTGTATGCCCTTTGTTTTGACCATTGTGCATGCCTTCATGTTCAAACCTCTTAGATGCCATCTAAGTAGCTCTTTGGCCTTGCTTTAACATGCTAAGAACCTGTTTTTGGTTGTTTGATGCATGCCATATGTGTTTGTGCTAAGTGTGGTTTAATGCCCTATTGACTTGCTTTAAGCCTAGGCCATTTGCATGCTTTGTTTGGTATGCTTCATTGCATGATTTGGCATCATGTTTGACATGGATTTCAGAGCTTTTCATGCATGCTATTAGCCCATGTTTGTGCCTCTTAAGTGTGCATGAGAGTTGCTTTTGTATGCCTTGGGTTTGGACCTTAACAATTGCATGTGTGTGAGTTTGTTTAGTCTCCATTCCTAGGCACTTTGGCCACTGATTTTGGGCCCATTTGAGATGCCTAATTCATATCTAAGTCCATCATTCCATTGGTTTGCATGCTTGCCTTGTACGCCTACTTGCATGCTTACATAAGTGCCTCGCATTGTCCATATGGCATAGTAGATAACATGCTTAGGGCCTTGTTGCATTGGCATGCATGTTGGGCCTCTTGAAGTGAAGTATGATGGAGGTTTGGCACCTTTATTTGCTTGTTTGCATTGCATGCATTTGACATTGAAGTTGCATTCTTGGTCCTTTGGGCCATCACGCATAGAAATGCGCGATTGGTGGTCCGAGGATCGAGGCACATGCCCCATTGAGCCATCAACATGATGTGGGATGTGTTTGGTGCATACATGCTTTGAATTGCCTTGCTATGCATAGCTTGTCCTCTGCTGCTGTGAGTTGCAGGATCTGCAGAACATTTTGTGCCGGCCGGCACTTTTTAATGCCGATCGGCAGTGTTTTCCTAGCCGATGGAACAATTCAGTGCCGGTGGCCACATCCTTCAGCCGGTGGTTTTCTACCCCAGCCGGTGGTGATCTTCAGTGCCCAAGGAAGTATTCCTGAAGTTTTGGTAGTCTTCAGAAGAGGAAAGCAGGGAAAACAGAGGCAATCATGCATGGCAGTGCGATTCCGAGCCAGTCCCGAGCGCGTGCTGCATTTGGCCCTCATCCCGAGGCGATTTACCGTTTA
This sequence comes from Camellia granthamiana, assembly GCA_036172215.1. Lineage (NCBI taxonomy): Eukaryota > Viridiplantae > Streptophyta > Magnoliopsida > Ericales > Theaceae > Camellia > Camellia granthamiana. Next base: position 122,067,720 of record CM069911.1, on the reverse strand, counting down.
ATTAGATTAATTATTTTATTTAATTAATTTAATTGGTTTGTAATATTTAATTATCTTGCGTAGTTAATTATTTATTCAATTCTGTATTTATTCGGTCCCTCCGAGAGAGGGCAAATATGTAATAAGTGTGTGTGAGTGGGTGTATGTCTTCCAACCCCCATTTCTTTCTCCCTTTTATTTACCTGCTTTGATGGTAGATTAGGGCACATTTAAATTAGCATACCTTATGCAATGCATGCGTGCATTCATGCATTTGTTTACATGCATTCGGGCTCGGCACATCATGCAAACTGCATCGTACTTTCAATTCCAAATTGATTACGTGATAGTTGTTGCATCTCATGTGCCATGTTTAGGGTTAGCCGAGCCTGTTTAGATTACACCCCTGTATGTGATGCATTAGTCATTTAACATGAACTAGGACATACATGTTTGCTAACTAGTTTATTGTTTTGGCGCGGAGTACGATGTAAGTATTTTATGCTTTAGCATACCACATGCGTGTGAGTGTTGTCATGACAGTATGCTTGCCATGCGGCTAAATGCTTATGTGTTATATACTGTTTGAATGCCTGTGGGTGGAGGTTGGATTGCGTGAGTTGGAACAATTCATTGAAATCCGCATTTTAGCCTACTTACGAGTAGCACAAAAAACCAACACGTTTTTCGAGACAAAACGGATATGCAATATTTATTTCCAAATTAGGCAATTTAGTCTATACTTGTTTGCCGTGCATATAACATAGTAATTCTAGGCTAATAATTGGAATAAGAACGCATAAAGTTTTCAAAAACGGATATCACGGTTAGTAGAGGCCGGTCTTCGGACCGGGCGAAAGGGGGTGCTCATAGCTGACCTTCCCCGATCGTACCCAAGCTCCCGAGCCAAGACCACTTTGGTGATGACGGACATGTGGCCTTCGGCAACCGAGTCAGGGTTTCCTAAATTTCCCATTTTAAATATTTAGGTGGCGACTCTGTAATCTGGCAAAGCAGTCCATGTTTGGCACTACTTTTCAAAAATCTGTTTTCTCAAACGATTTGCCGGATTTGGACTCTTTGGTTCAAGACTCAGAACCAACACAAATCGAGTCCGAACTGTAGTGACCCCAATATGAACGGAACGGGACTTAACCCTCCCGGGGCGTTCGGGGACGTCTACAAGAGGCCCCGAGACAAGGCACTTAGCCGAAATCCCCGGAAACTCATAACGAGCACAAACATGCACAATCACCTAGTGCATAAACGATGACATCAAAGTCTTAAGGTCGGTAAAAAATGGGGTGTCTACAGTTACTCCTCTTTGACAGAACTTGTAAGTCATGAAATGACGGGAGTGAATGTCAAAGCCCAGAGACAACCCGTTTTTGACAAGACCGAAGACTTAGGCAAACAAGCAAGGTAACAATACAGATGCGCCCACAGGCAGGGGCAAAATGCAAATGAACATGCACGATGCAAGAGCATAACTTATGATTATGCAAATGGAGCTGTAATGAAGCATTTATGCAAATGTTATGCAAAACAAATACAGCATTTAATGCAAACCGATAAGGTATGGTAATCTCACACATGAGAAATACAAACACACAAACAAGCTGCGCGCGAGACTCATAAGTCAAACCACATTTCACGCAGAAAGGATGTAAGAAAATTATGCAATCTTCACTGCGCCTCACGCAGGAAAGGCTCAAAGTGACCATCGGGAACACCCGAGGTCTCAAACAAGATTCCGACGCGTTGCACACGAAAGGAAAATGAGTGGTATAAGCGTTGGAACATATTCCAAATGCTCTTAACCAAATAAGGTCTAACCCGCCGCGCGTGCGAGGAGAAAGAACAACAGCGCCCAAGTCATATGAGGTTTAATGTGATAGATACACAGAGTGAAGATGTGCGATGGATGAACAAAATAAGCATGTGCGATAGATACACAAAGATGAACATGTGCGATAGATACACAGAAATGAACATGTGGGATGGATGCACAAAGTAAACATGTGCGATAGATACACAAAAATGAATATGTGCGATAGATACACAAAAGGTGAGTATGTGCGATAGATACACAAAAGGTGAATATGTGCGATAAATATACAAAAGGTGAACATGTGCCATAGATACACAAAATAAACATGTGCAATAGATACACAAAAATGAGAATGTGCAATAGATACACAAGGTGAACATGTACGATAGATACACAAAATGAGAATGTGTGATAGATACACAAGGTGAACAAAGTGTGATAGATACACGAAGTGAACAAAGTGTGATAGATACACTAAGTGAACAAAGTGTGATAGATACACTAAAAGCTCGTTTGTTTTGAAGGATAACTCATGGGATTGGACTATTAATCCCTCCATAGTCTGTTGTTTGGTATGGATTTTTCGGTCCGGATTAATAATCCCTCCGGACTATTAATTCGGGATTCACTGGCTTATTGTATCCCGGGGGGAGGGGCCTGGGACAGAATTTGTATCCCATGGGATTAGCTAGGTTTATTACATCTTTGACCCTCTCATCTTTCTTTTAGCTTTTCCCATTTTGCTTTCACAGCAGAAGCTTCATTTCACTGCAGGAGCAAGAGCTTCATTTCATCTTGAATCTTCGATCTGTTGAACCTTTGCATCCGATCTTCATTTAGGTTTGAAACTCATTCTATTTATTTTTTGCTGAGCTTCATTCTATTAATTTTCAGCAACTTCATGCTATTTATTTTCAGTAGATTTTTTCCAGATTTTCCGATCTTCTATTTATTCCAGATTTTTTTTTTCCAGATCTGTAACCTTTAGCTCTGTTGGTTGATTTCTTTGTTTTTATTGATTTATGTATCTTTACCTTGGATCTATGTAGATGGCAAGTATACAAAAGAGAAATCCATTCAGTTTAGATCTATAACATTTCATCTTTTTTTTGCTTTGTTTTTTGTTTATACAAAGAAAATCTATGCTCTGTTTTTTTCCAAATCCATGCTCTGTTTTTTCCCACATTTGATATGCAGCAGCACCATCCATTCTTTCCTACAAATTCCATATGCTAAACAAATCTAGCATGAGTCTAAGTACAGTGAGAATTAGTGGGTTGGGATTGGTTGATTCTTTGCACAAATCTAAGCTTGAGTCCAAGTTTAGCTTAAAGAAATTTTTTTTAATAATAATTTTTGTTATGGCATGGATTGTCCAAATTCAAATATAAAAAAATTTATATTTGATTTTTATTAGGCTCTTTTTTTTTTCCCTAATTTTTTATGGTGATTTCATCTTTTTTTTGCTTTGTTTTTTGTTTATACAAAGAAAATCCATGCTCTGTTTTTTCCAAATCCATGCTCTGGTTTTTTCCCACATTTGATATGCAGCAGCACCATCCATTCTTTCCTACAAATTCCATATGCTAAACAAATCTAGCATGAGTCCAAGTGCAGTGAGAATTAGTGGGTTGAGATTGGTTGATTCTTTGCACAAATCTAAGCTTGAGTCCAAGTTTAGCTTAAAGAATTTTTTTTTTAATAATAATTTTTGTTATGGCACGGATTGTCCAAATTCAAATATAAAAAAATTTATATTTGATTTTTATTAGGCTCTTTTTTTTTTCCCCTAATTTTTTATAGTGAGTAAAAAATTATGCATTTTATAGTGAGAAAAGTTATGCCATCTTATAATTAATTTTATGAATTTTTGTAATATAATTATGAAAAAATATATCATTTGCATTTTTTTGGGGTGTGTGATTAGGCTATGCTTGGATGTTGGATTCATCAAGTAAAAGGGAAATGTTATTGAAATGAAATTACTTATACAATATCAAGATCCAAACACTGCATTAGTGCACCCAAAAAAAAATTGAGATGATGTACAGAAGTAATGATCTCATGGTAGCAAAATACAAATATTGTTAAAAGGACATGGCAAAATGTAATCTATTCTTCCAATTAAATATTTCAAATCCACTAGAAAAAGCTCATCTGAACCACAAAAAGAGAGCTAAAACATAATACCCATTTCTCATTTATAAGATACAAAAAAAATTAAATAAAAATAACTTTCCTCTTACAAAATAATTAAGCCTCTAAGCTGTGGCCTGGGGCAACAAAATCAATCTTCTATGTAGTATTTAATTATCAATAGATTCTCTGCAACCAGGCTTTAAAGTTCCATTTTCAGTGTAATAGTATTTATTTTCCGATCTTGTATTTATTCTCCGATCTATTTAGTAAATTGTTTATGATTTGCCGTTATATTTTCTGCTTTACTTAATTTATTTGTAATTTTAAATATTTTCTTCTATATAGAGATGGATCAGAATATCAATGATTTTGATGATGAGAGTAACGATGAGCTTGAATTATACGTAGTGTTGTAAGCTGTAATGCAAGAACTACATGCCTTATGCACCGTAGCTTTTGTTGTCATTGAGGTTGTCTTGAAAAGGTATTTATCTAAGTATCGCCATAACCTTATTAGAGAGCCCAATCGATTGCAAAAACAAATGGACTATATTAACCGTTTAGTGAGAGAAAGTGACATAACATGTGTTGAACAACTCCGTATGGATCGGCGTGCTTTTATGACCTTGTGCAATATGGTTCATACGATAGGTGGGTTAGGGCATTCAAAATATGTCACTTTAGAAGAGATGGTGGCCTTTTTCCTCTTCATCTTGGCACAACACTTGAAAATACGAAATGTTAAGTTCAATTTCTATAGGTCTGGAGAGACTGTTAGTCGGTATTTCAATGATGTCTTAAAGGCTGTGTTGCGTCTGCAAGCCAATTTACTCATCACACCAAATCCTATAACTGAAGCAAGCACCGATCCAAGGTGGAATTGCTTCAAGGTAATGGATTTGTAAAAATTTGGTAACACTGCATTACTTTTTTTTTTATATTTCTTTTATTAAATCTTTTTTACCAAAAATAAAAATCATAACTATTATAATGTCTATTGAATTGGTTTGTTTAGAATTGTCTTGGAGCACTCGATGGCACCTATATTAAAGTTCGTGTACCTGTGGTTCATCAAGCAAGGTATAGGACAAGAAAAGGAGAGATTCCTACTAATGTTTTGGGAGTTTGCTCCCAAGACATGAATTTCATATATGTGTTGCCGGGGTGGGAAGGGTCAGCGGCCGACTCTAGGGTTTTGAGAGATGCAATCAATCGACCCAATGGCTTAAGGATCCCAAATGGTAATACAAAAGTACTTAATTTTTCTTAAATTCATGAATAAAAATTTAATCTAATGCATAACGCACAGGTTACTATTACCTAGTGGATGCGGGGTATACGAATGGGAAAGGATTCTTAGCACCTTACCGTGGTCAGCGATACCATTTGTCTGTTTGGAGAGAAGGAGCAACGCCAAATAATTACCAAGAATATTTCAACATGAAACATGCATCAGCCAGGAATATCATAGAAAGGTCTTTTGGAATGTTGAAAATGAGATGGGCTATACTTCGCAGTGCATCATACTATCCCATTAGAACCCAAAATTGAATTATCACAGTATGTTGCTTGTTACACAACTTCATTCGACGAGAGATGGTAGTTGACCCTCTAGAGGATGATCCAGACTTAGCGGATGCCTTAGAAAATCAACCCCCAATGGGAGATGATTTTATTGAGACTATTGAGACATCTAACGAGTGGACTGAGTGGCGGGATACATTTGCAATGCAATTGTACAACAATTGGTTGGCTAATGGAGGGGCTGGATAAATTTTAATCTTTGTGTTTCTACTTTGCTTTGTTGTTAAACGATTTAAATTTGTGATGTGTCATTGCTATGTACGTTTATGAATAATTGACATTGTGGATGTTGAATTATTTTTGCAATGGTTGGTATTATGATATATATGTTTGTGAGTTATTTATATTTTATGGTAATGCATATGAAATGTTCAATTATTACTGTAGGCATGGATAATGAGGTTTCCAGTTCTCGTAAGAAAAAGAATGACAAGGTTGATTCATTAAAACAAAGGCGAATATGGAGCCCACGTGAAGAGGACTGTCTAATTTCAGCCTTGTTCATTGTGAATGATGGAATGAAAGTTGACAATTCTTTCAAGGCAGGCTATCTTATGAAATTGGAGAATAAAATGGCGGAGTTGTTACCCGGGACAGATTTACGTGGCTCTCCCCATATCGAATCAAAGATTAAAATATGGAAGAAGCAATACAATTTTGTGTCTGGTATGCTTGCTACTAGTGGGTTTGGATGGAATGATACTGAAAAAAGAATTGGCGTAGAGAGTGATAGTGTATGGGAGGCATATGTTCGGGTAAAGTTATCTCCTTTTGTTATTTACATACTATTTCATATAAGTATTTTAACCTTATGTTGAAGATATTAATTGGGATTAGTTGGTCATTGTAGAGGGACAATGATGCAAAACACCTGAGGAACAAAACTTTCCGACATTTCAATGAATGGATTCAAATATTTGGCAAAGATCGAGCTACAGGAGAGTTTGCTGAAGGCCTTGCTGATGCAGTTAAGGCTATGAATGCTGAGGAAGATGTGTTGTTGCATGGTCTTGCAGATAATGACACTTTTCTGGAACAAATGGGATTAAATAGTCAGACTGGTGAAGCAATGGATTATTCAAACTTAGCAACTCAACGGCCTTCTGATAGTTCTACCAAAAAGAAACACAAGAAAAGACCTAGATCCAATGATGAAGTAGTTGAAAGGCTGACCATGTTTGCTGACAAGTTGGTGGATGTCTTGGGAACAACCAATGATAAGCTAGAATTCATTGGAAAAAGAATGGGGTATTCACATGATCTTGCATCTAAACGGGCATCACTAAACGATGAACTTACAAAGTTGCCAATTACTGTAGATGAAAGGTTAGATGCTTGTGAAATCATATCCCATGATGTCCAAAAGCTTGACATGTTCTTCAGCTTGACACATGATGATAGGCTAAGGTGGGTGATGAGGTTGCTAAGTAGGCATGCTCCATAATAAACTTGTTGCATTTCATTGGAGTATTTTCTTTTTGGCCATGATTTGATATACATGGTAGGGAATGCTTTTTGTTAAGTCTATTATAAACTTGTTGATAGACTTAATTATTACTTCTTTTGTGTACAAGCACCCGTATTTTGTTAACTATAATTGGGATGCTTTTTATATATTGTTTTTGTGGTTGGCTTTGTATAATATCTTTGCTTTAGACTTCGGATCATAATAGAAATTGTGAAGTGTCCTTATTAGTTCTTTTCCTTTATGGTGTTTATATTTCCACCTGATTGAATAATTGAATAATTGAAATTGTATATATTGCCTTTATGGTGTTTATAACTGACTAACTGAAATTGAAATTGTATACATTTTATGGTGTTTAATTGAAATTGTATATATTGCCTTTCTATGGTTGGCTTTGTATTGTGTTTTCAAATTTCTGGTTATGACAAAGCAAAAAAATTCTGATAATAACATGACAAAGCAATATATATCACAATTTTTTTATGTAAGGGTGTTCACAAATTGTGTTTTCAGATTTTTTTGCTTTGAGGTTATCATTTGATTTTTTATGATAATAAAATTGTGATTTTTTATATCAAGGGTTGTGATATATATTCTTTTTATACAAAAATCTAGCTACACTAAAAATCTAGTTAGATGTTTAGTTGAACACTTGAAAAAATTGGCATGACAAGGTAGAATTAGGCATGAAGTGAATAAAATCTGTGACGCATGAAGTCAAGAACTTTGTCATGTTATTATCACAATTGCTACCTTGTCTTGATCTACTAGAATTAGGCATGAAGTCAAAAAAATTTAATATTTGGTGCATTCATGGTATTAATTATACTTAATAAAGTAAAAAAAAAAAATTAAAAATCTCAATTACAAATTAAAATAAATTTATGTAATATTTATTAATATTCTATTTATTTAATATTTTAAAAGTTCTAGTAAACAAATTAAATAAAATTTATAATTCAGATTTAATATTCTTATTATTTAGTAAATAATTCAAAAGGGCAAAATAGTCTTTTGAATATTTATCCTTCTCCATAATATCCCAAACAAACATGGGATTCAATAGAATAGTCCAATCCAGACCTCTAATCCAATGACTAAACAAACATAGGATACAAATCTAGTCAGACCAAATAGTCCAGGAACAATGTATCCCAGGACTAACAGTCCGATGGATTACAATCCCCCCTTATCCAGTCCGTCCAAACAAACGCACCCTAAGTGAAAAGAGTGCAATAGATACACTAAATGAACAAAGTATGATAGATACAATAAATGAACAAAGTGTGATAGATACACTAAGTGAGCATGTGTGATAGATACACAAAGCGAACAAAGTGTGATAGACACACTAAGTGAACAAAGTGTGATAAGATACACTAAGTGAAGATGTGCGATGGATGCACAAAGTGAGCATGTGCAATAGATACACAAAGTGAACATGTGTGATAGATACACAAAGTGAACAAAGTGTGATAGATACACTAAGTGAAAAGAGTGTGATGGATACACTAAATGAACAAAGTGTGATAGATACACTAAGTGAAGAGAGTGTGATAGATACACTAAATGAACAAAGTGTGATAAATATACTAAGTGAACAAAGTGTGATAGATACACTAAGTGAAGAGAGTGTGATAGATACACTAAGTGAACAAAGTGTGATAGATACACTAAGTGAACAAAGTGTGATAGATACACTAAGTGAAGAGAGTGTGATAGATACACTAAGTGAACAAAGTGTGATAGATACACTAAGTGAATAAAGTGTGATAGATACACTAAGTGAGCATGTGCGATAGATACACAAAGTGAACAAAGTGTGATAGATACACTAAGTGAACATGTGCGATAGATACATAAAAGGTGAATATGTGCGATAGATACACAAAGGTGAGCATGTACGATAGATACACAAAAGGTGAATATGTGCGCTAGATACACAAGGTGAACAAAGTGTGATAGATACACTAAGTGAACAAAGTGTAATAAATACACTACGTGAAGAGAGTGTGATAGATACACTAAATGAACAAAGTGTGATATATACACTAAGTGAACAAAGTGTGATAGATACACTAAGTGAACAAAGTGTGATAGACACACTAAGTGAAGAGAGTGTGATAGATACACAAAATGAACAAAGTGTAATAGATATACTAAGTGAACATGTACGATAGATACACAAAACGTGAATATGTGCGATAGATACACAAAGAACATGTGCGATAGATACACAAAACATAATCAATCTTAAACAGAACCTCTCTGAATGAACCACACATCCAATATCGCTTGGTTGCGCTAACTTCAAATGAACCGTACATACAATATCGTGCAAGAATGAGAAAGAAACTCGATAGGTACAATACAATACAGTGCATGATGTTTAAGGAATGCAATAAACAAACACAGCGGTGCTTTAGAAAGCGCCTTATGGGGTGAGCGGCGATGAACCGCTCTACTCTGATGGGGATCTCCCCTTGTGTTCTTCGAACACTTACCTTGCATTCTTCGAACTCTTTCCTTCAACTCACAGTATAAAGGTTCTAAATGTTAACAAGAATTCTTCACGTAGAACACTTTGGATGCCACTTTTCTTCCTGACCATATTCACAATTTTCCCTATTCTCCAACGGGGGTGACAGACTAGGTTGGTTTAGTATCCAGAATTGAGATGCATACACGCTATCTCAACCTATGGGGCTTCCATACAGATTTTAAGCTGGGGATACACCCCTGGGTATTTAAACCAGACTTTAGTCTTGGAAATCCCAAACCTTTGCGTTCTAGGCATCAACCATTCGAACTCTAGTTTCCACCGTCGCAATTGGTCTCCTAGGAACTCATTACAAACACAACCAAGATGCCTTTGGTAGGAAATGGTACTCAGGAAGAGCACTTTTGATAGCCATTCTGGCTTGAAGCAAACTTGATCTTGAGCTTGAGGTAAAGGCACACTCATACTTCGTAGCATTAACAAAACCTGAAAAGGTACATCCGGAATGCAATCTCGAAACTTTCTGAAGTTGAAACAAACTCAGATGCTTCGATTTTTCCCTCTTTTCTTTTGCTTTGCCGTCTGGAACCTATATAGCTTTAGATAGGTCCTGGTTTTACTGTTCTCACATGACCTGGGTTGAACCCTGCAGTTTTATGAAAGAACAAATCCTGTTTTGCACAAATGTAGAGAACGGCACAGCACTTTGAGCACAAAACGATTTATTTTTGAATTTGAAATTGAGAAACGAGTTCTTAACCGGGTATTGAGCCTACGACCGACCATAGCAAAAATGACTCAACAACAGAAAACAAAGGTAAAACAACCTAAACACATCTATTGACACTCGAAACGACTCAAAACAAGAATCGAGACAAACAAAAACACAACAAAACACAAGACTCAAATGTGAACAGGGAGCCTGTTTCTCCGGGTATTGTTTCCCACCCTTTCTCATTTGTGATTCTCATATCACTCTGGCAACTCCATATCTATTTTTCTTAAAAAGCCATTTTCTCACTTTTTCCTCTCAACGCACATCTCTCTATTCTTCAATCTCTCTTATTATTTTTTTTATGCCTCCCCTGGATGGTTAATGGATAAACAGGACGTTGTGGGCTCTTACCCGTGGTATTCTATCAGATTCTTCTTTTTTCACTCACAACTTGTGAACTTTCCCACAGAGGGGTTGCGCTACAATTGGGTGTGCAGCAGATCTGCAACTGATATTGGTTGACGACGCCCTTGGCCGGTTTGGATGTGATCAGACTTGTCCAAATGAGAGAATAGAATACCCTGCTCTATTTTCAATTCATGCTTCGCACTTGGAAGATGTGAGAGCTTTCTGCCCTTTTGCTATTAGCTTCAGTTGTGCCCTTTTCTGGCAAGCAAGGTGCCCTTTCCGGCAAATATGGTGCCCTTTCTGGCAAGCATGTTGATAAAGGGGGAAAAGACAGAAAACCTGACTCGACTGTGCCCCTAGTTCATCATTTTGACCATTTTTTATTTTTTTTTGTTTTGTTTTGTTTTTTTTTTGAGCTTCTGCTAAAATAATTTTGACCAATATGAGAGTTAGATTCACATGCTTGTTCAATTTTTTTGATTTGAAATCATGCAAGTCAGGTTATGAGCACTGAAAATTTTCCTTTTTTGGAGTCCAGTTTTGGAAAAATAGAATAATTTTCGAGAGAATTAGTCAACTTCATTAAAAATTCTCAAAAACTATTTTTGCAAATGGCCACTGCTCGACCAACATAAAATTTACTCTTAAGATGTACAACTTCAGATCCAAAACAACAAAAAATTGCCCCTTGTCTAAATGGCACTGCACAGCAACAGAAAGTTGCCCCTTGTCTGAATGGCACCACAACGCACTGTAATCAGTCCTCAAAGTGACGATCACAACCGAACTCTCGGATACAGAGAAGACAAAGATGATCAGAACAATTACATGGACACAGTCGATTTGGAAGTGTTTATGGTTGGACTTCAGAATGAAGTTACCTACGTATCCCAAAGATGGGAATCAAGCCTTACGTAGTTCGGGGTTAAGGTGCACTCGAGTATTGACATTCTCCTTTTATGCTCTAACTTTTGCCAAGGCCGCCCTTCCGAGTTTTCAACCTTGCGAGCTCTGTTTTTCTTTTCTTTTCTCATTTTTTTCATTTTCTTTTCTTTTTATCTTTTGTTTTCTTCTTTTTTTCTTTTCTTTTCATTTCTTTTTTTTTTCTTTTTCATTTGCTCTAACTTTTGCTTAGGTCGCCCTTCTGGGTTTTCGGCCCAGTGAACCTCTCAAGGATAAAAAAAGGTTAACTTATCCATGTTGATCGGTTTGGAATCTCAAAGCCATCCGAATCCAGGAGAATGGCTGCTGTTTGCTGATGATGTAGAAGTCCATCCAATAGGGGCTGAATTTGCCCCTAGTGTTGTGGATAGGGACTCGATTGTCCTTCAACAATAAACTTTCTTCTTTCCTCCCTTCTGGGATTTGGCTTTCTTGCTAGTCTTCATTGGTTTGTAGAATGACCCATCTTTTGAATCTTTGAGCACATTTGACATTTTTGACCCTAGTTCAAGGGCTACTTGCGATCGAGCTTTGCAAGCTTCCTTTGACGACGTTTGACCTTCTTGATCTGACTTTCTTGCCCCTAGTTCGAGAGCTGCTTCGAATCTGGCCTGACGGGACTCCTTTGATGTCACACGACCTTATGACCCCTAGTTTGTGGGTTGCTTCAAATCTGGCCTAGTGGGCCTCCTTTATGTTTGACCATTGAACATTCCAAATCCAAGTTCAAGGTTTGAAAGCAAAAGGGGGCGAGTCTTGAGGCTGAGAGTGATCCTATGCTGCACAATCTCAAGAGCGATTCCACATAGGTCTTCGCAGGATCGCGCAAAATATTTTTTGAAATCTTTTAAGAAAACGACTAGTCGCTCGCGCTGAAGACAATGTAGAACCAATCTAGATCAAACCAGGATCCTTCTCAGTACTCACATTAACAAACATGATCTCATTCATTAAGGGCTTAGCATGCCTCTCTTCCTCTCAATTGATCAAATTTTTACAAATCCCAAGGAATTCCTCCCTCTTCATTTCATCATAATGTTCAAAAAGTTTTGAAAAACTTAGGTCAATGTAATGATTTCAAGGCACAGAAAAGTAGGTGAACATGTACTGCCGTTTCATTCAGATCTGTTGGCACAATTGGCTCAATGACAGAAATAGACGCAAAAGAAAGGGTGTAAAAGACAAACACAAAATGACAGTGATATCCGAGGTAACACCCCCGAAATCACGCGACTCCGACACAATAAGGCTGACTCGATACAACAAGACAGACGCAACTGACTCAGTACAAAAAAAGACTGACTCAATACTGCACAACAACACTGACCCAATACCCAAATCAGAAAGTAAAATAATCAGCATTTGCACATTGCTCAAAACAGTGCGTGCCATCCATCACATCTGGAGTAAACTAAGCGCCATTCGCAGGTGGTTCATCCCTCGATCACATAGTCACATTATCCCCCAAGTTCACTGATCCAGTGCCAATAGACTTTGCAGGACCTGGTGCGACGATGACCTCGTTGTTAATCAGATCTTGTATTTCGCGGCGAAAATGAAAACACGTGTCAGTGTCATGGCCGGCTTGTTGATGGAAAGCACAGTACTTGGCCGAATCATGGGAGGGAGGAAGTTTATTTGGTAATGGCCACGGCTCCAGGGGCTTCAGATGCCTTTTTCTGATCAGGACCCTCAGGGCCGTTGATAGAGACATGTACAGTGGGGTGAACACCCTTTGTCCCCGTGGTGGGTATTTGGCAGGTTGTGAGCTGGTTGTGTTGGATGTACCGGCAAAAAGGTCGGCAGGTGTGACTGGGTTTGTCGATCTCTTCCAAGTGTAGGATTGGAGCTGAAAGGGGTCTTTCTAGTACGACATCCCTTGTCCCGGCTTGCCCTTTGATTCAAACTGCCCTCAACTTGAGTGGCGAAAGTGTCATCCACAGTCTTTGCAACAACTGCGAGCACTTGCTGTTTGTTCAGTCCTTCAGCCTTCAAAGCCTCAACAGCCCACAGAAGGTGTTCATGGGGACCAATGCTTGCCTCTACCTTGTTCTTGCCACTTGTCTCTACTTTGCTAGGGGATTGGGTCGTCATATCAGAGCGAAACCCAGTTGCTGTCGACATGTCATCGCTTAGACCTGGGATGGCTCCAGGTTGGCCCTTTTCAATTGCAACCCACCCCAAGATTGGGGAGCCATTTGGCGTGAAATTTCTGGCATGTGATGTGGTCGATGATGGAGCCAAAATTCCAAAGGCTAAATCTACCACAGTTCTTTGCAAATCTTCAATCATGCTTCCCAGCTCAGAAATAGTAGGTTCACGGATTTGAGATGATTGGGGTTCAGGTGCACCCATCATGCATAAGTCCATGTTGACCGGAATGAACACCTCAGGCTTGGGTAAATGGGCTGGGGTGATGTATATGCTGGGGTCAAACGGGTTGGTCGTTGTTTGGATGAAGTTTATCTGCCTAGGTGGAGGGTTTTGATTGGTATTTGGTTTTTCTGAAGGTGCTATTACCTTGTCGTCAATGAGATTTTGAATCTCATGACGTAGTCTGATGCAAGAGTCGGTATCATGACCGTGCTGCTGATGGAAGGCACAGTATATAGCCGGGTCATGTTTTGGAGGGAGAGGATCGGGTAGAGGCCGTTGTTCTAACGGTTTCAGATGTCCTTTCCTGAGTAGGACCCCTGGAGCTTTAGACAAAGACATATAAAGTGAGGTGAAAACCCTCTTGCCTCGGGGTAGATAATTCGAAGTTTGGGGGTTTAGATTGGATGTACCAACAAAGGGGGTGGTTGTTTTCAGAGTGGTGGTGACCATTCCAACTTCAGAAGTTCTTGCAGCTGCATCACCACTGGTGGTCGCATTCGAACTGCGTGTATAACCCTTCTTGGGTGACTCCCTTTCATGGTCAATCAGACCTTGTCTCATAACATCTTCTATCTGTACCCCAATCTCGTGGAGGTCAGCAAAGGTGGGGAGGGGTAAGATAATCATCCTCTGTATCAACTTTGGTTGTAGATGTCGCACGACCATCCTTATCTGGTCTTTCTCAGCTGGCCTAGTGGTCATCATAGAAGCCTTGGCTCTCCAACGGGTTACGAAGTCAGAGAAGCTCTCCTTCGGCTCTTGTCTAGTTGCCTCGAGATCACGAGTTGTGACCTCGATTTGCATGTTGTATGAATACTGGACGACGAAGGCCTCGGCCATCTCTTCCCAACTCCTCTTCACTGAGTCCTCCAACTTAGCGTACCAGATGGCTGCGACACCTGACAGGGTCCGACCAAAAAGGGAAAGTTTTTGCAGTCTGGAAAGGCCCATTGGCCGTAGGATATCCGAGAACAACCGCAGATGTACCATAGGATCTCCAGAACCGTCAAAACGGTCTATATGTGGCATCTTGAACCGATCCGGCAAGGTCACCGCCGAATCAGTGTATCCATCTTCTATGTCCAGGATCGAGTCGACTCCCTGGGCTCGCTTAAACAACTTCTCGAGCTTACTGACTTTCAGCGCGATTGGATCTACCTCGAATTTGAATGGTGTGTCCACAGGATTAGCTGGTACTTTAGACATCTGAGGTGGGATTGGCAGTGGGACTGGCCTTGTCGGAATATCCGTATTTTCCTGGACGTGAGCCGCTTCCCCGGGTGTTGGAACCATAGGTGGGGGTGGCGGTGGATGCGAAGCAGACGCTCCGACTTGTTGGGGTTGCTACTGCTGCTGAAGTCTGGCAATTAGTTCTGCCTGTTGAGCCACAACTTCCGCCTAACGGGTGGTAACCTCTGTCTGGCGGGCAGCATCCCGCTGCATGGCCTGCATAGTCTCTTGGAGTTGACGCATCATGTCCTCCATATTAACTGAAAACTGCTGATCTGACTGAACATGTGTGTATCCCCTCTCTGAGGTGGAAGCAGATATCTCCGCCCAACTGCACATAGGTGAGGTGGATAATGACCGCTGATCTGGAGACTGTTGAATTGGTGATCTGTGCCTGACTGGCCTTTTCTTGCCTTACCATTGGCGAAGGAAACACCGGTTGCCCCTGAACTGAATCTCTAACCTGACAAAGTCTATCAACATAAGTCCAATGTACCCAAGGGATATCGGAGCCTTCTGAAGCTATGGTTCCAGGACTACCTAGCAAAAGAGAAAACAGACAGCACCTCAGCCTGATTTCACCAAAACAGATATAAGCGTAGCTGAATGACTGTGCTCTTTATTGAATTCTGCCCAAAATTGTGCCTGTAAACGGATACCCTCAGGCCGATACTCAAACTTGCAACTGATACATACATTCCCTATAAGGACACATCCTAACTGCACATATCAAGCAAGTGAGAGCCAAAAACACCCCTATGGTGGGGTAGGGTTTCCTTGTCCTAGTTTCGTCAGGAACTAGGGTCTCACTATGCACGCATGCGGTTTCAAACAACCTACATTCGGGTAAGCAACCTATCCTAGTTTGGAACGGTCTCTATGGCTTCCGATATGTAACTAGGTCGAATGGTCAAAAAGGGTGCCTCGGTAAAATCGAGGTTTGTGTTCCCATCGTGGCAGAGCCCGTAACCGATCAGCCTTATGGCACACTTTTCCAAGCAAGCCTCCAGTAAACTGTTCAAGAATAACAGACGGCAAACACTATGACTTAGGCGCACTAATGCAAATGCAATGCAAAGAAACACACAAGTGTAGACAAAACAACATATCGTGATTTCGAGTTAAGTTCTCTAAATTCCCAGCAGAGTTGCCAGAAACTGTAGACCGCCTGAACTCGCTCCGCGCGTGAGGGCGCGAATTGGGTTCATAGCTACTACAGTTCGGACTCCTATCACGGTTTTGAATCTAATCTCACAAAGTGCAATGTAAGATTGATAAATCACCAAAGAGTCCAAATCCAACAATTGGTTTTGAAAAATCAATTTTGAATCAAAAGCGCCAAACATGGACTGCTTTGCCAGATTTTAGAGTCGCCACCTAAATATTTTATTTAGGGAAATTTAGGAAACCCTGACTCGTGCCTAAGGCCACGTGTCCGTCATCACCAAAGTTGCCTCGGCTCGGGAACTTGGGTACGAGGGGGAAAGGTTATGAAGTGAGCACCCTCGCTCGCCCGATCAAAGGATCAGCCTCTACTAAACATGATATGTTATTTTGAAAACATATGTATTCTTATTCCGGTTTATTAGCTAACCTTACTATGTGATGCGCACAACATACAAGTCTAGACGCAATCACGCGGAATGGAACAAAACAACTCATGTTTGTTTTTGAAAGTGCTACTCGCAAGTAGGCTAAAGTGCGGATTTGCCACCCTCAAGTGGGCTTAGAAAAACATGATTTTGCCACTTCAAGTGGGCTTGAAACTCACAATCACTGAGTTGTTCCAATTCAGGCAATCAAGCCTTCATCCATAGGCATTCATACAGTTTATCAAATAAGCACATAGCCTCATAGCAAGCATGCAATCATGGCAACACTCACACTCATGCAAGGATGCTAAAGCATAAACACTTACAGTGTACTCCGAGCCAAAACAGAAAACTAGTTAGAAATAAGTATTAATCCTAACTATGTTAAATGCCTAATGTAACACATGCAAAATGCAACTAAATAGGTTCGGCTATCTAATCATGGCATATGAATGCAACACTTGATACATGTATTCAAATAGGAATTGAAATACAATGCAGCTTGAATGATGCACCGAGCTCGGTGCAGGCAAGACAAATGAATGATGCACGCATGCAAAGCATAAGGTACGCTAATCGAGACGTGCCCTAAACTAGCCATCAAAAGCTGGTAAATAAAAGGGAGAAAGACGTGAGGTTAGAAGACATTCACACACACACGCACGCTTATTACAACATTTGCCCTCTCGACGGAGGGTCCGAATGAAATGAAAGCTAACTAGCTACGCTAATTAAGCTAAGTGTTACAAATCACAACTAATTAACTAACTAGTTAACTAATTACAAACACAAATGAATAGCTAAGCGCATTAACTATTTAAGTACAGAACCCAACGAATTGACTAGCTAAGTAAAGTAGTTAAAAGGCCTCGAGGACGAGGGATGCATGCATGCTCGATCGGCTTCCTCCCGAAATCCCGTCGTCTTGCCACCGGTTGCCTCTGTTTGCATTCGTTTTGATTCCTAAACACTAAACCAATTCCCAGACTGCTTCTGCTCCAGAACCAGAACCACTTTGAACCATCTTCAAGCTGGTGGACTGTCGGCCACCAGGGGAGGCTGTAGGCCACTTGTCGGCCACTTAAGGAGGCTGTAGGCCACTTAAAGTGGCCGGTCGGCCACTTGCTTCTGCACACTCCAATTTTGCTGCAAACAGAGTACAAAAGAGGCAAGGCAAGGCATTTGCAGGGTATGTGTGTACAACCACCCTCCTTATCATTTCTCAAACTCAAAGGAGTGCGGTACTCGACTCTCGAGCCACCAACCGAGCATCGCAATGCACGATGGCTGAGAAGCCAAGTTTGTACAAGTTGATGAATGCATAAGTAACACACAAGGCTCAAGAGGCCTCCACCCTATCATCCACAATCAAGGGTGTCAGTGACTAAGAAATGAGGCGCGTTTCATCACTTTGAGTATGAAACGCCCCTCGTTTCTCGTGTTTGGATTAACGTCCGATCCAAACACATGCAATGCATCACAAACATGTTATCTTGGCATGTTTTACTTGGTTCAATTTTGTTTACACATTTTAAGCTTACCAATTAATCCTTTAATTGATTTGTCCAAATGTGATTGTCCTCTAATGGGAAAGATGGTCTAAACCACAAGTACCTTAAGCATGAAAGAAGCCTCATGCTTTTGGTTAGTAGAAGCCCTCAAGAGAAGGCTAAAACGATTAGGCATGAGAGCTTCAATTCCATGCTCAAGCCAACAAAGGGGCTCAAGACCTCTTTTAAAACAGATGAAGGAGTAAACAATGGAGTGCAATGGCATGTATTTCAGCACTGAAATGAGATGCTAAAGACTTTGAAATCATGCAAACAAACCATGGGATGCATGCTAAGGGCCAAGAGCATTAAAGCTAGCAAAGAGCAATACACAAGAGGCATGCAATATCAAGCTTAAACAACCAAACTAGCCCAAAATAGAGCTACAACATGGCAAATTAGTGGTAAGAACATACTCAAACTAAGGC
The DNA here is from genome assembly GCA_036172215.1 of Camellia granthamiana. Classification (NCBI taxonomy): domain Eukaryota; kingdom Viridiplantae; phylum Streptophyta; class Magnoliopsida; order Ericales; family Theaceae; genus Camellia; species Camellia granthamiana. Next base: position 122,048,978 of record CM069911.1, on the reverse strand, counting down.
TCAAAAGAGTAGAAAATCATGCTCCTTTGGTAGCTCACAAATAAGGCACAACTCTCAAAAGCTCTCAAGGAGTGAAAGAAGTGAGAACATGACACATGTATATGCTCTGAAATTACATGCTAAATGATGCCAAAACATGCAACCATCACAAAAATAGCATGCTAAGGTGCTCAAAACTCAAGACTAGCTAAGGCACTTACACGATAGCCATACAAAGTAATGCTCAAATGACCAAGATCACTCAAAACAGTCCTAAATCATGTCAAAATAATACCAAAACATGCATGGAGTATAGCTAACACATGCTAGAATGAAAGTTCAAAACAACAAGTACTCTAGGCTAATGGCTGATGATTACTACAAGTACCAAAACCAAGCAAGCAGTGACTCCACCAACCAAAATTAGAGTTGTAACATGGCAAAATAAGACCAAAAACATGCTAAGATGGTAGCCCAAAAGCTTAGGCAAGCATGCATACAAATTAGCCCATGATCAAGACATAAGGCACAACTCTCCAAAAGCATTAAAAGAGTGAAACATGAGAGAGTATGACTACACTACATACACTGAAATCATGTGAGAAATGAGGCCAAAGCATGCAAACAACTCAAGTAAAGCATGTTGGAGACTTTGAAACTCAAAGCTAGTGAGCAAGATTGCACTACGGCTATACAAAGCAAGTCCCAAATGATCAAGACCACTCAAAACAGAGTTCAAGCATGCTAAAATATAAACAAAAACATGCTAGAGTGTAGCCAAAATAAGCTAGAATAATAGGCCAAAATAGCAAGCATATTGAGCTAGTAAGCAAAATTTACACTACAAGTGTAAGAAGCATGCAAGAAGTGGCCAAGCCAGCCACAAAAAGAGCTAAAATATGTTAAAAAATTCACAAAAACATGCTTAGATCAAGTCAATGTATGGTAAAAAAATATGCTCAAGTATGAGGCCATCAACACAAGCAACCAAGACACAAGGAGAGGGGATGACCCCCTCCTATTTGGGGCCTCAAAACTACCTTTCCACCACTGAAATTCCTCTAGAATTCAGTGGTTAAAAGTCCAAGAGAAAGTGATCTCAAAGGCTTTAAGAGATGGCACAAAGCAAAGCAAAACAAGCCACCAAGGGGGGTAGACCACCCCTAACTCAAACAAGGCCTCAAACAACCATCTTAAACACTTAAAAGCAAAGCTTTTTTTAGTTTAAAGTTAAGCCTAAAATAGCATGCAAAGGTGGCTAAACCAATGTACAAAAACAAGCTTAAAAGAGGGAATTACTCACCCTTGAAGCACAACTTCAAAAACAGCAACTTCTGAGGCAAAACCAGCTTTTTAAGTTCCAAAAACACCTCAAGAAACTTTAGCTCAAATGTCAAGATGTTTGGCTAAGAGGTTATAGGCAAAATATGACAAAAACACTCACTTTCAAACACTATAAGGCACAATATAGAGAGAGAGATGGAGAGAATTCTAGAGAGAGAGTCAAAATTTGTGTCTAAATTTTCTGACCCTCCCAAATGGGGGAGAGACCCCCCATTATATAGAAAATGCAAGCCAAAGCTTCCTTGACAAGCTTAGAACTTGTTCTAATCTCTTCATACACGTGTATGGAGGATGTATTCTGTGCCGACCAGCTGGCACAGTTGGCACCAAAAATATCTGAAAAAATAGAAAAATAGCCGTAGGCCACTTCAAGTGGCCTACAAGAGGAGAAAGTGGCCTACAACTTCAAAAAGTGGCCGACAGGCCTTCCCCTCCCTCCAGGCAATGGGTAACAAGGTGTGGTCCAAAAACAAACCAAAAAGAAGAGAGCTAAGAGGCCCCAAGATAAGGCACTTAGCCGAAAGCCCCGGAAACTAGCCTACGGGCCACTACAAGTGGCCTGCAAAAGGGAAAAGTAGCCTATAGCTACAAAAAGTGGCCTACAGACCTCTCTCTCTCCCTCCACGCAAAGACACCAAGGCATGGTCCAAAAGCATACCAAAAAGAAAAAAGTTAAGAGGCCTCGATAAGGCGCTCAGCCGAAACTCCCGGAAACTCATAATGAGCACAAACATACACAATCAGCGAGTGCACAAACGATGACACCAAAGTCTTAAGGTCGGTAAAAAATGGGGTGTCTAGAACGCAAAAATTCTATCTAAGAATATTTTACACATCATATCCTAGTTTCAAATGATGATAAGGAATTTAACACTGTAAGCCTTCTTGGAAAGAAGAGTCATGAATATATTTTGTTTAGAAAGTGGTTTAGGATACAATGCACTCTAAGAAAAATTACCTGCAATCCAATTGTCTCAGATAATAACACCAAATCATTGTATCCTTGCTTAAGCTGAACAGGTTAGTCCGCCTTTACCTAATGGTCAGCCGCACTACCTTCACTTTCGAAAGACAAACCACAGAGTCAAAGAAAAAAAATCTTGTCTATAAGTATATATAGACACACACATACAAAGGCACAAAGTGATCATAAAACAAGAGAAAACAAGGGAAGATAAATGATGTATTGAAAGTAAAATAAATTAAAATAGAAGCCTATTGCATAAGTGAACTTCAGTCCCAGTATGAAGGGAATTCTGCTAGGGATGCACAAATAAAAATTAAATGTACCTATAAGCTTCCCATTAATAAATATGTGCGCCAAGTCACGCATGCTATCAAATGTAACTGTTGGCTCAACTGGATTTTCATCCCAAAATGAGATTTCATCATCAGAAACATATATTATGTAGTTAGATATTGACTTGGCATTAGCTAAAATAAGTTGTATTAGAAAATGAGTTGTAGAAACATTTGTCAATACAAAAATGATATTTCTACTTATACAGCTTGATCTTAATGTATCGAGCTGTAAGACTTGGATAAAGAGTTACCTGGTCGTATACCATAAATAATCAAAACGGTCCTTTGTCACATTTAAATGCTCCAAAATGCCTTGGACAGTGAAATTGTCCTCACCCTATGCACCAATTGGCTCTTTAACAGTCAACCAAGTTTTTGAGATATAGGTAACTTTATCCTAACTCGATAATTGTCGAACTACAGAAACATTTGTAGAAAGAGGCGAACTGAACTCGGTTGTCTTAATGGAAGTCTGAGCCCCAAAAATTTAAACAAAAACTGAATTTCAAAACAAGTTACTGCAAATGAACATAAAAAACACTAACCTTCTCTAGAAATAATGGATAGGCACCATTGCATGGCACAAGAGCACTACAGCATGCTAGCAGTATATCAGCAAAACACACAAGCTCCAGCAACACAACAACAAACCAGCACAAGCACCTATTCAAATAGCAAATCAACACCAGAAACATACTAACCTGTTCAAGAACCACACACAACAATATGGATGTCTACAATAGGTCTAAATAGGGCATATAAACCATCTGGGAAATGGAAACTCAACCAATGTTATTACAAACAAAAACAATAATCATCCAAGCCATCACAAAAGAAGCCCATATACAGCTCACATGGGAGAGCAAATCAAAATAAAAACAATATCAAGCATAACATCATAACAATTAATAATGTAACCAAATTAATATCAAATGCATTTCAATATCCCAAATTTTATTCAACTATCCAATAATACTAAACATAAGAATCCTAAAACATGTCTAGCTATATCCAACAATCTCAAACATAATAATTCCAAAAAGTATCTAAATGTTCAACAAAATAACCTATAAAATGAAAAAAAGAAAAATAAAATGAATAGCTACGTGCGAAACGACAAATTATCAAATCTTTAATGACCATATATATCACTATTGAATCATGAACATCCATCACCAGCCTGTGAACAAAAGGATAAAAACATGAGGATTTTATCAATGCATTAACTTCAAAAATAATATACAAATATAGTTAAAATTAATTAAATTAATTAAACTTATTACATTTTTAAGTGTCAATAAAATAAATCAGTTTAATGAGGTGTCAAATTTACCTCTATTTTAACCGAAAGAAGTTTCATCCTCCCTTACACCCGACGCATCCTCTTCGACACTGTTGCTTGGAACTAACCCCAAAATGGTTGCTAGATCTATCCCATTTTTTGCAGCCAACATTTAAATAACAGTTTACATTGTACACATGTTTTGAGCTTGGTTAAGTAACTGTTTTCTTTGGTCAGCTAATTGTTGTTGTTGGTCAACTAACTACTGTGGAAGAACAATCACCTCTAAGTTAGGAGCCTCAAAATGTGTGGAAGATGAAGTAGTGTCCTTACAGATCCCATATCCTTTCAAGTAAACCGACATCTTCCCAAGTACTTCTCTAGAAATCTGCTCCTCAGATAATGGATGTGTGACACTAGGTTGAGATTGCTCAGCGATCTTTGAAACCATAGTGGCTTATGCATGAAATATAAGAAAGCTTAAAACATAATATAAAAATGGAGACATATATTATTGAAATTGAAATAGTTATGGTTACATGATGTTCCTCAGTCGTGCTATTTATCCACACTCCCTATGTTGGTGACGTTTGTGGGTGTCTTTGAATAGTTACGTAATAGTCGATTTGCTTTTTTGTACCTTTCATTTCATTAGATTTTCTAGTCAAACAATAATTCTATATTTATAATTTAGAATGTTCAAATTTGTAAATCTACACTTACAAGGATAGATGCTTGTGATGCAAATGATCTCGAGCCGCTTGTATGATTATACTTCACACAACCTCTTGTTTTCATCGCATTCTCTGACTTTTTCTACAAATAAAAACAAAAATAGGTAACATTAATTAATGTACAAGGAGGATATTACTTTAGTAAATATTTTTATAAATACCTTCCAATTGTCAGTTTCTCACATATTGTCAATCATTCATTCGTACTCATCCTATGTACAAGGATATAATGCTTGACTTTTGAGGTCAGATACTTTGTCTTCTTTAAGGGATTTGCAGTGCATGTGCAATCTATTTTTCCATTCAGTGTATAAGTTTGGCACTTTTGATCAATAATACAGCTCACATCCACATCATTATTGTAGTTCCCAAAGTCAAAAGTTTGCTGCAATTGGAAACAATATAATTCAATATATTTTATATATCATTGTGATTAAGATAAACAACATGTTGAATATCCAATACGCATAATTCAAATTACCCCACCTCTTGTAACAATGGACTCTCTTTACCCAAAGTCAATGGCTATCCATCTATCATTTCGGATTGGGGCATGAAGTCGAATTTGTTGACCAAGAGCAGTTGCTAGCGGTGTGGCATAATCCCCTTCTATTGCTTTGGTCAAACGGTTAAGTGTAACGGGTATTCAATTACCACGTTCCTTTCTAATCTTCTTTATATTATTTCCTCGGGTCGATCCTCGTACACGCTTCTTGCCCAAAACTGGAATTGATGCTATTGTGACCAAAATTTTATTCAAGTTAGTCGACATAAAACATGAATACACTAAATAAATATTGAGATAATAAATTATCATTTCATTTTAGTAGTCATTTATTTTTCACCTCCACTGTTAGTGACAGTACATAGGCTCGAAAGGTGGTCAGGTTAAGTAGCTAAGGTAGGGAGCTGATCGAGCCTAGTATATAAGGCGGGAAGATGGATAGGCTGGGTCGAAACCTTAGGTGTGCTCTTTGAATGATTAACTTGTGCTACTAAAGGTCATCTCGGAAGAGTAAGTGTATCTTTATCAGGAGTACTTCTTTCTTCTCTAGGTGTTTGCGAAGCTATTAGGCGAGCTGCAAACCTATTTGTTTTCTTATTGGGACCCATATGAATATCCTGACACAATATAAAAATAAATTGTTAGTGCATTTTCAGTAATTTAAGAATGCTTATTAACAAAAAAGTTTGAAATAACTAGACATAACACAAGTAATATAACAAGTGAAAACATAGAAAAATTTCTTCTTATACACACATGTATTACCTCAATCACTTGAGAATCAAAAGGCTCGCCATCATCACTTGAAGAACGCAATCCATCATCATCAAGTGGTTGATTGTCCTCGTCATTATCACTTTCACCCAGAACTTTTACTATTGTCTTTTTGAATAGAATCAAACATTGAATTCTTGAGGGTCTTTATCCCTAGAGCATCAAATCTGATTTTATTTTTTTGAGTTGTTTTTTCCCTATCTTTCTCATATTTCGTCATCTTCTGGACCAAGCCATCGGGTTCAGAAATAATTTACCGTTTCTAGACATCTTTGCAACTATAGATATGGCATATAATTAAATGAAATGAAATGTGAAACAATGCTATGAAATTTGAAAAACAATGCTATAAAATGTAAACCAAGCAATTTATTATTAAATCATAACACTTGTCTATATAATTAAAAAAAAAACAAACACTACATATCATAATCTATATCAGGATTTACATCAACAACAGGTTGTCTATGCAGTTTATCATCTTCATCATCATTATACTCTATCATTGTGTCATCCTCATCATCATTGTGAACTAAATTATCTGCCATTAGTTGATCATTGAAAATGATCTCGAGATCCATATCATTCCTGCTATATTGAACATCATTATCTTGGATCACTACCCCAACACCATTAGTAGTTTCATCTTGTTGAAAAGCATCATTAGAGACATCATCCTGCTCTGGTATATCCCATACTCCCCGATGCTTAACCCGTTCGACGACTCTCTAATTTTTGCCTTTGTTGGTATTATTGACGTAGAATACTTGTCTCACCTGACTAGGTAGAACAAATTGGTCATCTTATATCAAAGTCTTGTAACATCAATACTTGTGACATGTTCATTGGAGTATCTATTCTTGTGACTGTTGTCATACCATTCACATTGGAACAAAACCACTATACCCCCATGCAAGTATTTCAATTCCCATATTTTGCACAAGTAGCTGTAAAAATTAATTTGGTTCCCATTATAGTCACCTTGTACGGCTAACCACGTACAACGATTTTCACAATTTCTAGTATGGAATCGAATTCCATTGTAGATGCACCCAAAATAAAAGTTAATTACCGATCCAGGACCATTTGCTAATGACCACAATTCGTCAGTTACTTCAAGTGACCCTTTTGTTCGTAAATCATTCATCTACAGAAAACACTATATAACAAGTGTACTAAGTTAATGTGGATTGAAAGTTATTACGTAAGTATTCAGTTAAGTTCTTTAGTATATCTTACACGCTTTTTGAATCATTTTGGAAATTCTTCTCGTTGTATTCGAGTTATGTCACGCCCTTGTAGAGTATGTATAATATTCTTGTGCTCCATACCCAAGGAAATGTGATACACGTAATTAACTTAGAGAGTTTGAAACAAAATTGGACAATTATGCATAAACATAATTAAATTAAAATACATACTCAATATATGGCTCTACTTCAGAGCTATTGTATAGCACAAACTAGTGAGCCATTTCTCGTTCATTCTGCAAAGGGTCAAAAGCCATTGTGATAAGTGAGAATAGACGAGCATTTTGGGTGAAGACCTTCATCCTAGGACCACATTCACCACCATCATCATTTCGTTTGGGTTTATCAATCCCTTTTAAGTATATTGAAGAAAAAGTAAGACACTCTTTGAAAATGTAAGCTTCAGCGATAGAACCTTCTAGACGTGCTCTATTACTGACATACCCTTTCAAAGTCCCAAGAAACCTTCAACAAAAATTGACAATGAAAATTATGCTTGTTGATGCAAGAAAATTACTTCTTAAACAATAGTCTTTTATGGGTGGATTTTGCACAATGGTTTACTTATAAAAAATTAATAAATAACCATATGCTCATAATGATTACCTTTTGATCGGGTACATCCATCGATATTGCACTGGTCCAGCAAACATGGCCTCACGTAGCAAGTGAACAGCCAAATAAACCATTACGTCAAGGAAAGCTGGAGGAAATTTTTTCTCTAACTTGCAAAGTATGAGCACAATTCGTTCATCCATTTTTTTCAAATCAGTCTGCCTTAATGTTTTTGAGCATAGTTCTTGAAGAAGTTGCCTAACTCAAATAGTGTTGTAAAGACCTCATTGTTCACAAAACCACGCATGCCAATTGGAAGAAGTCGTTCAAGCAGGATATGACAATCATGGCTTTTCATGCCCGATAATCTTCCATTTTTAGAAGTCACACATCTTGAGATGTTTGCTGCATAGCCATCTGGATAACTAATAGATTTCAAGAATTCACAAAAGCCATCTATTTGTCGAGAATCTAATGTGGAGGCTGCCCGAGGCTTGATAACGGATCCGTTATCTTTCCTCTGTAGATGCAATTCTTGCCTTATGCCCATTTCTTGTAAACCCTCACGTGCTTTGTACGTGTCCTTATTTTTCCCATCTATGGCCAACATCATCCCATAAAAGTTTTCACAAATATTTATCTCAATGTGCATGATATCAAGATTGTGTAAGAGCTTTAGTTTCTTCCAATACGGTAGCTCCCACATTATGCTTTTCTTTGTCCAATTCAATTCTTCAGACTCTCGTGGTCTTTTCTTGTTGGTAGGATCTTTTCCAAACTTGACTTCCCGCAATTGAGCCATTCCTTTTTCCATCGGTAAATCCAAGGATTTCTTCCTAAGCTCAGTTGAACCATCAAACTTCTTGTCCTTCCTCCAATGGTGGTTATCAGGAAAGTAAGCTCAATGGACCACCCACCTGATTTTACTAATCAACCCGTGTGACAACGGATTGTCATTGCAAGATGGGCAAGCCAAATAACCCTTGGCTCTCCATCCGGATAAGTCATCATATGCGGGGAAATCATTTATGGTCCACATTACAACTGCATGCATCCGGAAAGTCTGTTCAGTGGAGGCATCGTAAGTCATCACGCCATTCTCCCACAGCTCCTTCAACTTATCAATCAATGGCCTTGGGTAGACATCAATATCAATCCCTGGTTGATTAGGTCCAGGAATAAGTAAGGACATTATGAAAAATGGGGCCTTTATACATCTCCAAGGTAGGAGGTTATAGGGCATGAGTATGACAGACAGACCACATTCCATAGAAAGTGCTCATGTTCCCAAAGGGTTGAACACATCCAACCTAACATTGCGAGTCTCCTGGGCAAACTTTGGATAATGCAAATCAAATTCCTTCTACTCTTTACAATCATCCGGATGCTTTCCTACACCATCATCAACATGTTTATCACTATGCCATCTCATGTCTTTAGCCGTCTTTCTAGACATGTACAACCTTCTCAACCTAGGTGTCAATGGGAAGTAATGCAATATCTTATGAGGGATCTTCTTACCTTTGCTGTCATTTACTCTGTACCTAGATACTTGTCGTGTGGGACATTTTTCCAAGTGAGTATTCTCTTTCCAGAATAGTACACAATCATGTTTACATGCATCGATGAGCTTGTAGCACAAGCCCAAGTCATGTAGTAATTTCTTGCACTTATAAATTGACCCTGGCACCACATGGCCTTTTGGTAGGAATCACCTTTGTATCTCCAAAACCTTGTTAAAAGACTTATTACTCCATCTATTTTCTACCTTCAAATGTAGCATCTGAATAACGAATGATAACAAAGTATCTGAGTTTTTGCAACCTGGGTACAAGCGACATTGGAAAGTATCTAACAATTTATCAAACTTTCATACATCCTTTCTTTCTAGAGTATCACCCTCCATACAATTCCCCCTCTGATAGTTCTCTATCAGTTCATCATATTCATCTTGATCTTCATCATATTCACCATTGTTTTCATCAAGGTTATTGTGTTCTGGAAGTTCACCGTGTTCTAACCAAGTGGTGTATGATACTATCATCCCATTTATGAGCAAATGAGCCTTCACAATATCATACTCCTGCTTATAAAAGTTACAACAGTTAATGCATGGGCACTTAATCTCCCTAGTCTCACCCAAATGAGCCTTTGCAAATTCAATAAATGAGTTCACCCCATCTACATATGGCTGACTGAATCTGTCAGAAATTGACATCCAACTCTTGTCCATATTTGATCACAAGATAGTAGTTAATACCAATGAGGCACATCCTTTATTTATTTATTTATGTATTTATTTATTATTATTTATTTTCTAAATATGAAAACAAAGTAGTTAATATTATTGTAGAGAGACACATCATCGCCAATAAAGGTGCATCTAGCTATAGGCTTATTTAATTTTGTATAAACGTTTGGACCAACAAATCCTTTAAAATTCTATTCTATCTGCATATATTATGTATTAAATTAAGTGTTTTTTATATTTATCAACTGAAAAAAAAAAAAGTGTTTTTTATTTTACATGCTTAAACTTAGTCATGAATTTTAAAGGATTAATAAATATTGAAACTGCTGAGTGGAACTGTTTCTGTAGATATTCAGGTGCCAAAGTACATGGAGAGAACAAGCAAAATCAGGAACAAGAATGGGCATTACATCCAAAACCTAGCATATACATATTCTTTAAAAAAATATAAAATAAAATTAATCAATGCTGTGTTTTTTTTCTGCAGGGGTGATGCAACAAGTGGCAAATGTTAAATTGACATCTGATATTCGTATATGTTTCAGATAGTAAAGGAAAACCATAACAGCATAACTTATTATGAAACTCCTACATCAAAGTCTGAATTCAGTCATAGGAACAAATCTGAGTGGCAAATGCTGATTTTTTTAAATCATTCTTAATTTAAAACCACACTGATTCAAGCTGACTGTCAAACCCACATGGTAGAATGATCTGACTATGCATCAAGATTATCAAATTGCTTTATATAATAATCTGGTTTATTTAGTTCATTTAATTAATGTTGTTGCCTAATGCCTAGTGTTGTCAACAAATGAAAAAGCTCCATTAACTAAACAATTTTGTAAACAAAATTCAGCATTGATATATTCATCCATATGATTTGTTTGACTACATAACAAAGTCCTCCAAGTGTTACAATCTATCAAAGGGTTCAATCTTTCAAAATGCTTATATGCAATCAAGACTCCATTTTACTTTTAAGCAACAAGAAAGACTTGATCAAATCCGACACAATCCTAAAACCCAAAATGGGAATTTTTATAACATCTTAGACAATCCTGAATTAGAAGTCACCACTAATCAATAAATGTGCATCTAGCACAATCCATTTTACTTTTTATGCTATTACCTTATGTCTAAGATGTTTAATATTAGAAAATGTTTATTTTATTTTGCTTATCCTAGTGGGCTGTACTAGGAAACTGTGGAGCTTGCCATTAGTAGTGGTATACATAGTCTATGTAGCAGGGACCAATTAGCCTTTTGGGATATTTTTGATTTTCATGCTGCTAGTTTGCTGGAGTCCCAGGCCCTAGGTTTTATAGATTTTTTGGAGTTATGTGCATGCTGAAATTTCTAAGCCTAAAGGAACAAAGATAGAAAAGAAAAGAAACAAGCAACATAACAGTAATACAAAGAGGGCCCAACTGCTATTCCCTACCATGTTCTTACAGACCATGTTAGAACGTACCATGTTGGTGAGCAACCAACTAAAGGAAAAAAGATAGAAAAGAAAAGAAACTAACAACATAACAGTAGCACAAAGAGGGCCCAACTGCTATGATGAACTATGATGCTCTGTTAAAAGGAATCTATTTTTAAATAAATTATTCATGACAAAAAATTTGGGGATTGTGTTTATCACGTAGTAATTTTGGAAGTTTTATTTATTTATTTATTTATTATATATGAATTATAACAATAGATGGGAGCACTAAACAAATCAAAGTAGATTTCAATGGAAAATCAAAGATAACACAAAACAAAGTCGGAGATTTAAAATCATCTAAAGCTTTGCTCAGGAACAGAACCCACAAATTATTTATTAATGTATTTCTTGGGACGGGACAAATAACTCAAGCACAATATTCTTTGAATTCAATTCTCTACAAATTAAAGAAAAAGGGTTTTGTGGAACCCACCAGTAATTCATATATATATATAATATACATGCACAAGCAAAATCAAAATAACTCATAAAATATACCTAAAAATTAACATGTACCAAATCACTTCGATAAAATCAAAGAAAAATATTCACTATTTAATTCTGGAATCTCTTTCTTCTCTCTATGGAACCTGAGATCAATAAATAGTCTTTGATGCTTCATATCAAAATAAACAACTATAATCAATATATATTTATATAATAAATCCAGAGAGAGAGAGAGTATTTCCTTCAGTTTTCTTTGAAATTGGTTTGTTTCAAAAACCCTAAGAACTAATAGTCCATGATAAGAGAAGAATAAGGGAACCCAAACCAGCGGGAAATATGTTAGTGCCAAAATTTTTGAGATTTTTATTTTAATGTTTTTCATAGCATTATATTTTCAATTATAACAATAACAAAATGCCATTTGAATCTAAAACTTAATTGATTTTTTACAGCATTTATAAAAGGCTATTAAAATTGGAATGAGTGCTATAAAAAAAAATTAAAACTAATTTGAACAATAAAAATCAAAAATATATTTTTAGAATTTTAAAAATTTCCTAAAAGATAAAATAATACAAAAATAATAAGTAGTTTTTTTTTTAATTTTTCCACCATTTTTTTAAAATAGTTTTTTAGAAAAAAAAATTTGAAATAAGTTTCTGAAAATAAAACCAAAATATTGAAATTGATAATCTAACCACATTCTGTAGAAAAATTTAGATTATCTCAAATTAGCTATTTGAACTTAAGAGTGTGTTTGGACTTGATGGGTTCATTTTGTGATTTAATTTGATGATCATTTTAATTTTACAATTTAATAACTAGAATATTTAAAACTTTTTAAAAAGTTATAATAAAAATACAAATCACTAAATCACCTCATTTCACTAGCAAAACTTTTACCGATGAATAGTGTTATCGTCGCTAAATATTTAACTTTTTACCCACACCAACTTGTCGCCAAAAGTAAGCACATTAATAGCAACGCTTATTGTGTTGCTAAAAAATAAGCCTCGTAATTAAATTTTTTGAAATTTTAGCACTAACCAATAATTTTGGCGCCTAGTGAATGTTATGGTTTTTTAGCAACGACAGTAAATTACGTTGGTAAAGGTCTATTTTTCCCAACAAAATTAATCATTGTGTCGCCAAAAATATACTTTTGGCTATGAAAAATTGATGTTGTCACCAAAAGGAATCGCCAAGAGTGCAATTTCTTGTAGTGTCATTTGATCAAGTGACTCTTTTTTTTTTTTTTTTTTTTACTTTTTTGTAGATTTGAGCTCAAATCTAGTAGAAAATGCTTTTTGCTTCTTTGATTTTTGGTAGCTTCATTTTGTACGGATAACGGATCATCTGTGTGTGTGTGTACAGATAACTATCTAGATCCTCTTCATTTTTTATTTTTGGTAGGTATTGATGTTATTGTTGTTGATTGTTGATGTTGTTGATTTTGTTATTGTTATTGTTGTTGTTGATGATGATGATGATGATGATGATCACGAAACAGATTGCAATAGACAGGAAAAGATAGATAGAGAAAAAGATTTGAACAGATAAAGAGAAAAAATTGAACAAATAGGGTTTGTTTTGGCTTGGTATTGCAACAGATATAGGTTGGTTTGGGTATCTATTTCAATTGATAGGATTTGGTTTGTTTGGTATTTCAACAGATAGAAAAGATTTAAAAAAAAATTGAATAGATAATAAAATTTGATCAGATAAAGGGAAAATTTTGAATAGATAGATAAAAAGTTTGAATAGATAGACAAAAAATTAAACAGATAGATGTAAATTTGAACATATAGGTAAAATTAGAAACAAAATGTCATTCAAAACAAACAAAATGACTTCTCACCAAATTATTTTGCAAAATGTAGACCTCTCACCAACAAAAAATATCTACTAAACAATGCCTTATACTCTCATTAACTTAGATTTATTAACAATTACCTCCATGTAATATTAAAATTTATTGCTTGTATAATATATATATATATGTATATTTTCCGCAAGGGTTCAAAATTGGGGTTCCAAGCAAGCAATGATTCTCTCATTCTCTTTCCTACTTGGCTCCCTCCTTGCAATGGTCAAGATTCACCTTAAAAGAATCTAATGGTCCAGATCATCTCAAAAATATTATTTTTTAATTTTTATTTTTTTTTAATAAAGTGATCTGGACCGTTGAATTTTTTTAGAATAAGGCCTTGTTTAACATGATCTAAAAAAGTTAAAAAGTCAAAAAATCACTATCTTAATTAAGTCACATTATCTTATTTAAGTCACATCACCTCTCTAACACATCACTTCAAACCCAATTCATACTTCATAAAAAGTCAAAAAACACACTTATTTAGCTCATCTCAAACCACCTCTAAATTTTGACTATTGCAAGGAGGGAATCAAGTAGAGAAAGTAAGGCAGGAATCCTTGCTCATTCCAAGCCATCTGGATTCAAACCCTCTTTTATTGATGTCAATCATTTCAACAGGTCAAGTTCTTCTACTATTCTCAAAAAAAATAATAATAATAAAAAATAAATAAATAAATAAATAAACAAACAAACAAACAAACAGAGAGACAATGAAACTAATTCATATGAACGAATAAAAGATTTAAGCTGCAAGTAAAAGTTTTGGGTAACTTTGCTAACATATTTGTGTAACCATTATTTTCATATTACAATAGAGAAGTCCTAAAATAAAATATGAATGATACGTGTATAGAGATATTTAAGAAAGATCAAAATGAAAGTAGCTTATATCTAAAGAGGTCGAACTATGAGAGGCAGCCCAAGCATAGGTCTGAGGGAGAGCAAATGGGAGGGGGAATGGCAGTAGCCCGGGGAGACAGAGAAAGAAAACCTAGTGAGAATTAGGGTTAAGACAATCTTGTACTCCATCATGGATAAGTTTCTACCCACACACATTCTTCCTCCGAACCCAAAAGGCAAAAACCCCATCTTGTGGTTGCATCCTCCGTACAAGTCATCCTTAAATCTCTCAGGTTTGAACTCAAATACATCGTTGCCCCAGAGAGACTTGTCATGATGCATGGACACCACATCAATCCACATGTTGGTTCCCTTAGGGATAACGACATCACCAACCATAATGTCTTCTCTTGCTTGCCTCTGCACATTTGGCGCTGGTGAATAGAGTCGTAGTACTTCATTCATAACCCATCCCATCTGAAAATATGTTTCGAAAACAAGTTAGAATATGAACAAGATGAAGCAAAATCGTATGCAAAGTTGCATTAAATGAACTATGTATTTACGTGTGAGTACCAAACTTTATGGTTATGTGAAATGTGATGTAGTCAATGTGTAGGGCATATCACACTGATGAGCATTTATGTCCGCAACACACTTGGGACGGTGGTGATTTTTGTATGTCGAAGCTTGGCCGGTTAGCCCAATTAACAGCAATGCTAGGTATCATGAAAATTTTATCATGAAAATAATCATGAATGCTTTGTGACCCTTAGATTACACTTAGAATAAAGCACTACACACTAATCAAGGTAATCCAAGGATCATAAATTTTTCATGATCATTTTCATGACAAAATTTTCATGATCCCTAACTTTTCCCCCCAATTAATGCTAATAATTATGCTATAGACAACAACTAAGCATTGGTCCAGGACTTTTTTGTCTTTTAATTTACAAAATGCTTAAATTATATGAGAATTTCAAAATAAAAAATATCATCATATAATTTAATATATATATATATATATAAACTCAATATAATTACTCATTAATTTCAAATTATTATGTGATATTATATAAGTATTACTTTCAATCAATGATATAACACAAAATTTTACAACTATGACAAAAATAACTCACTTAAGCTCCTTTTGAGTGGCAGCTTAAACAGTTTTTAAAAAAAAAAAAAATTTAAAAAATCACTAAAAGAATAAAAAAAAAAAAATTATTTTTTTATTTGTTACACATTTTTTCACACAAAAAAAATAAAACATCATTTTCAAACAAACCCTTAGTATGTTTTGTAATAATATTACAATGATTATATTTTTATATCACAATTTATTAAGTGAATTGTTACTATAGAATTAGTTTAATGAATCCCACTACTTATATCTATTTAGCAAATATTGTATAATTATAATACTACTATATATTTTCTAATTTTTCATTTATTGAGAATGTTTTTATATACTCCTTCTGTCTCAAAATAATAATTCCTTATAGAGAATTTAATTTTTTTTAGTAGTACAGTTATTGCACTTTAAAAATATTTATTTTTCAAAATTACTCTTTTATAGTATATTTTTTAGAAAATATAAATTGTCATAATTATACTTTTTATGTTGTTAATGAATTTAAACAGAGAAAAAAAAATAAAAAATTTATATTATTTTAGTCTTTAATTTTTTTAAAAAAATTAACATTTTAAAATAATAAATAACAAAATAAAGAACTAATATTTTGAGATTGAAAAAATAATAATTTGTGGGTCAGTCCTTCCATTTGGGCAGTCAAAACTATTGGCTCACCATCAAAAATAAGAAGAAGAAAAAAAAAACATTAGGTTGGCTGTTGCCACGTGTCAAAGGCTATGTGGATCATGACGTGGCACCGTAGAGAAGTGACATCTCAAAAGGTCCTATTGTCTCCTGACATATTCTACATGTGCCAGCTCATGGACTTGCAACGCGTGGACTGAATTGGTGTGTATCTGACCGTTGAACCGCCAGAGTAAGAGAAATTGGTCAAAGTCAAAAAATGGATCTCCTTATTTTTTTAAATTAAAAAATATATATTTTCAATAAAATATTCTATACAAAATAAAAAAATTATAAATAAAATTAATACACAAAATTTTGATTATTTTATTTTAAAGCGAAAGACCTCTCAAGCCACTATCACATTACTCTGTTCTTCATTCTATAAAAAAATTCTATAATTTGAGATTTTTTTTAATCATTTTATGTAATTAAAAATAAATTAAGAAAAAAGAAGTAGAATTTTTTGGAAAAAAAAAAAAGGATGATGAATGACCTCAATTTATGATATCACCCTACAAATCACTAGGCCCCAAAAAAACATACATGCCCCTCTAGAATTTATTGAACTCCATACATAGTCACATCTATCAATTCCTATGTGATGGATAGGTGACTATTCCCTTGTAGATAGGTCACATTACACTGCAAAAATAACTTGGCAACTTAACGTGCATGTGATAGGACCATGTTTTCAAGTTTTTATTAAGAATTATAAAAATATATTAATGTAAAAAATGTATTAAATTTTTTAATATTTGACAAAAATATATTGAATTGTTCGTCGTTAACAAGATTCTTAATATTTTTACCTTTTTTAGTTTAGCAAGCCTGGTGGGTTCGAGCTCTCCATCTCCGATCACTTGTTTGATCTCTTCCCTGAGCTGATCTTGCCAGTCAAGGTGCGTGGCCAAAAGTAACAAAGTCCACGATACAGCCAATGCTGTGGTCTCATGGCCACCGAAAAATAACGTCTTGCATTCGTCGATGAGTTCTCGTGTTGTGAACGTCTTCCCTTGGTGGCCATCGCCACGGTTAGCGGCTAGCAATAGGCCGAGCAGGTCTTGTTGAGGAGCACACTCATTGATTGCTTTTCTTCGAGCATTTATGATTGAGAGTAAGAGGGTATCGATCTCTTTCCCTAACCTTTTAGCCTCTAAGTTTTGCATAGCAGAAATGAACTTGCCAAAGGGAACCCCTACGAAGCGGTTTGATTGGAAGAGAGTGGATTGCATGGCTCTTAATTTATCGAACACTTTGCTTCCAGTTTCGTGGTTCATGCCAAAACTTGTCTTGGCAATGATCTCTCCAGCTGTATTTGTGATTTCTCTTTCCACGTCAATTTCTGGGTTGCCAGAGCTGATCAAGCTTGTCCATCGGTCTAACATATTTGTCGTGGAATCCACCATTAAGCTTGACATAGCCTATTGGAAAAATAATATTTAGAAAATTGTTCATAATTTGAATTTGTTGTACATATTGAATCTTTTATTTCGTTAAACATTGATCCTGAAAATGTAAGAACATCTAAAACTAAAAGTTGAGTATTACATCTACAAATAGAATAGAATAAGATTGACTAATCAAATCAAACTCTATCAAGTGAATGAGTTGAGTTGAATTGTCTCACATCTACATGTAAGAATTTTAGTTCCAAAAAAAAACGGAAGAATTTAAAACTTATAAACTTTTGATTATTCACAAAAAGGAATACGAATCAAATTAAGCTTCATTTAGACCCAAAAAAGAAAAATAAAATAAAATGAGTGGTTAAACGTAATTCTATCATCTATACATAAATCAAACCTATAGTGACATTAGAATACGTATAAAATGAATAACACTTTGCAGAATTTCGTGATACGATCCACTTCTAAAAAATCTTACTTGTATATATTCAATGTTTGATTTTGTTATTAATTTTTGTATTTCTAAACTTATTAAAAAAAAAAAAAATTGTATTTAAAAAATCAATACATAGCACGCTCAGAATGAATCTGTGTTACGCATTCATTTTTCGGTGCAATTTTCTTTTCATTTGGCATTATTGGTCTCCAAATTGAAGCAAGAATCAAAATGAGAGAGGGAGAGAGAGAAACCTTCAAATTGGTTGGAGAGAATGCAGGAGTGATGACATGTCTGTGACGAACCCAATCTTCACCTTCCACCATAACCAAACCATTACCAAACATGGGTTCTCTATCATTTTTGAACACAGTTGGCTTTCCCCAAGTCTTTCCCATGACACCTGCACTCATCTTCTTCAAAAACTCCGGGTCTGCAATATACAGAAACGGCTCTGTGCCCAACCAATAGATAAACACCTTTCCTGCTCGTAACAAAAACGACAATAACTATCATCAAACATCCATTTATGTCACTGTATACAGACATACCATATTCATATTCATGTATATATATAGTCCATGCATGCTGTGATATACGTATATAACCTTGCAATCTTACAGATGTATCTGCATTTGAATATTACAACAAGAATTTGAAAAAATGTTATTCTACAAATTTTTTTTATACAAAATATTGTACCAAAATGATGTGACAGTATTATTTGCCTAGTTAAGGATATCTCAATAGGTTCTTTGTTGTAAAGAGATAGCATTCAAAACCCAACTAAGTCATTATATGTAAGTTTTCTGTATGAAATATCTATTTATGAGGGTGTTTGGAAAAATAGTTGAGTTAAAATAGCGTATTAAAAGATAAAATAAGTAAAAATAACTAATAAGATAATATGTCATATTCAATTCATAATCATTTTATTTGTTCTCTTACGACCATCAAATCAACTTAAAAAAAAAAAAAAACTAATCAATTTCTCAAACACAATTATTTTAGACAAGCTAAAATAGTCACACAAAAAAAAAAAAAAAAAAAAAAAAAAAAAAAAAAAAAAAAAAACAGATGGTCTACTTCCCAAACAAGATCTATATATCATTACTCTAAGAATTTATGCATGAAAAACAAGGTCTAGTTTAGTTGGTCGAATTTATGCATGAAAAACAAGGTCTAGTTTAGTTGGT
Source organism: Camellia granthamiana (assembly GCA_036172215.1). Classification (NCBI taxonomy): domain Eukaryota; kingdom Viridiplantae; phylum Streptophyta; class Magnoliopsida; order Ericales; family Theaceae; genus Camellia; species Camellia granthamiana. The sequence continues at coordinate 122,029,487 of CM069911.1, read as the reverse complement.
CGAAATTGTGCATCTACGAAAAGAAAAAGAATAAGAAGTAGAACTAACATAGATTGAATTTAAGGGGAGTGTGAATGTGAAAGTACTACTAATGTATCTACACACTCATGGAAAGAAGAACAAATGTTATCACGAAGACTCACCATGTGATTTCTGCCACTTGGCAAAGTAAGGAAAGACAGTCGAATGGATATCATGAGTGATGATATTTGAAGATGAAGATGAAGAATTTCTAGTGTTTTTCTTGGTCATATCTCTAGTATTTCCTAAGGGAAAACTAGGAATTGGACCACTAAAACCATTCCTCCTAAGCTTCTGGTATGCCTTATTAGGCAGAATCCACCATGACCACAACACTCTCAACAAAATGAAAATAAGAAAGACAGCTATGGCTAAGCCAAGACCTTGACAAAAGTAAACAAATCCCATCTCTCTCTCTCTCTCTCTCTCTCTCTCTCTCGATCGATGGATGTAAATATGCTATAACCAATAAGTTAGAGAGATCTCCTTATGTTGATTGATATTTGTTGGGGATAGACATAGTGGGTATTTATAGATGCATGGAAGGCAACATGAATGCCAAAGTTTGACTATAAAACTACCATGTAATAAAATTTTTGAATATTTCTCATGTTTTTATCTTTATTTTATTTAATAAAGGTGTTTTGTAATTTTTTAAAGTTTGGGCATGTATTTTAATATTTATTTATTTTTATATTGGAATAAGGGAGTGTCATTCCATGTTACTTTTCGCTTAGATTTTGTCAAGCCGTGTTCTATTTGGTGAGGCTCAACTATTCCCTGCTCAAACCGAGTACACAATGGTCTGTGGAAAGCCGCCACATGTCTCTCCGCCCATATTGAACCAATTAGATTACTCCACGTCACCATATCCATAATTTGTCCTTCATGGTTCCTAGCATCAAGGATCCTCTAGAGTGTTTTTTTCCTAAAGTTTCCTAAAGTAGTGTATTGTGTGGTTGAGATTTAATGCTAAAAAATTGATGTGACTTGTCATTAAATCTCAACCACACAATGCACCACTCTAAGAAACTTTAGGAAAAAAAAACTCTAGAGGATCCTTACTCGGTTCCTAGGTCTTATGTTATTTTGCCTCCGAATTTTCAATTGTGACACATCTGATTCTAAATTTTAAATCTTGTTTTAAATAAGGACAATTAAAAATACTATTACTCAATTTCAATAACAAAGTCATCAATTTAATAAAATATAAATTAATTTAACAAAAATAAATATCAAAAAAATATTTTTAAATTTTTAAAAATTATTTCTACTCACTAAAGATAAAATTATATAAAATTAATAATTTTTTTATACATTTATTTATTTATTGATTTTTACCAAATTAATTTTTATTATGTGTTTGGATGATAATCATGTAATGGGTGGTTGTTTTTATTTTCATTAAATTAATTTCTATTTTTCCAAAAGTCAAATATGGCTACAATTTTAATATCATTATTAAACTAATCCATTAAATCAAAAAATTCAAAACTAAAAACATTTCATATATTAAATATATCGATCGTACATTAAAAGCCTAACAACCACCCATTACATGATCATCATGTAAATACATAATAAAAATTAATTTGATAAAAAAAAAATAAATGTCTAAAAGCTTTATCAATTGGACATAATTTTATCTTTGGTAGGTAGAAATTATTTTTAAAAATTTAAAAATATTTACTTTTATCAAATTAATTTATATTTTATCAAATTGATGACTTTGTCATTAAAGTTGAGCAATGATATCTTCAATTGTCCTTATTTAGAATAAGATTTAAAATTCAGAGTCAAATTTGTTATAATTAAAAAGTCGTGAATTAAAGTGACACGAGTACCAAACTATAAGGATTGTCAGTGTAATTTGCCCTTTTAAAAAATAATTGGCCTCTTTTCAAGTCCAAAATTTGAACTGAACGATATTGTTTGAGTTTATGAGGTCATAATTCAAGGTTTTATAAAATATACTATTTAGATTATTAAAATGAAATTTATGATAGGCCTCACTAATGCAGATAATAACCCCCCATCTCATATGTAAACTAGGATAGAAGCATGACCTTTTTGAAACAATGATATTAAAAAGGGCAAATTACATATGCCCCCTCGAGGTTTGGTTACATTATAGATACTTCCTGAGATTTGAGAAATTACAAATTCCCCCATCTGAATGCTATATTTGCATAACAAATTATGGGGTAATTTGTTATGAAATATAAATCTCAGGGGGCAAATTGTTATGAAAATATAAGCCTCAGGGGGCGGGATGTAATTTCTGAAACCTCAGGGGGTATTTGTAATTTAGCTAAATCTCAAGGGAGGTATATGTAATTTGCCCTATTAAAAATGCTAACGAGTAGAAGTGTAAAATTAGCCAACTAGCCCAAACTTGCCCCAAGCCTTGGGCTCTCTATTTTGAAGCCTAGCCCAAGGCTTGGCCCACCGGCCGGTTTAAGGCTTGTCTGAGGTCTAATGTCTTTTTCAGTCTATTTCAATGGGAAAAAAATATAATTTTTTTAAAAAAAAGTCAGGCCCGACTCGTGGCTAAGCCTAGGCCCAACTCGCCAATCCGAGGCTCGGCCCGCTAGCCCGCTTGAGACCTGAGTATCTCTTAGGCCTGGGCTGAGATTTATCATACGTGGGCCGACCTTGCCCGAAATTTGATGGGAGCTCGTAAGGCTATACTGTGAGTCGGCCTGAGCTTGGGTTGGCCAAACTAAATTTACACTCCCTACTAACAAGTTTATTGTTAAATACACCAATTCGACACAATGTTAAGGAGATCCTGAGTCAATCGATAGATCCAACCTAAATGTCTCATATCGTAGTTTGTGCATTTATGGGTAACGTTTTCAGCATTATGGATCCTTATTGAATTATTAAATTTTTGTTACACCTTGGGTTTGGTTAGTGTGGGGAGGAAAATGTCAGAGATTCGAATTAATAGAGCAGTTGTAATCTTTTTAGTTTTAATCAAACTTTAATAACAAATTAATATCCTACAAACTTGGTAAAAATAAAATGATCAAGAATAAATTACAAATACACCCGCTGAGGTTTGGTTAAAATATGAATCGCCCTCTGTAGTTTTAAAAATTACATTCTACCCCCTGAGATTTCTAATTTCATAACAAATCGCCCCTTTTATTAATAAATCATCAAGTCAATTAACAGTTTTTAATGATGTTGAAAATATGTTTCAATTAATAATTTAGGTAATTTTATTATTGTATAGGAGATCAATTATGAATTTCATTTTTGTAATTAATTTTATTAAATAAAAAATTCTAATAAGGTGGTATTTGTAATTTTTCAAATCACAGGAGACAATCTGTATTTTAAGCAAATCTCAATGAGTGTATTTGTAATTTATCCAATTATCAACCACAAATATGAGTGTATTCCCACATGAATGTAAGGCTCCCATTATGTACTTAAAAGAAAATTTGGTAATTTAATAAAGATACGTGATAAAGTTTGTGGTTATGTAAAATGTGCATTAAAATACGTAAAATAGTTGTATTAAAATATAAGAGAATAGGTAAAGTATGTATTTAAATAAAAAAAATTTCTGCATTATTTGGATTTAATTTTTCAATAAGCTATTATTAACAAGACTTTTCAAAAATATTTAAAGGGTAAATTAAAAACACATCTTTGAGGTTTATTTAAATTATAAATTACTCTCTGTGATTTTAGAAATTATATTATGTCTTCTAAGATTTTTAATTTCATAACAAATAAGTCTTTTTATTAATAAATTATTAAATTAATTAACAGTTTTTAATAATGTTAAAATTTTATTTCAATTAATAATTCAGATAATTTTATTATTGTATAGATGAACAGTTAGAAATTTTACATTTTCAATTAATTTTGTTAAATAAAAAATTTTGACAATAAAATATTTAAAATTTTTCATACTATAAAAATCGTATTTTAAGCAAATCTCAAAAATATATTTATAATTTACCGATATTTGACAAAAAGTACTCAATATTTAAGTCTATAGTGTACATTGAAATTTGGTGTGATTTAACGTGGGTCAATTCCAAAATGGATGTGATTCACAAATTTAAAATTTTGAATATTTACATAATATTTTTTATATTTACTGTCATGATTCATGTGGCGGAAAAAAATTGGTCAATTTAATACGGATTTTGATTATTTTTATTTCATGAGTGAACTAGTAGGTAATTCTTGCTATGCTTGGAAATTTATTTTTAAAATGAATAATTAATTTTGAATCCTAATATTTTATATGTAAAAATTTTAATAATTGAAAGTTAAATATAAATAGATTTATTAATGGTTAATCAAAATTTTTATTACTGTATGTGATCTTATGTAAAATAGGATTATAAAAATAATTTCTTTCAAAATTAAAAAAAAAAAAAAGAAGTGTATTCTCAACTTGAAATCAAATCCTCATTTATGTTATTCAAATTTATCAAAAATCCTGAATTCCACTTGTATCAAAATATTTTTTTCTGAAAAAAATAAAAACAACGAAAAATTTTATAATATAAAAATTATGACTTAGTGATAACTCATTGTAACAACTCGAAAATTTAAATTGTTCCTTAAAATTTATACTAGTATTATGGTTGTATGTGATAATATATTATTAAATAAATAATAATAAATACATAATCTAATTTGGCGTTGGATAATCAAATATGGGATTAATTAGGGATTATTATTTGGAGCCAAATTAACAAAAATATGAAATTATAATACTAGTTGGGCCAAATTAAAGTTAAATATAGTAAATAAATAAATATAAAAGGAAGAGTAAATAAATAATAATATTGATAACAATAACAATAATAATAATAATAATAATAATAATAATAATAATAATAATAATAATGGGTGTGGTAGTAAAATAATTAATTAATTTTCTGTTAGTATACGATAGAGTGTAATTTAATTAGGATTAATTTATTTATATAGTTATATTAGAAAATTGGGCTAAAGTGTAATTATCTTAAATATTTATTAAAAATAAGTATAAATCCATGTAATTTATGATCAAATCTGAGAAGGGATTTGAGTTGTCACGTGTTGGACTCAGGAGGCTTTTACCTCCCTATAAATAGGAAGGAGGTGATCAACTATGTGGAAAGAAAAGGAAAAACAGAGAGGGGGAGAGGCACATAAATTGTTGGTAGTAGAAACTTATAGTAGGAAGGTTGTAATAGTGGAGTAAGGCTAAGGGTCAATATTAAGGTGAATTATATTATATCTTGAGTTACCATAATATATTTTATGTATGTTTTGATACATAATTTATTTTATACAAGTTGTATTTTATTAGTTATATTAATACAAGTTATATTTTATAAATATTTCAGTTACGTGGATTAATTTCTGAACTCTATTTGTTTAAAATGAAACCCATGGATATATTTGTTTAACTTTTAAAGAATATTTGACTATAACTTTATAAACAATTATGTTTCGTAAGTACCACCACGGGAGTCCCACGCCTTGGGGGACTTAAATAACCATCGACTTCTGTTTGGTTACTTTGTTTCCCTCTATTGTCATGGATCTATTGACCTTTGTTCTGTGCGGAACAAAGTGCTGTGCGGAGATAAGTGCTACACTATTGTGGGAGTCACCTCTATAATCCGTACGAGCCACCTATTGAATCCGTACCTCTGTGCTGACTGTCACTCCTGTAACCTCTGTTCTGTTCTGTTCGGTACCGTGGTTATGGTTATTTATTTACATAATCTCAGTTTTGCTACTTAAATGATTATTTGTTTAAACTAAGTTATTTTAAATATTTTAGTTATAGAACTATATATGGTTATTTTGTATTCCTTATACTCTTGGCATAATATTTTTCACTCTGTCATGTGCTTATAGCTGTTTACCAATTTTCAGGAAACAATGCAATTCAGAAATAACTTTTGGAAGGTCTTAGATGCGGGGCTGCAGAATAAACACACACAACACCTTTATGATATTTTTATATGTAAATATCGACTTTTTGGTCAATAAATTTTGTAATAAAAATAGAAACTCCAATTATTATTTTAGTATTCTCACTTAAATATTATTTTCGCTTGCGTTTATTTATTTGTTCAAGAATTGGCTGGAGGTAACTTCAGTTATTGGCCATCACGATACTTAACCCTTGGGTACAGGGAGCGGGTCGTGACAAATGGTATCAGAGCAATGGTTTATAAAATAATAACTAAATAAATAAAAATCATCATTGGAGCATAGAACACACGCAAATTTAAGAAATAGGATGGCGGATAATTAGTACCTAAATATTATATTTTGTTAGTCGATTTAATTATATTATAATTTTATATGATTTTAATTATATTAGTATAATTTTATATGGTTATATATATATATATATATTATTATTTTTTTGTGTGTGCCTAATTTGTGAAGGATATTAGATATAATTTATATTTGTTATAGTGAAAGAAGAAGAAAAAAAAAAAACAAAGGATGTCGAGCTTATGCACCCACCAAAATTATAATATAATTAAATACATATAATTTCAAGTTTAGTATTCAAAAAAAAAAAATTTATTTCGACTTTTTTAAAGTGGATTCAAATTTTAAAAATACTAATTTTAAAACTATTTTTCATCAATGAAAAGTTCTTGGATAAAAGAAATGGGAGTTCATCTCAAATTCCTTCAACTCCTGTATATGATTATGTCATTTCACTTCTAGTCACTTGTTTGATTGTGTCCTCCTTTTATTTTTATTTTTATTTTTATTTTTATTTTTATTTTATTTTTTCTCTGAAATAAAACTAATGAAAAGTTTTTAAAGTCACCGACTGTTTCTCATTTTGGCCCAAAACAATTTTTGATAACTAGACAGTGAGCTGTTTTTAGTAAAGTTTTTTTGAGGTAATATTTTCTATCAGATTAATCATCTAATATATATTTATCAGAGTGCGCAGCGGTTAGTTTACACATATGACAAATTTCGAGGATGAAATTTTTAAAAGAAAGGAAGATTGTAACAACCCGAAAATTTAAGTTGTCCCTTAAATTTTATACAGGTATTATGGTTGTATGTGATAATCTATTATTAAATAAATAATAATAAATACAGAATCTAATTTGGCATTGGATTATCAAATATGAGATTAATTAGGGATTATTATTTGGAGGCAAATTAACAGAAATATGGAATTATAATACTAGTTGGGCCAAATTAAAGTTAAAGATAGTAAATAAATAAATATAAAAGTAAGAGTAAATAAAGAATAATAATAATAATAGGTGTGGTAGTAAAATAAATAATTAATTTTCTGTTGGTAAAGATAGAGTGCAATTTAATTAGGGATTAATTTATTTATATAGTTATATTTAGAAAATTGGGCCAAAGTGTAATTATTTTAAATATTTATTAAAGATAAATATAAATCCATGTAATTTATGATCAAATCTGAGAAGGGATTTGAGCTGCCACGTGTTGGACTCAGGAGGCTTTTACCTCCCTATGTAGGGAGGAGGTGATCAACTATGTGGAAAGAAAAGGAAAAAAAGAAAGGGGGAGAGGCAAGTAAATTGTTGGTAGTAGAAACTTATAGTAGGAAGGTTGTGATAGTGGAGTAAGGCTAAAGGTCAATATTAAGGTGAGTTATATTATACCTTGAGTTACTATAATATATTTTACGTATGTTTTGACTTACCATAATTTATTTTATACAAGTTGCATTTTATTAGTTATATTAACATAAGTTATGTTTTATAAATATTTCAGTTACGTTGATTAATTTCTTAATTCTATTTATTTAAAATGAAACTCATGGATATGTTTATTTAACTTTTAAAGAATATTTGACTATAATTTTATACACAATTATGTTTTGTAAGTCCTATCACGGGAGTTCCACGCCTTGGGGGACTTAAATAACCATCGGCTTCTATTTAGTCACTTTGTGGCCCTCTATTGTCATGGATCTATTGACCTCTGTTGTGTGCGGAGCAAAGTGCTGTGCGGAGATAAGTGTTACACTATTGTGGGAGCCACCTCTATAATCCGTACGAGCCACCTATTAAATCCGTACCTCTATTTTGACTGTCTATTCTGTTCTGTTCTGTTCGGTACTGTGATTATAGTTATTTATTTACATAATCTCAGTTTTGCTACTTAAATGATTATTTGTTCAGACTAAGTTATTTTAAATATTTTAGTTACAGAACTATCTATGGTTATTTTGTGTTCCTTATACTCTTGGCATAATATTTTTCACTCTGCCATGTGCTTATAACTGTTTACCAATTTTCAGGAAACAATGCAATTCAAACATAAACTTTTGGAAGGTCTTAGACGCGGCGTTGCGGAATAGACACACACAACACCTTTATGATATTTTTATATGTGAATATCGGCCTTTTGGTTAATAAATTTTGTAATAAAAATAGAAGTTTTAATGATTATTTTGGTACCCTCACTTAAATATTATTTTCGCTCGCGTTTATTTATTTGTTCAAGAATTGGCCGGAGGTAACTTCAGTTACTAGCCATCACGATACTTAACCCTTGGATACGGGAAACGGATCGTGACACTCATGGTGTATTATTTTAGTTATTAATCAAAAATGTCTATGCTAATTTCTTATGTTTTTAGTTAGGTCCAAAGTAGTGTATCGGATCTTTAATTATACTGGTGTTTGATTATGATCTATTATAATATTTTTTATATGACAACATTTAAATATTTTATTATACAAAAAGCACTTAAGGTGGGTTGACTCAAATGTATGATTTATATTTATATCAATAAGATCCTAATAGCTATTTACATTGATGTATAAAAAATTACAAATTTAAATCATAAACAATGTCCTCAAAGGAAATCAGATACAAAATCTCTATAACTTTAATAATTTGGATAAACTACTAATAGGTCGTAATAGTTGGACTTAATTCCCATCAAATCCTATTAAAAATAAGTCTTAGTAAAATTGCCGCTAAAAATAAATTTTTGTGACGTTTTTTTTTTGCATATGTTGTTAAAAATTGACAATTAGTGACATTTTTTTGTCATAATTTTTATAAATTGTCACTAAAACTTAATTGGTGACATTTTTTGTGACAAAATTTTCAAACTGTAGCTAAAAATTAAAAATTAGTGACATTTTTTATAGTCTTTGATGAAAAATTCTATTAATTATCATAGGACCTGTTGGACAATAAATCTACTTAATAAGACTTACATGTAAGTCTCCCTAATAATTTCAGTTCCCAAAAGGATTCCAATTAATTATGTGACACATCATAATAACCGCAAAGTTTTTGTTCCACCCAATTTATTTTTTGAATATCTTTTTTGACAGAACTCATGAAAGTGCATTATCAATAATACTATACATTTAAAAATTTTATTTAAAAATTATTCAAAAAACATTAATATGTGCCTTAAATATACACAGTCATTTTTGATGAATTATTATTTTTTAAAATAATACTCCACACTATTTATTATTTGATATTTGTCAATTTATCTTCTAAAAACTTAACAATTGTTGCATGCCTTTAACAAATAAATATAGTATAGGTTATAAACTTTTTGATTTTTTTAATAATTTTTTAACTTTTAGAACTGTTGCATGCCAAACGGGGTCCTAAATAAAAGATCAATGTAATTATGGCCAAATTATTAAACTACTTGTATTTTCTTCAAGTTTAGAAGAAAAAAAAAATCAATGTAATTTACCCGAAAGTCAAAACACAGAAACACATTAAGGGCTCGTTTGAAAATTAATTTTTTTAATTTTTTTATAAAAAGACATTTAAACAAATAAAAAATAATAACATAACAACTTGGGTCTTGTGATGACTTTTAAACTATTTTTTTTATTTTCCAAACAAGGCCTAAGAACCAATTTCCAAACCAGACCAGACTTTAAATTCCGTCCAAAAAAAAAAAACCCAGACTCAGTGGTCCAACACTGTCACGGGTGGGTTTGAAAGCACAAGAATAGAGGAATTGTCTTTCATGAATATTTCCCGACAATTTGTTGTACAAATGAATAGTGTAAGGTTTTGGTCTTCAAATATGAAATGTCAAAGTCAGAGGTCAAACATCAATTCTATTTTGTCTTTTTAGTATTTCTTTGCTTTTTCTTTCACAGTGAAAAATCAAATGTTAGTATTTTTACTCATGGCGTTCGCTTCTGTTCGGTCCTTAATCAGATTGGGTTGTGTTGTTGGATCGGTGAGGGTCCATCATGGGTCCCGTTTTGATAATCTGAACCGTTCAATGTGTAGAACTCGTCGAGTACTATAAGCTTGTAAAAAATCACGTTTATCAGATATCGGTAGCTATGTGATCAAATCAGATTTTTGTCAACCGTTAATTTATCCACCGTCTATTTTTTTTATACAAAACTAATTTGATCACATAGCTACCGATATCCGATTAACGTGATTTTTTATAGGCTTATAGTACTCGGCGAGTTCTACACATTAACGGTTCAGATTATCAAAACGGGACCCGTGATGAGCCTCCACGGGTCCAACAGTACGATCTAGTTTGATTAAGGACTGGACAGAAGCCAAGCCCTTTACTCATATATACGAATCAACAATTGAAATGTCATAGGAACACACATTCCAAAATCAATTCAAGATTCACAATTTCCTTTATTTATGTCTTTTCTTCTTCTCTTTTGGTTTTTCTTTTTCTATCTTTCATTTCCTTGTTAAAGGGTTTGTAGTTGGTACCATATCACAATAGTCGATAAACCCGTGCCTCTTCCAATGTTTGTTTCTCATTTAATCTTCTTATTTTCCTAGGCACAATTGAGTCGGTTTCACATTGTTTTGGGAAGATGGTAAAAAGTGATTTTTTAGCTTTTAACCAATCTTTTAGCTTTTTTAGACAAATGATTTGGGAAGTTGGTAAAAAGTGACTTTTGACTTTTTTTATTAATATTTGTTTATGATGTCAAATCATAATAAAATGACCAAACTATCCCCATTTATTTAAAATATTTACAACTTTACCTATGTAACACATTTTGACCCATGAGGGGTAAAATTGTAATTTCACCGTTGGCTAAAAACCAACTTCCCAAATGGAAAAAAAGACAAAAAAGCTAACTTTTGACTTTTGCTACTATCCAAAAAAAGTGGCTACAAACCATGTTGCCAAAATAGGCCTACGCAAACTACTATTATGTATAGCGTTATATGGTCGCTATTCAAGCTAATTATTTATATTGCCAGCAGATATTTTCTTGTCACCTTGTTAAAAATGACATGAATATCATGTAAAAAGCCAATTTTTCTTAATTTAAATTGTAGTAGGAAAAATTGATGTAAAAAATTTGATTTTGATTCTTCTCTATAGTACACAAATTTAGTAAGATTTCCGACTTTGAACCCACGTAAGTGAGTTGTATCGAGAAATGTGAAATTGATGTAACTTTGTTAGTATATTTTCTACATTTAATATTGACCAAAACCTAATATATGGATATAAAAGTCGTGTTTGTTTCAAATTTTTATCTCTTTTTTATTAGTGGCACATACTTTGAATTCGCCACACATATATTTTTAAATTTTTATTATTAGATAAGTTTTATAATTTCTAAATAAAGTAGTTTAAATTTATGAAGATTTATATTCATTCTAAAGTATATCATACATAAACATTACACATACATTTGATCCGGGAAAAATATGAAAACCCCTAAACCTAGTAAAACTTAAGCTTCGTTTGGGGATAACATATTGTAGTTTAAAAATTATTATAAATTGTTATATCACTCTCTTTACTTTTTTACATATCTTTTCGTAAAAAATTAAAAAATTATTAAAATAGTATATTCTCATGCCTTAATTTTCAATTATTTAAAATTTATATAATTCAACATGAAATTCAAATAAATATTTTCAACAACCCCAACTACCCCGTCTTCATTCCAACTGCACCCCAGGGACTTGTCCAACACTCCCAACTCTCATAATTCTACATTTTCTTGTCCAACACTCCAAAATTTGTTGTTGGATAATCTCTTTATTTTATTTATTTTTGATTTTTACAATTTCATTAGCCCCTCAGCATCATCATATCAATAAGGTAGACCAAGAAAAAACAAATAAGAAAAAGGGGTCAATTTATTATTATTATTTTTAAAAATTTTGCTAACTATAGTTCAATGTTGTTTCTAATTTGTTGAATTTTTTTTTTTTCTTCTAACATTTGGGTTTAGGTTTCTCTTTATTTTGTGTAAGAAATCAATAAAATAGATAGTGTTAGGCCTAGTTTGGGAATTATTTTTTTTAGTGATTTTTTTAGGGGTTTTTTATTTTTATTTTTATATGAGGTGAAAAAAAGTTAATATATTTGAGAATAACTTTTTTAATTATATAGAAAATTATGAATTACTGAAATGTTTGATTCGAGGGTGTTGTCAAAATTTTTTTAGCCAAATGAAATAAATTGAATAGCATATGGTTATTAGATCAGCTTAATTTTTTATGTAAATAATATATATGAATAATTTTATAAAATGAATAGTTTGAATTACCGAAATAAAACCATGATTTGTCCCATGGCCTAAATAGCACCCCCAAGTCCACATCTTGGACTGGAGCCTAGTCTTTTAAAGAATATATATATATATATATTTCATTTTTACCTTTGTACTTTTCATATCTCTACTTTATTTCTCTATTTTCGTATATTACTAACAATCGCTGGTTGAAAAATTATTGACGGCGATCAACAGTGGTAGGCAACGGTGGCGGACAAATGGACACATTAACAAGTATGTGGACAATTAGGTGGATAGATAGACAGATACATAGAGGTTATTTCTGTCATTTGGACAAAAAAAAAAAAAAAAGAATTTAGGACAATTGTCTCAAAACTTTTAAATTTGGACTTACAGTCCAAGTGTCTTTTTATTTAGATATTTATTATGTATATATATTATATCTAATATAAAGAACATTAGATTTGTAGTTTTATTTTGTAAGAGTTTAATAGTCCCGTTTGGAAGAGCTGTGAGAAAGTGATTATAACTTATAACTTAACAGCTTATAGCTGTGAACATAAGCTGATTTTTTACTTATAAATTAAGCTTATCCTCCCCTACTTAAAGAATAAGTTGATTTTTGACTTACAAAAAGTTATAAGCTGTATTGTTAAGCTGAACCAAACACATCAAAATAATTTAAATTAAGTTAAAAGCTGAAATAAGTTAGAAATAAACCCTACCAAATAGGACCAATATACTTCATTCATAGAAGATACAGGAGTTGAAAATTAATTTTACAAAATAAGAATATATATCCTATAGACTATATTAGGTCAAGGTGATAAATGTATTTTAAAATTTTACCTTAAGAGTTCGTTTGGGACGTGGATTAGCCTTTTAACTTTTTAGGCTGTGTTTGGAAGTGTTTTGGAATTATAGTTCCACCTTTATACTCTAGTATGATGTTTGTTTGAGTTTTAGAAAGTTAATTTCACCTCTTGTTTTAAAAACTCGTTCCAGGCAGACTTTTAAATTTTGAAATTTGGCCTACCGGATGTTCGGCTAGTCGTCCGGCCGGTTGACCTCTACAGTGCGATTTATTTATTTATTTATTTTTGCACTTGTGTGTTTTTTTATATATTTTTAATAAAACAATATTTTTGGAATTTTTTAAAATTTTTTATGAGGTATTAATAGATTTTTAAGTTGTATATTTGGTTTTGAGTTGTAAATTTTTGTATCAGATATCATATGTCATATCAAAAATTCCCCACTCAATTCAAAACTCTTTTAAAAACTCATCCACCAAACAAATTTTCTACACTCAAATCATAATTTCAAAACTCATAAATTCAAAATACAACTCATATTCTCAAATCATAATTAGAAAACTCTACCAAACGCAACCTTAGTTTTTTGGTTATTTTAGTCTGTGATTAAAAAATCTTGTTTGAGATAGACTTTTTGACTTTTGTGAGAGAAAAAATGAAATAATTATAGTTTGAATGTGACATTTTATCTTATTTAGTTAAAATAGTCAATTTTATCTTATATGATTATTTTAGCCCAAACTTACTTCCCAAATGGAGCCTAACTTGAATGACTTGGCTAGTAATTTAATATAATAATATTTTAAAGGAAAATAGTCACATCCTCTTATTGACTTTTTGATTTTTTTAGGTCATATCAGCTTTCTATTTTTTTTTACATAATTTTTTTTAAAAAAATAAGTCAAAAAAAGTCAAAAGTTAATTTTTAACCAAATTCTTGAAATAGGCATAGTTTTCTTTTCTTTTATTTTCTTTTATTTTTTTAAATATAGGCTTCATTTGGAAAGTTGGGTTGACTTTTTAATTATTTTGTATTTTTTGACTTTTATGAAGAAAAAATAAAATAATTATAATTTAAATGTGATATCTTTATTTTATTGACGTTTAAATTTATTTTATCTTTTTATAATTAATTTAATCAAAAAAAAAAAAACTCACATCTCGAACGACACCGTGACATTACTACTACATATAGGGGTTGTTTGGGTTACTTTTAAGAACTTTTGGAATTTTTGATCTTTTTAATAGGTATTGTTTGGGGAGTGGATTGACTTTTTGACTTTTTTGACTATTTTAGCTTGGGCTAAAAAGCTTGGTTTGAGAAGGGCTTTTTGATTTTTTGACTTTTTTTATAAGAGAAGAGTATAATGATTATAGATTAAATATGATATTTTATTTATTGTGATTAAAATAACCTATTTTATCTTTTATGACTAAAATAACCTCAAACCCATCCAAACCCACTTGCCAAACCATTCCATAATTATTTTGTTAAGGCGTTTGTTTGGGAATAATATTTTTTAGCTGTCTGACAAAAATAGAATAGTATGTCACATTACAGTTTTTGTTGGTTTGCTTCCCATTATACCCTTGGTTATAGGAACACATGGTGATGCTGACAAACGGAGCATAGTTTTGTCATTTGGCAACAGAAAGTCGTAGAGCAACTCTAATCACATTCTCTACTTTTTAGTTAAAGTATAAAAAAATTATATTTTTTATTTTACTTAATTACTTTAGTTATTGCGTTCTCCAACTACGCTCTTTATTTTAGCTAATCATTTAAAACTTAATTAATTTTTAAAATAAAAAATACTAATTGTTGATATTTTACTAATATAAATTTGCAATAATAATAAATTTGCCCATACAAACATACAAAACCTGTAGAATGAGGAGAAAAAAATATAAAATAAATTATTCCGTAATTCATCAAATAGAATTGAAAGAACATATAAAATTGCTACACACACACACACACACACACATATATATATATATAAATATAAAATCTCAAATCCAAGACATAAATATACAAAAATCTCAAATATATACATACATAATTGTTTGGAGAGTCTCTGGGGCTCTTCAATTATAGCCACCAAAAAAATAGGATGGTAAAGTAGCTAGCCTAATAACTAGCCCATTGGAGCTCAAAATTAGACTTACATTGCCTCAAATGCCTAACAAGCCTTGTTTAACTATCCCCTTGGAGATGCTCTTAGGCCTCGTGTGGCTTGTCTCTTGAGAGACTATTTGAGAAAAAATTTTAAAAATTTATTTGGTAAAATTTTTTTTAAAAAAAAAAATTTAAATCCAAAATCACTTTTCTCTTTACTACAGTATCAATTAATCAATTTTCTCTCTCATCTTTTATCTCATTCTCTCACATTCTACACGTTAATCAATCATTTTTTTCTTTCACACATATCTATTTAATTACAATTTTTTTTTTTTTAAATCATTCCAAATTCCAAAACTAATTTCAAAACATATAACAAAACAACTTTTTAAATTTTGTAAACTCTTTTCAAAAAATTATTTTTTTAAATTGTTTTATAAACACAAATCAAACATAGCCTTAATTTTTTTTGGGGAGAAATTACATTTAAGGGTGTTTGACACACAATAATCACAGATTTTTTAAAAAATTTATAATTTTAATTATTAATATTCATAAAGTTTATTGTACCATTTATTTAAAATTATTTCTCAAAATTAGATTGAAATGTAATTTTCTCATTAAAAAATAAAAAGTGTTGATATTAGCATCTTCTCAATTATTTTAGACCTCTTATTTTTTGAGTCCACATTTATAAATTCTAAAATCTTTAAAAAAAAAATTTCCTCCTAAATAATACCAAAATTATCATTGTAAAAATATTCCACCCATTCAATTGAACGCACACCCGCACACTCCAAAAAGTCTCTCTCCCAAAAACCCTAACAAAACACACGAAGGTGATTACTGTTTTATCTCTACATATATGTTTATGACTTGAGAAAATAAATATTCGGTTATCTGTTCCCGAAGAAATAAACAATGTTTGGGTCTGTATTCACGAATTTCGATCATATGTTAGGGAGTTCAGTTTCAAAAAAATGACGAATAGTTTTATTATTTTGGCTAATTTTTTCAAGAAATTTACCCTTATAAGGTCAATATCCACTGAGCTAAGAACACCATCAAAGTTATGAACCTCTTCTGAACTTTTATTGTTGTTGTGTGAGTGAATTTCTGACCACACTGCCAACTTAGTATCCAGCTGGAGAGCATCGGCATAATAGGTGGCGCCCGGTTGACCTGCAACAGAAAGAGAAGATTCCGGCGGTGGTTCGTCCACCCGGGGGCACTCCAACGATTAAGTCAGTATATCTCTCAAAGATAATCAATAGTGCTAAACTCACTGTTCTGAGTATAAATTACGTACCTTAGACCCATGGGGTTGCCTCTCTTTTATAGTTAACTTAATCTTAGTCCCACTAGAAGCCTTGCTTCAATGGACTTTAGCTCAGTGCTTATCCTAGACTCTTCAATAGATAAAGATAAACTCCCTAAGAGCTTTATCCTTATCCAGGTTTGAGTTCTTTCCTCATTCTAGGACTCTTGTCCCCTATCCACTTATCCCGGACTCTGATATCTTCGGAAATAACCTCGGCCTAGCCGAGATAACCTTGGTGTTACGACCAGGACACATGGCACCTCGGCTGACACGTCGGCATCACCTCGGCCACGTGTTGGTACTCAGAAAATATATCCCCACAACTACCCCCTAGGTTCTATTACCTCGGCATTCTGAGATGATAGAACCTATATCAGTACTTCCTTCCAGTATGTCAGCTCAAAATTTCTCAGCCAAGATCGTCATTCAAGCCGACATGCCTTTTACAGAACAAGAATTTCCAAGTGCTCTTTCATGCGTATGAGCTGTCATACACAATAACTCAACCGTTTTAGCCACATGCCTTCCCCTTACTGGATCGTACTTGTTACGCACCTGTAAATTGTCTCGCGCCTGCGTGCTCCGTTTGACGAATTTGTCGTTCTAGGTTCATTAATTTTATTTTGTCGTCGTTTCAAGTTTTAACAAAACTTTTCCCCCTCTTCCATCTTTTCACTTTTCTCCATTGTTTCTGAGGCTTTCTCTCTCTCTAGCTTTTTCTTCCAAATCCTCCATTGTTCAAGCTTCTAAAGCTCTGCAACTTGCTTCGTCCACTTCCTCCGGCGAGGTTCTTGCTAATCTTTTCCGCAGCTGCCGTTCGTTTGACTTCGGCGAACTCGACACTGGCTTCTTTTTTTCGGTGAGTTTACTGTTTCTCCTAATTTCAGTTTTTGATGCTCTCCATTACTCGTTGCCATTACTGCTTTGTTTCAAACATTCGATTTGCGAATCATATATCTGAATGTGTTTATTTCACGACTTTGCTCTTGCCCATATCTTGAATATACGTACTGCTCACAATTTTTCTGCACTTTTGCCATTGTTCTTGGCCTCGTGCCCTTGTGCATACTCTGTCACAGTGTTCTTGATAGTTTCATTACTGTTCTTGATTCTGAAACACGTTCCTGTTTTCTGTTTGCCGTGTTTTTGCCAAATTCTTGCCTCCAATCTTTGTTTCTATAGATCTAGATTTGGGATTTGTTTGTAGAACCCATAGATTCTAAGAAGAATTAAAACGGTTCCCACAAATTCTCACCCCAACTAACCTTTAGGCTTTTGCCGAGGTCCCTAAAACCCTTCAAAAACTCCTTCCTTCTGAAATCCAACTCCTCTAAGTAAAGCCGATGTTATGGGTATGTGGAAGCATAGGGTAGACACCCCGACCAAGTTAGATCACTTTAGGCATGAGTTTGACATCCTGGCCGACGTCCATCTGAGGTTGGCTGGGGAGGATGACTACATCATGCCTACAACTGATTTTATGCCCTTCCCTGTGGTAGCTTTTATCGAGTGCGGACTTCGGCTCCCACTAAATATCCTTTTCCGTGAGATACTTCATTATTATAAGCTGAACCCGATGTAGCTTGCCATCAACTCTTACCGAGTCATCAATGGTATAATAGCCTTAGCCAAACAAGAAAACACTAGGGTTACCTTATCCGATATCCAATACTGCTACATCATGTGTGGCCTCAAGAAAGATACGGGCTACGTTTACTACCTCAAGCCGAGGTCCATAGAGTACAAAACTGTCGTCGACCTCCCTGACTCCAACAAAGGAGCTGGGGATGACTATTTCATTACCTCGGGGAACTGGGAGTTCGCTCTAGACGAGGACCTCCATCTCTACCCTCTTCCTTGATCAGTTTTTGTAGAGAGCAATGGTAAGAGCCCTGTGTTCATACTAATTTGTTTTTAAAGTCTTCGATACTTTGTTTGTTTCTAATGTCTGTTTTTCTTGCAGCTCTTCCTCAGTCACCAAAGGGCTTCCGTCAGTCTTTCTTTCCCAGCAAAGACTTGAGGAAACTTTTGGATTTGCCAGTCCACAAACGGAGAGCCCCTCTGGTATTCAATTTCATCCCAACCTACAAATTGGCACTGCCCGACGTCCCAAAGAAGAAAAAGAAAAGCCAGTCACCTCCTTCTGCCACAACTCCTCAAGCTGCCTTCTCATCTCGGCCAGATCAGGGATCGACCTCTAATTCAGCTGAGCAGTCGTCTACCTCGACTCCATATCTGATCCAAATATCCCAGCGTCGTCGACGATGCCGAACAGTTTTTCCTGCTGAAATAGGCCGCCAAAAAGCAGTTGCTAAGGATCTTTTGGCCAATATTCCTGATTCAGTTGATGCTCAGCCAGCACCAACCCAGTCAAAGCCGAAAACAAAAAGGATCAAGAAGGTTCAGCCAAAGGCAACGGTGACTCAAGTTGACACTGAGGACACCTTGCCAATCTCCAAATTGGCTGAGAGCGATAAGTCCCATTCTGCCGCCAAGAAGAGAGCTGCCGAGGTCCAACCGTCCGAGTCTAAACGATCAAAGAGGCCGAGGTCATTCGCTACAACCACCTCGGGGTCTCTAAAGCATGATTCCCCCTAGGCCCCCCAAATCACACTGGAGAATAAACCAGTTAAGGCTAGCGATAGTGCTGACGACATTAATGTTGCCATCGCCCTTAGTACCGCTCTGCTCATTCCCGGCGATCTTGACCGAAATGCCGAGATGAGCGAATATGAGAACTATGCTCTGATGCTCCAGTGCTCTGTTCAAGTAAGTCTCTTTATTTGGTAATTTTTCTTTCTTTCTCTTCATTTCATACATATAATATTCTCTAATAACTTCTGTTCACTTTCAGGCCATCCAACATGCTCATTCTTTCTCAGTGCAAGCCTTTGAGAATCGAAAGGAACTGGCCGACAAGAAGAGGGAGGCTGCTAGTCTGCAAAAGACTAATAAAAACTTGCAATCAAAGATGAAGACCTTGGAGGATCAAGCCGAGACTGCTATCAAAGCTCAAAATGATACTGAAGAAAAGGCGGAATCTGCTGAAGCCATCAAGAAGGTTCTTGAGGCCGAAAAGAGAGAGGCCGAGGAAAAGATGGCCCAGGCCCAAAAAGAACTGCAAGAAGCCTGGCTACGAAGGACGCCGAGCTCAAGGCAGCCGATGAGAAGCAAGTGAAGCAGGCATGCAACAAGGGTTGCGCCCTTGGTTGGATGACTTTGCTTAAAAAGCTTGAGGTCCCCGAGGACTCCCCCCTCAAGAACGCCGACATCCTTCCTCTTCCATTCCTTCCAACTCCAAGCCAATCCGATGATGATTCTGAGTCTGAGGAGGAGGTTCTAGTGAGGAAGTCCAAGGAAGCTGCTGCGGCCAAGTCCCCTAATCAGAATGAGCAAGTCCTAGACTTAACTCAAGATGAGGAGGGTGAGGAGGTTCCCAAAGATGCTACTCCTGAGAAAGCATCATACGACGTGCCTTTCGCCGACAAGAGCCTTGATGTAACCCTTCAAGAAATTGATGCTGAGCTTGCGGCCAAAAAGATTGCCAAGATAGCTTTCCAGCAGTCGTCTGAACTTCAAACCCAACCATCTGCTGTTGCTGAGAAGTCTTAATTTTGATGTCTTTTTTTGTTTTTCTCCTTTTTGGAACAATTTGTAAGCTTTGGTCGACATGCCTTCTTTTGAACGTTAATACAACTTTCCTGCTTGTATCTTTGTCTTCTCTTTACTGCTCTTGTTTGATTCCATACTTAGAATATTTTGCATATCTTTAATATACGCTTCAGTCTTGTGTAACCTTCTCGGGGTGACACGCCTCAGTTTAATCTCAATGTTAAACATAATCTCAGTTTAACTTCAACTTGTAAACTTTTCTCAAGTTTCAACAAGTGTTGAACATAATCTCAGTTTAACTTCAACTCTGTAAACTTTTCTCAAGTTTCAACAAGTGTTCAACATCATCTCGGTTTAACTTCAACTTGTAAACTTTTCTCAAGTTTCAACAAGTGTTAAACATCATCTCGGCTTAACTTCAACTTGTAAACTTTTTTCAAGTTTCAACAAGTGTTAAACATCATCTCGGCTTAACTTCAACTTGTAAACTTTTCTCAAGTTTCAACAAGTGTTAAACATCATCTCGGCTTAACTTCAACTTGTAAACTTTTCTCAAGTTTCAACAAGTGTTAAACATAATCTCAGTTTAACTTCAACTTGTAAACTTTTCTCAAGTTTCAACAAGTGTTAAACATGATCTTGGTTTAACTTCAACTTGTAAACTTTTCTCAAGTTTCAACAAGTATTAAAGATCATCTCGTTTTAACTTCAACTTGTAAACTTTTCTCAAGTTTCAACAAGTGTTAAACATGACCTCGGTTTAACTTCAACTTGTAAACTTTTCTCAAGTTTCAACAAGTGTTAAACGTCATCTCGGTTTAACTTCAACTTGTAAACTTTTCTCAAGTTTCAACAAGCGTTAAACATTATCTCAGTTTAACTTCAACTTGTAAATTTTTCATCACAAATTTCAACAAGTGTTAAAACCATTTTCCAACTCTTTGCCCCCCGATGTGAACTTAAGTTTCGCTTGGGTTCTCATTATACAAGTATTCTGGAAATATCATCGACTATCTTATCCGTCACAGAAAAATCAAGTTTTATTTATTACTTCGGCTAATAACAAAGAACAAGAAATTTAATGATAAAAAAACTTGAGATTGCAAGTATTTCAGGGCCTTGGCAACTCTTTGCCCTCATTTTCGGCTAAGCCTGAGCCGAGAAGAAAAAAGCGTTCTTCATCCCCCTCCTGGACGGGGATTTTTTTCAGTGCTTCTTCGCTCTTCTCGGCTGGCTCCTTGCCGATGTCCTCTAGGACTTCCACGTTCTCATTTTTCGATCTCTGCCTTTTCTGGTTCTTGTATGCTGCAGGTGGATTTCATTGTTGCCATGGAGCAATTCTTTGCCTGCAGCTGATCTCCTCTGACCCCCTCTATCCCATGTTCTGTTGGGAACCACAATAGTTGATGCAATGTTGAGGGAACGGCCCCCATTGCATGCAACCATGGCCTTCCCAAGATAATATTATAAGGGGAGGGTGTATCGATTACGGTGAACTCTGTCTTTATCTTCTTCGTGCCAGCCTGCATATCTAGGCTTACTGCCCCCAGTGGCCATATCGGCGTTCCATTGAACCCGACCATTGGGCCATTAGATTGTTCCATATCGTCTAGGTGAAAGCCAAGCTCCTTGTAACATCTCACATACATGATGTCACAAGAGCTGCCTTGGTTAATGAGGATGCGTTTCACTTGGCACTCCCCAACCTGAAGGGATACTACCAAGGCATCGTTGTACGGATATTGGACCATCTCCAGGTCGGCTTCAGTAAAGGACACTACTGGTCCCTGGTATTCCTCGGCCCGAGGTCTTTTCTCCCTTACTTGGTACACATGCTGTAAGTGCCTCACCTTCTGGGTCTCCCGCCGTATTTCGTTTTCACTCACCTTTGAGTGAATTACATTAATTACCCGAGGTTCTCCTGCCTGTGGCTGCTGTGCTGGGGGAGGTGGAGCTACCGGTGCTTGAGGCAGTCTTGCCTGTTCTTCCCTTGTCCTGGCCTCATCTACGAGGTCCCTCAAATGGCCTTGCCTTACCAGGTCTTCCAGGTGTGCCTTCAGGGCTCTGCAACCCTAGGTCATATGTCCATCTTTGTTATGGTAAGCACAATGCTTACCAAGGCTTCGTCCCATAAATTCTCCTAGCACCCTAGCTAGTGCTCTTAAATAAGGCTGGGAACGGATTTTGTCCAGCACTTTGTGAATTGGGATTCGGAACACTATTGTGACTGCCTGCGCAGCCCTCAGTTCTACCTCTTGCTTGTTGGATCCATTGTTACCTCGGCCTCGCTTCGGTGAGCCGTTCCCTTTCTCTTGCTTTGTCTCCTTGGCTCCTGACGTGTCTTCCTTGGCTCTGGCATACTTCTTAATTTTGGCCATGAGCTCCTTCATGCTTTTTGGCAATGTTTTTGCCAGTGATTTTCGGAGTAGGCAGCTATTTTTCAGGCCGTTTTTAAATGACACAACCACTTCTTGGTTGCATTCTGGTATTCGGTTGAACACCTCGTAATACCTCTTGGCGTAGGCCCTCAAGCTTTCATCCTCGCCAATCTTCAAAGCCATTAGGGCGTCTACCCTCAAGGGCTGTAGTTTGTTTGTCACGAACCTGGCCACAAACATCTCGGCCAGGCCTTCCCAAGTCTTCACACTTCCCTTCGGCAATTTGTGAAACCAATCTGATGCGATCTCCCCGAATGATGAGGGGAACACTTTACAGAGCAACGGCTCGTTTCCAGTGTACAATGCCATCGAGTTCAGGTATAATCCGACGTGAAAGTTGGGGTCTGACTTCCCATCGTATATCTGGAACCTTGGCATACTGAATCTCTTCGGGACCTTTACTTTGTCTAACTCTACCGAGAACGGTGTTCTCGGTTTAACAGGGGAAGTTACCTCGGCATGATCTTGCTTCCTTTTGAGGTAATCTCTCAAGTCCTCTTTGGTCCGGCCAGGAGCTCGGCTATCTTCTGCCTTCAGTCTTTTCGGCGCACTGCTCTCAGCTTCGTTGTGAGCCCTTTTCGACCTTTTTCCATGAGTTGTGTCGAAGCACAGCTCCTGCCTCTGAACATGCCGATGTTCTCTGGGGTCTGCTTCCTTGGCGCGATGCGTCCTTCGGGATTCTTCCCTTCTCGACTCTCCTCGCCTGACCTCCCTTGAAGGCTGGTAAGAGTGTTTTTCGCTCCTGGTGTGCTGCGGAGCTACTGGGATTGTTTTCTGCCCTTCCTTCTAGGCATTGGCCGCTGGAATCGGCGTGTCTTGTAGCGGGAATGGTGGCTGCATGACGTTGTTTTGCATCATGAAATTGACGACCGATTGCAGGTCGGCCAATTTGTTCGCCATCTCTTTCACCTCTTCATCCCTCCGCAGGCATCTATCCTTCCATACCTGGAGGTTGTCCTCGTTGTAATATCCGCTTCAATCCGATTTCTTTGGTACGTCGCCCTCCTGGCCGACATCTTTCTTGCCATGATTCTGACCCTGAGTCTCCTCGTTGCAACCATCTTCCTCCATGCTAAGGTCAACATGTTTACCATTCTCAGTAGGGATTTCGTCCCCAACCTTTTCCTTCTGTCCGTCGCTGGCCATCTATTCTCCTTTCTTTCCCACAGACGGTGCCAAATTGTATGCGTGAATTTCTGACCACATTGCCAACTCAGTATCTAGCTGGAGAGCATCGGTAGAATAGGCGGCGCCCGGCTGACCTGCAACAAAAAGAGAAGATTCCGGCGGTGGTTCGTCCACCCGGGGGCACTTCGACGATCAAGCCAGTATATCTCTCAAAGATAATCAATAGTGCTAAACTCACTGTTCTGAGTATAAATTGTGTACCTTAGACCCATGGGGGTGCCTCTCTTTTATAGTTAACTCAATCTTAGTCCCACTAGAAGCCTTGCTTCAATGGACTTTAGCTCAGTGCTTATCCTAGACTCTTCAATAGATAAAGATAAATTCCCTAAGAGTTTTATCCTTATCCAGGTTTGAGTTCCTTCCTCATTCTAGGACTCTTGTCCCCTATCCACTTATTCCGGACTCCGATATCTTCGGAGATAACCTCGGCCTGGCCGAGATAACCTTGGCGTTACGATCAGGACACGTGGCACCTCAACTGACACGTCGGCATCACTTCAGCCACGTGTTGGTACTCAGAAAATATATCCCCACAGTTGTGCTCCTCTTATCTCATCGAGTTATGGTTGTCGAAAAAACTTTCACTCATTGTTTTTGTCGGAGAAGTGTAGGTAATCAAATGGTTGTTACCGTTACCGTCGGAATATTATCGCAAAAGGATTTTCAAGGTTTTGAGGGTGGGTAGGTTTTGAAGGTGGGATTTGGAGAAGATGGATGGGTAGTAATGGAGGTGAGTGCTCTCATAAACCCTAATTCATGATGTAATAGGTGTGTGGACTTAATTGTAAGATGGAGTGTCCCAAAATTATTAATATCCTTTTTTAATAATTTCATTTATTGTAATAAAAAAAAAAACTAAAAAATGAGAGGTCCAAAATAATTGATGGGGTGTTAATAGTAGCATTCAAAATAAAATATGTTAAAAAGTCAATAAGATAAAGTATCACATTCAAATGATAATCATTTCACTTTTTTTCTCATAAAATTACAAAAAAAATTCATACGTTCTTTCTAAATGAAACTATTTTTGCTAGATTAAAATAGTCAAAAAAATTAAGCTAAAAAGGTTCTTCCCAAACAAAGACAATATATGTTATGGAATAGTTACCTTATGAACACCATCAATAGACAAATAATATTTTCTCTTCCCCCCCCCTTTGGGTTAGAAAATTATAAAAAAAAATTCTAAAGTTTGACCTTGTAACATAAATTTTGAATTTTGTTAATTTAAGTTTAATACATATATATATATTTTTTCAATATAAACCATCTGCTTATTTTTCTTAACAAAAAATAATATTTTTGACATTTTATGTACATCTTATATTAAGTTTAATAATTAAAATATTATTTTCTATCGACTTTACTTAATGAAAATAGATAAATAATTTATGTTAAAAATAAGTCAAAAAATTTAAATTTAAATTAATAAAATTCAAAATTTAAAATTACTTTGTTAGAAAAATCAAACCATCGTGTCTTTTTCTTCTTACTTTTTGCTCTTTATGTTTTTCTCGCTTTCTTTCTCCCACGAAGTTGCACTTGATACAGTGTTAAAATAGTAGACAAATATAGAAAAAATGCTTGTAGTTTTTTTTCTTTTTATAATTTTTCTATTTATATTAATAAAATTTTAATAATTGGAAATAAAAATTCATTTAATATTTATTTTCGATTTCCAAAACTTGTAATTGATTTATAAATTTTACTAAGTTATGGGAACTACAAAAAAAAAAAGAAAAGGTTTCACTTGTTTAAGGAAAAAGATTTTATTCCTTCCTACTTTTCTACCCCGAATAATGACTTGGATCCCTTTTTTTTCTCACCCCCTTGACTCCCTCTTCACTTAATTGGTTACTTTTTTTTTTTTTTTCCTTCTCCTCCAATCACCACCTGCCACGTGTCTGTGGGGAGTGGTGGGGGTGGTAATTAAAGGGGGTCTCAATCATCACCCTTTCTACCCCATTATGCCACCACCCACTCTCACTCTCACTACCAACTACAACATTCGACCACTCCTAACTCCGACCATTGTCGTTGGTGACATCCTCCAACAATCATCTTGGCCATTGCTAACCACCTCCCACTAGTCACCTTCTCCCGCGGTCAGTCACTATATATGACTATTGACAACCATCTCCAATGACCGACAGCCTTCTTCAGCCACTGTCAACCACCTTTCATCGGAAACACCATCTCTAGTGGTTAGAAACCACTTTCGATCATTACTTCTAGCTACTGATAACCACCTCTAATTATTTTTCAACTTGACTGTCAACAATCACCTCCCGTCTATCACTCTTTCACTAATTTTCAAAACAAGTTCTTAGAAGACGTGTGTACTAAATATATATATATATATATATTTTTTTTTTTCATTTTTATAAAAAAATAAATACAAACATATTTAATGTTTTTTTATAAATATCTAACGGCACCCATGAAATCATTTCTCATTGTATGTTTTTATTGTTTTGACATATGTAGGCAAGTTTCACATGCACTTATTAACATAAATTTTATAATTTTGTAGAGTGAGAAATATAATTATGTACGACATTATGCTTATTCTATGTGCTAGCAGTACTAACACTAATCACTCTGTTTCGTTTCAATTTTAAGAATTCACTTTTCAAAATTTTTTTTACTTTTTCGTTTTCCATATTTTTATTTTCATTGAATTTTTTAAATATTTTAAGCAATTTTTTTTTTAATTTTTAGACACACCTAACATAAATACACTTAAAAAGTATAATATTTGTAAAAAAAAAATTAAAAAATTCTCTAAATATCGAAAATACAAAAAAAAAATAAAAAAATTCAGTATATTTTTATATTTATTTATATTTTTTTGTATTTATTAATTTTTTAAAATATTTGTTCACAAATATTTTACTATCTAGATATATCTAAGTAAGATGTATCTAAAAAAGTAAAATAATTACGTAAAATTTGAAAAATATTCATTAAAAACAAATAACTACGAAAAATAAAAAACACTCAATTTTTAAAAAATTGAATTCAAAAAACTGAACCAAAACCTATTGAATTATTCTTCCTACCGACAATTGCTGTCTAGCCACCTTGTTGACACAGGGTTGGTTTGGGAAGTGAGTTGGCCTTTTGGCTTTTTTAGTCTGGGCTAAAAAATTTGGTTTGGGAAGGACTTTTTGATTTTTTTGACTTTTTTTTGTGAGAGAAGAGTGTAATGATTATAGGTTGGATGTGATGTTTTATTTTTTATGGCTAAAATAGTTTATTTTGTCTTTTGTGACTAAAATAGCCTATTAAAAGAGTGAAATTCACATGGAAAGGAAAGTCAAAATCTTATTTCAATTTCAAAGTCAGAAAAACACGTATAGATTGTCATAAGAATGAAGATACATTCAATTGGTTGTTTTGGGACATAGATTAAAAGTTAGTTTTTAAATTTTTTTTTTTTTTAATGTATAAAAAAGTAGAGAGATAATATGATTCAAAATAAATTAAAAGCCAAAAAAATGACTTTTTACTCACTTGCCAAAACAAGCCTTAATATATTTCTCTAATGCGGAGTTGGATTTTGGTTCTTCTAAATGTTAGGAATCATAAAAAATTATTTCAAAATAAATTATATGATATAGATTTAAAGTTGGTGTAATATGGTTCCCTTTGAAATGATTGTGATTTATGATGTTTTTTGAATATTTTTTGAATTTGTAATGTTACTGTTGAGATTTAAGTAAGATTTCCAACTTTGACTCCGTAGGTGAGTAATATGAGAAATGAGAAGAGAAATGCATGGTAGCTCGAACTGTTGGGAATCGAATGGCTCGAAGGCAGCTTTTTTTTTTTTCTCCCCTTCCCTTCCCCTTCTGTTTTCTCTCTGAAATAGAAAGAAGAACGAGAAAAGAAGGAGAGGAGGAAGAAAAGAGAAGGAGAAAAGAAGAGAGGGGAAACAGAGAGACATATATATACACACACAGATCTGTGTATACACATGGAGGAGGATCGCGATGGGCGACGGTGACGGCGTCGCCATTGGGTGGAGGGATCAGCGACAGTGATGGCGGCACCGATGGGTGGGCTCTCTCTCTCTCTCTCTCTCTCTGTTCTCCCTCTCTCTTTCTTCTTTCGCCTCTCTGTTTCAGAGAGAAAAGAGAGGGGGAAAAAAATTTCCAAAACAACGTCGTTTTGGAATTCAAGCCAGTCAGGCCAGCTCACTTTCGAGCTATCCAACAATGCTCTAAGAAGAGAAATGGTTGTAACTATGTTCATATTTTTTCGCATCCAATATTTCAACTGTGCAACTTCTTGGAAACTAAAAGTTGATAATTAGTAATTAGAAATTTATCACTCCCTCCTTTTTAATAATCAATTTTTTTTTTCAATTTATTTAAATTATTTTTGTCTCATAAACTGTAATAAAAAATTACACTAAACATTGTAATACAAACTCTAAAAAAAAAAGAGATATAAGCAACCTTATAAAGTGCAAAAACTAAGGAATATATCTATTGTTGCATTTGGAATGGGAGATGGACTATCATCATTTATGAACTATTTATTTTTTCACTAAAACAACCCCCACCAAAAAAAAAAAAAAAAAAAAATCACTTATTTTGTCCTCTTTAAGTAGTTCAAGGAAAGCCAATAAGGCTATTTAATTGATTCAACAAAAAGATCTATGGTGGCCCCGTTTGGTGTAGCTGTTAAAACAGCTTATAGATTATAACTTAACAGATTATAGATTATGACTTTAATCAGAAGTTGTTAATCTGTTTGGTGTAGCTGTTGGATTATAAATTTAAGTTGCTGAGTAGTGTTTGTTAAATAAGCTGTGAAATAGCTTTTTCAATTAATTTTTATTTTTTGTTTGTCTACATTTCTCATAAAAAATAATAATAATAATTTATAGTCCATTTGAGTCTTTTTCTATTTTTAAAAAAATAAAAAATAAAAAAATTTAAGAGTATAACAATAAATTAACATATCCACAGCAGAAGCTGATAATCAGAAGTAAGGGGTGAGCAGCTTTTCAGAATCAGCTTTTTTGAGTTAAAATAAGCTGTTAGAATCAGAAGCTGTTTGAAATAAGTTTAACCAAACAGTCCAAAATAACTTTTTCAAAGCTAAAAATCATAAGTTGGCTCTGAAAAGCTGAAACAAACACCCCGGTGGGTGTGGCTTGTTCTTGGGTGATTTTTAGAGGGTTGGCGTGGCATATTTGTTTGGATGTACTTATCTTTCATTATATATAAGGTTATTTAATTGTTTAAAATTTTAAAAATATTTACTAAAAATAAAAAAATATACGAAAAATAAAAATTTAAATTTTCAAAAAATTAAACTCAAAAAATTAAAATCAAACATACTGACTTATTTTTCCTACCGACAATTGCTGTCTAGCCACCTTGTTAACACTTAAAAGAGTGATATTCACATGTAAAGAAAAGTCAAAATCTTATTTCAATTTCAAAGTCAGAAAAACATGTATAGATTGTCATAATAAGAATGAAGATACATTCAACTGGTTGTTTTGAGAAATAGATTAAAAGTTAGTTTTTTAATTTTTTTTTAAAAAAATACATATAAAAAAGTAGAAAGATAATATGATTCAAAATAGATTAAAAGTCAACAGAATGACTTTTTACCTACTTGCTAAAACAAGCCTTAATATATTTCTTCTAATGCCGAGTTGGATTTTGATTCTTCTAAATGTCAGAAATCATAAAAAGTTATTTCAAAATGAATTGTATAATATAGATTTAAAGTTGGTGTAATGCACGTTTTGTTTAAAATGATTGTGATTTATAGATGTTTTTAGAATATATTTTGAATTTGTAATGTTACTGTTGAGATCTAAGTAAGATTTCCAACTTTTGACTCCATAGGTGAGCAATATGAGAAATGAGAAATAGTTGTAACTATGTTCATATTTTTTCACATCCAATATTTCAACTGTGCAACTTCTTGGAAATTAAAGTTGATAATTAGTAATTAGAAATTTAAAGTATCACTCCCTCCTTTTTTAATAATCAAATATTTAAATTATTTTTATATCATAAATTGTAATAAAAAAATTACACTAAACACTGTAATACAAACTCTTAAATATATATATATATATATAAGCAACCTTATAAAGTGCAGAAACTAAGGAATATATCTATTATTGCATTTGGAATGGGAGATGGACTATCATCATTTATGAACTATTTATTTTTCCACTAAAACAACCCCCCCCCCCCCCCCAAAAAAAAATATATATATATATATATCACTTATTTTGTCCTCTTTAGGTAGTTCAAGGAAAGCCAATAAGGCTATTTAATTGATTCAACAAAAAGATTTATGATGGGTGTGGCATATTTGTTTTTGGATGTACTAATACTTATCTTTCATTATATATAAGTATTTCACAAGTTTTGTGCTTCATGTGGAGGCATTAACTTGCCTATGCTCTATTGGTTTTGACATTCCTTTCAAAACTGTGCATGTTCAAATACTCCAAGAAGATATTTAAAATAATCATATAAGATAAAATAGAAATATCACATCTAATTGATAATTATTCTATCTTTTCTCAAATAAAAATTAAAAAATCAAAAAATCTATTTTAAATAAAACATTTTAACTTTACACTAAAATAACTAAAAAAATAAAAACCTAAAAAACCAACACACATCCTAACCGAATTTTTTCCTTCCCAAGATATGTTTTCTTAGGTAGGTAAGCGTCACAAAATTCTAACGTTACAACATTTTAATGGTCAAAGTTAATAAATGAATTTGTCAAAAGTCATTTATGACTTTCATCACGAAAAAAAGTCGTTTTGATTATATCACTTCAATGGTAATTATTTTGACGTAACCAAGTTTTCTATCACCATTATTTAACTAATTTATGCATGCTCTACATTAACTGCAGTCTTTCCCTCTCACTAATCTTGATTGTTTGATTTCTTATCTTTTTAAATGTGAATAAATCGTGATTATTAGGGTAATTTAACTTTTGTAATTATAATTTTTTTGTATTTTTGAGTTCTATAATTTGTAAATTTTTTTTTTAGAATTTAGAATTTTTAGTTGTGAGTTTTGATTTGTGAAAGTAGCGAACTCTCTTGATAGGGAAAAAAAATTGAATTTTTAGCCAAAAATCTAATGTGGCAAAAAAATAACTTTACCAACTTTGAGCCAAATTTAACACAAGATTTTTCTATCTGTTGACATAATAAATCTGTAATTTTTATTAGTATTTATTATTTATATAATTACAAGACATGTGACACCCTCCTACTTATTTGAAGGTTATAAGAGGTTATGAAATGTAAAAAGATGATGGAAAACAAAGTGGAGAACATAGAACATGAAGTGGATTGAAGGAAGTTATGGAAGATCGTGGAGTATAAAATAGAGGAGGTGGAAGAGTGGGTAGTTTTAAGTAATTTTTTCTTACAAATGTTTGCCTATAAATAGCCATTCATGACTACATTGTAAAGGGGATCCAAGACCAACTCAAAACAAAGACAATTGATTTTTATTTTTCTTGTCATTTTCCTTATCTTAGGAGTAGTTTAACATAGATTTATATTTCATGCACTTTATTTTATACACTTCCTTTTCAAAGTATAGGAGTAGAAGTAATTAATGGTTACTTTGATTGTTCACTAAATCATACCGATTGTTCACTCAATCATACCGATTGTTCACTCAATCATCTTTCTCTGCCTCCCTCATTTTTCTTTTAATTTTCCTTTTCCCTACACTTGACAATTTTGAAGTCCTCTTCGTTGAGGCAAAAGAACCGTCAACGCAATCGCTTAATAATTGACTTGAATTTAATCTGTAAGGATTTTTCAATTCTTACTGGCAATCTCGCATTTAGGATATTTTTCTTAGTAAGAAAAATAAGCCAACAATTTTTGGCACGCCCGGTGAGACGTCAAGTGTAAAAAATGAAAAATAAATTAGATTCGTCCATTTTAAATAGCCTAAATGAAATCTTTTGGCATAAACAAAAAATTTTGTATCGTCAAGAAAAGATCCATTTTCTTAATGAAACAAACTTCCATCCATTACAATATTGTTTGTAGAAGAAAAAAATACACTATTTAATTGGAGTCATTCATCAACTTGATATGAAAATTTGCCAATGGAAACATAAGTTATCAACCCTTCTTGCCAAATCTTCAATGACTGAATTTTGTGGGGTTATACAAAATGTTTTTAGGTCATTTGTGACTGAAATTAGTGAAAATATAATTTCATCAATGGCTAGGGGGTTTCAAGAGCCCATTTTTAAAGAGTCAAATTATGAAATTAACGTAACAAAAGAGCATGTTCTTGAGCCAAATTTGACTAAGAATGATGTTCCATGCATGGCTCGGGGGGTCCAAAATCTAATTTTTAGAGAGTCAAGTCAGAAAATAACATACATATGGGGGATTTTCATAAGCCATTAATATGGAAAAATAACCCAGTTTGCCAAATAATTATGAAAATCAATTCGGCGAAAGTAATGTTTTAAAACCAAACATGGTCAAGAATAATGAATAAGCTACTGTTCATGAATTCAAAATTTTTAATATTTTTTAAAGTGTCAAAAAGTATGAATTTTCATGGTCACACTATACCATAACTTTTGTTGTTCAAAATCCATTTTGGATTTGTGGATCACATCAAATGTTGACTTTGATGGAATGGTTAACAAATAATATTTCGTTATTGCAATATATTGGGCCAAAAATATAATTATTAGTTGATCCATACAACCATCACCATTTAGTTTTGTGATTACCTTCGAAGCATGTCTCAAGACACTTCGAAAGATGTTATTAAGAACATGTGAGGGTTGTTAAGCCTCTTTTCAAAAGATAAATGGTTGTGCTGCTATATGTATTCATTGAAATATCATTTTAGAACCACTAATGGCTAGTTAAAATACCAAACTAATTTCATAGTAATCCAACTCTTTGGATTTGGTTCGAAGAGATGTCGTGAGCATTTCTAAGGACGACTTTGATCCTTTAATAACATATGTGACTTTCAAAGTGTGATTTTGTCATCAATAAACACTTTCAAAATGTAACATGAGACGAGAAAACTTTCGAAATGTTTACCTCCCTTCAAATATATGTAAAATGACAATTAATTAATTATCAAATAATGCCTATTTTTGGCATGATAATTAGTGGCTTTAGTGATAAATATTTTTATAGCCATTTGTTACAAGAAAATGTAACTAGCATTCTACAAAAGTTGGTTCCAAGAACAACGATTTTGGTGTCTTTGAAGAATTAATAATTGGTTCGAAGCACAAAATTAACATTTTTATTAATTATGTGTGAACCAAAATATACAAAATTTGAATAACCACAATGTTGGCCAAAAGTTGTTTCGAAAACCCTTTTGCCATAATTTTGTAAGTTTCGAAGCACTCAATCTTGCATCAACAACAGTTTCGAAGAAACAATAATGGTGGTTGTGAACCTTTGAAGCTTTGCTGAGTATTTCTAAGAATGTGATTCGTCCTTTGTCAGCACCTTCGATCTTCGAAGGATGATTTTGGTCCTCTCTACTTCCTTCGAAGCTTGTTACTGGTCCATAATAGCTAGCAAGTGTAACAGCTTGTTAAGGTGAATCATGTTTGGTTATTGGCTTTGCCTTGAAAATATGAGGTTCTGAATGATTCTAAGTACAAGCAACATCAACCCATTTCAAAAGGTTCCAAGTTTTCTAAGTGTTTGAAGTACGAGTAAAATAAAATTGTTTAATTTCCTTCAACGGATTGATACCAATTCGAAGTACATATATAATATCCCTTCAAGGCATATATATACATATATATATATATATATAATTCAAGACATCTAGTCATAATTTCATGCTCATTCGAAGCACTTTATTGGTGCTATTATATCATTCGAAACACTTTGTTGATATTATTCGAAACACTTTGTTGCTTAGATTAGTCATATGCTTGGTTTGACCCTTCAAAAATTTAAGTAAACATCATTTTTAAGGGTCGTGGGAGGTAATGTTGGCACCATAAATATGCAATTATTATTCTTATTTATTATTTATTTAATTGCAGGACATGTGACACCTTCCTACTCGTTTGGAGATTATGAGAGGTTGTGAAATGTGGAAAAATGATGGAGAATAAAGTGGAGAATATGGAGCATGAAGTGGAGGTTGAAGAAAGTTATGGAAGATAATCGAGTATGAAATAGAGGAGGTGGAAGAGTGGGTAGTTTTAGGTAATTTTTTCTTACAAATATTTGCCTATAAATAGCCATTCATGACTACATTGTAAAGAAGATCCAGGACCAATTCAAATCAAAGACAATTGATTTCTATTTTTCTTGTCATTTTCCTTATCTTAGGAGTAGTTTAATATAGATTTATATTTCATGCACTTCCTTTTCAAAACATAGGAGTAGAAGTAATTAATGGTTACTTTGATTGTTCACTCAATCATCTTTCACCGCCTCCCTCATTCTTCTTTTAATTTTTCTTTTTCCTATACGTGGCAATTTTGAAGTCCTCTTCATAGAGGCAAAAGAACCGTCAATGCAATTGCTTGATAATTAGTTTTAATTTAATCTGTAAGGATTTTTCAATCTTTACTGGCACGCTCGCATTTATGATATTTTTCTTCGTATGAAAAATAAGCCAATACTATTATTTTTTGGTAACGGATTTAACACTACATTGAAGGGAATTTTT
The DNA here is from genome assembly GCA_036172215.1 of Camellia granthamiana. Classification (NCBI taxonomy): domain Eukaryota; kingdom Viridiplantae; phylum Streptophyta; class Magnoliopsida; order Ericales; family Theaceae; genus Camellia; species Camellia granthamiana. The sequence goes on along the minus strand of CM069911.1, from coordinate 121,994,752 downwards.
TTGTGAAATTTAACATTTTTTTTTTGCTTTGGCAAGTCTTTTGGCTTGACCGTTAGAGTTGCTCTTAAGAGATAATTCTATAAATATCACTGATATTTTTCAAAAAAAAAAAAAAAAAAAACTTTAAGGCGGATTGGATATTAAATCTTCAAAATACACCTTGAAGAGTGAACTTGTATAATTTCAAATTATTTTTAACTCATATTGCAATAATAAGAAAAAATTAAAAATTTTGGGAAGCGGTTGCCTCTAGCCGGGCCTCCGTGGGTCTAGTTGTATAGGTAGTTGGGAAGTACTAGAGGAGTCCGGATCTTCTGCCATACATTCCTGCCATACATTCCTGCAGTGCTATACAAAACGACGTCGTTTTGTATTAATTTTTTTTTTTCCTCGTTTCAAAAAATAGACTTCCTTGTTTCCCTCCTTTTCTCCTTTTCTGAGTCGTGTTTCCCCCCTTTTCTGAGTCGTGTTTTCCCCCTTCTCTAAGTCGTCCTTCTCCCCTTTTCTCTTTCTCTGTATTGTCTTCTTTGCCTTTGCACCATCTATCTGAGTCAGTGAACCCTAGCAGAGAGATAGAGGCATCGTGAGAGGCGACTGAAAAGGCGGAGTGAGGCACTGACGCGAAAGAGATGGAGGAGCAGCGCGATGGTGAGTCCGGCGGCGATGCGATGGCGGGAAGGCCACATTGCGGCGACAGCGAGGTGTATTTCATCATCTTGCTGTTATATATATATATATATATAGATTTGTTTCAGATTTACCCATTTCAGTTTGATTCATAGAAAAATGTTATCTTGCTGTTATATATATATATGTATATATGTATAGAGTTTTTTCAGATTTTAACTCATTTCAGATTGATTCATAGATGGTTGTTATTGATTCACAAATTAAAATCTGTATCTGTTGGGGATTCATAGATATATATGTATATATACATATATGGTTGTTATTGTTTGTTTCAGATTTGTTATGATATATATGTATATATGTATAGATGGTTTATTAACCCATTTCAGATTTTAATCTGTTGCCTAGGTTTAATCTGTTAATTCAAATCCAGATTTTAATATTTTTTATTCAGATTAATTCAAATTTGATTCAGATTAATTCAAATTCGATTCAGATTTTAATTCAAATTGATTCAAATTTGATTCAGATTAACCCATGTTAATTCAAATTTGATTTGAATATATTTGATTCAGATTTTAATCTGTTAATTCAAATTCAGACTTTTGAAATCAATTAATTCAAATTTTTTCATATGAAATGGGTTCAGTCAGTGAAGTAAGTCAGATTTTTTCATATGCAATTTTATGTTCTACATATATAGTTAATCACATTGATCTATTTTCAGATTCATAAATTTAGTTGTGGATTCATATAATTATATGGTTTATATATATGAATTGTAGGTAAATGTGATTTATATATATGAATGTGGTTTATATATATGAACCTGCAATTAAGTATAAATGTGGTTTATATATATGAATTGTAGGTAATGGAAGAAAATAATATTGTTGATGATTGTGGTTGGAAGCCGAAAGTGGGAATGCCATTTGACTCTGAACAAGCCGCATATGACTTTTACAATACGTATGGGGGAAATGTGGGCTTTAGTATTAGGAAGGCATATGCAAACAAGAACAGACAGACGAAGGAGATAACATCACGCACGTTTGTATGTTACAAAGAGGAAAGCCGGGGTATTGACAAACGAGATCCACTTGTCAAAAATCCAAGACAAGAGGTAAGATGTGGTTGTGGTGCTAGATTTAGTATCAAGTTAGATAGAATATCAGGAAAATATATTGCTTGTGATTTTGTTGAACATCATAATCATGATCTTGTGCCTCAAGATTGCATTTATATGTTGCCATCCCAAAGAAAAATTTCTACCACCCAAGCAATTGAAGTAGAATTAGCTTCACAATCTGGAATTCCTCTTAGGTCTGCTTATGAACTATTTGGTAGGGAATCTGGTGGAAGAGCATCACTTGGTTTTACCAAATTGGACCAAAAAAATTATCTAAGATCGAAGAGACAAAAAGATTTGGAATATGGGGAAGCGGGTAATGTGTTGCATTACTTTCGTAAGAAAACTGTGGAAAATCCATCTTTTTTTTATGCAGTCCAATTAGATTGTGATGAGCAGATAAGTAATATATTTTGGGCTGATGCTCAAATGATCATGGACTATGCTCAGTTCGGTGATGTAGTGACATTTGACACTACTTACAAACTAAATAATGAGCATAGACCTTTTGGATCATTTGTTGAATTTAATCATCATCGAGAAACAGTTATATTCGGTGCAGCGTTGATGTATGATGAGACTGCTGAATCTTTTACATGGTTGTTTCAAATTTTTTTGGAGGCAATGTCAAACAAAGCTCCGAAAACTATTTTCACAGATCAAGATGCTGCGATGGCTAAAGCCATTCCAATTGTCATACCCGATACAAACCATCGTCTTTGTACGTGGCATTTGATGCAAAATGCTGTCAAGCATGTAAGTTCTGTTTTCGATGATGTAGGGGTGAAGGGTGTGTTTTCAAAATTTATGCATGACATTGACGATGAAGAAGAATTCCGAATACAGTGGGACCAAATGCTTGATAAGTATGATGCATTCGACAATCATTGGTTGGAGCAGACTTTTCGCGTGAAGGAGAAATGAGGATGGCCATATATTATGAATTCTTGGGCAGCTGGAATGAGTACTACTCAACTTAGTGAATCCTTTAATGCATTTCTGAAGGATTATCTGAATTGTAACCATAATTTGATGGAGTTCTTCAAGCATTTTGAGAGGGTGCTTTATGAGAAGAGGTATAAGGAATTGGAAGCGGAGTATAATTTGTCCCAAAAATTGCCGAGGGTTTCAATTCCAACTGTGATGTTAAAGCAAGTGGTAGAGATTTACACGAAAACTATTTTTGAGGAATTCCAAAATGAGTATGTGCAGTCCATTGAAGCATCTATTATAGGCACTACTAATGATGGTGAGAGCACCAAATTCACAATAAGAACAATGGTAGATGGGAAAAAAGATAAGATTGTGACAATGGATAGAGGGGGTTGTTTGAGTTGTAGTTGCAAGAAGTTTAAAGTGAAGGGCATATTATGTCGACATTGTCTCAAGGTGCTTAAAGATATATTCAATGCAACAGAACTTCCTCCACAGTATATACTCAAACGATGGACTAAAAAAGCAAGGGTTGAACGAGTGAAAGATAGACGTGGGTATGAACTGAAGGCTGATGTCAAATTACATCAAAGTGACCGATATCGGTCATTAATGACCATGTTTAGAGCAATAGCGAGTAGAGCCGCTGAAAGTGAAGAAACTTATCAGTTGTTAGTTTCAAAAGGTGAAGAATTGAGTGTAATGGTTGAAGACAAATTAAGTCTCCACATTTGTGGTCAAGTAGAGGTAACTGATTTGAGAAATTCGTCAAGCAACGCATGCCCACAGAGTGATGAAGTAGATTGTCCAATCCAAGCTAAGGGACTGAAGAAAAGAGAGTCAACTAGTAAGGGAAGAAGGAGGATCAAAGGCGGGATGGAAAAAGCTATTGCAAAGAAGAAAAGGATGCAATCTATTCAGGTTTGGACATGACAAAGTGCATACGATTAAAATACAGTAGATTAGTAAACTAAAACATTGATTTTATTTAGTAATGACCCACTTTCATTAAGGTTTTTCGTTGTGTGTAGGGTGGCGCTGATTATACTCCCCAATGTGAATCTCAGCCTCATTTCCGCATAGGTAATAATTCTATTCAGGTAATATTTAATAGTAATGTGGTCTCTATATGGTTAGTTTGATGAGTTCATTTCATTAAGTTCGTTCATTATATGGTTAATTGTTGTTATGTGTAATTGGTTTGCTTCGCAATGTAGTCGGGTGGTACTGTTTACACTTCCCAAGGTGAATCACAACCTCATTTCGTCATGGGTGGTAATTCTATTCAGGTATTTAATGGGTGAATCATGGGTGGTAATTTAATGGGTGAATCATGGGTGAATCACAACCTTATTACTGTTTACACTTCCCAAGTTGGGTTGCTTGGCATTTAATTATTTTTATCTGTAATTGGTTTGTCTGGCAATGCAGTCGGGTGATGCTATTTATACTTGCCAAGGTCAATCACAATCGCGTTTCGTCATGGGTGGTAATTCTACTCAGGTAATAGTTTTTGTGTGCAAGTTTTTAAGAAAATGTTAAATAATGACCATGTTTTTTATTCAAATTTTTTGTTTACATAGTTTCTATTGGTTGTATTTAGGATCATGGTCTTGGTGTCAATTTTTCTCAATCACAACCTCGTTTTGTCATGGGTATTAATTATAATAAGGTAATATTAATGTTCAATGATGTTTTTTTTGTTTTTAAAATTTTTTGGTTATTAATCTTTTTTTTTTGTTTGTTTTTCGTCATGGGTATTAATTTAGGATCATCGTCATGATATGTACATTTCTCCATCTCAACCTTGACCTCAAGTTCTTATGGGTGGTACAAGTGGTCCTCCTCTTACGTATGGTACATATGATGTGAGTTGTAATTAGTGACATAGTTTACATTTAAAATGTAGTATACATTGTAATCGAAGTTGAATACATGGTTTGGTGTATTGCAGGGAAATAACACGGCTCAGTCAATGCCTTCTGTGTATCCCACTCACAGATCTTTTCAGGGGTTGCTTCGAGGTACAAGTGTTGAAAACTTTGCAGTCCATCTCTCGCAAGCGTCACATAGTCCTGCTGACAGTCATGTAGATGGACATCCCTGAGAAGTTTATTTTATCTTATCTTCATTTGTTTTGGACAGATGTATTTTGTGTTGGACAGATTTATAATGATGTGGATAGATTTATACAGTTTTCTTTTATTTTGGACAGATTTGGTGTCATGAATGTTGGATAGATTTGGTTGTGCTATTTTGTGTAGCACAGGTTTATAATGTTGTGGACAAATTTTGAATGATATGGACATCCTATGGATAGTTTGCTTTTATTTTGGACAGATTTTTTGGTTTTGGACAGTTTTTTTTGGTTTTGCACAAATTTGGATAGGTTTATAATGATCTGCACAGATTTTTTGGTTTTGGACTGATTTTTTGGTTTTGGACAGATTTGGACTGGTTTATAATGATCTGGGTTTTGGACAGATTTGGACAGGTTTATAATGATCTGCACAGATTTTTTAGTTTTGGACTGATTTTTTGGTTTTGGACAGTTTTTTTTGGTTTTGGACAGATTTGGACTGGTTTATAATGATCTGGGTTTTGGACAGATTTGGACAGGTTTATAATGATCTGCACAGATTTTTTGGTTTTGGACTGATTTTGGACAGTTTTGGTTGTCTTATTTTGTGTTGCACAGGTTTATAATGTTGTAGACAGATTTTGGAATGATCTGGACAGATTTGGACTTTTTTTTTGGTTTTGGACAGGCTTTTTTTTTGGACAGTGTTATTTTGTGTTGTCTGCACAGATGTGGATTCTAGACAGATTTGGATACATGTACACTGTTTTGGACAGATTCGGTTATGTTGTGGACAGATTTGGTTGTGTTATGTTGTGGACAGATTTGGTGAAGAACAAGTATGACCTGACCAACAATAAGAATATAAAATAATGAAATCTGTCCACAACATTATAAAATAATGAGATCTGTCCAGAACATTATAAAATAATGAAGTCGTCAAGCATAGGTAATTTCAGGTAACGTCATTGACAGAAACAAAAAAGAAGCGCATCACATTCGTCAAACGTAGGTAATTCCATTAAGCTTTACATATCAACATTCATAGTTTAAGGTGTGCAACAATCATAGTTTAAGGTCTACAACATTCATAGTTTAAAGTCTACAACATTCAAAACCCAAATACATCCACCAAAAAAAAAAAAAAAACAAAATACCAAAAAAATAACTAAAAGGTTACATTCACTTCAGTAGTGCTAGTAGCATGGTAAAACCAATCAACACTATGGCTGTGAACATAAACAGTTTCATAGCTTCTTGGTTTGCTTCAACTCGTTCCAATTTATTTATAATTTGATTGAGTTTGTCAACATCATAATCATAGCCTCTCTCATCTTCATTCTTCATATGACTAGCTTTACTTTTCCTTTGGATATCTGATGCATTCCCAGTCGAAGCCGGTCCCCACCCAAAGAACTCGCACATCCTATTTGGACACTTGAAATACAGCCTTCCTGGATTTTTCTCTGATTCTGATATGAACACTGCAGCTTTTTTTCCATAATTGCATCTCTGATTTTGCAAATGTCCAGCATCAATGTTTGAACCCATTGACATTGACATGATCCTAGTAAGAGCATTTTCCACAATTACAATCAGTCCATTAAGACAACATTCAAACAAAGCTGTAAAATAAAACACTAATCAATGATATAATAACCATTTGTCTAATAAACATTGTCATTTTCATGTTCATGTTAATTCTTAATGTTATTTTCATGTTCATGTTCATCCTAGTCATATACATAGTTCATGTTCATGTTCATCCTATACATAGTTCATGTTCAGTCCTAGATCATATACATAGTTCATGTTCATGTTCATCTTAGTCATATACATAGTTCATGTTCATTCTTAGATCATATACATAGTTCATGTTCAAACCAGTAAAATAGCAAACTGTTGTTTAGGCTCAACAGGCTGCTGAAGCCATATTTTTGAAAACAAACACTCTAGATCTGGAAACAAGATCCAGATGATCAAAATAATAATGGATAATGATAATAGTGTAAATCCAATTCACTGGGTTTTCAAACCCTACATTCATACTAGCATTAAGTTTTTCTCTTTGAAAAGACCACCGCTCTCAACTTAATATCAGGATTATTGAATGTATTTTAGGAATATTTGTGACCATTGTAGAAATTTGCTTAACCAAATTTGAGGTTTTATCAATTTCGCCTATGTTAATTCTACTTCATACGATGCATTTATTATAGGCAGGATTAAAACAATCAAAATAGCTATAACAAGCACCAAGGTACTAAAAGAAAGCCCTTTTAACTTTTTCCCTTAGAACTGCATACATATATTTTATTTCAAATAAATAGCTGAATTCCGTTCAAAAAAAAAATAAATAAATAGCTGAATACTAATGATATAAAAGCAATAAAGAAAAGAAAAAAAAAAAGATTTCTGTGCAACTAGACAACAATCTTTTTTCCACCATCTGAAACAGCCAAAAATGATCTCATATCTTGATAAAACCAAAATCCTGAATTTTTCCATTTTTCGTGGGGCTGGAGAAAGAGAGTTGAAATTTTTGTGGTCAATCGGTGCAGGCTCTAGCTTATCTGATAATAAATAATCAACATTACAAAACTAACTACCGCTATGTTTCAGATTACATTTTCAAAATGGTCATTCAAGCAAAATCACGTTTCCAAATTTCCTGCATTTTGTAGCAGGAATTCCTTTTACATTAAATTAGAGAGCACACTAGTCTAAAGATTAAAATGACAAACAGGGCATCCAGTGTTATTTCCAAAATTATTGCTTTATATATCCTTCCAAATACCTAAATATTCATTCAATACTATTTTTCCCTCTACTTTTGAAAATGCCGTAAATCCATATGAAGCCATAACCCCAGCTGCCAATAAATTAGGCTCAATATGACTATGGTTAACCCATTTCTTGTACAGCATAGACATAGCAAACATATGGAGGTGCCTATCATAATGATATGTGTCAATGTTTTGTCCGGAAATGATAAACCATCTAGTCATACCACCAAGTCATTCCATATGGTCATATAAGGTCCATATACATGGTATGACTCATTAGTATCTCTAGCATCACAGTTTTTTCTTCCACACGCTTGTGTGAGGTTTGATTCAAGTTACCCTTCAATCCATGTTCCTTCTCCATTTGCTATCACTACACTACCCCACCAATAATACACTATCAAGCTCTGTTTTTGGATCTTGGATGTTTTGGATGTTTGGTTCAGTTTTCAGATTTTTTTAAATTTTTTTTTTCAAAAATACCAAAACTAAACAGGGCAGTCCTATTTGAATCATGTCTCTATTTGATCTATATTGTTCTTGTGCCTCATTCTGTTGCCATATAAAAGGAAAAAAATTTGAATCATGTCTCTCTTAGATCAAACAGGGCAGTCCTGGAATCACTAGAAGGTGTTCCTGATATCTATGAGCAGATTTCAGGGATCATAATGGAGTACATTAAACCAAAGGAGAGTATTATTCTAAATGTTTTATCTGCAACAGTTGATTTCCCAACATGCGAGTTGATAAGGAAATAAATGAATTCAAGGACTCAAAGACTCAAAAATGAATTCCTCAATGATTCTGTGTCAAAAGTGTCAAATAAAAGGAAAAAAAAAAATTCATTTTTAATAGAAATGTGGAACCCAGATTAAGGAACCTAGATTAACACAACATATTCAGCAGTCTCAAACATTGAACAAAAAATGAAAGGATTTTATATTCCACATCTCACCATCTCACATTATTCAGCAGTCAAATGGATCTCACCATCTCTCATTATTCATCAGCCAAATGGTGAGCATGATGAGACTATGCCCAGATTAATGTGAACAGTTCAAATGTTTTGGCTGCTGAATGGTGAACATTGAACAGATAAACATGATTAATTACATCGATGTTTGCCCAGATTAATTACATCAAATGGTGAACATTGAACAGATTAACACAGACATTGGGAATAATTTCGGAATAACACCAAATCAACAAAAATTTGCAAAAATTTAACAGAAATCACACCAAATCTGTTTCAACAACAAATCCATCAAACTCAACATAAATCAAAAGCATCTATTGGCAACAAAATCATATAAAAAAAAGTAATAAAAGACGAAGGGAGAAAAATGATCCTGAAGACGAACGGACCTCGACGCTGTCGTTTCGCCGTCGTTGCCGTCGTTTCCCCTCGCCTCACCGCTGCCTCTCCTCTCCTCTCCTCTCCTCTCCTCTCCTCGTCGTTTCGCCTCTACTCTCAATTCGTCTGAGTTCTGAAGCAACACTAGGGTTCTAAACAATTCTGAAGCAACGTAAAAGAAACGAGGAAAAAAAAAAATTAATACAAAACGACGTCGTTTTGTATAGCACTGCAGGAATGTATGGCAGGAATGTATGGCAGAAGATCCGGATTCGTACTAGAGTGCCCTTTTTTCTAGGTTGAATCCATAGTTAGAGCAGTAAATTAGGCTCCGTTTGGTTGTGTTTGGAAAACATAATTTTACACCTACATTTAAATATCATATTTGATAGGAGTTTTGGAATCAGTTTTTCAAAACTCTGCAAAGAACTCTGTCTCAGGCGCGTTTTTCGGAATTTTTTTTTTGCAAATTTTACCTAACCGGTCATCCAGCCGGTTGACTGGAATAGTGAATTTTTTTTTTTTTTTTTTTTTTTTTGTACAATTGATATGTTAATTTTTATATAATCGAAAAAAATATTTTCTGAATTTTTTATAATTTTTTATGTGCTTTAAAATAATTTTGAGTTGTATGTTTGGTTATGAGTTGTAAATTTTTATATCAAATATCAAATGTCACATCAACAATACCCCACTCAAATCAAAACTCTTTTCAAAATTATTTTAACATAATTTAGAGGAGTAAATTATACTTTAATTTATCTTGGTTGAATCCATAATTTAGAGGAGTAAATTATACTTTAATTTTTTTAATGTTGGACCATTTTATCATTTGTCTTTAAAGATTTTGGGTGTTTTTTTGGTCCTCTTCATGTTTTATGACCAATTTTTGTTTAAAATTAGACAAAAATTACTACATTAGCTATTACATGACATAAAAATGTACTATTATATCAGAATTTGGGTTTGTGTCAAATGTGTGAGTTATATATAATAAAAAAATGGTAAGTTACAAATACACCTCTAGGGTTTGCTTAAAATACAAATTACCTCCTGTGGTTTGGAAAATTACAAATACCTCTCTATTAAAATTTTTTATCTAACAAAATTAATTGCAAAAATGAAATTTCTAACTGTTCACCTATACAATAATAAAATTATCTAAATTATTAATTGAAATAAAATTTTAACATTATTAAAAACTGTTAATTAACTTAATAATTTATTAATAAAAGGACCTATTTTTATGAAATTAGAAACCTTAAAGGACATAATGTAATTTCTAAAATCACAAGGAGTAAATTGTAAGTTAAGTAAATCTCAGGGAATGTGTTTGTAATTTACCCTTTAAAAAATTTATGCCATGTGTTTTTTTTAGACTAACAAGTAGTTATTAATATATCATTTTTTGTCTAATTTTAAACTTAAGCTAACTTTTGGAGTAAATTGAGAAAAGACTGAAACATGAAAGGTCCAAGCAAAAAAAAATAAATAAAAAATAAAAACTTTAAAAGTTAAAGTGAAAAAATGACTAATATAAAAGAGGTAAAGTGTAATTTACCCATAGTTTAGGTTCATAAAGTTCTAACAGCTGCTGTATTGTTGCTTTTTTCCCTTCAATGAAGTTCAAAGCATCACTCTTTCTGTAATTTTTTTTAATAATTTAATTGTTGAAATAATAGTTCATTATTTTTTTTGGAAAGATTTACCTTAAAAAATAATGGAGAATGCTAACAAGTGCCCTATGGGCACCAGTTAAGGAACAAAAATTGATAAGATTCAACTCATCATTAAATTGATAAGTTTCTAATTTTAATAAACGAAAATTACACTTTATCCTTTTCAACTATTACTGTTTTTTATTATACTTCCTCAAATTAAAAATTAATATAATGTATCCATTTTATCTTTTGAAAATTTTCAACGTAACCCTTATATCTCCATTCGATTAACAAAATAAATGAAAAATGTATATATAATGTGCACATATTATGACAAAAATATCATTTAAAGATTGTCATAAATATGACACGTTTATATTATATACATCTTTTTCATCTGTTTTGTTAACAAAATAAAAACATAAGGGTTAGATTGAAAACTTTCAGATGATGAAAGAAATACATTATATTAAGTTTTAGTTTGAGGAAATAAAGTGAAAAACGGTAATAGTTGAGGAGGGTAAAGTGTAATTTATCCTCGTAATAACTCATTAAATTGAATGTATTATCATTGACTTTTAAATTTAAATACAACTACTTTGTAATTAATATTTTACATTTTCATGCATAAAAATAATCATTATTTAATATTGAATAAATTCTAAGACTCATTAAATGTAATAAAATATCATTAATAATAATAATTATTATTATTATTATTGTTGGAAATGGGTTATCTTTACCTTTCTGTTTGGAAAAATTGTTCTTTCTTGACAAGAAACTGAGGGCGATAGCCTGATTCACATTCCAAATGTGATCATTAATTATGACAAGGAGAGGGATTAGTGGTTTAATCGTTAATTTTATAAAATTTATTAAAAATATAATTCATGAAAAATGTTAGATTGATCACATATGAATACCTATATGTTTGGAGTATTTTATTTTATAAAATTAAATAATAAATATAATTTTGAAAATAGAGTGTGTTTTTTGTAAGACGTGTAATTTAATCATCTAGTTATCGATATTCAACTAATTTAATTTTTGCATAAAAAATTTTCTCGATGGATTTTAAAAATTAAATAATTCAAATTATTTGAAGTGAGGCTCAAAATGAGCACATTAACCCAACAACACCCCGCCAATTGGTAACCCAACTGAGGAGGAGCAGAACTCTTACAACAATTCTACTCTTACAAAAAATTTACACAGAAAACACAATGAAAATAATGTGATAATATTATTTTTATAACATTGTTAGGAACACATAAAATTAAATACAGAATGAATACAAATATCTTACAAAGAGCGAATCTCACATGTAAGTCCAACAATATCACGTAAGTCCCACCCTTACTTTCACTTGACAACTAAAGCATGGAAGTAACAATTTTGGTCTATTTTGGCTACTCATTTTTTGAGCCAAAAAGTAAAACAGTCACTGCAAAAAAAATAAATTTTTATCTCTATTTTTTGTATATTATTTAGCAAAAAATTAAAAAATTACTAAAAAGACATTTGTTATTGGTGGATGTATAAAAGTTGCTATTAATTTAAGAATGAAAAATCAATTCAGCTATGATACAAAAAAATAAATACAGAATATATATAAATGAACAAAAAAATTGTTAATAGAACTCACTTCTAAAAAAATTGTAGGATAAATTATACTAATCTCCCTTGAGATTCGAAAAAAGTATAAATAATCTCACAGTTTTGACATAATTATACTAATATCTGTTGTAATAAAGTTAAATAGATTGAAACTAATACAAAATAGTATGAAGACACAAAAATATATATATCTCAGTATCAAATAGATGACAATATTATTTTTCCATTCATATGAATAATGAATTATTAATAAAAAAAAAAGACAATTAAATATTATATAAATTAAAACTTTAAGGAGTTCAATGTAATTATATCAAAATTATGAGACTTACTATATATTTTTTTTCAAAACTCAAGTGAGGTGAACATAAATTTTCCAAAATCTTATGAACATTACGGGTTAGATCATTCATCTTATTCGTGATAAATAAAGCATTATGGCATAACAAGACCTAAAGGCCTGTTTGATTAGGTGAATTATGATATAAAATTGATATTATTAATCCATGAAATTTACATTTCATTATTTGATTGTAATTTTTATTATTCAAATTGAATTCCGATAAACATTGTGTTCAATTTTTTTCAAATTGAATTCCGATAAACATTATATAATTCAAATATTGACATTACTTATTTTTACATCAATTGCAAAATAAACATAAATATAAGAAATAATTATTTATTTCACTAATTTAATTAAATAACTGATTTTATATTAATCTTGTAAATGGTTAATTCCCGCAATATTGGTGGGCTGATTAAACAGGAAAAGTACTTGTAAACGAGAGAGAGAGAGAGAGAGAGAGAGAGAGAGATATGGGATTGTACCAACAAGCACTAATCAAGGATAGAGATAGGCACTAATCAAGGCTAGGGATAGGAGCTTTGGCTCCGCGTTGTTATCCCGTGTCCTGGGAGTGTTTGGCTTAAAGACTCACCACCACAGCCACAAGTCAACCATAGTAATTTTTTATTGTAATTTTTATTACTATTCAAATTAAATTTTGATAAGGAAAACAAAAAAGCTTGAGACCCCCAGTGGGGTACTGGGGGTCCTCTCCCATTGGCTGAAAACACAGTTTTTTTTTTTTTGTTTTTTTTGTTTTTGGTCTTAGCCAGTGACAGTTTGGCACCTGTCACTGGGGGTGCTGGGGGTCGCCCCCTACTGGGGGTCCCCAGCATTGCTCTGCCTAAGACCCCCAGCTGGGGGTGCTGGGGGTCATCCGTGTAAGCCACTGATTGGTTGGAAAAAAAAAAACTGTTTTTTTTTTTTTTTTTTTTGTTTCAACCAATGAAATGGTGCCACGTCACTGGGGGTCTAAAGCACTGCCCTTTTGATAAATATTGTATTCAATAAAATTATCAAACTTTTTTAATCCTATAATTAATAACACAAAACAAATATCTAATTGACATTACATATTTTTATATCAATTGAAAAATAAACATAAATATGAGAAATAATTATTTATTTCACTAATTCAATTAAATAATTGATTTTATATTAATCTTATAAATTGTGAATTTCCTCACTGTTGATGGGTTGATTAAACAGGAAACTGCCTTTTTTTTTGACAAAAAGAAAAGGGATTGGGTTCCCTTCAGTCCGACTGGAAGGTACTGTTGGATCCGTAGAGGCTCATCACGGATTTTGTTTCAAAAATTCGAACCGTTTAATGTGTAGAACTCGTTAATCGGATATCGATAACTATTTCATCAGATTAGATTTCTATTAATTGTTTATTTTTTCACAGTTCATTTTTTTAAATATAAAATTGATTTGATCATGTAACTATCAATATCTGATCAACATGATTTTTTTATATTCATGTATTACTCAACGAGTTCTACATATTGAATAGTTTAAATTATCAAAACAAAATATGTAGTGAACTCTCACAAATTTAACAGTACCCTTTAATCCGTAATCAGACAGAAGGGAAGCCAACTCGAAAAGAAAATTACATGTAAACGAGAGAGAGAGAGAGAGAGAGAGAGAGAGAGAGAGAGAAGGAAATGGAGAGGTGGGATAGTACCAACAAGCACTAATTAAGGCTAGGGTTAGTAGCTTTGGCTCCGCGTTGTTATCCCGCGTCCTGGGAGTGTTTTTGGATTAAAGACTCACCACCACAAGTCAACTATAGTGTTTTGCACTTGAGTATATGCACCATAACTACCAGACCAGTTAACTATAGTGTTTATCTAATATTGATGTTGCATTGACGTTACACAAGTCAATATCACATATAGAGTAGATATAGGGGAGGCTTGATGTTGCATTCCAGGTTGCACAAGTCAATATGACATACGTACTGGAGACAGTAGATATAGGGGAGGCTTCAATGTCTGCATCATCTTCATCGTATTCGTATTTATATGGTGTTATTTTTTTTATTTATATAAAAATTTTCTCAAAATTAATTCAATTTGTTATTTTTTGTGTTATTGTCAATATGTGTCTAACTCATATCATGTTAACCTGTCAAATTAACTTTTTACCAACTTTTAGTTAGTTGGTTAGTGCTTGCATATGATTATTTTTTTTTTTTTTGATAAATTAAATTTAATGAAAGATGAAATTATTTAGTATAAAATTGATTTTTCACCACAATTATATTTTTCCAATTTACAAGAGAGAGAGAGAGAGAGAGAGAGAGAGAACCATATTATATATATTTTAATTTTTTTACTAGATAGATAGTGAATAGTAGTCAAAAAATATATTATCATAAATAAAATTTTTAAAAACTATATTAATCTTAAAATTATATTTTACATTCTTATTTGTTCAGCTAAATGAATTATCATTCAAATGTCATGGCATGGCACCCCTTAATAGAATTATCATTAAAATGTGTAAATAAATTTTCATTAAACATGTTATTCGTATTAATTTTGTGTTATATAAATTCTACACTAAGACCTCGTTTGGGAATAGGCTATTTGAGTAATTTTTTGATTTTTTGGCTAAAATATGAGGTAAAAAAATTAGTATGTTTGAAATGACTTTTTAGTCTTTTACGAAAATATGTGCAAAAAATAGAGAGAAAATTTTTTTTTTAATTTTTTGATATATGTTATAAACTTTTTAATTTTTAAGCAAAAAGTGTTACACACCAAACGAGATCTAACTTGACTCATATCATATTATTCCAGTAGGTTGCATTTTAAATTCGAAAGTTTTATGACTTCATGTTACATGTGCCTATTATAAGTTAGTAAAGTTTGTTAGTTTGTATAGTATTAACAAAATTGCCTTCATTTTGAAACAATACTAATCGTCAAATTTATTCAATTTTAACTCTAAAATGATGTAAAATTAACTTATCACTTTGTATAAAGTTTTAATTTATGTCATTAATTTTAATATAAAAAAAAAGTACTCCAAAAGTTGACCAACCTGCCTGAAAAAGTCAAACCTGCTACCTTGACAATCTTTAAGATCCTATAATAATTTTATATTATAATATGGTCGGTTAATTTGAACTTAGGTGTGAGCATATAAATTGATACACATATTTATCTTGGAAGACTTCAACCATTTTAACTGCCGTTGTAACTAATCTTATTTTTCCCAACTTTTAAAGTCAACTTCCCAACAAGAAGTGCCTGTTCATTTCCATCAAAATGTGGCATGGTTTCCCACCTTTAGGTGCTTCCAAGACTCCCTTTGGTTACTAGCTTCAAGTCAGTTTATTGATCTTAAAACAAGTCAACCAAAATAATAATAATAATAATAAATTAGAAATATATATTATTTGGCACACTTAATTTTTTGACTTTTGGAATGATATGTTTTTTTTAATATCCTTGCTAGTATGTAATGCATTATAGTATTTTCCAGTTTAATAGGTAAGGATAATTGGAAATGTAATATCAACTTTTTGATCGGATTTTTTTTTGGCTTATTTTATTTTATTTTTTATAGAATAAAGTTGGCATTGTCAATTTTTGAGGAATGTCAAAAGATAATATGACATTTCTAGTCCACTTTATTGATTTTAAAACAAGTCAACCAAAATAATAATAATAATAATAATAATAATAATAATAATAATAATAAATTAAAAACTATATATTATTTGACACACTAATAATTTTTTGGCTTTTGTAATAATTTTTATTAAAGCTTATAAACATGCTCAGTATTCTTAAATTTAATTGATAGGGCAGAATTGAAAATTAAATATCAGCTTTTTGACTGGATTTTTATGAACTTTTTGGCTTTTATATTTTTACTTTATTTTTATTATTTTTGTTTTATAGAAAATTGGCATTACCAATTTTTGAGGGGCGCTGAAACTTGTTTGGTTTGGATTTTTAGGATTTATTTTTCAAAAAATTGAAATTTTTTATTTTTCATATTTTTTTTGTTTTTATTGAATTTTTTTAATATTTTAAGTATTTTTTTAAAAAAATTTTAGATACATTTAACATCAATACAGTTAAAAAGGATAATATTTGTGAAAAAATTTGTAGAAAATTCACTAAATACCAAAAATATATATATAAAAAAAAAGAGAATTCAGTACATTTTTCTTATTCTTGTGTATTTATTATTTTTAAAAATATTTTTTTATAAATATTTTACTTTTTAGATATATCTAAGTAAGGTGCATCCAAAAAAGTAAAAAAAATTGTTTAAAATTTTAAAAATATTCACTAAAAAAAAAAATACGAAAAATAAAAAATTCAATTTTCAAAAAATTGAAACCAAACACATTGAATATGACCTTTTAAGTCACTTTATTGATTTTAAAACAAGTCAACCAAAATAATAATAATTACAAAAAAAATAAAAATTATATATTATTTGAAACATTAATCAGTATGTTTGATTTGTGTTTTCTGGATTAAGTTTTTTGAAAATTGAGTTTTTTGGTTTTCGGGTTTTTTTGTTTTTAGTGAATATTTTTAAAATTTTAAACATTTTTTTTACTTTTTTAGATGCACCTTACTTAGATGTATCGAAAAAGTAAAAAATTTGTAAAAAAATATTTTAAAAAATTAATAAATACATAAAAATACAAAAAATATACTGAATTCTTATTTTTTTTTTTTTTTTTGTATTTTTGGTATTTTGTGAATTTTTAAAAGTTTTTTTTACAATTTTTTTACTTTTTAGGTATATTTATGTTAAGTGTGTCTAAAAAGTAAAAAAATTGCTTAAAATATTAAAAAAAATTCAGTAAAAACAAAAAAATACAGAAAATAAAAAAGTAAAATTTTCTGAAAATTATTTTTTTTTAAAATAAAAACAAGCAAGCTGAATAATTTTTTGACTTTTGTAATAGCCTAAACATGGTATTCTTGCTAGGAGAAATTCTATGGTATACAAATGTATCTTTAGTTACGATATGTGTGACTTTAATTATGAAACAGGGTGTTTTGAAGAGATGGTAAAAAGTTTACTTTTAACTTTTTATCAAGTTTTTTGATTTTTTTGGAAAGTGATTTGGAAAGTTGGTAAAAATTACTTTTGGCTTTTTTGGTTAATATTTATTTATGATATCACATCATAATAAAATGACCAAACTACCCCACTCAATTTAGAAAATTTACATTTTCACCCACGTATAATCCTAAATAATATAAAGGGTATAATTGTAATTTTATATGTAACTTTTTTTCACCTTGCCAAATGACTTTTTGCTAAAAAAAACTAATGTAGCTTTTTTGGAACCAAGTTGCAAACGCAGCTTTTTACCATGTTGCCAAAAGACTACATACTGTGTTGTTAGTTATGATACATTATGATGTTAATTATAACATTATTTTGATTATGATTCAATAATTGTTTGATTATATCTCATGTAATGTTTGATTATATATTATTATTATTATTATTATTTTAGTTATGACTTTTATAATATTAAATGATTCCATTGGTGATAATTAAACTCATAAATAATATAACTTACCTACAGTAAAATGATGTGTACATAGTATTACCGGCCTTGCTAGTGTGTAATGTATTATATAGTATTTTCGAGTTTAATAGGTAAGCATAGAATTGGAGGAATGTAATTTTATTTTTTATAGGAAAGTTGGCGTTTTCAATTTTTGAGGAATGTCAAAAGATAATATGACTTTTTGATATTTAAGAATATCTAATAATTAACTTTTTATATTTGCCCCGGTTTGGTCTTCTTTTTAGGCTAAAAAATTACAAAATGACAAAAAAAAGTCAAAAAAATTAAAAAGTCAAAAATCAGAAAAGGATAAAAAAAAATTTGCCATTCCAAAGTTCAAAAGTCAAACAAAAAAACCAAACAAATAAAAAAGTCTTAGGCTAAAAAAAATCCAAAAAATCCAAAAAAAATAACTAAAAAAGTCATTACCAAACGGCCCTTTGTCAAAGAAAGTCTAACTACATTCTAAAAAATAACAATCATACACAAATAAAAAATTCATATAAAATTTATATACAAAATTATGGGTCTCGACATGGATTTTTCAATGAAAATAACACTGATAAAAATAATTTTTATTTGTAAAAATGACATTCTCATTTTATTTTTATAATAATTTTTATATAAACTACCAATAAGTCCTGATAATTGAACTTTCTTATAAAGTCCTATTGAAATAAGTTTTAATAACATCATTTCTAAAAACAATTTTGTGATATTTTTTTATATCTGTCACTAAAAATTGATAATTTATAACTTTTTTTGTTATGATTTTTATAAATTATTGCTCAAATTTACAATTAGTAATATTTTTCTGTGACAAATTTTTTAAACTGTCGCTGAAAATTAAAAATTAATGAATTTTTGTGATAGTTTTTTTAACTGTTGTTAAAACTTAGTGATTTTTTTTAACTGTTGTTAAAACTTAGTGATTTTTTTGATAAAATTTTCAAACTGTTGTTAAAAATTAATAATTGATAAATTTTTAATAAAATTTAATAAAAAAATATCATTAATTATCATAATACCTATTAAATAATAAAATCCCCTATTAAAATCTGCACATAAGATTCCTAAATTTTCTGTGTTTTAAACTAAAAAGTTTTTGTCTGGTTGAGTAAAAAGTAAAAAAAGTTAAAGATAATGGCAATTAACCGTCGAAGTTCCAACACGCTACATATATAGAGTTCGGATCCTCTCCTTGAGGATCCTACTTGAAAGCCTCCTGGCAACGGCTAGGATCTGGCCTTCCAGATCCAACGGCCTTAAAAAAATAAAAAAAAAAAAAATTGAAAATTCAATTTCAATTTCAATTTTCCCACCCAAGCATATATACACACATATATACACAGTTCAGAGTCACTCCCACTCAGCCCCCTTCTCCTCTCCTCACCGGCGACCCACCTCACCGGCGACCCACGGCGACAATCTGCTCCTGCCTGACCCACGGCGACCAAAACTCCAAAAATGCTGCAAAAGAGTGAAGCAATCATGGCAGAGATTGAAGGAGAAGAAAAGGAGCAAGACCAAATGTGATTCTTCGTTCATTATACTAGTATATTTGCCTTACTCGAAGCCTTTGTGATAGCAAAAAGCTTTTGTCTTTCATGGTATTATAGCATTTGTATGTACCCATTTCTGAGCAAAGCTCATGGACTCCACACAAAGTCACTGTCCTTTTACTCTAACCTCATAGACCACTGTCTCTCTTTGAAATCCTCAGATTTTTCCAAATTCATCCACGCCCACTTGATAAAAGTCGGTTTCAATCGCCATACTTTTCTGGGTAATCGCTGTATCGATCTGTATTCGAAAGTCGGCACGCTCAGTGATGCTTTGCAAGCATTTGATGACATTGCCAACAAGAATATCATTTCTTGGAATATTTGTCTGCGTGTGTTTGTGAAATCTTGTAATCTCGAAGGTGCACGTAATATGTTCGATAAAATGCCCGAACGAGATGTTGTAAGTTGGAATTCATTGATTTCGAGTTATGCTTCGATTGGGTACTTTGATAATGCATTAGAACTTGTTTGATGGTGTCTGTTGGATATTCACCTGATGAGTTTACAATATCGACAGTGATTACTGCTTGTAATAACTTGCGTGATCTGGGAAAGGGTAAGCAAATTTTTGCTTTCTGCATCAAGGTGGGGTTTGAAGGTTCTGTCCATGATCAGTATGAAAATGTGAGTGCTGAGGGAGAGCAAGACCAAAGTAGAAAATTACTCGTCTTATAAATTGATATATTTATTGGATTCTTTTTGACACAGTGCAGCAGTAAACTATGGAATCCTGGGATTAGATGGGTTAGGGTGTTCATTTGAACTCGCAGTAAACTATGAGATTGTGTCTTGTCTTCAATTCAATTTGATAACCAAGAGTAAATTTCATTTGAACTCGCATCTCTGGGCTGCATAATTTTTATCTTCATTTTTAGAAATCTCAACATTTGGGGCAAAGAAGTTGGAAGGAGCTATTGCTAATTTTAAGATGGAAATCTTCAATCTTGAAATGGATTTCAGATCAGTTTAGGCCATAGAGAATTGGAATTCAAAATCTGGAAACTTGGTTGCTGGTTGTGTTATTCAGAGGTCTCGCAGGCAGAAATGGGGTTGAACACTGTCTGAAACTGCTGTCCATCTATTGCTGCTGCTGTACATCTGTTGCAAACATAAAAGAGCTTGAATTTGTTCTTGTTTTTGTGTGAACATGTATGAGGGTTAAATGTTTGCTGAAATTGTTTTTTGTTTATAGTTGCTGAAATTGGGCTGAAATGTGTGTTATGGCTTGTATTCACACTGAAATTGTACTGAATTTGTTGTTTATAAATGCTGAATTCTTGTTACAACATATATGACTGTTCAATCTTGTTGCACCAGTGCTAGTTAAGGTGGTTGTGTGTTCAATTTTTGTTAGTTTCTATTGATACATTTTTTTAGTCCACAAAATTTTCTCTCAAAACATGTAAAATTAGTCCACAAAATTAGTAAATTCTGTCTTTTTTTGATACAATACCAAACATCTCAAACATGTGAAACAATCGGAGAAGAAAATCAGCAGAGCAATGGCTGCTTCTGCAAAGTTTTATTCATGATAAAAAAAATGAAGATACAAGTTTTAGAAAATAATCATCCCATCTTTCATGTACCCAGCAATCAAAGCATTCCAAGACGAAACATCTCTCTCACAGGCAATTCATCAAACACCATACGAGCATCACTTAATTCACCACATTTCACATACATATCAATCAAAGAAGTCCCGACATACATATCAAACCCCAACCCAGTTCTCAAACTCTGCCCATGAATACATCTTCCCGACCCAATTCATTCTCTCAACCAACAGTTCATTCTCTGAGATGATGAAGTTCAATGATTGTTGAAGTTCAATGATGTCCAATGGGCTATACCTGCAAAATTACAATCAACATGCAATATTACTTTTCATTACTAAAATGAATCTATTTATTTTATTTTCCTCATTTACAGAGTTACTAGAACACACAATCCACTGGATCTCATTGAGGGGCAACAATTCATCCTTAACTTGACTAATTACTTGGATCACTATTCTAATTCATGTGTGTATATACCCACATCGTCAAATATATATATATATATATATAGAGAGAGAGAGAGAGAGAGAGAGAGAGAGAGAGAGAGAGAGAGAGAGAGAGCTTGCCTGTGTAAGGACAGAGCTCGCTGGTGAGGGTGTTTGGTGGAGGAGAAGGGGCTGAGTGAGAGTGAAAGGCGTCGGGGTTTCAGGCAGGAGCAGATTGTCGCCGTGGGTCGCCGGTGAGGTGGGTCGCCGGTGAGGAGAGGAGAAGGGGGCTGAGTGGGAGTGACTCTGAACTGTGTATATATGTGTGTATATATGCTTGGGTGGGAAAATTGAAATTGAAATTGACTTTTCAATTATTATTATTTTTTTTTTTTTTAAGGCCGTTGGATCTGGAAGGCCAGATCCTAGCCGTTGCCAGGAGGCTTTCAAGTAGGATCCTCAAGGAGAGGATCCGAACTCACATATATAGGCCCGTTTGATTTGACTTTTTGGATAGAAAAAGTAATAAAGTTACACAAAAATAAAAGGAAAATGCCCCGGAGCTCTAATTAGAGCTGGGGGAGGACAGCTCTAATGAGCTGTCACCCACTTAAAAAAAAAAAAAAAAAAAAACAGTGAAGTAAAGACAAAAAAAAATGAAGAAAAGAACAAATTAGAGCTGTTTTAGTGCTCTTGTTTTAGAGCTCCATAGCATTACTGAAAATAAAATTTTAAAATTAAAATATCATATCATACATATTAGTCTATGAGTCATGCTGGGTAGCTCGAAATGAGCTACCCCGAATCCTCCTAATTTTTTTTTTTTTTTTTTTTTTTCAGAAGCAGAGAAGGAGAAGAGGAGGAGGAAGGAGGGAGGGGGAGGAGGAGGAGGAGGGGACTGGAGGGGGCCTTTCAGAAGCAGAGAAGGAGAAGAGGAGGAGGAAGAAGGGAGGAGGAGGAGGAGGAAGGAGGGGACTGCGACGGCAGGGCTGGGCTGCAATGGCGGGGCTAGGCTGCGACGACGACCGGCGGCTGGGCGACGATCGGCGGCTGGGCATCGGCGATCGACGATCGTCTTCCCCTCTGCTTCTCTCCCTCTCCCTCTCCCTCTCCCTGTTTCAGGTCGAAAATGGCAGAAAAAAATAAATAAATAAATAAATCCCCAAAACGACGTCGTTTTGGGGATTAGGGGGGGCCAAATTCGAGCTCTCAAACATAGGTTGTTTGAGGTATCTTAAATAAATATATTTTTTGTCTTTTTAAATTAAAAAATTGGAGAAAAAAATATGAATATTTGAGTTAACTTTTTGACTTTTTATAAAAAAATGTATATTAAAAAATTATATAAATAAGTGTGTAGGAGAAGATTAGAAACGAAAAGTCAACAGCCGTACAATCTGAGGGTTGAATTGATGGTAAGAAATTATAGACTAATTTTCGGGCATTACACTGAACGGTTTTGTTTGGCCCGTGGGGGCCATCACGGGTCCCATTTTGATAATCTGAACCGTTCAATGCGTAAAACTCGTCGAGTACTATATGCCTATACAGAAATCACATTAATCGGATATCGATAGCTATCTGATCAGATGTGTTCTTTTCAATCGTTAATTATAACACCATCCTTTTTTTTTACAAAACTGATTTGATCATATAGTTATCGATATCCGATCAATGTGATTTTTTGCAGACATATAGGACTCGACGAGTTCTACACATTAAACGGTTCAAATTATCAAAATGGGACTCGTGATGGGCCTCCATGGGCCGAACAGCAGTGTGTGAAAATTACACCAAACTGTGCAATTTTTCATTTCAAACGCAGCAGAGCTTCACGAGTTAATTGATGAGTTGTACTGCTGTGTGAATTGATGTGTGAAAAATTAATTTTTTAATATTTTTTTGATGAATAGTGATAACTTTTTAACTTTTTGAGTAATTTTTTGTTTTTTTGACTTTTTGGGAAGATGTCATACCTGGCCTCAATTGTAAAAATCATTCCTTATATAAGTATCACATGTTAAACTATCTCTAATAGTTTATTAATTTTATCATCAAATTTAAATTTGATAAAAAAATAATCTTATCAAATGAATATCAAATCGAGAATATAAAAATTCTTTTGGTTTGGGATGTTATAAAAAAGTGCACTTTTTGACTTATTGGCTTATATGAATTGGGTTTGGGTTGGGTTTGATGTGATGTGTTAGAGAGGTGATGTAATTTAAATAAGATGATGTCACTTAAATAGGATAGTGACTTTTTGACTTTTTGTATTATTTAGGCCTCGTTTGGGAACAGGCTATTTTAGTAACTTTTTGACTTTTTACGAAAAGATGTGCAGAAAAGTAGAGAGGTGATGTGACTAGTTTTAGTTGGCTTTTTGGCTAAAATAGAGTTTTCATCAAATCACTGTTCATACGATTTTCACTACCGGATGTCCCTTGGGGTGACCACCTCTAGGCAAAAAATTTTAAAAAAAATACACTAGCCAGTTGACCTAGTAGACATCTGCCCGGTCAGCCGATATTTTGATAAAAGCTCAACTTGATATCAAATGGAGTTTTTACTTAAATTTGATGAAAAAAAGATGCACCGTTGGAGATGCTCTTACTGGTGCTATTTGGACGGACTTAACTCGAGCAATATGAGCCTAGCTCAAGTTTTTTTTGAAACTTAGATAAAATATTTTCGAATTCGGTGTAATAAGATAGCCCAAGCAAATGGAAGCTCAAATTATATATATATATTATATGTCATTGGATGATATTGAAGTAATTTAGATCGTTAAATTATATAATATATATTATATACATAAGTAACACAACACAATCTTATATTTTTCTTTGTCACTCAAAAATAGTAAAAACCATCGTAGCGGCATATTGATTTTTCAATTTTTATCTTTTCCACATTATATAAATTATTTATTTTGATTTTATTAATGGTTTTATAAAATTTAAAAAAAAATGTAAGTAGAGTCCAATTTTAACATATTAATTAACTTAGCTACACCTAAAAAAAAAAAATCAAATTTATGTATAATTTGGGAATTCTGGTAATTCGAGCAATTCGGAACTAACTCGAATTGAGCTTATGTAGACAATCTCTAATTACAATACAGGTTCAAACAAGCTTGGATAGCTCTCAACACAACTTAAATTGAATTTGAAAAACCTCTCAATCTGTCTGAGTTGGACACTTATTGACATCTAAACATTCATATTACATGTTTGAATAACACACCATTAAGAGAGAGATTTGAGATTTGAAATGGGCCGAGCTGATCTGAGCATTAGCCAAGGTTTTTACTCGAACAGAATGAGGCCACATACTACACTGGGGTCTAATTACTGTCGGGCGTTGGACACGCGTTGGACCGAAGTCATAGCCCGGTCAAGTCAGTGATAGGTTGAGATGCTAGCCTGGTTTGAGATATGCATTTCCAGAGGATAGAGTGCGCTCTCAGAAGGCCAGATTCCATCGAGCAGTAGCTCGGTCGAGGATTTTGGAGTTCGGTTGGATCCGCAAATAGGTTTATTCGGTAACACCGAGCAAGTAGCGCGGCCTTGATGAGGATTGTGGTACTGCGCTTATTATAGCTCGTCGGGGTGTGCTACGTGGCATAACTTAATTGCTGGAAAAAGATTATGCCGTTCGTCCACTTCAATACCATTAGACGGTATTTACATTCGATGTTTGGCAGTATTTGCATACACACGTGGATGAATGTAAGAGGGGAACATATCCACGCGTCAGAAGGAGAACAGACAAAGAGGAGCATGTAGAAACTATATAAATGAAGCTGCATCTCCATGCAGTGGTCTGGAACATCTGGTTATCAGAGCTACCTATCCCTTTGTCTCTTTGTCTCTTCTTCTCTCTAAGTGTGCTAACTTGACCGTCCGAGGGTTTCTCTAGCAGCACATCGCCAAATAGCTCACCATCTTTGTGTTCTTAGGTCGTTTGGAAAGGGGTAAAGCTTGGACAGGAGGAGTACAGAAAGCATCGAATATTTGCTACCCGTACAATTGGCACCTTCTGTGGGAATCTTCGACAGACAAAACCTTGTCCTCCAAGCTTGTCCAATCACTTTTCATGGCTCACAACAGCAAAACAACGCTGTCATTCGTTGACGACATCACCCCTGAGTCAGTCCGGAGGAGAGATGGCCCTCCTGCCATTCCAACCATAGTTGGCTTCGAAACTTCCTCCAGAGGGCTACTCAGAGATGTACGCTACAAGCGCACAAGGAGCACTGACCACTCACGGAGTCTAGACTGGCACCAGCGGCGAAAAGAGTCGCACGCTCAGTACCTGGAGCATAAGCTGAGAGATCAAGACGCCCTTATTCGAAGGATAGCGGTGGAGATGGAGGCATTGAAGCGTTAAATCAAAAGGAAGGGTGTTGCTAGAGTGGGTTACCACAGTGAGTGCACCCAACCCCGTCACTTAGACAGGCTAAACTGACGAGAGATGCTTTCCCTTTCCATCACCAGAAACTATGCGGTTGGTGATTCTGACCCATCTACGAAGAAGTTGTGCGCATGAGATAGCAGCTATTGTCCCTCACGTCCATCGACGACGTCGAGATACTCCTACTCCGCCCGTTCGGAGGACTTGAGGGATGTCTTGGAAGAACAAGCCCACCGGCGAGAGGCGCAAAGGGTGCCGGCATTGCAGCGGTTGTCCCATAGAGGTTGTACCAGTGAAGAAGTCGTAATGCCACCACCACACCTAGCTGTACATGTCCCTTTGGACAAAGACTTGGCAAGGTTGAGCGCCACTCCTTTCTCCCTCGAGATAGAAACCACACCGCTCCTTGCGAGCTTTCACCAACCTAAGTTTACGCTCTACAACAAAAAAACTGATCAATATATGCATGTAAGCTACTTCCGGTAAGTCATAGCTGGCTATAGGTGAAATGACGCCCTTATGTGCCTTATTTTCCCATCAAGTTTGGGTGAGTTGGGCCTAAAGTGGTTCGAAAGGCTGCCAGAGGCAAGTATCGGGAGGTGGCAGCAGTTGGCAGAGGCGTTTATGACCCGATTCAAAACCAACACTAAAACGCCTAAATAAGTCGACCACCTGCTGAGCATCAAGATGGAACCAGGTGACTCACTCAAGGCATACAACGCCAAGTACCAGGAAACCTTCAACGAAATTCTTGATTGCCCGACCAACCTGGCAATCACCCAATACAAGCGCAGTCTCCCGGTTGGATATAGACTGCGGGACTCGTTTACCATGATGGAGTTGTTAATGCTACGTATCAACAAGCACATCCGAGTTAAGGATGATGCGACCATGGCTACTGCGAGGGCAAATCCGATAACGGTAGACAAGAGGGTGGCCAGAAAGGTTCATGCAGTCAGACATGAGGCAAACTGTCAGAATAACCACGAAAGAGAATCAAACTACAATGCTGATTACTACAATCGGGGTAAGGGTCGTCGCAACGACCGACCTGACTACCCCACGGCGTCGAGAAAGATGCAAAGAAAAAGTTAAACGCTCGAACGGGCATCACCATGGTTTTCAAGATCCCAATATACCGCATACTTAGCGAGATCCACGATGAGGCATATGTCTGGTTCCCGGCTAAGTTGGGTAATGCACAAAAAGGCTTCAATTCGAGATACCACTGCACCTACCATGATGAATGCGGTCACCGCATAGAAGATTGCGTCCCATTGAAGCAACATCCAGAGGAATTAGTGGCTGCTGGCCATCTAGATCACTACATTGATAGAGGCACCAAGGTTGCGCCCCATGCCCAAGCAGAGCCTAACGACTTTGGCCGCTTTAGATGCAACCTTCCAAGGCGTAATCAATGTGATCCATGGAATCGTCGAGCGGCATAGGTATGTGAGCTCTGGAGGATGATCAAAAAAGCAGAGCATATAAGGGAAGTTTTGTCAGTCTAACCAACCATTAAGAAAGGCAAGACCGAGGTAAAAAATGTCCTCATCTTTTCAGGCAGAGATCTTGAGCGCATTCAGACGCCGCATAATGATACGCTGGTGGTCACGCTATGCGGGAAGGACTTTGACATTAGGCGCATTTTGATTGACCAAGGCAGCTCGGTCGAATAAATGTATTACGACGCCTTCAAACAACTCAAGCTCAATGACAAGGACTTGGCCCTAGCGACTTCACCATTGGTTGGCTTTAATTCGCAGCCGGAGTGGCCAATGGAAAAGATCATCCTACCGGTCAAAGCAAGGTCCGTCGTCAAGCGAGTGGAATTCTGGGTACTGAAGGTGCCCTCAATATATAACTTGATCCTGGGCAAAGGATAGATTCATGCCATACAAGCGGTAGCGTCGACTTACCACCAAGTCATGAGGTTTCCCTCTACTACCAGGATGATAGAAGAAGTTTGGGGCGACTAAGTTATGGCCAAACAGTGTTTTGTGGCTGTAAATGAGAGTCGAGCTGCCAAAAGCTTCGTACAGATGATCGAAGAACAGGAAGATCAAAGTGTCCTGGATGATGTGGGCACTCGAGTCGAGGAATAGGCTATCGAGGATTTTGTAGAGGTACGGATCAACGAAAATAATCCTGAAAAGTTTTTCGTGTTGGGATCCAGCCTGACCGCCTAAGAAAGGTTGGAAATAGTGAATTTTTTTATCACAAACATTAAAGTGTTTGTATGGACCAATGTTTTAAAAACCGGACCGGTGAACGAACCGGAAAAATGATCGGGTGAACGGGTCACCGGTTCAACCGTCGGGTTGAACCGGAATCGAACCGTGACGTAATAAATATATTAAAATTATATTTAAATAAAAATATAAGCAATAAAATTATAAATTAAAAATATTAAAAATATTAAATTATCTTAAATATTTGTCTTAATATTTTTTTTACTGAAAAATATAATAATATATTTTGAAATATTATTAATTTCAATTTTGGAAGATGAAATCAAATATTTAATATTCCCTCCATATGATTTTAATTCAAATAATTTGATTGAAAGGAGAGCAAAAATTTTGGAGGGATATCAAAATTTCAATATTCCCTCCAATACATTTGATTGAATCCCACATGGATTTCTTGAGTCTTTTTGAAAGAAATTTTTTCTTATAAATAGGTGAAGACTTTCACAATAATTTCATCAAAGCTCTTAATGGGATTCCTCACAAGAGGAGACCCTTAAAAAATAGTTTCAAATTAAAATTTTCTTATATTCTTATATTTTATATAATATATATATATATATAAAATAAGAAAGAAAGAAAAAAAGAAAAAGGAGCCGGACCAGTTCGATCAACCCGTGACCGGGTCAACCGGTTCATCGATTTAACCGGTGGGTTCACCGGTTTTCAATAAAAAGCCCGGTTTTTGCAATTGGCCAGTTTAAGAGGGCTAACCGGACCGGAACCCCATCCAGTCACCGGTTTAACCGGTTGAACCAGCCGGTCCGGTTCGGGTTTCAAAACCTTGGTATGGACACCTTATGATCAATGTTTTGAAAACCGGACCGGTGAACGAACCAGAAAAGGGATCGGGTGGACGGGTCACCGGTTCAACCGTCGGGTCAAAGCGGTCGAACCGTGACGTCATAATTAATATTATCTAATTAAAAAATATAATTAAAATTTATAAATAAATAAAAATATATATAAATACTCAAATAAAAATAAAAATTGTTGTATAATATTTATTAATAATATTTAATAAAGTCATAAATGATAAAAAAAGGTCACTTGTTTTAAAGAAATTAAAATTTTTAAACATTCCTTCCAAATAAATTGATTGAATGTTAGGTTTAATTTTGGAGGGAAATGAAATTTTCAACTCTCCCTCCAATCAATATGCTTCAAATAATTTGATTGAATCCCACATAGAATTTTGTAGGTTCTTTTTGAAAAATCTTTTCCTATAAATAGGAATAGACTTTCATAATCTTCTCCAACTTCCAATGAGACTCTTCCTTATGAGAGGAGACTCTTGAAGTAAGAATTTTTAGTCAAAATTTTAAAATATATTTATATAATATATATATATATATAAATATATAAGAAAGAAAGAAAGAAAGAAAGAAAATAAAAAAAAAAAGGGAAAAAGAAAATTAAAAAAAAAAGGAAAAAATCCCCGATCCAACCAGTCAAACCCGGTCCGGGTCACCGATTTTCCCGATTCGACCGCCGGGTCTGGCGGTTTTGCATTTCCAGGCCGGTTTTGCTCCAAGTCCGGTTTTGGAGGGTTGACCGGACAGGAACAAGGCCCGGTTCCCGGTCCAACCGGTTCTACCGGCCGGTCCGGTCCGGGTTTCACAACCATGCTTACGATATGCCTGGCGTCGATCCGAACTTCATTTGCCACCAACTCAACATCTTTCTAGATGCCCGGCCTGTCATTCAAAGAACACGGAGATCAGCGCTTCATCATGCCGAGGTAGTGGCGGATGAGATGAAGAACTTACTTGAAGCGAGGGCTATCAAGGAGGTACACTACCTTCGGTGGGTTTCCAATACGGTTGTGGTACCAAAGAAGAACGGAAAATGGTGAGTTTGTGTCGACTACAAGATGATCAACTGAGCTCGCCCCAAAGACAGTTTTTCTTTGCCCAGAATCGACCAACTGGTAGACGTTAGAGCTGGGCACAATCGACTTAGTTTCTTGGATGCATACTACAGTTACCATCAAATCACCATGCACAAGCCCGACCAGGAGGTTACCTCTTTCATAACGCTAAAGGGATTGTTCTGCTATAAAGTTATACCATTTGGGTTAAAGAATGCTAGGGCGACCTTTCAGAGGATGGTTACGAACATGTTCGCTCAATTGCTCAGCTGAACGATGGAGGCCTATATCGATGACATGGTCGTGAAGAGCGAATGTGAGGCCGACCAATTAGCCGACTTAGCAGAAATGTTCGCCATCCTCAAACAACATGGGTTACGTTTGAATACATCAAAGTGTGCCTTTGGCATCGGATCATCGAAGTGTGCCAACCATGGCATTGAGGCAGATCCCTCTCAAATCAAGGCCATACAAGAATTGAAGCGGCCCAATTCAGCAAAGGACGTGCAGTATCTTTTCGGGATACAACCGTGCTCAATAGATTTATTAACCGGTCATCAGATCGTTGCCGCCCTTTTTTCCAGGCTCTTAAGTCTAAGTTTTCATGGGACAAAGAATGCAACAGAGTCTTAGCCAAGCTAAAGACGTATATATCTTCTGCTTCACTCTTGGTCACGTCAAAGTAGAGTAAGGAACTCTATCTTTATCTGGCCATTTCTCAACATGCTGTCAGCGCAGTGCTTGTTCGGGCAGAAGGCATATAACATTTGTCGATCTTCTACGTGAGCAAGACCTTGCTCCCAGCAGAGTCAATATATTTTCTACTTGAAAAACTGGCTTTGGCATTGATGATAGCCTCTAAGAAGTTGGTACATTACTTTCATGCACATACGATCGTGGTGCTTATAGAGTTTCCATTGAAAGCCTTGTTCAAGCGAGCAAATTTTTCCGGTTGAATCTTGAAGTTTGTGGTCGAGTTAGGGCAATTTGACATCAAGTTTCAATCGAGGACCGCCATCAAGGCCCAAGCTTTAGCCGACTTCATTGCAGAATTTTTGCCGAGAACTCACCTGGTTTGCCTAATGGACCTTACCGATGCAACCGGGCTAAAGGAGGTAGGCATTGCGGAAATTGCACAGCCAACTCCCACTCCGGTCCAAGCCAACCCTCTAAACGAGTAAAACATAGAAGGCGATGCGGAAATTACGTGACAAGACACAAATCCATCACTTGGAGAGCAATCTCAAATTGACAATGTGTCACGACCCAAACCCGCCCCTATGGGTTTAGTACCGTAATCGGCCAGTAATCCGTGATTACCGAAGGCCTGCTTAACAGTAAAGACAGTAATACAGAGTACAAGGGCTGGGGGAAGCCAAAACAATAGTAAAAGATTTCCAATGAGCTGTGACAGTCTGTATGCAAAAAGACTTTTCTGTAACATGTTCACATTCATAAGCAAAACGTATAGACACCATATGTACAAGCATTCAGAGTACAGTACAAGTCTTAAACAGTATTACAAGACAGAGACGGAAGGGTGAAATTGAGACACCCTAGAACAGCCTTAGCTCGGTCAGACTTGGAACCTCTAGGTGAGGCACAATA
Source organism: Camellia granthamiana (assembly GCA_036172215.1). Classification (NCBI taxonomy): domain Eukaryota; kingdom Viridiplantae; phylum Streptophyta; class Magnoliopsida; order Ericales; family Theaceae; genus Camellia; species Camellia granthamiana. Next base: position 121,962,958 of record CM069911.1, on the reverse strand, counting down.
GTTGGCTTGACAAAAAAAAAGTTAACCCGACGCTCCTAGCATCGATCCGGTGCCTGAACACCTACATATAAATATAAACAGTGAGCTAAAGCCCAGTGAATAACAACTGTGTAAAGAGGATAAGAATGAATGTCCTTTCAGTCATTAAACAATCATATCAGTCATTTAGAAACCATAGCAGTTATATGTGGTACATCCAATAGCAAAACAGTACAGTAGGTCTTAACAGACTGAATAGTCAGTTGATGGCCATCATAACAGTAAATAGTAGTGGTTCCAAACATGGGAACCGACAGAGATCTCTGTGACAATAGCAGTAACAGTACAGTAACAGTAAATTGCTATAGATGCCACGAATACAGTTTACAAATAGGACAAACATTCATTCATTAAACAATAACATTTCAGTAAACAGAACAGTTGACCATTCAGAAAATATTCACAATTGAACATATCTTTACAATATTGTTACTCACAGAGCACTGGGCTAATAGCAGCTAATGAGCGTCCTCGGATGCCAACCCTACACAGTTACAGAATGAACACACACTAAGTTACACACTTGGGAATCAATGACTTAGTCCCTATCTTGACTCGGTGTGGTTCTACATCAATATCCTCATTAAGATGCCTTAAACTAGGCCTAGGAGTGCCTAGGATGAAATGAGGATACAAAGATGTACTTTAAAACACTTTTCAAAATTTTCAGAAAACAGGGGTCTCGCTCGAGCGTGGCTTTCTTCGCTCGAGCGAGCTTGTCAAAACAGTGGGGTCGCTCGAGCGTGGACTTCCTCGCTCGAGCGGTCTGTAAAAATGCAAAAAGTGCTGGATGTTGAAAATCTCCGCTCGACGCCCGCTCGAGCGTAGATTCTCTCGCTCGAGCGTGCGTCTGCGTGCACCAAAAACCTAAGAGCTTGCAATTTATGCTCGAGCCGGCATCCCTTCGCTCGAGCGGAACTCTGAACAAAAGATGGTCACTCGAGTGTGGAATCCTTCGCTTGAGCGTGGAAGCCAAAATCTGGAATTTTCAGATTTGCCTCCCAAGCTCAAACCAAGCATTCAACACCTCAAAACTCAACCTCTTGGGCCCATTTTCTGGAAAAACACTTTAAACCCATAATATAACATGTTTTGAAGATCAATTTGTAAAATCAAAGCCCAAAGGTGAGTCAATTGAACACCAATTTCAAGAAACTCCAAGAACAAAACTCAAACATAACATACATGTATTCAATTGAATTCAAAGCTTCAAATACATGATCAAATGCAAGTTTTAGCTCAAGAACATGGTGAATTCATGGACTACATTCAAATTATACACATGCATGGAAGGAATTCATGCAAACCAACCTCAAATTGCAAGAATATGAACATGCATGCATGAATTAGCTCATAATTCAACTTTTTACTTTAATTCTTGACCTTAAGCTCCTATTCCTCCATGAATCATGCAAGAAATGACTTGAATTCATAAACAAGAAGGTAAATATCCTACCTTAGGTCTTCAATTTAAAGTGTGGAAGCTCAAATGTGCAAATGCTCTTCAATTCTCCTAATTCTCCAAGCAAATTCTCAATTGAAGCTAAGTTTTCTCCTCTCTCACTCTTTCTCTCGGTTTTGTCTCTAGAGATGAACAGGAATGATGCATCAAAAGGCTCCATAACAATGTTGTAAGTAGTAGCCTACTAATGGCAATTTCGTAATTAACTTGAACTAATGCGATTTAGCTTTATTTAATCTAATTTAATCATACCAAATCAAATTTCAATTAAATCTACCATAAAATCACATAAATTCTAATTAACATATAACACTAATCAATTTCAGATTCGACCGCCGATAAGGCCTTCAATTTACATTTCGAACTTAAAAACACAAACAGATCAATCTACGACAAACAGATAGAATGCAATTAAGATAACACACTTATACAATAAGTTCAGAATTTCAGTCTGATCAATTACTTATCATGTTCAGCTACAGTTTAGCAGTAATCAGAGGTGAGGGTTGTCACAGTCTCCCCTCCTTACAAAGAGTTTGGTCCTTCAAACTCGAATTACCTTCATTTTGAAAGAATACCGGATCCAAAGGGAACAGTTCAGGATATCTTTTCAACATATCATCTTCTCTTTCCCAAGTGGCATAAACGCCACCATGGTTTTGCCAATCAACTTTTACCAACGGGATTTCTTTATTTCTCAACTTCTTGATTCGTCGGTTTACAACCTGAATAGGCCGTTCTTCATAAGTGTAGTCATCACTTAGCACTACTCGGGTAGGCTCAATTACATGGAAGGGATCTCGAAGATAGTCCCTCAACATTGAAATATGGAAGACATTATGCATATGCTCCATTTCAGAAGAAAGCGCTACTTGATACGCCACCGGATTAATCTTCTCAATGATTTCATACGGTCCGACATACCTCGGCACTAGCTTACCCTTGACTCCAAAACGAGTCTGCCCTTTCATTGGTGTCACTTTAACAAAAACATGATCACCTACTTCATATTCCCTGTCTCGCCTTCGGACATCCGCATAACTTTTCTATCGGCTTTGTGCGGTTTTCAATCTCTGTTGAATCAGTTTCACTTTTTCGGTAGTTTCTTGTACAATCTCAAGCCCAAGCAAATGCCCATCTCCAACTTCTGCCCAGCAGATAGGAGATCGACATTTTCTGCCATACAAAGCCTCGAAAGGCGCCATACCAATGCTCGAGTGAAAACTATTTTTGTAGGCAAATTCAGCTAAAGGTAGATGACTTTCCCAATTTCCCTGGAAATCAAGAACACACATCTGCAGTAAATCTTCCAGAGTTTAGATGGTTCTTTCTGACTGACCATCTGTCTGAGGATGGTATGCACTACTCAGTCTCAGTTCAGTACCCAATGCAGTTTGCAGACTTTGCCAAAATCTCGAGGTAAACTTCGAGTCCCTATCAGAGACAATAGATACATGCACTCCATGCAATCTGACAATCTCGTCAATATAAATTATAGCCAATTTGTCCGCATTATAGATTGTTTTGATAGGTAAGAAGTGAGCAGATTTAGTCAATCTATCAACAATAACCCAAATTGAGTCCATACCTTTACTGAAGCGAGGTAAACCAACAATGAAATCCATAGCGATATGTTCTCATTTCCACTCCGGTATTGGTAAGGGTTGCAGTAAGCCTGCGGGTCGTTGATGTTCAGCTTTAACTTGTTGGCAATGAAGACATTTCGATACAAAGTCAGCAATTTCTTTCTTCATTCTCGGCCATCAGAAATTCAGTTTCAAGTCTTGATACATTTTCGTATTTGCTGGATGGATAGACAGTTTCGGATTGTGGCCCTCTTGCAGAATTCGTCTCTTCAGTTCAGAATCATTCGGTACACACAACCTTTCCTGGAATTTCAACACATTGTTCTCAAATTTAAAGTTCGGCCTCGGTTTGGACTCCCGTTCATTAATGACCTTTTTCAAAAAGTCATCCTGTTGTTGTTTCTCTTTAATCTCCTCAATCAGTGCTGGTTGAGCAGAAATAGCGGCTAAGGTTCCACCTTGTTTACGCAAAACAATTTCAACCTCAAATTTTTCAAGGTCACATAGCAATTCTTTCTGCCTGGTGAGTAAACAGGCTAAATTTCCAACTAATTTCCAACTCAGTGCATCGGCAACGGTGTTAGCTTTCCCCAGATGGTACAAAATTTGCAAGTCATAATCTTTTATCAGTTCTAACCATCTCCGCTACCTCATGTTCAATTCTTTCTGTGTGAAGAAATATTTCAAACTCTTGTGGTCTGTGTACACCTCACATGTTGCCCCATAAAGGTAGTGACGCCAGATTTTCATTGCAAATACCACTGCGGCAAGTTCTAAGTCGTGGGTCGGATAATTTTTCTCATGCGGTCTCAGTTGTCGGGAAGCATATGCAATAACTTTACCGTTCTGCATTAAGACACATCCCAAACCCTTATAAGAAACATCACTAAATATGGTAAATCCATCCGTACCTGAGGGTAAGGTGAGAATCGGTGCAGTCACAAGTCGGGTTTTCAATTCTTGAAACGCTGATTCTCTCTGGTCAGTCCAGTCAAATGATATCCCTTTTTGAGTCAACTAAGTCAACGGTAGGGCAATTTTGGAGAAATCTTTTACAAACTTTCTGTAGTACCCGGCTAAGCCTAGGAAGCTTCGAACTTCAGTAACATTAAACGGTCTGGGCCAATTCACTACTGCTTCAATTTTTTGTAGGTCAACTGAAATGCCATCCTTACTGATCACATGTCCCAAAAACATAACATTATCAAGCCAAAATTCACACTTTGTCAGTTTTGCATACAGTTTCTGTTCTCTTAGGGTCTGTAAGGCAATTCTCAAATGATGTTCATGTTCTTCTGTGCTTTTGGAGTAAATCAAAATGTCATCTATGAAAACAACTACAAATTCATTGAGGAACGGTTTAAAAATTCTGTTCATAAGGTCCATAAATGCAGCAGGTGCATTAGTAACTCCGAAAGGCATAACAACGAATTCGTAATGTCCATACCTCGTTCGAAAGGCAGTCTTTTCAATGTCCTCTGGTTTGACTTTTAACTGGTGGTATCCAGATCTACGGTCAACTTTAGAGAAAACTTGGGCACCCTGTAACTGGTCAAACAAATCATCAATACGAGGCAATGGATATTTATTTTTCACTGTTACCTTGTTCAGTTCACGGTAGTCAATGCAAAGTCTTAGTAAGCCGTCTTTCTTTTTTACAAACAAAACTGGAGCGCCCCACGGTGAAGTACTGAGCCTGATGAACTTCTTATCTAACAGTTCCTGTAGTTGAATTTTCAGTTCTTTCAGTTCGGTAGGTGTCATTCTGTACGGAGCTTTGGAAACTAGCTGTGTACTCGGAATCACATCAATGGTGAACTCAATGTCCCTGTCAATCAAATCCCCTGGCAAATCATCTGGAAAAACATCTGGGAATTCTCTGACTATAGGAATACTGTCCACATTAGCTTTAGCATCAGTAGGTACAGTCAATATACAACACAGATACCCTTTACATCCCTTCTTAATCAGTTTAAATGCTTTCATAGACGAAATCAGATATGGGGGAGGTACTACTCCAACTCCATTAAACACAAACTCAGGCAGTCCAGGTGGACGGAAAACAACTTGTTTTGTTACATAGTCTATGGTAGCATGATATTTTGTTAACTAGTCCATTCCCAAGATTACATCAAAGTGGTCAATGTTCAATGGCAGTAAATCAATATACAAATGTACATCCCCAACAATAATTTCACATGCAGGGTACATATAAGCACAAGTCATGGATCCCCCAACAGGTGAAGATACAGCTAGCAAATAGTTCATTGGTTCCAGTGGTCTATTCAATTTTCGTGAAAAAGCATGCAAGACATATGAATGTGTAGACCCCGAATCAATCAGAACATAAGCATTTTGAGCACAAATTGAGAGTATACCTGACACAACGATCTCGGTATTCTGCATATCTCTCGGTACAAGTGCGAACACTCGGCCTTGCCTCATAGGCTCTTTTCCAGTAGCTTTGGGGTCGGGTTTCGGTGGGGCAGTTGATGCTGCTACGCTTGCTGTAGCTTTACTATTGCTTGGAGAAGTGGAAGGGCAATCTTTAACCATGTGGCCTACCTTGCCACACCTGTAACAAGTACCAAAAATTTTATAACAAACCCCTTTATGTCGTTTCCCACATTCGGAGCAGGGTGGTATTGAACCACTTCCCTGATTAGAACTGGTTGTTGACCCTGTATTCTGCTTTTTGTTCGATGAATTATTTCGACATTTCTTAAACTTAAAACCCTGTCTCTTACCACGCTATTCAGACGCTGGTGTTTCAGTTTGTTTCAATGCTTCAACATTTGACTCGGCCATTATTGCTCGGTCAAGAACATCTACATATTTCAGTAACTTCAACACATTAATTCTGTCAAGTATTTCAACATTAAGGCCACCTTCAAACTTTCTGGCCTTTTTGTAATCAGTGTCCACCATATGTGGTGCATATCTGGCAAGTTCGGTAAACTTTGATTCATACTCTGCTACTGACATGGTACCCTACTTTAACTGTTCAATTTCAGTTACTTTACGATCCCTGACACATTGAGGGAAGTATTTCTCAAAGAAGGCTTCTTTAAATTGAGCCCAAGTCAAAACAGTATTGGTATCACAAACAAGCATCCACCACGTTCTGGCCTCTTCTTGTAAAGTGAAGGTGGCCAGTAACACTTTATGTGCCTCCAAACAAGGAAACACTTCGAACAATTTCTCGGTTTCTAGAACCCAGGCTTCGGCTTTTAATGGTTCAAGGCCTCCTTGAAATGATGGCGGTTTCATCTTACTGAACTTCTGTGTTAGAGCAATTATATCCTCATTAACATTCTGTTCCGGTTGAACTGGAGGAGATGGGAGTTGTTGGTTCTGTTGTTGTCTTAGACTCTCAGTTAAAAGTTCCACCATTCTCTCCAATCTTGCCATTCTTGCCTCAGATGATTCAGACTCATCAGCATTTCTTGCGTTATCCATTTCACTATGGGCAATCATGACAATAATAAACATAGGCAGTTGCATACTTTAAACAGATTAACACATTAGCACATATATTCATGTCATGGCCACACACACTTTTCATGCTCATGCAATGCCCTAATTACTTTTCTAGGACATCCTATAGCTCATTTGGACACGTGTGTGCAGTATAACTCGTGGTTTGATATCGCTTTGATACCACTCTGTCACGACCCAAACCCGCCCCTATGGGTTTAGTACCGTAACCGGCTAGTAATCCGTGATTACCGAAGGCCTGCTTAACAGTAAAAACAGTAATACAGAGTACAGGGGTTGGGGGAAGCCAAAACAGTAGTAAAGATGTCCAATGAGCTGTGATAGTCTGTATGCAAAAAGACTTTTCTGTAACATGTTCACATTCATAAGCAAAACGTATAGACACCATATGTACAAGCATTTAGAGTACAGTACAAGTCTTAAACAGTATTACAAGACAGAGATGGAAGGGTGAAATTGAGGCAGCCTAGAACAGCCTTAGCTCGGTCAGACTTGGAACCTCGAGGTGAGGCACAATGATTGGCTTGACAAAAAAGAAGTTAACCCGACGCTCCTAGTATCGATCCGGTGCCTGAACACCTACATATAAATATAAACAGTGAGCTAAAGCCCAGTGAATAACAACTGTGTAAAGAGGATAAGAATGAATGTCCTTTCAGTCATTAAACAATCATATCAGTCATTTAGAAACCATAGCAGTTATATGTGGTACATCCAATAGCAAAACAGTATAGTAGGTCTTAACAGACCGAACAGTCAGTTGATGGCTATCATAACAGTAAATAGTAGTGGTTCCAAACATAGGAACAGACAGAGATCTCTGTGACAATAGCAGTAACAGTACAGTAACAGTAAATTGCTACAGATGCCACGAATACAGTTTACAAATAGGACAAACATTCATTCATTAAACAATAACGTTTCATTAAACAGAACAGTTGACCATTCAGAAAATATTCACAATCGAACATATCTTTACAATATTGTTACTCACAGAGCACTGGGCTAATAGCAGCTAATGAGCGTCCTCGGATGCCAACCCTACACAGTTACAGAATGAACACACACTAAGTTACACACTTGGGAATCAATGACTTAGTCCCTATCTTGACTCGGTGTGGTTTTACATCAATATCCTCATTAAGATGCCTTAAACTAGGCCTAGGAGTGTCTAGGATGAAATGAGGATACAAAGATGTACTTTAAAACACTTTTCAAAATTTTTAGAAAACAGGGGTCTCGCTCGAGCGTGGCTTTCTTCGCTCGAGCGAGCTTGTCAAAACAGTGGGGTCGCTCGAGCGGTCTGTAAAAATGCAAAAAGTGCTGGATGTTGAAAATCTCCGCTCGACGCTCGCTCGAGCGTAGATTCTCTCGCTCGAGCGTGCGTCTGCGTGCACCAAAAACCTGAGAGCTTGCAATTTACGCTCGAGCCAGCATCCCTTCGCTCGAGCGGAACTCTGAACAAAGGATGGTCACTCGAGCGTGGAATCCTTCGCTCGAGCGTGGAAGCCAAAATCTGGGATTTTCAGATTTGCCTCCCAAGCTCAAACCAAGCATTCAACACCTCAAAACTCAACCTCTTGGGCCCATTTTCTGGAAAAACACTTTAAACCCATAATATAACATGTTTTGAAGATCAATTTGTAAAATCAAAGCCCAAGGGTGAGTCAATTGAACACCAATTTCAAGAAACTCCAAGAACAAAACTCAAACATAACATGCATGTATTCAATTGAATTCAAAGCTTCAAATACATGATCAAATGCAAGTTTTAGCTCAAGAACATGGTGAATTCATGGACTACATTCAAATTATACACATGCATGGAAGGAATTCATGCAAACCAACCTCAAATTGCAAGAATATGAACATGCATGCATGAATTGGCTCATAATTCAACTTTTTACTTTAATTCTTGACCTTAAGCTCCTATTCCTCCATGAATCATGCAAGAAATGACTTGAATTCATAAACAAGAAGGTAAATATCCTACCTTAGGTCTTCAATTTAAAGTGTGGAAGCTCAATATGCAAATGCTCTTCAATTCTCTTAATTCTCCAAGCAAATTCTCAATTGAAGCTAAGTTTTCTCCTCTCTCACTCTTTCTCTCGGTTTTGTCTCTAGAGATGAACATGAATGATGCATCAAAAGGCTCCATAACAATGTTGTAGGTAGTGGCCCACTAATGGCAATTTCGTAATTAACTTGAACTAATGCGATTTAGCCTTATTTAATCTAATTTAATCATACCAAATCAAATTTCAATTAAATCTACCATAAAATCACATAAATTCTAATTAATATATAACACTAATCAATTTCAGATTCGGCCGCCGATAAGGCCTTCAATTTACAGTTCGAACTTAAAAACACGAACAGATCAATCTACGACAAATAGATAGAATGCAATTAAAATAACACACTTATACAATAAATTCAGAATTTCAGTCTGATCAATTACTTATCATGTTCAGTCACAGTTTAGCAGTAATCAGAGGTGAGGGTTGTCACACAATGCATTGCTGGATTTGGGAATAATAGGACAACCTGTTGGATTTAACACCACATCACCAAGGAGAAACGAAGCAATGCAAGTTACGATCAATACCGGTGCGCTCGACGTGGATATAGCCAAGCAGTTGAGCAACCCAGAACAATTGGCCCTTCAAAAATCTCAAGACCTCACAGAATGTTGGAACCTTTTTGTCGGCGAAATGTGGAAACTTTTTCTCGATGGTGCTTTAAACAGACATAGAGCCGGGCTAGGCGTAGTTTTGATCTTACCAAATGGAATGACCATCGAACATTCCATCGTGCTAGGGTTCCCCGCATCCAATAACGAGACCGAATACGAATCACAACTAGCCGCACTAAAAAGCACACTCCGACTACAAGTATCCGAGCCAATCGTCTGCAGCGACTCCTAACTTGTTGTAAACCAAGTGTTCGGGGAATACAAAGCCAAAGATAACCGAATGGCCAAATATCAAACTCTGGTGAGAGAGTAGATCAAAAAGTTTCAAGCCATACGAGTTTAACAAATCGGCCGAGAAGACAATGGCTGGGTAGATGAGTTGGCCTATTTGGCTTCCATGGCCGACAAGTCAACCCCCAGCCCTCTCTTGATTGAATTCATCCCAAGACCAAGCATAAAGGACTCAGAGCAGACGGAAGTTCTATGCACCAAGCTAGGTCCTTCTTGGATGAACCCCATTATCCTTTTCCTAAAAGAAAGAATCCTTCCGACCGACAAGAAAGAGGCAAACAAGATCCGGGTGAAGTCTGAATGGTTCTAGCTCTCTCCATCCGAAGCCCTGTAGAAGAAATCCTTCACCGGCCCATACCTCAAGTGCGTTCATCTGAACAAAGTCGACGTCTTTCTGTTCGAAATCTATGACGGAGTGTGCGGAAGCCACATTAGGGAAAGATCCCTGGCCTACCATGCTATTTTACAGGGATATTGGTGGCCTTGCATATAAGCCGACACATTGAAGTATGTGAGAAAATACGAGAAGTACCAAACGTTTGCCCACCAAATTCACCAACCGGCCATAGAACTTCTTCCTCTCACAAGCCCTTGGTCATTCACAATGTGGGGCCTTGACATAGTGGGACCACTCCTGACTGCGCCAGGCAACCGCAAATTCTTCATTGCGACGACAGACTACTTTACCAAATGGATAGAAGCGGAGCCCCTGGCGACAATCAAAGAAAAGGATGTGAAGAAATTCGCCTGGCAAAATGTGATAACGTGGTTTGGAGTTCCCAAGGCTTTGATCTTCGACAATGGCACCCAATTTGATGGAAGGTTGTTCAGAGGGTTATGCGAAGAGCTGAAGATAGAATTCTACAACTCAACACCGGCTTATCCTCAATCGAATGGCCAAGCCGAGGCATCAAACAAGACCATTCTGGATAGGTTGAAGAAGAGACTGGAAAAGGCCAAAGGAAAATAAACTGAAAAGCTTCCGAATGTCCTCTACGCTTACCGAACAACACCGAGACGCTCAACCGGAGAGACGCCTTTCGCTTTAGCATATGGCATGGAGGCGGTCATCCCGGTAGAGATCGGCATGCCCACCATCCGCACCGAAAATTTTGAGCCGGACTTAAATACAGAAGCCATCGCCCTCAAGCTTGACCTCGCAGAAGAATGCAGGGAGAAAGCACTAATTCATGTCGCGGCATACCAACAAGAGTTGTCCAAAAAATATAACAAAATAGTTCACCCCAGAGAGTTCAAATTTGGGGATTGTGTTTTGCAGAAAGTGATGGGCAGTACTCTAGTGCCGGGCGAAAGAAAGTAAGGGGAAAATTGGGAAGGGCTTTACAAGATAACTGGTTTGGCTGGCAAAGAGGCATATCGTCTGGAAGATTTGGACGGCCAAGCCATACCTCGGCCATGGAACACTGCTAGCTTAAAATTATATTACTTTTAGTTTGCACTTCCATTGTAATTTTTGTATAGGGCAGACATACCCCTCCATTTTTTAATGTAATTCTTTCAGTTGCATCAGGGATTTATAAAATGTGCATATAAAGGAAATGAATTCGAATTCTGTACTTAGAAATTTTTTCATGACTTGTGTGGACTGCTGTGGACCAAGGGCAATGGTCTCCCAGCCGAGGAGATTTTGCCCGGCCAAAGATGTTGATGTATTATTCAACTAAAAGCTTTTCACTGAAAAGAGTTTGCCCCGTTGAAAATGTTAATGAATTATTCAACTAAAAGCTTTTAGCCGAGGAGAATTTGCATAGCTAAAAAAGTTGTTGAATTGTTTAACTAAAAGCTTTTAGCCAAGGAGAATTTGCTCGGTTAAAAGAGTTGATGAATTGCTCAACTTAGGATTTTTAGCCGAGAATTTGCCCGACTAAATGAGTTGATGTATTATTCAACTCAAAGCTTTTAATCGAGGAGAATTTGCCCAGTTAAAAGAGTTGGTGAATTGTTCAGCTCAGAGCTTTTAGCTGAGGAGAATTTGCCCGGCTAAAAGAGTTGATAAATTGCTTGACTCAAATCTTTTAGCCGAGGTGTTTTGCCCGGCTAAAAGAATTGATGACTTGTTCACTCAAAGCTCTAGCCGAGGTGTTTTGCTCGGTTGTAAGAGTTGATGAATTAGTCAACTCAAGGCCTAATGTCGAAGCATTTTTCCCGGCTAATGGAGCAGATGCTTTGTTCAAGAAAATTGCACGGTTGCAAAGAAGACGCACAATATAATTGCAAGCGACAGAAGTTGTAAAAATTTTCATTCATTGAGAATTTCAGTACAAGAGGAAGGGCCAGTAGCCCGGTTACAAAAGGTTCAAAATAAAAACAAGAAAAAAATACAAAGCTAAACTAAGGAATGGAGGAGAGATAAGCAAATGCATCTCCAACTCTGGCGCCGGTCTCCTCCAGATCAACTACAGCGGCTGCGTTACCGCACTCCTTCTGGCCGGTCTCATCTTGACCGCCTCCTTCCTCGACCTCTTCCTTGATTTCTTCTACGGTCTCTTCCTCAGCCTCCACTTACAACGAGTTGAAGACGTCGCTAGTGTAGGGCACCATGTAGACCGACAAGAAGGTAGGGGGAGGAATAGTCAAGACCTCGGAATCAGATCCTTGGCCTAATTTTTCACAGGCTGCCTTCCAACCGTACTTGAAGAAGATGCCCTTAGTGGCTTTAACCTGTTTGGTGTAGCTTTCCTCGGCACAAAGCGCGTCCCTTTCCTGCTCGGCCCTACTGAGCTGGCCAAGAAGCCTGGCGTTGCCAGCGTTGGTGATTTAGAGTGAGGCCTTAGCTCGGCCAAGCTTGGCCAGGACATTCTTGCCGGCGTTATTCAGCTCGGTCACTTTATGATGAAAGTTGACAATGCGGTCCATGACGAGGTGTTGTTTTTGGATAGACTACGAGAAATCAGAGAAAAGTTAGCCCGCACAAAGAAATCAACCGAGCAAAGACTTCGTGAAATTTCAAATTATACCCTAGTCAAAGACTTGACCACGGATTTTACAAGCCGGGTGTCAAGAACATGATCACTCACGGGTCACATCGCTCGGCAGTAGCAACGCTTATAATAAATCAAAAGTTAAAAGGTGCTCCTTATCTCCCTTAACCGAAGCGTTAGCCAGCATCTCTTTACCCCGGTGCTTGAACTAGTGTTTCCACGAAGGAGTCGGCTCAACATCCTGTACCGGCTGCTCGGTGCTTAGCTCAACCACTAGCTCGGCAGACGGATCAGCCGAATAGACCCGCTTGCTAGCCCGGCGTTGTTCAGCGTGGGGAGCAGCTGTGGAAGCCAAGCCAATCACAGTCCTTGAACTCTAACCAACAGTAGGTACAAGTGGAGGATTGCTTGGTAGCTCGGTTGAAGTGGCGGTGATAAGATTCTTGATTCGGCTTTTCTTCGCTATTTCTTGTTCCTCGGTCAATCTGATTAGGGGCACATCTAGAAGTGTTGGATTTGGTGGTGGAGAAGGTGCCCGAAGGAAGTCAGTAACCTTGCTCTTGTGGAGAGCTGAATAGCGATAGCTCAGTATGTAACCTAGGAGCTCGTGGCAATCTCGGTGTCGATATCTTAACGTGACCTTGATTGCCACTTCATTCGGATAGAGATAATTGACTTGTAACTCTTCGATAGCTGCAAAAGGAAGGAAATTAGCTCGGCAATTAACAATGATAAAATTAATCAACCAGAAAGCTTGGCTTACAAAAAGAACTGAAGTCCTTGCTGATGTACCAACTGGATACGTCAACTGTTTCATAATTCCCGGTCACCCAGAAAAAATCATCGTCATGGATGTCTTTGTCCGGCATGCCGATCACTAATCGCTCTCTACTCAGTCTTATTTTTAAGTAATAATTGTAATTGTCTTTCGTTCAACCGAGTGTGTTTTGACGCAGGATCTCGGCCAATCCTAACTGTAACCCTAGCCGATTGTGTAGCTCAGCTACTCCGTTTATGATCCTATAAGTGTTGGTAGATACTTATGTAGGAGCCAGCCCAGTACGTCTCAAGAATTTGCACATTAAGGGGGGCACCGGGAAGCGCAACCCTCCATCGACTACACTTAGTACGGTGAAGGGGCATGACTCTAATCTTCTCCATGGGTTTATGTCCTTTGGGTTTATGTCTTTTTCACCGAGCTCCAAGTGTACGTCGATGGGGATGCCATACTCTTCTCGGAACATGGCAAGTGCACCCAGCGTGTTTACTAGAAAGCAATAGCGCCCCATAAAAGACTGGCCTAGTCAACTCGGCTGTATTGAGTTAGCAAAATGTGCGCGGTGGCTGCTCGGTCTTTGAGAGCCCTTGTGTTGGTGTGCCTGGTCTCCTAAGATTCTACAGTAAAAACCAAGTATAAGTGATAGCACGGTCGCGTAAACGAGCTCGACTTCAGCTCAGTCACTTTAGGAACAATGGCACTTTGGTCTCGACAGGTAAGCTTACAGCTCAGTTGCCCAAGCAGACAAGATATTAGCCCGATCGAGCGACCAAGCGCATCTACTAGCTCGATTTTGTCCACCTAAGTTCTACAGCAAAAAACTTGCTCGGTCAAACCATGGTTTTGGACCAAACGGAGGTTTGTAGTCCAATCTGTCCTAGATTCCTAGCTGTTCATCATAGAAGATGATGAACAGTGTCGGGAACAGGGGGCGAAGACATTTTTTGACATTGAAATGGGGCAAAACCCTAACCTAATCCAGCTTTTGGTAGTTTTTGGTCATTATTATCGTACCCTCAATACGTATGTGGAGGATTGAGTCCAAAAACACAAAAAAAATAAAGAAAATGCAAGAAAAATATGAAGAACGGATAAAGGACAAGAAGGTAGGTGAAAACTTACGGATCGATGCGCGAATCAAAGCTCCAATCGACGAAAGGCTTCGCAATGGCAGCGATGAGACCAACTTGAGTAGGAAAATGCTCAGATATGGGCAAGAAATGCAGAGGACAGGGCTTGGATATATTGTTGCTCTTAACCATCAATGGAAGGGATGATGAACAATGGAAATGGAGGGTTGGATACGGGGGTAAGGTATATGGAATAAGAAGAAGTGCCAAAAAAAAAATTGAATATGAAAAGACAGTGGGATGGCTAGATTGGCAGTACGGGGCCAATGAGAGGTTGACACATGTCTATGATGAGACTAGTGTCAGTCATGAAAATATAGATTAGAAATTTGAATCGTTAACCGGGCAAATCGTGTTACCAAGCATGATGATTAGCACAGTAAGAAATTGCGAACGTAGATGATCGAGCAAGTAAACAAGCTCGGCCTATAAGTATAATCCTAGTCATGTTAGCGCAGACAGAATTGAGGGGCAATTGAGAGGGAGATTTGAGATTTGAAATGGGCCGAGTTTATTTAAGCCTTAGCCAAGGTTTTTACTCGAACAGAATAAGGCTACATGCTACACCGGGGTCTGATTATGGTTGGGCGTTGGACATACGTTGGACCGAAGTCACAGCCCGGTCGAGTCGGTGATAGGTTGAGATGCTAGCCCGGTTTGAGATATGTTTTTCCAGAGAACAGAGTTTGTTCTCAGAAGGTTAGATTCCACCGAGCAAGAGCTCAGTTGAAGATTTTGGAGTCTGGTTGGGTCCACAAATAGGTTTATTCGGTAGCACCGAGCATGTAGCGTGACCCTGACAAGGATTGTGGTACCACGCTTGTTATAGCTTGGCGGGGTGTGCTACGTGGCATAACTTAACCGTTGGAAGGAGATTCCGCCGTCCATGCGCATCAATATCGTCAGGCGGTATTGACATTCGATGTTTGGCAGTATTTGCACACACACGTAGATAAATGTAAGAGGAGAACATATTCACGCGTTAGAAGAAGGACAGACAAAGAGGAGCGCGCATAGACTATATAAACAAAGTTGTATCTCCATGCAGAGGTCTGGAACATTTGGTTATCAGAGCTACCTACCCCTTTGTCTGTCTCTCTCTCTCTTCTTCTCTCTAAGTGTGCTAACTTGACCGTTGGAGGGTTTTTTCGGCAACACACCGCTGGGTAGCTCACCATCTTTGTGTTCTCAGGTCACTCGGAAAGGGGGCGAAACTTGGACGCGAGGAGTACGAAAAGCGTCGAATATTTGCTACCCGTACACATAAGTAACACAACACAATCTTATATTTTTCTTTGTCACTCAAAAATAGTAAAAACCACCGTAGCGACATATTGATTTTTCAATTTTTATCTTTTCCACATTATATAAATTATTTATTTTGATTTTATTAATGGTTTTATATATATATATATATATATGTAAGTAGAGTCCAATTTTAACATATTAATTAACTTAGCTACACCGTAAAAAAAAAAAAAAATCAAATTTATGTATAATTTGGGCAATTCAGGCAATTCGAGCCATTCAGATCTAACTCAGATTGAGCTTAGGTAGACAATCTCTAATTACACTGCAGGTTCATACAAGCTTGGACAACTCTCAACTCAACTTAAATTGAATTTGAAAAACCTCATAACCTGTCCAAGTTGCACACTTATTGACATCCAAACATTCATGTTACATGTTTGAATAACACACCATTGAGAAAATATGGATAATTAGGTAATTGTCCCATTTGACATTAGTGCATACAAATGCAAAATATCTAGGATAATATAATAATTTTGTCACCTCTATTAATACCATTAAAGTTACCAGTGATATATATAATTGGGCAAATTACATATACCTCTCTCGAGATTTAGTTAAATTATAGATATCTCCCTGAGGTTTTGGAAATTACAGATATCCCCTGAGGTTGATATTTTCATAACAAATTGTCCCCTAAGATTTATATTTTCATAACAATTTGCCCCCTAAATTGCCCCCTGAGGGGGGTATCTGTAATTTCTCAAACCTCAAAGGGGTATCTGTAATTTTACTAAGCCTCGAGGGAGGTATATGTAATTTGCCCTATATAATTTTATTAACATTGCAGAGTTAATTGTAATTTTCGTCATTACTTAAAAAAAATAAAGAATTGATACACCTAATTAGGATAAGTAAAATATGTATACACAAACATAAATACTAACAAGAAATGAAAATCAAGCACATACAAAGAACACAAAAATTTATGCGGTTCATCCCAAAATTAAGGCTACATCCACAACTTGCGGTGATTTTCAAAATAATCACAAATTTACAAGATACATAGATAATCGTTCTCTCTCCCCCCCCTAACTATAAGAATAATTGAATCATCCTCCTAATTTTACTTTTTCAATTCTACTCCCAATGATGTGAAATTAGAAAGGCTAAAAATGAAAAAGAGCAGAATGTGAGATCGCTTCACATAGAGGTAGGCCACGTCATTAGAGGTGAAATTGGGGAGAGTAAAATTAAGAAGATGTAACACCACTTGTAATTAATATTTATCATGAACCACACTACCCCCAACAAAAAAAACCCATACAAAAAATAGTAAACAATAACGATACCAAATCTCTTCAATTTATTTTTATAATTACTTACATCTTCTTTTTTCTTTTTCTTTTTCTTTTTTTTTTTTTTTTTTGAATACTGATCTTCATTACACCATTTTGCAGTCTCTAAATATTTAATCTTAAATGCTTCTGTAAAAATTAAAAAATATATATATATATATTTGTTCCGTAAATTTAAATAAAATGCAGGTGCTTTGTGAAACATTTTTTCACAGGTCCATACGTAGCCAAAAACAGCCCATATTTCATATTTGACAGCTGATCAAATTGATTTTATATTTCCTGCGCATAAATATAATTTCATAAATATAAGCCAACAATAAGTTTAAGAACAAAAAAAGTAATTATAAAAATAATTCAGAGTATACACATCAGATGCTGGAGGCTACCATTAAAAAGACTGTTTTACTCAAATTATTTTATTTGTATTTTCTGTGATTTGTTCTGTATTTATAATTTACTGTTAAACTAAACGGTAAATTACATTGATCTCCCTTGATATTTGAAAAAAAATATAGTAAGCCTACAAATTTGACATAATTATATTAGGTTTCTTTAATGTTTTATTCACATAACACTTCATTTTTAATCAATAATTTGTTAGTTATATCAATGGAAAAATAATATATCATATCTTTTACATTAAAATGTATATTTTACATTGTTTTATCTTTGCATTAGTTTAAGTTCTTTTAACCTTATTAAAAGGGAGATTTAGGGCAACTTGGGCGGGTTCGGTCGAGTTGGGAGGTTATTCTAGTCCAGTCTAAATTGTGCTGAGACCTACCCAAACCCCGCCTAAATCCGAATTCTAACTCCGAGGTTGTTTGCCCAAGCTCCACCTATGTTAAACCCGAATTACTCAAGTTACCATTATTGTAAATCAATTTCAAGGTTTTTTTTTTTTGCAGCTAAATTATTAAAATTTTAAAATTAGACTTTATTTACATTTTTTTTTAGAAAATCATTAATAATATCAAAACAAATAATTTATATAATGTAAGAAAGATACCTCTATAGTAGTCTTTACAATTGATGAGTGAGAATAAAAAATATAAGATTTTGTGTTGCTTGTATATATAATATATATTCAATATGATTTAGTAATCTAAATTACATTAATATCATATAATGGCTAATATTTTATAGGTATATTTAATATTTTTATATATCTATATATGTATAATTCGGATTTCGGATTGCTCAGGTTATTTGATGTCTTCACCCAAGCCTGCTCAAATTCAATTAGAACTTCTGAATTTTTTTCCCAAACCAATACCAAATTTAAAATATCTTGTCTAAGCCCTAAAAAAATTCAGGCTTAACTCGAGTTGTTTGGGGTTGAGCGCACCCAAATTATACCCTTAGGAAGATTGGTATAACTATGCCAAAATTGTGAGATATTTTGATAGTATTTGGTAGAGTTTTGAAATTATGATTTGAGAATAGAGTTGTATTTTGAGTTTGTGAGTTTTCCAATTATGATTTAATAAAAAGAGAAAAATTGGTTTGGTTATAAGTTTTGAATAGAGTTTTGAATTTTTGATGTGACATATGAAATGAAAAAAGTTGTTTGGTTATGAGTTTTGAAAAGAGTTTTTAAAACTTAATTCAAAAACTCATAACTCATAACCAAACACACAGTTCAAAACTCTATTGAAAATTCTATTCAAAACTCATAATTAAACTCTTTTTAAAATTCAATTCAAAAAAATAATTTGTCATTTTGGTCTAAAAAAATAATTTTTATATTTAAAAAATATTAAAAACAAATATATATATATATATATATTTCCCAAATAAAGGTGGCGATTGGTAATTGCAAAAAAAAAAAAAGTATATTGTTCCAGTCAACCGGCCGGACATCTAAAAAGATGTTTGGGTGGACGACCGGATAGACCAAAAATTTAAAAATTATCTACTTTACCAAATATGTTTTTAAAATGTATTTTGAAATTGATTTAAAATTATGATTTGAAAACTCAAACTAAACATAATATTAAAATGTATAAGTGAAATTAATTTTACAAAACTCTACAAATTTCGGCAGAAGTTAGTGTAATTTACCTAAACTAAATGATTACACTAGGCGGCTCTAGAAATTCTTTTCACGAGGGTCAATAATGAGCTTATACAAATTATGATGTTTTTTTTTTTTTTTTTTCACTCTTATCAACACCTATTTTCAATAATTTGATAAAAGGACAATTTAAATCCCTCAAAATTACAAATAATCAAAAAAAATTATTAAATTTATACTAATATTTTTACAAAAGCAAAACACTTGCAATAAACCTCCATATTTCCCTAAACTAGCTTTCAAATTATGAAATCATTACAAAATTGTATCATATTACTTTTTTCACGTCTCATTGTCAATGTCAATACCTCTTTATCAATATATGCAATTACACAATTTTTTGTCGTTAATCTGGCATTCAATTGAATAATCATTTTTTAAAAAAATTCATTGCTGAAAAGGCCTCTTCTCACCATGGTTGTCTCTATTGATAAAAGTAAAGAGATAGAATTCATGTACCCAAACTCCCCTATTTCCTTGTTCTAAACAATGTATCACATGATCAATCTTCCCGGCACCAATTAAGTTGTGAAAAAAGTTTTGACACGTGGACATAGGGAATATGTTTAAAAAATTGATTTCACAATCAACTAGAAATTGGAATTTTCTAAAATTCCATTTTACCTCTTTGCAATTCAATTTCTACAATTCAACAAGGTTAACTAGTTTTATCTAAACAAGTATAAAAAAAATTTATTGCATTAGTAATATTTTCAAATCTAGTGGGGTCAATTGACATCATGCTTTGCACCGCTCGCGAAATGACATGGCAATTTTTTTTTAAGTTCTCCACAATTCAAGAAAAGAAAAAAAAAAAAGAAGAAAGAATACATGATACAACTTAAATTGCTTTATATGATTTGTTTTACATGGATTGTTTTGCCGGTACTAGTAAAAATAAAGAGATTTGATATACCCAAACTCTCCCATTTTTCTGTTCCAAAGAGTCTAACATATGATTATTCTCTTCGGCACGGATTAAGTAGTGAGAAAAAGTTTTGAGACAAGGACATTAGGGAATATTGAGGTGTAAAAAAACCAATTTCACAAATTGAAATTTTCTAAAATTTCATTTTACTTCTTTGCAATGAGTTCAATTTTTACAATTTAGTTTCATCTAAAAAAATATTTCCAAATCTAGTGGAGTCAATTGACACCATGCTTATACATGTTGCGCCGCCCACAAAATAACATGACATAGTATGACATGTTTGAAGTTTTTCACAACTCAAGAAAAGAGAAGAAAAAAAAGGGGGAAGAACCATGATACAACTTAAATTGCTTTCTATATGATTTATTTGACATGGATTACATTGTTTGGTACAAAGTTGAAATTTTCTAAAATTTCACTTTACCACTTTGCAATGATGAGTTCAATTTTTACAATTCAACAAGGTTAATTAGTTTCATCTAAAAAAATACAAATAAATTTTTTCAATAAAAAATATTTCCAAATGGGGTTAATTGACACCATGCTCGTACGGGTTGTGCTGCCCACAAAAGTTCTCCACAATTGAAAAAAATATATAAAAATGATACAACTTAAATTGGTTTTTTATGGTTTATTTCACATGGATTGCTTTGTCTTGTGCAACTAAGGGAAATGAAATCTCGTACGCAAATACTCTTCCGTGATCAATCTTTTCGGCACCGAATAAGTAGTAAGAAAAAGTTTTGAGGCAGAGACATAGGAGATATTGAGGTGTCAACAATTTCACAATCAAGTGGAGATTGAGATTTTCTTTTTTGGGTACATAAGATTGAGATTTTCTAAAATTTCATTTTACCTCTTTGCAATGAGTTCAATTTTTACAATTCAAGAAAAGAAAGAAAAAAGAAAAAAAGAATACATGATACAACTTAAATTGCTTTTTATTTGGTTTCACATGGATTGTTTTGTCTGTACTGATAAAAAAGTAAGCAGATATCATTGACGTACCTAAACTCTCCTGTTTTTCTATTCCAAACACTCTACCACGTGATCCATATTTCTGGCACCGATTAAGTAGTGAGAAAAAGTCTTAAGACAAAGATATTAGGGGATATACACGTGAAAAAGTAATTTCACAATCAAGTAGAAATTGAAATTTTTTAAAATTTAATTTTACCTTTTTGCAATGAGTTCAACTTTTACAATTCAACAAGGTTAATTAGTTTTATCTAAGAAAATATAATTAAGTTTTTTTGAATAAAAATAATTTTCAAATAGTGGAGTCAATTGATACTACACTTATCTATGTTGCGCCACTTCTCTGTAACTCAAGAAAATAAAAAGCATGCATGATACAACTTAACTTGTATTTCATATGGTTTGTTTCACATTTGTTTTTTGAATAGAAATATTTTTCAAATTTAGTTTGGTCAATTGACACCACACTTACCCACGTTACACCGTCCACAAAATGACATAGTATGTTCAAAGCTCTATGTAACTCAAAAAAATAAAAATAAAAAGCATACATGATACAATTTAAATTGCTTTTTATATGGTTTGTTTCACGTTGATTGTTTTGATAGAATTCATGTATCCAAACTCTTCTCTTTTTTTTCCTTTTTTTTTTTTCAAACACTCAACCATATGATCGTTCTCCCCGACTCTGATTAAGTAGTGAGAAAAAGTTTTGAGACAAGGACACAGTGGATATTGATGTGTAAAAAAACTAATTTCACAATTAAGTAGAAATTGAAATATTTTAAAATTTAATTTTAGTTTTTTGCAATGAGTTCAATTTTTTCAATTAAACAAGGTTAATTAGTTTTATCTTTGTATAAACATATTTTTCAAGTTTATTGGGGTCAATTGACACCACGCTTATTCATGTTGCGCCACTCACAGACTGACATAACATGTTTAAAGTTTTCCGTAACTCAAAAAATAAAAATAAAAAGCATACATGATACAACTTAAATTGCTTTTTATAAGGTTTGTTTCGCATGGATTGTTTTGATAGAATTGATATATCCAAACTCCCCTCCTTTTCTGATCCATACATTCCAGGACATGATCATTCTCTCCGGCAGCGATTAAGTAATGAGAAAAAGTTGAGACAAGAACATAGGGGATATTGACGGCTAAAAAAACTAATTTAACAATCAATTAGAGATTGAAATTTTTTAAAATTTTGTTTTACCTCTTCGCAATGAGTTCAATTTTTACTATTCAACAAGATCATTAATTAGTTTTATCTAAGAAAATATAAATAATTTTTTTTAAATAAAAATATTTTCAAATTTAATGGGTTCAATTGACACTACGCTTATCCATATTATACCGTCCACAAAATGACCTAATTGTTTAAAATTTTTCAAAAATCAAAAAAATAAAATAAAAAGTGTACATGATACAATTTAAATTATTTTTAACATGATTTGTTTTATATGGATTGTCTAGTCTTCACGAGGGCTAGCTAGTAAGGCTCTGTTTGGTTTAGCTGTTGATATAAGTTTTGAATTTTGAATTATATTCTGAAATATAAGTTGTTGAAAATGTGTTTGGTTATGAGTTTTGAAAATAATTTTGGAATGATTTATAGTTTTTTTTATTAATTGATGTGTAGAATGTGAAAGAATAAGAAACGAGAGAGGAGAGAAGAGAGAGAAGAGAGAAAAAAGAAAAAGTGATTGATTAATTTAGGTGATGTTTGGTTTTTATTTTTGGCTAAATAATCACAAAAAGACAAAAAAAAAATCAAAAAATCACAAAAAGTCAAAATCACAAAAAGACAAAAAAAAAATCTACTATTCCAAAGTTAAAAAGCCAAAAAAGCCAATCAAGAATACCAAACGAACAAAAAAGTCCCAAGTTAAAAAAGTCAAAAAGTCAACTAAAAAAGTTATTACCAAACGAAGGCTTATTATTAATAATAAAAAAAAAAGAGAAGAAAAAAAAAATTAATTATGTTTTAAAATATGTTAATCAAATATGTTCTTTAATTTTTTGATTTAAATCATGATTTTAACAAAATCAAACGCTATCTAATTTTTTATGCTTATGTCCTCGTTTCTTGCATGAAATGCATGCTTTGTTCACTTTTACAATTTTACATGAAACCAAATAAAACAAAAAATAAATTTATTGTCTTGGCACATTTGGCTTTGGCAACCTTGCCAAAAACATGACTTGACATCGACAAGTTAGATTGCCTTTGATTTTGAATTGGAAATATGAAAATGTGGGGCTTTCAACATTCAAACGGCTATAACCTCTTTCACGTTGATTGTGACTATTCATGGGATCAAAGGTCATCTAAAATAATTTTTAGAACTGTTATTAGTATTGAAAAATATATAAAAAAATGTAAAAAATATTTTAAAGTATAAGAAAATTGTATTGAGATTACAAATATTGATACTTTGTGCTTTTTATTAATTAAGAATGTCATTAGGCAGGACCAAAAGAATAAAAATTAAAAACAACAAAACCGAAATTGTGTCACATGTTGTGGATCAATCTTAGGAGGATTGAATTGGGACTACTCGAATTGCAGAAGTAAAACGCGTTGTAGACTATGTTTGGCAGGTTGGTTTTGGGTTAAAATGGTCACAAAAAGATAAATTAGACTAAAAAATTAATAAGATAGAATGTCACATCTAAACTATAATCATTTCTTTTTTCTCTCAAAAAAGTCAAAAAGTCTATCCCAAATGAAACTTTTTAGTCTCAGACAAAAATAATCAAAAAGTCAAAATCAACCCACATCCCAAACGAAGGCTTAGGGTTTGTTTGGGATGTGGGTTGACTTTTTGACTTTTTGACTACTTTAGCTCAGGGCTAAAAAGTCTCGTTTATGATAGTTTTTTTTTTACTTTTGTGAGAGAAAAAATAAAATGATTATGGTTTAGATGTGACATTTTGTCTTATTGGGCTAAAAAACCTATTTTGTTTTTTTGTAACTATTTTAGCCAAAAAATCCCATTTTAACTTATGCCAAACAAAGGGTTAGTGACTAAAAGATTCGACTTATGAGAGTTCATTATTTGAAAAATAAAGAATAAATTATAAATATTCTTTTTGAAATTTATTTAAAATACGGATTGTCTTTTGTGACTGTGAAAATTATAAATATTCTATTGTTAAAATTTTTTATCTAATAGAATTAACACAAAAAATAAAATTTTCAACTATCCTTCCACACAACAATAAAATTACTTAAATTTCTTATTAGGGTAAATTACAAATACACCCCCTGAGGTTTGATTAAAATACGAATCACCCCATGTGATTTTGAAAATTACATTTCATCTCCTGAGATTTCTAATTTCATAACAAATCGCCTTTTTTTATTAATAAATTATCAAGTCAATTAACAGTTTTTAATGATGTTAAAAATATGTTTCAATTAATAATTTAAGTAATTTTATTATTGTATAGGAGAGTAATTATGAATTTCATTTTTTTAGTTAATTCTATTAAATAAGAAATTCTAATAATGGTGTATTTATAATTTTCCAAACCACAGGGAGCAATCTATATTTTAAGTAAACCTCAAGGGGTGTATTTGTAATTTATCTTTTTTATTAAAATATATTTCTGACAACCCTAAAAATAATTTATTGACTTAATAATTTATTAATGAATGGATCATTTGTTATGTAATTAAAAATTTGAAGGGGCGGAATATAATTTTTTGAATCATATGGGGTAATATTTTAAGTAAGTCTCAGGGAGTATATTTATAATTTACCTGAAATTAAAACTTTGGTTGACGAAAATAAATATTAAAAAAATACTTTTAAATTTTTAAAAATTATTTTTTCTTCATGAAAGACAAAACTATATAAAAATAATTAGTGTTTTTATTTTTCTTATTTTTTTAGTTTTTTACAAAACTAATTTTTTATTTTTTATTTTCAAAAATTAGATTTCAGAAACTCAACTAAACAAAATTTAAATTTGAATTTGATATGATGTATTTTAAATTTTGGGTAAATTATAAATATATATCTTCTGAGATTTATTTAAAATACAAATTGTCTCCCTTATCAAAGTTTTTATTTAACAAAATTAACAAAAAAAATAAAATTTCTAACTACTTTCTTATACAACAATAAAATTACGTAAAATTTTAATTAGGATATATTTCTGTCATCATTAAAATGATTAATTGACTTAACAATTTATTGATATAAAAATAAGTCATTTATTATGCAATTAGAAACTTAAAGGGTATGATGTAATTTCTAGAACTATATGAGACAATTCTTATTTTTAACAAATTTCATAGGGTGTAGTTGTAATTTGCTGTTAAATTTTCTAGTATTTTTTAGGCATGTAAATTGTTGTCCACTAATTCAATACTTAAAGCTGAATCTATCAAATGAAAATTAGTTAAATCCGTTTGATAATCATAGATGGGTATCACTTAAAAATTTATGTGACTCTTAAAATGGAATTAAGATCCTCTAGAGTGTTTTTTGGTAAAATGATCTTAGATATTTAATATTAATACAAAAGTTGATAGTATAATAGTACAAAAGTTGATGGTACGATAGTATTGATAATCGCTTTTAAAAAAATCTCAATCACCCAAAAAATCACTTTAAGATTACTCTACAAAAAATCATTGCGGGATCAATTAAGCTAATAATTTAAAAAGTTCACAATTTTTTTTAAGTCAGTTAGCCTCCGTTTGGGAAGTGGATTGACTTTTTGACTTTTTGGCTGTTTGACTTTTTTGGCTATTTTAGCCTGGGCTAAAAAAGCTTGGTTTGGGAAGGGCTTTTTGGCTTTTTTACTTTTTGACTTTTTTTGTGAGAGAAGAGTGTAATGATTATGGATTGGATGTGATATTTTGTTTGTTGTGGCTAAAATAGCCAAAAAAAGCTTGGAAACCTTCTTCCCAAACGGTGCCAGCAAATAATTTAAAAAACTAAAGGGCAATTGTGTGCTAGTTGTATGGATCAAACTTACTTATCAATTAGTCATGCTCTAACTTACAATGATAAATTTATTATCATAAAAAAAATAGAGGAATTACAATTGAACCCAAATTACCAAAAGTAATTACACACAATATGGGCAACAATGTTACGAGCTCCGAAAAATACAACTCTCACAACTATCACTCATCTATGATTGGTCCAAAAAAATAAAAATAAAACATGATTGATCCACATCATTTTGGGGATCATAGAAGTCCCCAACTTTAGGGGTTTCAAGCATTTTTCCGATATAGGTCCAGCTCTTTCTATGCAAAAAATTCACAGAAAGAGTTGTACCCCTCCCCCCAACTTCCATATAATTACTTTTTATCAGTTGAATTGATTTGTAATTCTCTCTAAAAATATTTATTTATAAAAAAAAAGGTACAATTCAACTACTTGCATTTCTTACATCATATTTCAATATAAACTAAAAATAATCAAAATTCATAAGAAAAAAAAAACTAAATGTTTAAATCATTTATCACTTTGATAAATTTCTTAGTATCATTATCAGTACTAAGTAATCATTCTACAAATACAAAATATACGTATAAAAATTTCAAAATTTGGTCATTATCAAAACAAAGAAGAAATACATGCAAAAATTACAAAGTCAAAACTTATGAAGAAATAAATTCGATTCCTAGAACTTGCTGGTAATTATTGCAAAAAGTAACCTACAAATATACCAAACCGGCCATGTTGTCATGGATGATGATTGCTTTTTAATGGGCCATATTTTCCTCAAAAAGTAAATAAGAAAGAGGGCCTAGCATTTATCATATGGGGCCGAAATGTTTTACCCGACTCTTCTTTACTCTTCACAATGAAATCTTGGTGGTCCTTTTTGTTTGACAAACTCTATTTGTTTGCACACAAATATGGAAAAAAATCAAGGGATTATTTACCAATTTCCACTAGAAAAAAAAAATACTACAATCATGTGTCATGTAATCAAGGTTGGACTTAGAAGGGATAAGATAAGAGATTAGTATTAACTATTAATTATTTTTAAATTATACAGATTCATCTCCTTTAGGTTTTAAAAAAAATTAAGTGATTACACGATCTACACCTAAGGTTCAAAGCATTAAATTTAACTGTTGGGTATGCCTCCTTATTGGAGTGTGGGACCCAATTGGTTTATTAAAAGAATTTTAGTTTGGTTTGGTTTAGGTGTAATATATTTTAATATATTATATCTAATTTGTGGAGACCTAATCCAATTTGGAAACAACTAAAGTTTGATAATAAACCCTAAATTCACAATATTTTAAGGTTTTGTTTTTACTCATCCCGAGGTGAAGAGAACGGCTGCTACACATACTCCACTTTGGGTGAAATCAATTATTTGGGTGTGTGAACAGTGGAATTAATTTGAGTGGTTCTTTGCTTCGTTTTCGGTGTTGATTTGATTCGTTATTTTGGATCTTCTACAACTCTGGTTCTGAAGATTTTTGTTCATCTATTTGGCGAGATCTTTCCTCTTGTTTATTTGTGATTATTTAGAATTCACCTAAGGGTGATTTTGTGAGACCATTAGTGTCTTGTTTGTAATCGTTTGGAAACTATTTGGTTGATAGTGGAATCGGATTTCGATCCCGTGGACATACCTCACATTGAGGGAACCATGTAAAAATTCTTGTGTTGCTTTTGATTTAATTTTTCCGTATTAGTTTTTATTCTCATTGATTGATTTACTTGTGGGGAATCACATATTTTCCCTAACAACTAGTATCAGAGCTTACGGTTTATTTGGGTTTATTTATTTGTGTAAATTAATGGAGGGGAATGTGGGTCGTATGTCTAGTTTCAATGGAAGCAATTTGGTAACTTGGAAAACTAAAATGGAGGACCTATTATTTTGTAAAGATTTGTATGGACCCATTGAGGGTGAAAGTGGCAAACCCGAAGGTATGAAAGATGATGAGTAGAAGAGGCTTAATCGAAAAGCCGTTGGTGTTATCCGTCAATGGATTGATGACAGTGTGTTTCATCATGTTGCTACTGAAACTTCAGCACATGATTTATGGAAAAAAAATTAGAGTCTTTATGATAGAAAATCAGCCACAAATAAAGCCTTTCTGTTTCGTAGGTTGGTTAATTTAAAATATAAAGAAGGCAGCCCTATTCC
Source organism: Camellia granthamiana (assembly GCA_036172215.1). Taxonomy (NCBI): domain Eukaryota; kingdom Viridiplantae; phylum Streptophyta; class Magnoliopsida; order Ericales; family Theaceae; genus Camellia; species Camellia granthamiana. The sequence goes on along the minus strand of CM069911.1, from coordinate 121,934,790 downwards.
TGAACATCTGAATGAAATAAAGAGTATTATTAACCAACTTGCTTCTATGAAAATTGTTTTTGATGATGAGTTACAGGCTTTGATGCTACTTAGTTCTTTGCCCGAAAGTTGGGAGACTTTGGTTGTGACAGTTAGTAATTCGACACCTGATGGAGTTGTCACAATGGGCCAAATCACTAGTAGCTTATTGAATGAAGAAACTAGAAGAAAATCAGCGGGTTCCTCTCATTCGGAAACATTTGTTGTGAGAGGCCGAAGCAAAATAAGGGGGAGGAGTAAGACTCCTCATGGTCGTGATCAAAGCCGTGACAAATCAAAAGATGGTTCTTTTTCAAAGAAAGACATTGAGTATTATTATTGTCATGAGAAAGGGCACATGAAGCGGGAATGCCGAAAGCTCAAAAACAAAGAGAAAAGGCGTGACAAAAGTGTGGATAAGAAGCAAGAAGACACAACGGTAATTACTATCGATGATCTCATGGTCGTTTGTGAAAATGATTGTATCAATTTTGTAGGCCAAGAGAGCAATTGGGTGATTGATTCCGGTGCTTCTTTCATGTGACTTCTCGAGTTGATTTCTTTACTACCTACACCGAAGGAGATTATGGTTCTGTTCGAATGGGTAATGAAGGTTTGTCCAAGATTATTGGCATGGGTGATGTTTGCTTGGAAACAAATTTGGGCTGCAAGTTGTTGCTTAAAGATGTGAGGCATGTTCCCGACATTCGCCTCAATTTGATTTCTACTGGGAAGCTAGATGATGAAGGCTTGAACAACAAATTTGGTGATGGAATATGGAAGCTCACAAAGGGTTCTTTGGTGGTGGCTAAGTGTAAGAAGACTCACACACTTTATTCGATGCAAGGAAAAATTTGTAAAGGTGTTGTCAATGCATTTGAAGATGATACTTCTACCGAATTATGGCACAAGCGGCTTGGCCACATGAGTGAAAAGGGGTTGTAAGTATTGTTCAAGAAAGAGCTTATATCCGGTTTGAAAGGTACACATCTCAAAACTTGTGTTCATTGTTTGGCGAGTAAACAACATAGAGTTTCTTTTCATAAAAATGTTGCTTCTAGAAAAGAAAATGTTTTGGAGTTAATTCATTCGGATGTTTGTGGTCCTTTAAAAGTTAGAACACATTGTGGTGCACTTTATTTTGTTACTTTCATTGATGATTATTCAAGGAAAGTTTGGGCTTTTCTACTAAAAACTAAAGATCAAGTTCTAGAAGTATTTAAGTATTTGCAGGCCATGGTTGAAAGAGAAACAGGACAGAAATTGAAGTACATCCGATCAGACAATGGTGGTGAATACATTGGGCCATTTGATGAGTATTGTTGCAGCCAAGGTATTCGGCATCAAAAGACAGTTAAGAAGACTCCTCAACAAAATGGAGTTGCCGAAAGGATGAACCGCACCATTGTGGAAAGAACAAGGTGTTTGCTTTCACAAGCTAAATTGCCAAGATCCTTTTGGGGTGAGGCATTGAAGACAGCGGTTGACGTGATCAATTTGTCTCCTTCCTATCCTTTGAATAGTGATGTTCTGGAAAGAGTTTGGACCAGCAAAGATGTGTCTTATGAGCACTTGAAAGTATTTGGTTGCCAAGCTTTTGTTCACATTCCAAAGGATGAGAGGTCCAAGCTTGATAGTAAGTCAAGACAATGTATTTTTCTTGGCTATGGGCCTGATGAATTTGGGTATAGATTATAGGATCCGGGCGACAAGAAAGTCATTCGAGGCTGTGATGTTGTGTTTCTTGAAGACCAAACAATTAAAGACTTTGGCAAAGGTGATCAACCGGAGCCAAAAACTAGTAATCTCATTGACATGGATCCAGCTTCTTCATCTTCAGTTGATGATGAAAATAGGGGAGATGTGCAGCCATCTATTGAAGATGTGGAGGATGATGCTAATCCTAATGAAGTTGAGCCAGAAATTGAGGAAGAGCATCCAACTCAAGAACCGCCACCACAACTTGAGTTGAGGAAATCTACAAGGGACCGACAACCTTCAAGAAAGTATCCTCCCAATGAATTTGTGTTGATTTCCGATCAAGGAGAGCCTGAGAGCTACCAAGAAGCAGTTGAGCATGCAAAGAAAGATGATTGGAAAAATGCCATGGAAGAGGAGATGAATTCCTTACTTGAAAACCAGACTTATGATTTAGTGAAGTTGCCTAAAGGGAGGAATATTCTGAAAAATAAGTGGGTTTTCAAATTGAAGAATGATGGCAAAAATCTGAGGTACAAGGCACGTCTTATTGCGAAAGGCTTTGGGCAAAATAAAGGTATTGACTTTGACGAGATTTTCTCACCGGTTGTAAAGATGTCTTCTATTCGGGTTGTACTTGGCATGGTTGCAAGTATGAACCTTGAAGTTGAGTAACTTGATGTGAAGGTCACATTTCTTCATGGTGATCTTGAAGAAGAAATTTACATGGAGCAACCGGAAGGTTTTATGGAAAAAGGGAAAGAGAAAATTTGTTTGCAAATTGAAGAAAAGTTTGTATGGCCTCAAGCAAGCCCCACGGCAATGGTACAAAAAATTTGACTCTTTCATGATGAATAATGGTTTTTCTAAAACCACTTTCGACCATTGTGTGTTTGTGAAAAATTTCCCGGATGGCAAATTTATTATTCTTTTACTTTATGTTGATGACATGTTAATTGTGGGTCAAGATTCTACCATGATTAACAAGTTGAAATTAGAGTTGAGTAAATCTTTTGCTATGAAAGATTTGGGACCGGTAAAGCAAATACTTGGTATGAAAATTGTTCGTGATCGCAAAGAGGGGCTGATTTGGTTATCTCAAGAAAGCCACATTGAGAAAGTTCTTGAGAGGTTCAACATGAATAAAGCAAAGCCGGTTGGTTGTCCACTTGCGGGTCACTTCAAGCTTAGTTCGAATCAATGTCCTACAAGTGAGAAAGACAAAGAAGAGATGTTGAAAGTTCCTTATGCTTCAGCAGTTGGTTCTTTGATGTACGCCATGGTTTGTACAAGGCCGGATATTGCTCACGCAGTTGGTGTGGTGAGTCGTTTTCTCTCTAATCCGGGTAAAGAACATTGGGCAGCGGTAAAATGGATTCTAAGGTATCTTCGAGGGAGTTCGAATGTGTGTTTATGTTTTGGAGATGGTAAGCCGATACTTGATAGGTTCACGAATTCTGACATGGCCGGTGATGTTGAGTCTAGGAAATCTACTTAGGGGTATTTGATGACTTTTGCAGGGGGAGCTGTGGCATGGCAATCTAAATTACAAAAATGTGTTGCTCTCTCAACTATCGAAACTGAATTTATTGCCATTACGGAAGCTTGCAAAGAAGAGTTATGGTTAAAGAAATTTTTGCAAGAGTTGGGTTTGAAGCAAGAAAAGTATGTGCTTTATTGTGATAGTCAAAGTACTATTCACTTGAGTAAAAATTCTATTTTTCATTCGAGATCGAAACACATTGATATGAGATACCATTGGATTCGTGATGTGTTAGATTCGAAATTGTTACAACTCGAAAAGGTTCACACGGATGATAATATTTCGGATATGTTGACTAAGACTTTGTCGAGGGACAAACATTTGAAGTATCCAACTTTGGCAGGTATGGTTGATCTCTCCACCTAAGTCGGTAAGGGGAAAATTATTGGGTATACCTCCTTATTGGAGTGTGGGACCCAATTGGTTTATTAAAAGAATTTTAGTTTAGTTTGGTTTAGGTATAATATATTTTAATATATTATATTTAATTTGTGAAGACCCAATCTAATTTGGAAACAATTAAGGTTTGATAATAAACCCTAAATTCACAATATTTTAGGATTTTGTTTTTACTCATCCCGAGGTGAAGAAAACGGTTGCTACACATACTCCACTTTGGGTAAAATCAATTATTTGGGTATGTGAACAGTGGAATTAATTTGGATGGTTCTTTGCTTCGTTTTCGGTGTTGATTTGATTCGTTATTTTGGATCTTCTACAACTCTGGTTCTAAAGATTTTTGTTCATCTATTTGGTGAGATCTTTCCTCTTGTTTATTTATAATTATTTGGAATTCACCTAAGGGTGATTTTGTGAGACCATTAGTGTCTCGTTTGTAATCGTTTGGAAACTATTTGGTTGATAGTGGAATTGGATTTCGATCCCATGGATGTACCTCACATTGAGGGAACCGCGTAAAAATTCTTGTGTTGTTTTTTATTTAATTTTTCCGTATTAGTTTTTATTCCCATTGATTGATTTACTTGTGGGAAATCATATATTTTCCCTAACAACATTAACAATTTTGTTAAATCATAATAATTATATTTGATTTTTCACAACTAGTATTGATAAATTGTCTTATAATTGATCTTTTATAACTCCATATGAGTATAATAAAACATGTTTATTTTTTATATTCGTAAAAATTGATGTTGTAATTTACACTTCCTTTTTTAAATTTTTGTTAGAGTATACATTCACCCCCTATGTTAAAATTATGGGTTCCTCTCTACATGTAATTTTTTAAGGTATATGCCATGTTTGTTTTTTCGAATTAAATTATAATGAATTATTAGTTTTGAGACATAAATAATCTCTAAAATTGTCAATTCCTTAAAATTACATATCGTGTCTTACATTTTTGAAAGAAAAACCTTGGATTAAGAAGAGAAATTAGTAGAAGTCTATATTATTTATTCTTTATTTGAGAGAATTTGGATTTTCTCATGTTCAGCCCATTCAGCTCGAAATGGACCTTTCTTTGATAATCCACTCCGTTGGTTTTATAAGTCTGTGTATATGAATCATTCATGTAAAAAATTCAATTGATTCCATAACGATACCAATACGATTTTATTATCTCAGTGTTACAAAAAAAATATTTTCAAAATTATATTTTTCGTCAAATTGTATTAAACACAAAGATGATAAATTCATGTGGTTATAATTATTTGATCAATTTAATTTTTTTTTTCTTGATGATTTATACATAGAAAGTTAGAAAATAAACAAATTAGATCATCAAAGCGAGGCTCATACCAAACCTAACCATCAAACTGGACGATACAATTCACATTAGTGGACGGGAAAAAATCTAAATTTATTTAAAATCAGTACATATTTTCTCAGGAGTTTTTGGTATTTTAATTCCTTAATATGAACCTCCTTAATGTCCTCATCTATTAACTACTACTATTTTAAAAGTGTAAAGAGTTTACCATATTTTTTACATTTTTTAAATCTTAATTTTATCCTCTTAAATCTACTATATTTTTTTTAAAATTATGATGAGTCCTATATAAACCAACTATTTCTTTATTTTTGGAGTTGAACACTCAAAAAATCATATATCGGCTTCCAAGAATTCTATATAAATATAAATAAATCGTATCCTTTCTTAACACCAAAAAAAAAAAAAAATTATCTCTCTATTTTTTATACTGATGATGATTGAAGAATAAAGACTAATTACTCTTTCTTATTTCATGTGTCTGCTTTTATATGCTGATATACATAATATTTATAATTATCCATCATTGATCAAATTGTTGTAAATAATTTTGGTTGAATTTTAAAGTTATATGTATATCCGTTCAAATCTAGAGTAAGAAAAACGCAAACATTTTTAAAATAGAAATTTATGTTGTAGCTCAAAAATTTACAGGTTATTTTCATACATTTTCTTTTTATTTATATTAGATTTTTTTGAACTGTAATATTTTACATGGTTCTTTAATAATCAAGGTGTGATATCAAATTTCTAAATAAGAACCACTTTTGTTGGTTTTATTTTTTTAAATCTGTTTTTCAGTTAAGTTTTCATATTTTTGTTGTTCATTTTTCATATTTTCTCAATTTTGTTGATTAAAGATATTGAAATTTCTTCTCATTTTATATTTAAATTATGCTTTTCCATGAATATTTAATATTTAATAATCTAAATAGAATTTAAAAAATAAAATATTGGTAAAAAAATTATAAATTCGAACGTGTACTATGTTTTATTTTTATATTTTTTTATATTATTATTATTATTATTATTATTTAATATTAATAATTTTTTTCAAAAAGAATACACATTATTTTCTAAGTGTATTTGGATAAAGTGAATCAAAATCTAAAAGTAAAATTAGAAAAATAAAAAATATATATTATTAAATTAAGTGAATCTAAATAAAAGGGTTATTAAAACAAATAATATCAATGACAAAAGAATTAAAATCAAAAAAGACAAAAGTTTGAAAAAAACAAATCAAATCAAATCAAACACTGTAAACTTCTTCTTTTTTTTTTTAATCTTTCTTCACTAATCTATAATCAAATCAAACACTGTAAACTTATTATTAAAGGTACAGATTATGAAAAATTGAAATGGAAAGTTGATAGAAAAAAGATTTGTGTAACACTATATATTTAAAGAATTTGTTTATTGTTTATTGTTTAAGATAAGATTGTGATCTCAATAATCCTAGTTATAAATTAATGTTTATATTTATAAAATTTCTAATTTAAATTCTTCAGTCGAGCATGTATTCATTTCTTATTTAATTGTATTTTGGATACAGATTAATTTACCCATATCAATCTCCATATTTTATATACATATTACATATCAATTTAAAAAACATATATAATTACAATATTAACAATTGATATAAAATCACGTGCAACGCATGTACCTAGCCGCTAATTTTATATATAATTCGGAAGAACTACCAATCTCTAAGCCTACTTTTGTATCAAAATAGGAGATTTAAAATTCACCAAAATACATATAATTTTTTTTTTTTTTTGATAAATTATAAATATACCTCATAAAATTTACTTAAAATATAAATTACTCTCTATGGTTCTGAAAATTATATTTTGCCTTTGAAATTTCTAATTTCATAACAAATAATCCATTTTATTAATAAATTATCAAGTCAATTAACATTTTTTAATTATATCAAAATTTTATTGTAATTAATAATTCAAGTAATTTTATTATTGTACAAGAAAACAGTTTGAAATTTATTTTTTTAGTTAATTTTGTTAAATAAAAATTATAACAAAAAAGTATTCATAATTTTTTAAATCAAAAGAAGCAATATATATTTTAAACCGATATTTATAATTTGCCTATTTTTTTCCCAGACAAACAGAGCCGTATTGTATTTTATGTCTCCTGACTGTTGGACAGGACGGTCCCTGACAAAAGTTTGGGTTTTTTTCTATCTTAAAAAAAAAAAAAATCTATTTCGGGTTTTTTAAATTCAAAATTAAAAAATTAAGTTGTTTTGAAAATTAATTTTAAAAATAGTTGAAATAGAAAACATATTTCGTAAATCCGCTTTTATTATTTTAAATAATTAATAAAAATTTATTTTATAAATATGTTATGTTATTTACGAAATATAATTTCAATAAAAAAATTTTAAAAAGCGTGTTTTCTTTCAACATAATTTTTTTTTTATGTTAAAACACGCATTTAGTTTTAATTTTTTTTTTTTTTTTGGGTTGCATCTTATTACTATTATACACGTTTTTTTTTTTGATCTCGGGCTCTCACTTGCCGTTGTCTCTCTTTCAACATAATTTATATATATATACATATTGAAAACATGCTTGCAACTTAAAATTTTTTTTAATACTTTGCATTTTTAAAAAAAAAAAAACAGAACAAGTTTTTTATATTAAAAATGTGTTTACAAAACACTGTTATCATTTTACTACTGTTGCTTTCAACACAAATTTTTTTTTTTTTTTTATGTATATTTAAAATAGAAATGGTATTTAATGAATCTTTGTTAAAAAAAAAAAAAGTGTGTTTCAATTTTTATTTTATTTTTTAAAAATTATGATTTTAATTTTTTATTTATTATTTTTTTAAAAAAATTATAATAAAAACTTATTTTGTAAATATGTTTTTAAAAATAATTATGAAAACGTATTTACAAAATATGTTTGACTTTTTATATAGAAAAATTATGACTTCAATTTTTTTATTAATTATTAAAAAAAAATTAATGTTGAAATCGTATTTTGTAAATACACTTTATGATAAAACGTAAATATGTTTGACCTATTTTGGGAATTAATTATTCAAAAGTCCTATTTATAAGGTTGGTTGGTGCTCCATTAAGTCATACTCCATTATTTTTAAACTATAATGTTCTATATTCAAAATATTTATGTATATATTATAATTTTATGCTTATTAAAAGGTGGAAGGAATTGAAAAGTATTAATTCAATAAGAGTTAATAGAAAAAATTATTAGCTGCTCCAAGTGTACCACATGACAACATTATCCATTAATTATCAAGTATTACGTTGTATGTTTCAACACAAAATTGTGAACCTTACCATCTCTACCAATCACAAATCTCTTAATAACCATTTGACCATGCCTAAAAGCACTAGATAATTTATCATAATTCAAGTGGGACATTTACTTTTGTTTTTTTGTTTCACAACTTAAAATTTTCATAATTTTTATCATGTACATTTATTTGTAATAAAAATGATTTTTTTGGAATCTACGTAACGAAATCTATCAAACAACACCAATATTGAATACAAATTTTATAAAAATAAAATGTTATTTTTTTAACTATATGAAACTAACAATTTTTTAATTTGTAAAACTATCTAATAAAATCGAGAAATTTCTTTGTTTTTTTCCTGTATTAACTGAGAATATTATCAAATTTTGAGAAATTTCTCAATTTTTTCTAGTGTTACAACTAAATTACAATTTTAAACTGATAATATTCTCAATTTTAAAAATGAAAACAAAAATGAGAAATTTCTCAATTTTGCACAGAAATGTTTCATATAATTGTTTCATCAACTAAAATTTTTTTCAGTCTTCTTAGTTCCATAATTGAGATATTTCTCAATTTGTTTATAAATGTTTATATGTGGAAGATATATTTTATTCGTTTAAAATTTTAATTTATTGTTAGCAATTAAGAAAATGTACATAGACTTGTTTTCTAATTTTTTAAATTGAGAAATTTCTTCAAACTGAAACATGCCACAGAAAGCGCCAAATATCGATCGAAGTACATCGTAGAGGATTCGATCTTGACTCACCCATGTGGAACAAAATGCATCGTCACAAATGGATAAATTACCAATAAATCCTAATAATTTGAGTTAATTTTCATAAAATCCTATTAAAAATAAATCTTATTAAAATTGTCACTAAAAATAATTTTTTACAACAATTTTTTATATGTTGTTAAAATTTAACAATTAGTAACTTTTTTTGTCAAAATTTTTATAAATGATCACTAAAACTTACAATTAATGACCTTTTTTATAATAAAATTTCCAAACTGTTGCTGAAAATTAAAAATTAGTCACTTTTTTGTGACGATTTTTTTAACTATCACTAAAACTTATAATTAAGGACATTTTTTGTAAAAATTTTCAAATTATTACTGAAAATTAACAATTATTAACAATTTTTTTTAATAATGTTTGATGAAAGATAACATAACTGTACTTGTCAAATAACATAAATTATTAAGAGCCATTAACAATTAATTCTCACAAGACCTATTAAATAGGAAGTACAATTATTAAGAGCCATGCGCAATTGTACTTGTCAAATAACATAAATTCTCTTTCTAATTATTAACTAAGGTTTCGAATAAACAAACCTTATCTGTAAACATAACTGAACTAAGAATAAAAATACATGAGACTTCAAATTATCGAATTCCTACTACACAATTATATTGAATTACCAATACTTCCTTCTCCACAGGTTCTTCAGCAATAATGCCACTGAAAATATTCCGTCAAACAGTACAACATCTTGTTAACTTCTTAGTATTCGAGAGAGAACAGATTTTCCCTTTTTCTTAACTGTTTTCTTAAGTTGAGTTTGGTTCATAAATTTGAAAAGGAATTTAAAAAGGAAAAGAGAAGTGTGTCAAATGTAGTTTATATTACATTCATATTTTACCTACATTTTCTCTTTTCCTTTCTAAATCTCTCACAGAATCCATGATTCAAACACAACCTTAGGAACCAAAGAAAGCGGGAAAAAGGAAATAAACAATTATTATGAGAGGTTCAATGGGATGTCAACCTCCCATATTTTTAAAATTGTGATAACAATAAATTATAAAACTAAAAGGTCGCATAGGTCTTACATTTAGAAGTCATGGAAGAGCATGATAGCATCATCAAGCTTCATCAGGGATGATTCTAAAACAATCCTGACCTTTCTCAAGCGCGCGTATCTTTTGGCCAATTCCCCTACAAGCTTTTCTCTTGGTATTCGAAGTATCTGGTGCAAGTTGTCATACAAAACAATCATTGCATTCAAATACAATGATACAGTAAAATAGTTATCGTTGCAGCAAGACCAACATCAGAAAAACTTCAACCGGTTGTGCAATGTCATTGGTTTCAGGTTAAAGGGGCACGAACACATCACAAATTCACCGAAAAAGTTGCCGTGAGTCTCAAAAACCTCTTTAGGAAGTGTCATGTACCTCTAAAATTCAACACAAACATATCCTAACAGAATTTTCAAATCTCCGAACAAAATATATTAATCAACGTAACGGTGTCAAAGAACTTTCAGTTCCAGTCCAGCAAGTTGGGTTGAGGTGTTAGTGTTCCCAAATAAGGATATATATCCAAATTGGGCTCAGTTTTTGAGTTTCGCATAGAAAAAATCAGTGTTTTAAAATCTATGCCGTATTAAAAAAATTCAGTTGTAACAATCAGACAACATTTCTTTTTTTATTTTAACTGAACCAGCAAGAGGCTCCCATATGGTCCCAAGATAGTCAACCACACAGTAAAATAATAATCATGGAAGATAAAATTTGAACTTGGCACAATCTTGATTTTTCAACACCAAAAACTTTGGTGAACTTTTAGTTACAGACTTTAGCTTATGAAAATGAATTTGTCGTATATTTTCTCAGCAGGCTCCTATCTAGCACCCACCCCATCAATATAGTTTAGTAATTAAAAAGATGGTTTAAACAACCAATAGCACCTAACCCTTCAATTTGATAACTCTTTTCAGTTGTACGCAGTAGAAAATTCCACTTTTCACAAAATAAAATGACAGGGAACAAGTGACAATAAACACGAGAATAAGGTCAAAGTACAGATAGAGTAAGGTCAAAGTAAAAGGATTGAGAGTACGAGTAGCTGTCTGCATTTTACGAACCTCTTTTTCTTGTTCTTGCTCGTGAGTGATTCGTATTCTCAGATTTAAGGCAGTATGGTACATCTCATTTAAAACATTATCCCAAAGAGTATGCTTATTAACTTTCCACAACAAGAACTGTGACTGTTTACTTCCGTATGTGACTATTTTCTGCAAGGAAAATGAGAGAATATCACAGATACGTCAAAAAATAAAAGCTATTAATTATCTTTATAGTACTGGAGGCACAAAAATGAAATTGTCATTTGATGTGTAGATGGGTAGTTCCGTTCAGCCAAAAAATAGAAGAAAAAAGGCTCAATTAGTACACCGCATTAATGGATGTTTGGGAGGGGTTAGATTGTGTACATACCTAACCTTTGGCATAAAGGCACGGACTGACTGTTCTCCAAGGAAGCACGGGTGTGGGTACGAGTATGGTACGGTTGCGGGTACGCTGATATGGCAAAATTCAAAAAAAGTATGATACAGGTACGGCTGCGGTACGCCGATATATATATATATTTTTATATATAATTATGGTTAAAGGATTCAACCTACAAATTAAAATTAAATATCAAAACTAAAAAGAGAACTACTCATTTTCCTATAATTTAAAATCATTAAGCATTAAAAATAATATTTGTGAAATGTCTCACAAATTATGAATTTGTGATCATAATTTATTTTTAAAATCTTTCTTTTTGCTCATCAATTTGCTATTTTTATAGGGTGAGACCAAATTCTCAATTGAGGCAGATTGTCAATTGCAATTTGCATAATACATAAAATTGCATCATTCCCAAACACTACTAATCAACTAAAACCGTATCAATTTTTAATGTTTTGTGCATAAACTTTAAAAGTTTGTTATGATTAAAGATTCTATAAAGAAATTCTAGGAGGATTTGAAGCAAAAGTATAATGCATAGTCATACACAGAACTGCCCTTTATAAGCCTTGTTATTTTTTTTTTTTGTTGAAATTGCTTTTTAAAAACATCAAAATCATTTGCTGATATGCTTATACAATTCATACAAATAGATAAGACAACGGAGAAACATCAAAATTGCTAATTTGCAAGGGCACCAAAAAAAATAAAAAAATTGCTGATTTGCAAGGGCACAAAAAAAAAAAAAAAAAAACAAAAAAAAAGGGCCTCGGCGTCAAGGTTGTTAAAATCGGGATCCTACGTTGGATCGTTGAAGGTGTTTATAGGATCGGATCGTAGAATCGGATCGAGGATCGTAAGATCCTACCGAAAAAGACAAATTATATAATAATTTAATTTAAATAAATATTTCTTATAAAATATACACAAAATGAGCCTATATTTTATTAAAAAGAAGTGAAGATATTGTGAAAAATATAGTACTCCATGTAAAATGTACATATAATATTATACAATAGAAAACTCGATGGTAAAAGTTTTGTATTTCATCAAAAAAGAAGGTGAAGAAGAAGAGGAATTCTATAATAAAATACTTTACAATCTACAATAATGCATATAAAGTGAAGAAAAAATATTTAACAAAGTTGGATATGAGAATAGATTATGAACTCAAAAGAGTAGCTTAACCGAATGATAAGGTTTGTCGTTAGCATCCCTACTGGAGCGGATTCAAATTACAAAAATAATCTCTCCAAAAATTGAGATAAAGTTATAATCATCTTACCCTCCTTAGACTCCGCTAAAGCTAAGTTTGTTTTTCCAACTATTTAATTTTCTTAAATTACCGCAATATTTGAATGTTTGTTTCCTAGTTTGTTTTTCTTAGTCTATTTGATTCAATACTACTTAATTTTTATTATTTATTTTGACCACATAAATTGGTATTTAGACAACAAACATAAAATTTACAATAAAATATGTCATACAATACAAAACAAGGCTTGTAAATTGGATCGGATAGGATCGGATTCGGATCGGGATTCCACGATCCTATAAGATCCCACTACCAGGATCGAAAGATCCTACCTATAAGGAGTTTTTTACACGATCCGGATCGATTGTACGCAAATGGATCGTAAGATCGTAGGATCGTAAGATCCGGATCGGGATTCTGATAACCATGCTCGGCGTACCCATGGCGTACCCACGCCGTACCCGAATGAACCAAACGTACCGGACCCCTTTTGCCGTACCCGGTACGCGTACCCACGCCGTACCCGAATGAACCAAACGTACTGGACCCCTTTTTGTCCATACCCGGTACGCGTACCGCCGTACCGGTACGCGTACCCGCATCCGATAAGTACCCGGTACTCGTACGGCACTATTTTTGGAGTACCCGTGCTTCATAGCTGTTCTCAAATTTGAACCCATAACCTCTATATTAATTTATTTGTTGCCAATATAAGATAAAAAAAAACCACATCCAACATAGCGTGTACAAAATAGAAGAGGACAGACATCAAAATACTGTGACGAGACAATATGTTCTTTAGAACTGTTTTGTGTGTATGTGTGTATTTCACTTTGTATACGTTAAGTATAATAAATACATGCCTATTGCCACCAGATAAGAAAAAGCAACTCAATAAACCCAGGAAATACAATTTACCTCCATATGCAAATAATCATCTTTCCACAGCGTATATAGGATCTTTGCTGTATCTTTCTTTGCAACAAAAGTGGTGTTTGAAATCTACAAATGTGAAATCATAGGTTAAATAATAAAAAGCAAAGTGAGTGCGCATACACTAGAACACCAAAACGGAGGCAACTGACGTATCAACTATCAATCTAATCAGAATTTTTTATCTCCCCCCTAAGCACTATTACATAAGATGAAAACAAGAAAGGTTTAAGAACTTAACCCATAACATTCTTTAAAATTCACATCAGGCTCACCAGACGGGAAATAGTGAGAGCCTCACGGTTCTAACAATTGATAAGCTGATACTCTAATTCTCTACTTTGTCTTATTTTATTTTTCATTACACCAAGATGTCCATGAGCAACTGAGTAAGAATAATCCCCACAGATTAACACAATCACTGACAAACCACCTGCATTATGTAAGCTTGCAGTGTCAAACTTGAGACATTTGGTTCCTTAGGCATCACCTCAAACAACTCAGTATTGCTAGTCAATATTTTAACTCTCTATTTAGTAATTCCAAAATTTTGATTGTGGCCGACTTGCAGAGAAACCTTCACATAAGTTTCACATACATCTTCAAAAAAATCTTTTAGTCAAGTAGTTTGTTGGTTCAATGCATTCAAAAATGCTCCCCTGCCTGCAACATTCAGATGGTGATATCTCCTATGAGTTAATTCACATATTTCTAAAACATAGATTTCACCAACAAATGCTGCTATGGCCTATTCAGCATCTGCATTCAAATCCGCACAATATGACAAAAAGATCAATGTAATGACTGATTTCCTTTCCATATACATATTCATGTAAAAGTAAAATGGCAACCCGCATAAGTTTTTCAATATTATTGAATGCCTGTAATTGACTGTAAACATATTTACCAATCACATTTTCTTACCTTATCAGTCTCAACTAAATGACCAGCCTTTGAGAGTAACCTGAATATCCTATAAGCCTCCCTCCCATATCTCTTCAACACAATTGATTCCACCTACAGCACAGGGCATGTGATTAGGATTCTCACAGAGATTAAGGATAATATGCAAAAAGAACAAAACAAAAAAACACCTCCTCATTCTGAGCCAGTTCAATAATGCTCTTCAAATCTGCACAAGAAATACAAATGTGCATCAGTTGATGCATAATGAATATTAAATCTAAATTAACATTGGTAGATTCAGATTCAGTACTTATATAAAATATTTATAAAAAAATAGGTAGTTTCAAATTCAAAGTCATTCACAAGCCATAATTTTATTTTTTCAAGCAGAAATAAGCTGAGGTTAAAAAGAAGTAGGTTACCAATACTATATGTTTCATCTATCCCTATCTCAGGGAGATGACAACCCAATTGTGCTAGGGAAGCTCTGGCATGTTCTAAGGTCATGCTACGACCTTCTTCGGTCTTCATCACCTCTTCAAAAATAGTATCCATGGATAGAGGAACTGCAAATTATAGCATCATATGGCAACAAGTAAGCAAGAAAATAGAAATGGAGTTGCAAGCTGACAGTGCAAGTTCAAAACGAAGGAATTTACAGTTTTTACTCTTCAAGAGAATGAGGAGTTCTTAAAAGGTATGGCATAGAGCAACAAACAATCATATGAGACAGTAGGTCTAACTTAAAAATATTATTTCTTATCCCTTTCCAATTCTCTAAAAGAACAATTTCTTACTTCAACAAGAAGCCCAAATTTTCTCTGAATAAATACTCCAAAGGCCTAATTCCATAACCCTATCACTTTCCTTACCCCTAGAAAAACTCTGGACTCTCTCTCCATAGAGCCTAGGACCTTTTCACCACCTTTTAAAACCTTAACGCTAGAGCTATCCATGACCTTAGCTCACCACATAATCAACAACTGGCAACACTAATCTCATTTCCTTAGTTTTTTTGTTTACTAATTTATTTATTTCTTTGTTCTTGGATTATAGAAACTAAACTAACAATTTAATTATAAAATTCCAAACATAGGGTATGAAAAATTAAATTTTAAAGCAGAAAACAATCATATGAGAGATAGCTCACCTGAATTTTCTATTTTCACTTTATTCTCTGCACTTCTAGTTGACTTCAAAATTGCACTTAGAACAATGGCAGCTCCATCATCAAGCCGTGTTCTTACATTTCCAATGCAAGCCTAGAGCACATAAACAGATTGTGCATAGCACATTGTAAAGGCATACAATTTAATATCACATAAAACACAAATACTTCATTCAGTGCATAAGGTATTAGATATAAAATCCTCTTCTTTTTTTTTTTTGGTGAGTTAGATGTAAAATGCACCCTGTGCCGTGCCCATAGAGCAACTAAATTCAAGACTGAGATAAGAAAATTTTATTGAACAGAGAGAATTTTATACGCAAAATGACCTATCCAAGAAGCAGAATGAAATCCATGCATGTGCATGTGAGCCTGCCTGCAAATGCATAATGCCTGATGCCAGTGTCTCCAGTTGTGTGTGTGCGCAATAGAAAGAGAGGAAGCAAGAGTGGGTGCAAAAATTTGTTGCACCATTGAAAAGTCTCTAAATTTGACAAAGAGTAGAAAAGGTCAACAATGATCATCACCTAAGGTCAAAACTTCGGGTTTTTGCTTGAAAGGTGCAAAATGACTAATATTATATTGTTTTAGGGAAGTGTCATAGTACCAAAATTAGTTGGCCAAATGCTGTCCGTGTTTTGATAAATCTACAAAATGTTGCATATAATCAACAAAAGGATTTATTTTTCAAGTAAGATTGGCTTTGAGAGAGAGAGAGAGAGAGAGAGAGAGAGAGAGAGAGGAGAACTGGTTTAAAAATGCAAACCGAAAAACAAAGAAGTGGCTTTTACAACATCCCTTTGACCAAAACTTTGCATCTTTTAGAATTCCTATTCATCATGCAAATAGCAAAGCTAGATAGCCAAACTGTACTTAGGGCAACAAAGAAGGAAGAGGTCATTACTTTCAATCCCTTAGAAAAACCTTAATCCTTCTATCATAATCTTCAATTTTCCTCCTGATTCCTCCATCCTTCCTTCCACAAGATGGATTCCATGATAACTAATAGGGCTAAAATTATGCCAAAGAGCAAACAAATTGAACTTGCAACTATGTTACGTTTTCTTTTGACAAGTATTTAAAAAAACTCTAAATCTGAAAGATCGAATTTTATTCAAACCAAAAATCTCATAAGGAAATAAAATTTTCAGGTAAAGCAACACAAGCATCTCCACAAAGAGCATCAATATGAAGGTTAATATTTAATTGATCCTCAAGATAAGACACCAAGATTTTTTGTGGCAATGAATTTACATTAAGGTCAAAGTATAAAAAAAAATCTAGCACTCTCTCATTTCTTTGGATCTATGAAGCACAAACACAGCACACTGCGATTTCAAAAAAATAGGAACACGAAAACGGTGAGGGACACGACAATTTGTTTTTTTTTTAATTATATATATGTGTGTATTTGCAATAAATAAAATTCTAATTTTTTTTTAATTATATATATGTATTTGTAAAGCCACTACATTTAAATAAACAAAATATAATACAATATGATATTTATTATACATAAAAAATATTGTATATATATATGATATTTAAAAAATGTTGTATATTTATTATTGTATATATATAGAATAGACGAGAGAGAGAGAGAGAGAGAGAGAGAGAGAGAGAGGACAAAAAACAGAAGACTGAGACGAGGAGGGAGAGACGAAAGACGAGATCGACGATCAACTTTGCTCGATGAATGGAGATTGACAACAAAGACAGAGATCAACAACAAAGACGGAGATCGACGACAAAGATGGAGATCGACAGAATCACAGGTTCACTTTTCTCTTCTCTCTTCTCTCTTTTTTTTCTTTTCCTTTTTGATTTTGGATTAGGTCTCTTCTTCTCTTTGGCTTTCTGATTAGGGCTTCAATTAGAGCTCTAGAGACGAGAGACAGGGATTTGATTAGCGCTTTCTGACCTTGCCGTGTCCAATTCCATGTCCCGCCGTGTCCCCTACCATGTCCCATACCAAAATAAATAAATAAATAAAATGTCGTACGTGCCCCCGGCGTGTCCCGTGTTCGACATTGCTACGGCGCCTATTTTGAAGTGTCTGTGCTTCATAGCTTTGAATGCATAGATTATATTTAGGCCTTGTTTGGGAAGACTAAATAAGTGTACTTTTTGTCTTTTTTGATTAAAAAATTGAGGTTAAAAATATGGATGTTTGGGTTAACTTTTTGACTTTTTATGGAAAAATGTGTAATAAAAAATTGTGAAAATTGATTTTTAGAGGAAAATTTGAATTGGGAGTTGTGCAGCCGTAATTGTTGACTTTTGGTGAATAGTGTTAACTTTTTAACTTTTTGAGTAACTTTTTGACTTTTTGGATTATTTGGTATTCCCCAAACAAGGCCTTAATAATCATCAGGACACACCAACCTTATCCCTAAGGTGTCTTACAAATTCTTCAAAATTAGCACGCCAAAGTACTTCTTTCCTTCTCTTCTTAGTCCCAGCTTCTGTATCCAGCTCTAAATCAATCTGCTTGCGCTATAAAGATAGAAAATAAAAAGTCATGACAAGGTTGAACCAGGTAAGTTCAATACAAACCATTACACTAACCTTCTCCCCAACTGTTGCACTAGGTAGAGGGTTTCCCTCGCTTTCCTCTCCACAACAATCCGTCTCAGTATATGTTTCAACTAAAAATCTTAATGCTTCCATTGGGGCTGCCGCCGCTAATGCACGTTGCTCTATAGTTTCTGATTCTTTCATCATCTGTATAAATGTGTAAACTACAAATTTGGAATTTAAAAGATTGAAATTCATCAACAACAAAAGGTATGCAGAGCAATCACATAAACTATGTAGTAGCTTAAGAAAGGAAATGAGCTGGTCTTATTCCCTTTTTCAGGAAAAAAGAAAGACAGTCATAGAAGGGTGACTACCAATTCCAAACCCCAACCTACCAGTCCACCCTTATAGAAGGGTTCCTTTATCACTGCAAATACAAGAGATGATTATGATATCTTCAACTGTGTGATGGCACATTTCACATTTAAAATGTTTTTGGGAACATGGTACCCACCACACCCCAGAATTAGAATTGGAAGTCAGTTTAGTTCATATTTGAAACTACCAATTCCAAATCCAAGCATGGATTACATTAACATTTTGAAACGAAGTCACCAAGAAAGTTCTATAGCCAAATGTAATTATTGATCAATCAATCTTTGGATCATTATTGCAAACTTCTTTCTAGAGAATGAGACTAACTAGATTCCGCCTTTGTCATTTTTTAATAGAATAACAAATCTACATATAGTGACAATAGAATGTACGGTCACTAACAATGGGATAGAAATGAGACATAAACTACCTTAGCAGATTTGGCACCTTGTTTCTTCACCACAGTTTCTTCCTCAGCTGGAGGTGCAAGGAATGGTTCATGGGCAGGGCAGTGTTCCACATATCGGGAATTTACAAGTCTATTAAAGTTGTTTTGTAAAGCATCCCGAGCTGTAAAATTCCCTGAGCATAAATAGGGAAGAAAAATTTAGCAATTAATAATAAAATGTATGGTGAAAAATTGGTTTGCATAAGCTACATATCAGAGCACAAATCATTTCCAAATTATTGAATTCGTGTTAGTCCTTTTTACATGTGCTAGTTTATGAATTTTTCTGCTCAAAATTTTCAGCTTGGAAAAGATTCATATTTCCCTATCTAAATCCTTTCTACAATTTCTTTCTCCATCCCTTTTTTTTCTTCTTTCATATCCATGTAGGAACTTTACTTTTCCCTTATATGTAGAAACCAGCAGTAGTGAACACTTAAATGAATTGCTAGAGCTTCCCAATCTGACTGCGCCTTAGTGAATGCCATCCACCTCGATTCCTTTGCAAGCATGCATCACTGTGGCTCATATAATTGTTTGGTTGTAGCAAGCAGGCAAATGTACTCGATTCATGATGATCTTTTAACAAATAAAATCAAACTATGTGTGATGCCCATAAATCTAGTAGTCAACATGGCCATATGCTAATGGATCAATATTTGAGACATGCTAGTGACGCCATACAGCTGACACTTTATATTATTGTTGACTGCTAGGTTTTTATTTTACTAATATGAAGGTTTTCGGCACATTTCATATAATCCAATTGCAGCCACATCTTTAAGCTTTCTTTTATATGCTATTATACTTGAGTCTAACTATTGTTTTGTTTGGAGCAGGTGTGCATGGACTGTTGAGCATATGCTCCACACTTGAGTGTGTGCCCCTCTGCATAGTGAGCTCAGGTTTTAATCATTTGACGCTAGCTGCAGTGGATTCCTTACAATGGCCACAAAGTTATCCAAAAAGACCGGGTTTAGCTTCAAAGAGTGATTCTATCCTCATTGATGTGTTTTGTTTACCATCTGTTGGTAATCAAGTGACTACATAATTGGAGGGAGGAGGGTGGAACTAGCATTATGAAAATAAGTAAAGACAGGAACAGGTGAGTGCCAATTTTATAGTTCTCCATTAATCTCAAAGGTAGTACTTCTCCTGATCCTCTTTCTGTCGAGGACCATACTCTCAGTCTCAAGAATCTGAGGGGCAACTCAAACCTACAAGAATTGTAATATCAAATACAACTATAAAATGCTTAATGTACATTGCATAACAGAAGCATAAATGTGAATCGACTTTGATTTTGTTGGGAATTTCCTTTGTGTGCTCTACACACACACACACACATCTTCAAGCATTCAATTGGTAGCTATTGCTCTTGAACTTTATTTGCTTCTTCTTTCTGATTTGGTGCCAGAAACCAATAACCATTAACCATAACCTTGATTATTATGAAATTACACAAGAAAGAGACAAATTCAGTTTTAAGTATGTCTATTAAAATCACTGACAATTACCCGTTATGTTGCAGTTTAGTTATAGTTCTGATCCAACATCACTTTCAACTAGTAACAGGACCAATGTTACAATATTAAAGAAAACTAACAGAATCAAAACACAAAGAAAAGACAGAGAGTCTTGCCTTCACTTTGATTGGCTGTCTCCTTATGCCTATCTAAAATCTGATTAAGTGAAAGCCTGCCATGTTGAAGCAACCCTTCAAGGATATCCTCGCACTGCCAAAACCAAAATCTTATCAATCAATAAACTAAACTCAGTTGAACATCAAACCAAACATGCCCCCAAAAAAACCAATCTAACTCACTTCTTTACCAAGTTCTTCAGACACATAAGCCAAAAACTTAGGAAACCTCATATGGTGGATTATGTTGTCAAACAACACCATGTACTGAGTTACAACCTTTGGTGCCTCTCCAAAGCTACCTACATTCATAAATATTATTAGCATGAATTTTTTTAAAAATCTTTTTCCTTCTCTTTCTCAGCTTTGTTTGATTAGAAAGAAAACAATGATGGAAAGTGAAAGCAGTAGAAAGCAAAGTGAAAGAAAAGCAACGGAAAGGAAAATATATTTTCTTACAAGCATTTGCTAAGCATGAAAATGTTACAAGAACAAAGAGAGAAATTCAAAATTTAAATTATAAAAACTCTTCCAGGGACAAACTTAAATTTTCTTGTGTTTTTTTCCATAATTTGCAAGAAATTTATAACTTAGTCATCATGCTAATATGGGTTGTGTAGAAAAATTAACTTTCTTGCAACTCCATTCACTTGACAGGAAAATGAAGTTATGGGAAAATCAACTTTCCTGCAATTTTTCTCATGCTCAACTAGCAAGAAAGTTGTGGTATCTACATCTCCAACTTTCCCATTAGGATATATTTTCTCTCAAAACTGATCCTGCAAAAGATTTTGCGGGAAGCTTAACAATAACTTCTCTTTTCCTAACAAGTGAACACACAAGCAGAATTTTTTTTTATTTTTCCTTCACTTCACTCTAAGAAGCGCGGACACTTCTAAAAAGTAGCGTACACTGACACTCGTTATACACTCATCCAAATGTGTTCTATTTTTTAAAAATAAATTTAGGCTTGGACACTCGGAGGACATAAATATCAATTGCTTATACACACATGTCCATTGATTAGGTATACACAAAAACTATTTATAAGTTTGAACAAAGGAAAAGACTATGTACATACCCCTCAAAAAGGTGTGTACCTTATATAACTAAAGAATAAAATCACATAACTTTATACTTTCTGAACCTAACAAAAAAAAAAAAAAAGGTCATAACCAAACACCACATGAGACCTAACTAGAGATATCATGAGTCATAACTAAAAAAAAAAAAATTGATTATAACTAAAAAAAAAAAGCAAATGACATAACAGTGCATATGGTAGGGGTGTGTATGGTAGAATTCTCCTTAAACAAAATAACTTAAAAAAACAATGATAACAACAAAAAAAAAACTTCTTCTACCACTTTCATACTTGGCAAACTCAGTTTTTTTTTTTTTTTTCCTCTTTCCTTTTCTCTTGCTACCACGTTTATCCTAATCAAACTCAGTCTATATGTTCTAAGGAAAAAGACACTGGCAATTTGGAAACAGAGATTTTGAACATAACAATGAATCACACTATACCTTCTTGTTGGATAGAGAAGGCTTGAACGCAATTGTGTTGGATTAAAACAAGCAAAGAGTTTCTGACTTGAACTTTGTTGAGCTCTGTGAATCGAACAATGTTTGCACATGATAGGGTTCCTCTGCGAAGAAGACACTCGCAAACTTTCTGCATACATTCAAAAAATGGCAAAAATTTCTACAAATCAACAGCCGTTGTTTTGTTTAGTTGCCGAGAAAACCTAACAATGAAGAAAACTAGAAAGCGTTGAAATTTTCTAGGGTTTTTGAGTTTCTTACAGCGACGAGATTGCCGAAGTAGGAGGAGATGAGAGAAACGGAGAGCTTGATACCGTACTGAGTGACCATGTCGGCGTCGATGTCTCTCTTCACGTTTCGAAGAAGAGAAAGAGTGATAGACTGTGATTGAGTGAGGAAGTGGAATCAGGGTTAGGTATACGAGGGAGAGAGAGGGGGGGCGGGAAGAGAGAGTGATCGAGTGGGAGGAAGTGGAATTAGAAGTGGGTTGGCTTTTTGGCTTTTTGACTTTTTTGGTTATATGAGCCTGAGGTCAAAAATCTGGTTTGGGAATGACTTTTTGGCTTTTTTTGACTTTTTAACTTTTTGGTGAGGTGTCATCCTGATAAATTACCAAACTGCCCTTTTTTGCTTTTGTTTTTTATTTTGATTTTTATTTTGGGTTTGGATTTCCATATTTTGCTTAATTTTTTTATTTATTTATTTATTTTAATTTTGCATTTGGATGCGGCGTTTTTTGCTTAATTTTTTTTAAAATTTTTTTTTTTGGTTTTGATTTGGCAAATTTACGTTTTTTGTATTTTGTTGAAATTTTATTATTTTTTATTTTATTATTTTCGGTTTTATTTTGGCTTATTTTGATAAAAAAAATTTTTTTTTTTTTGGATTTGGCGTATTTTTTAAAAATTTATTATTTTATTACTTTGGGTTTTATTTTGGCTTATTTTGGTAAAATATATATATTTTTTTATTTTGGATTTGGCGTGTTTTGCTTTAACTTTTTTTTTAAAAAAAATTATGTTTTTGTTTATTTAATTTTTTTATACTTTATTTTATTTTTTTATTTTGGCTTATTTTCGGAAAAAATTTATCTTTTTGTTTATTTTATTTTATTTTGGATTTATTTTTGGCTTAATAATTTTTTTTTATTTGTAATTTTTTTTATTAATTACTAATTTACGGTTTTGTCGTTTTTTTATTTGTAATTTACGTTTTTGTCGTTTTTATTAATTTAAAATGTTATTATTTTTTTTTGTAAATTATTTTAAAATGTTATTAATGTTATTAATTTACGTTTTTTTTATTTTAAATAATTTAATTTTAATTTAATTTTAAATATTTATTTTTATGTTTATTTTAATTTGCGTTTTAATTTTTATATTTATTTTAATTTTAGTTTAAGTATTTAAATAATGTAAATAATCTAAAAATTCTTTCAATAGTAAAAAATTAAAATAAATATTGAAAAAATTTAAATCGTAAAAATTTAAATAATTTAAATATTAAAAAAATAATTTTAACAAAGAAATTTAAATAATTTAAATATTCAAACAATTTAAATAGTTTAAAATGTTAATATTTTAAATTTAAAAAGAACTCTACACTCAAATCGTAACCAAACACATAAAATAAAACTCACGTAATAAATTATTTTTAAAACTCATAACCAAACACATAACTTGAAACTCCATACTACTTTTACAACTCTACACTCAAATCATAACCAAACACAAATCATAACCAAACACATAAAATAAAACTCACGTAACAAATTATTTTTAAAACTCATAACCAAACACATAACTTGAAACTCCATACTACTTTCACAACTCTACACTCAAATCATAACCAAACACATAACAAAAAAAGTAAAATATTTAAAACTATTTTTATAAAATAGAGTTTGAATTTATTTTTATAAAATATTTTAACAAAAAACAAAAAAATGTATTTTTTTTTTTCAACTTTCTTTGTTTTTTCTGGGAAAATGCGTTTTTTTGAATATATTTTTTTTTTTTTTTTTTGGGTGCTGCCGCATGCCCCTCTTTGATGAGGGGTAGTTCTATAAATTGAGCTTGGCGTTGGAACTTGCCCAGCAAGATTTTGGCTTTTGTTTTTTAGTGGCTCTTTGAGCCTCTTTTGGCATTTAGTGGCTCAAAGAGCCTGGGAGCCCTTCCCAAACACAGGCTTAGGGTTAGGTATATTATTTTGTAGACGAAGAAGGCAAGTTGTTGGGTCTATGGTTCAGTGGTAGATCATTTGACTACAGTGTAAGGAGTCACCGGGTCGAGCCCGGGTGGGCTCTCTTCAGATATTTACAATAATTTTAGTTATTATTATTATTTTCCATTTTATATATCGGAAAATAACTTCTGATAGTAACATATTTTTTGTGAAATTCAAAATCTAAAAATTAAAATCATGATATTTACAATAATTTTTGTTATTATTATTATTTTCCATTTTATATATCGGAAAATAACTTAATTTTTGTTATTATTATTATTTTCCATTTTATATATCGGAAAATAACTTCTGATAGTAACATATTTTTTGTGAAATTCAAAATCTAAAAATTAAAATCATGTAAGTTTGGTTTGGATTTGTAGAGTGATTTTGGGAAAAAAAAATTAAAAATTTTGTTTGGTTTGTAAATTTTTCAAAACAATTTCTAAAATCATTTTATCTCTCTTACCTATCAATCAATCACTTTTTCTCTCTCCTCTCTCAGTCTCAATTACTTTTTCTGTCACATATATCTACTTAATTATAACTGAGAGGGAAAATAATGATTTGGTACCGTGCCGGACAGATTTGGTCGGACAGTGTTACGCCGGACAAGATTTTGGCCGGGCAGGTATCGGGCCGAGAAGATTTGGCCCTGCCGGATAAAAGGTGCTCTGGTAAGGCAATGCTCGGTTAGACCGAGCTGCGTGCATGGCACAGGCGAAGCCAGTCAGGTTGGCTGAACAGCGCCCGGAAAGGCGTCATCAACCGAGGTACCTGCCTGCTCGGCAAGAAGGCCAACCAGTCAAGTTGAATGACCGGCGTCCGGAAAGGCGCAGTCAGCCGAGATATTCGTTTGCTCGGCAGGAAGGGCGGCCACCGGTGAGGTGCTGCCAGCCCGGTTCTCCTTGGACCTAGCCAGTAAAGTGCTTGGACATGAAGCACAGCACGGCCGTTGTCAGCCGAGATGATGTTGCCCGGCTGCCGAGCTCCCAGTAGAGTGGGCTGGCAGTCGAGTTAGGTGATGTTCAGCAAGGTTTATGCTGACAGAAGGGATAGTAGAGCCACGTGTCAGGAGATGACTGGGAGTGGATATGGGGCGCAGAGGGTATATAAGCATGTCTGCGCCCCCCATACGAAAAAATGAACACTTTGGTAAGGAAACTCTTACACTAAAACACTCTCCCTTCTCTCTATCCCAAGGTGTGCTGACTTGATCGTCGGAGGGGTTTTCCGGCCACACACCGCCGGGTAGCTCACCGCCGTTGTGCTTTCAGGTGATCGGACAGCTGAGGAGCTTGGAAGAAAGGAAGTGCGGGTTGCCGGAATATTTCCTCCCCGTACAATTGGCGCCGTCTGTGGGAAGCTTGCAGATAAAACCTTGTCTTCCAGGCTCATCTGATCGCTGTTTATGGCGAACAACGATGAGATTCCGTTGTCCGCCATCGACGGAGTTATCCCGGAGTCGGGCAGACGAAGAGAAAAACATCCCGACATTCTTCCGATGGCGAACCTGGAGACACTCCCAGGAGGACAGTCGAGAGACGCGCGGGATAATCGCGAGAGAAGCTATGGTTATTCACGGAGTCCAGACGGACACCGGCGGCGGAGAGAATCGCACGCCAGGCGTCTGGAACACAAGCTAAGGGACTAAGACGCCGCCATCCAGAGAATGGCGACGGAGATGGAGGACCTCAAGCGGCATGTCAAGGGTAAGGGTGTAGCTGGAGTAGGAGACCACAGTAAGCACACCCAACCCCGCCGTTCAGGCAGCCAGAGCCAGCGGCATACTCCAACCCTCTCCATCACCAGAAGTTACAAGGTTGGAGATTCCGACGCGCATGTAGAGAAGTCTAGCGCGTAAGACAGTACTTATCAACACTCACGTCCGGCGACGACGTCGAGGTATTCTTATTCCACTCATTCAGAGGATTTGAGGGTGGTCCTGAAGGAGCGGGCTCGCCGGCGGGAATCTCAGAGGGTGCCGGCGTTCCAGTGACGAGGTCGTAATGCCTCCACCCCGCCTAGCTGTGCTTCTTCCTCTAGACACAGACTTGGCGAGGGCAAGCTAGGAAGGGCAATACAAGATAACCGATCAGGCGGGCTAGGGGGCATACCACTTAGAAGATTTGGATGGCGAAGGCGTACCCCGGCCACGAAGTGAATTACTTTTGCCGAAGAACTTTAATGTGTCCGAAATAATATAGAGAATAAGGGACCTAGCTCGCCTTCCTGGGAGTTCCTTGGCCGAGCTTCTTGTCCGCCAAGTAGGAAGTCGCGAAGCGGACCTTGCTCGCCTTCCTTGGAGTTCCTTGGCCGAGCTTCTTGTCCGCCAAGTAGGAAGTCGCGGAGCAGACCTTGCTCGCCTTCCTTGGAGTTCCTTGGCCGAGCTTCTTGTCCGCCAAGTAGGAAGTCGCGGAGCGGACCTTGCTCGCCTTCCTTGGAGTTCCTTGGCCGAGCTTCTTGTCCGCCAAGAAGGAAGTCGCGGAGCGGACCTAGCTCGCCTTCCTTGGAGTTCCTTGGCCGAGCTTCTTGTCCGCCAAGTAGGAAGTCGCGGAGCGGACCTTGCTCGCCTTCCTTGGAGTTCCTTGGCCGAGCTTCTTGTCCGCCAAGTAGGAAGTCGCGGAGCGGACCTTGCTCGCCTTCCTTGGAGTTCCTTGGCCGAGCTTCTTGTCCGCCAAGAAGGAAGTCGCGGAGCGGACCTAGCTCGCCTTCCTTGGAGTTCCTTGGCCGAGCTTCTTGTCCGCCAAGTAGGAAGTCGCGGAGCGGACCTTGCTCGCCTTCCTTGGAGTTCCTTGGCCGAGCTTCTTGTCCGCCAAGTAGGAAGTCGCGCAGCGGACCTTGCTCGCCTTCCTTGGAGTTCCTTGGCCGAGCTTCTTGTCCGCCAAGAAGGAAGTCGCGGAGCGGATCTTGCTCGCCTTCCTTGGAGTTCCTTGGCCGAGCTTCTTGTCTGCCAAGAGGGAAGTCGCGGAGCGGATCTTGCTCGCCTTCCTTGGAGTTCCTTGGCCGAGCTTCTTGTCTGCCAAGAGGGAAGTCGCGGAGCGGATCTAGCTCGCCTTCCTTGGAGTTCCTTGGCCGAACTTTTTTTCCGCCAATTAGGAAGTCGCGGAGCGGATCTAGCTCGCCTTCCTTGGAGTTCCTTGGCCGAACCTGTTTTCCGCCAAGTAGGAAGTCGCGGAGCGGACCTTGCTCGCCTTCCTTGGAGTTCCTTGGCCGAGCTTCTTGTCCGCCAAGTAGGAAGTCACGAAGCGGACCTTGCTCGCCTTCCATGGAGTTCCTTGGCCGAGCTTCTTGTCCGCCAAGAAGGAAGTCGCGGAGCGGACCTTGCTCGCCTTCCTTGGAGTTCCTTGGCCGAGCTTCTTGTCCGCCAAGTAGGAAGTCGCGGAGCGGACCTTGCTCGCCTTCCTTGGAGTTCCTTGGCCGAGCTTCTTGTCCGCCAAGTAGGAAGTCGCGGAGCGGACCTTGCTCGCCTTCCTTGGAGTTCCTTGGCCGAGCTTCTTGTCCGCCAAGTAGGAAGTCGCGAAGCGGACCTTGCTCGCCTTCCTTGGAGTTCCTTGGCCGAGCTTCTTGTCCGCCAAGAAGGAAGTCGCGGAGCGGACCTTGCTTGCCTTCCTTGGAGTTCCTTGGCCGAGCTTCTTGTCCGCCAAGTAGGAAGTCGCGGAGCGGACCTTGCTCGCCTTCCTTGGAGTTCCTTGGCCGAGCTTCTTGTCCGCCAAGAAAGAAGTCGCGGAGCGGACCTTGCTCGCCTTCTTTGGCCAAAGAAAGTGGATCAACTACGGAATTCCAGCCGAGATGATTTGCTCCGGCTGAAGAGTTGATGGTTAGCTCAACTAAGGAATTCCAGTCGAGATGATTTGCTCCGGCTGAGGAGTTGATGGTTAGCTCAACTAAGGAATTCCAGCCGAGATGACTTACTCCGGCTGAAGAGTTGATGGTTAGCTCAACTAAGGAATTCCAGCCGAGATGATTTGCTCCGGCTGAAGAGTTGATGGTTAGCTCAACTAAGGAATTCCAGCCGAGATGATTTGCTCCGGCTGAGGAGTTGATGGTTAGCTCAACTAAGGAATTCCAGCCGAGATGACTTACTCCGGCTGAAGAGTTGATGGTTAGCTCAACTAAGGAATTCTAGCCGAGATGATTTGCTCCGGCTGAAGAGTTGATGGTTAGCTCAACTAAGGAATTCCAGCCGAGATGACTTACTCCTGCTGAAGAGTTGATGGTTTGCTCAACTCCGCGGTTCCAGCCGAGATGCCTTACTCTGGCCGAAGAGTTGATGGTTTGCTCAACTCCGCGGTTCCAGCCGTGATGATTTACTCCGGCTGAAGAGTTGATGGTTTGCTCAACTGTGAGATTCCAGCCGAGATGATTTGCTCCGGCTGAAGAGTTGATGGTTAGCTCAAGTAAGGAATTCCAGCCGAGATGACTTGCTCCGGCTGAAGAGTTGATGGTTAGCTCAACTAAGGAATTCCAGCCGAGATGACTTACTCCGGCTGAAGAGTTGATGGTTTGCTCAACTCCGCGGTTCCAGCCGTGATGATTTACTCCGGCTGAAGAGTTGATGGTTTGCTCAACTCCGCGGTTCCAGCCGTGATGATTTACTCCGGCTGAAGATTTGATGGTTTGCTCAACTCCGCGGTTCCAGCCGTGATGACTTACTCCGGCTGAAGAGTTGATGGTTTGCTCAACTCCGCGGTTCCAGCCGTGATGATTTACTCCGGCTGAAGAGTTGATGGTTTGCTCAACTCCGTGGTTCCAGCCGTGATGATTTACTCCGGCTGAAGAGTTGATGGTTTGCTCAACTCCGCGGTTCCAGCCGTGATGATTTACTCCGGCTGAAGAGTTGATGGTTTGCTCAACTCCGCGGTTCCAGCCGTGATGACTTACTCCGGCCGAAGAGTTGATGGTTTGCTCAACTCCGCGGTTCCAGCCGTGATGATTTACTCCGGCTGAAGAGTTGATGGTTTGCTCAACTCCGCGGTTCCAGCCGTGATGATTTACTCCGGCTGAAGAGTTGATGGTTTGCTCAACTCCGCGGTTCCAGCCGTGATGATTTACTCCGGCTGAAGAGTTGATGGTTTGCTCAACTCCGCGGTTCCAGCCGAGATGATTTACTCCGGCTGAAGAGTTGATGGTTTGCTCAACTCCGCGGTTCCAGCCGGGATGACTTACTCCTGCTGAAGAGTTGACGGTATGCTAACGGAGGCCGAGGAAGAGTTTATCCCGGTCGGAATAGGTAATCCCGGTCACGCTAGCGCGGACGGAATTAAGGGGCAATTGAGAGGGAAAATAATGATTTGGTGCCGTGCCGGACAGATTTGGTCGGACAGTGTTACGCCGGACAAGATTTTGGCCGGGCAGGTATCGGGCCGAGAAGATTTGGCCCTGCCGGATAAAAGGTGCTCTGGTAAGGCAATGCTCGGTTAGACCGAGCTGCGTGCATGGCACAGGCGAAGCCAGTCAGGTTGGCTGAACAGCGCCCGGAAAGGCGTCATCAACCGAGGTACCTGCCTGCTCGGTAAGAAGGCCAACCAGTCAAGTTGAATGACCGGCGTCCGGAAAGGCGCAGTCAGCCGAGATATTCGTTTGCTCGGCAGGAAGGGCGGCCACCGGTGAGGTGCTGCCAGCCCGGTTCTCCTTGGACCTAGCCAGTAAAGTGCTTGGACATGAAGCACAGCACGGCCGTTGTCAGCCGAGATGATGTTGCCCGGCTGCCGAGCTCCCAGTAGAGTAGGCTGGCAGTCGGGTTAGGTGATGTTCAGCAAGGTTTATGCTGACAGATGGGATAGTAGAGCCACGTGTCAGGAGATGACTGGGAGTGGATATGGGGCGCAGAGGGTATATAAGCATGTCTGCGCCCCCCATACGAAGAAACGAACACTTTGGTAAGGAAACTCTTACACTAAAACACTCTCCCTTCTCTCTATCCCAAGGTGTGCTGACTTGATCGTCGGAGGGGTTTTCCGGCCACACACCGCCGGGTAGCTCACCGCCGTTGTGCTTTCAGGTGATCGGACTGCTGAGGAGCTTGGAAGAAAGGAAGTGCGGGTTGCCGGAATATTTCCTCCCCGTACAATAACAAAATATCAAATTATTTCAAACTCCCAAACTCCAAAACTACTTTCAAAATACACAACTAAACAAACAAAAAAAAATTCTAAACTCTCTCCCCTAAATTTTTTTTAAAAACTACTCTCCCAAAACTAAACCAAACATATCCATAAGTTTTTGAATTCTAAAACTTATTGGAAGCCTAGTTTTTTTAAATTCTAAACACAAAATAATTTTACTCCAATCTAAGTTTGTTTGCTTTTTTTCAATTCTAAAATTTAGAAGCCTAATTTTTTAGATTCTAAGGTATCGTTTAGTATGTAACGCTTTCAATCTAAAAGTAAAAAAATTACTAAAAAATCTAAAAAACTTATAACCTATATCAAAAAGTCAAAGATTCATTTTTCTCTCTATTTTTTGGACATCTTTTGATAAAAAATCAAAAAAGTTATTCCAAGTATATTAGGTTGCGTTTGGTTGTGTTTTGTAAATGTGATTTGAGAGTATGGATTATATTTTGAGTTTGTGTGTTGTAGAATTATGATTTGAGTGTAGAAAATTTGTTTGGTAAAGAGTTTTGAAAATAGTTTTGGGAAAGCGGTTTGATTTGAGTGGGGAATTGTTGATGTGACATTTGATATGTGATACAAAAATTTACAACTCATAACTAAACATACAATTCAAAATTATTTTAAAGCACATAAAAAATTTAAAAATTTTCAGAAAATATTTTTCTCAATTATATAAGTCAAAAAAAAAAAAAAAATTCTGTACAGCAGAGGACATCCGGGATGTCCTCAAGGACGTCCGGGTGGTAGTCCATAGGGACGACCGGGTGGTAGTCCCCGTTTGCAAAATCTTCACCAAACAACGACTGATGCACAGGCTGATGCACAGAGCTCTCTGCAAAACTCGTGAAAATTAATTTCAAACCCATAACCAAACATCATACCGAAAAACACGCGTAGAAAATTGATTACAAATCACAACCAAACAGAGGCTTAGTTTTTTTTTTTATCTCATATTTTAGCCAAAAAGTTAAAAAATTACTAAAATAATATGTCCCCAAACAAGGCCTAAATATAAAAAGAACTTTACTCTATCTAATATTTTTTGTTTGTTTAATTCTAAACTTAAAATTCTATATATTTTTTTTAATTCTAAATCTTTAAAGAATTGGACACTCGATCTATGAATCCAAATTGAAATTTTGTTTAGTCAAAAGTTCAGGCACTGAAATACTTGTCCATAAGGACAAATTTGAACAAAATGACCAAAATACTTAGGTATATATTTATATTATATACCGTCTCTCCTGCCATCTAAACCTTTTCTATACATTCCTTTCTCCCTATCTATCTCTCTTTCGAGCGATGCCTCGCTTCCGTCTATCATCCTTTTCCTTCATTCACCATCATCTTCTTTCCTCATTGGCTGACGTTATCACTGTCACATTTTGTTCGATCAGATCTCTAAAGTTGCGACTACGCTTTCTCCCTCTCCTAGCGACTACACCATCGCCGCCTTAACTCCTCCTCATCCCTCGCTAGTAGCTTCGTTCACTATATCGTCCAGATCGGTGTCTCCGGTCAACCCGACCCGTTTCCTGCACACAAAGTAAACTGCAAAAATCAAATTGACACATCGTATGACTTTCTGTCCACTAAACTTAATAGTCATTATTTATTGGACTAATATAACACAATTCGTTAAATTAAATGACAAAATCAAGCAAATTAAAATAACCGAGACTAAATTAACACATCGTATAAACTATAGGGACCATTTGCATAATTTACCATAATTTTTTTTTAATATGACACATTAATATGATAAAAACAAAACACGAACTTAAAATAACATGACACAATAACACAAAATAAACATTTATAGTTTTGTTAAGGAAATTGTTGTTTTGATTTTTCCATAATAATATTAGAAAAATATATAAAATAAAATTAAATAGAAATGACAAAATAATAATTATTTTTAATTAAAGAATGAAATATAGAATAAACTACAAAACTAAAAAAACATAGGAATGAATTAGATTACACCATGAAGTATATTACAAAATGGATTCAAATGGACATATAAAATAATATATGAGAAATTATTTAAATTTAAAATTTTGAAAAACAAAAGATTAGGGATGCAAATCTAAACCTGTGTGATACCCCAATTTCTTTAAAATAGATTCACCACCTCCCTGTTACGACCAAAACCCGGTACTCGGAGGTTCGTCGTCACAACAAGATAATAACTGAAGTCATAACAAATTAATAGTGCAGCGAAATAAAATAAAAAGGTACCCAAAACTTTATTTAATTAAAAACATATACATTGGAACTTCTATTCATTTACATTGTCAAAGCTGAACTATGACTATAAAGTGCCGTGTGCTTAACCCACGCACTGGTCCTGACACGTCACCTAAAAGTGGCTAATAACTATAAACACATGGCAGAGTAAGAAATATATACTGGGAGCATTAAGGTATAAAACTCATTATGGATAATTATTTGAGTTAAATAGAGGTTAGTTTGATATTAAAATACAGAGTATATAATACGAAAATCATTTTGAATAACAGACATATAATACATAAATTATATAAACAAAATAATCATAACTACGGTACAAAACAAAACAGATGTATGGACTCAAGATGTGGCTTGTATGAATTCTAGAAGTGGCTCCCACAATAGTGTAGCATTTAGCTCCGCACAGCACTTTGCTCTACACTAGAAATTAGAGGATGACAACAGATGGTCACTTAAAGTGACAATTCAAAGGATCAATGGTTATTTAAATCCTCCAAAGCATGTGACCTCTATGGTGATACTTACAAAATAATTGTACAAAACACATTTAATAAATAGTTATATCCATGGATTTCCCTTTTTAAGCAAATAGGATTCATTTAACAATATACTTTTAAAAACTAATATGATTTCCAAAACATAATTTACATAAAATAATTTATGGTAGTTCAAAATATAATACAACTCACCTCAAACTTGATCCTTTACTCTCACTTTGGACTTTGGTTCACTTTTTCAGATTCCCCTCATTTGTTATTTTTGTGATTTCATTACCATGCAACTCACCTATTTATAGGTGAAATGACCCTTACTATGCAACATTGTGCAACCACATGGTTTCACCACTTGGCTTACCATGCCATTCACGAGGCTTCTTGAAACAATTTGCACTAATTCCCCCATATTCCCACTATGGCCCAATAAAATGTTATAATTACATTTTTTTTTCAAAGATTAAGTAAATATATTTTGGGGTGTCACATTCTTCTCTCTTTTTAAAATTTCGTCCTCGAAATTAATTTAGAAAATTATCTTTTCATTTCCGCTGCGTACTCTGATACAATTATTTCTATTGAAATCATAGCTACATAATAAAAGTTTTAATGAACCCAATCCACAATTTCTATTTGTTCATACTAATTATAATCATTACACAAAACAGAATGTACACATATGTCCTCTTAGCTTTTCTTTGTTTTTGGTAAAGTAGTGATTAAAGAAAGATAAAACATATCCTCTCAACTTTTCTTTGCCTTCAACAGAGTAGTGATTGAAGAGGGACAAATATCATAATTTCCACCCAAGGTGGATCCCTACAAAACATTCCCTACAGTACTTCTTAATTGTGTATGTGTCCTATGCTCCAATGTTTTTGGTTTTAAAATAAATTCTTTTAAAGAAAACCATTGCTCTGATACCACTTTGTCACGACCCAAACTCGGTATCCAGAGGTTCATCGTTGCAACAAGACAATAACTGAAGTCATCACAAATTAATAGTGCAGCAAAGTAAAATAAAAAGGTACCTAAAACTTTATTTAATTAAAAACAAATTCATTGAAGCTTCTATTCATTTATATTGCCAGAGCTAAACTATGACTATAAAGTGCCTTATGTCTACCCTACACACTGGTCCTGACACGTCACCTGAAGGTGGTTAACAACTGTAAGCACATGGCAGAGTGAGAAATATTATACTAAAAGCATCAGGATATACAAATCACCATGGATAATTTTTGGGCTAAACAGAGCTTAGTTTGATATCAAAATACAGAGTATATAATACGGAAATCATTTTGAATAGCATATATATAATATAGAAATTATATAAATAAAATAATCATAACCATAGTACAGAACAGAACAGAACATATGTATGGACTCAAGAGGTGGCTCCCACTAATTCTAGAGGTGGCTCCCACAATAGTGTAGTACTTAGCTGCGCACAGCACTTTGCTCTACACTAGAAATTAAAGGATCAGTGAAGCTATGACAACAAAAGGTCACTTAAAGTGACAATTCAGAGGGCCAATGGTTATTTAAGTGTCACAAGGCATAGATCTTCCGTGGTGGTACTTATAAAATAATTGTGCAAAACACATTTGATAAACAATTATATCCATGGGTTTTCTTTTTTAAGCAAATAAGGTTCATTTAACAAATAATATACTTTTAAAACTAATATGATTTCCAAAACATAATTTACATAAAAGAGTTTATGGTAACTCAAAATATAATCCAACTCACCTCAAACTTGATCATTTACTCTCACTTTTGATTTCGGCTCATTCTGTTAGATTTCCCTCGTTTGTTGTTCTTATGATTTCATTACCATGCAACTCGCCTATTTATAAATAAGTTGAACTTTACTGTGTTGCACTATGTAGTATTGTGCAGCCATGTGGTTTCACCACATGACTTACCATGCCATTCACAAGGCTTCTTGAAACTATCACGCCTTGCAATAAATGCCATAAATCGACTCTCAACAACATATACACAGTGACATAAACAAAATAATAACCTTTCATTAATCAGAATTGATATACAAAAGATGACACATGCCTTATACATTTATAAATTATTCATCTTGAATCTATAGCATATGTTACAAGTAGTAATAAGAGATGGAAGTTAAACAAATATTTATATACCCTAAAGGCTTACATCTTTCCATGGCTATGCTTGGTTACAACAAAAGTGGATACAAATCCAATACATATAAAGCCCTTGGCTTAAATCAAAATGATAACATAATAAACAAAATAAGTTTTCAGCTCCAATTCTTCCCAAGCTATTGTCTTGGCAAAGGTATGTCCCCAACACCTGAAAATGGTTTTCTCAAATCGGGTGAGTCAAAGCCTAGTAGAAATGATCTAACATAATGTATGATTCTTAACAAAAATATAAGCATTCGTATTCTCACAAGATCATAATATGCCAAGTTTCATATCTCAAGTCATTTTATCTTAATTCATTTCATCTCAATTCGTGAGTCAAGTCTATTATTCCAAACAACTCAACTGAAGCTATAACTCAGTGGTTCTCTAACCAATACAATCATTATACAAACACTTCAAATTTGCCATTTTACAGAAATTTCGTCCGCGGGATCAGCACCCATGTATACGCGCAATTTTTAGGACTTTCACCCTACACACACAAGCCAACTTAATTCAATGGAGTCCATCCCCTTTCTTCTTCCAAACATAGAGTACATCCCCTTTCTCCTCCCAACATCATACATATACAATGTATTTAAAACATAGTCATATTCAATGACAACAAATAATAGATTAGTTCCAGTTCACCTAATCCTCATGCAATTTCTACAACAATCATAGTTATCCTCCACCGATAGCCTAAAACATATATTTCTAAACAGATATAGAATCTTTGAGACAGATAAATTATCCAAATTCCCTTAGGTGAGAGATGATACACATCCAACTCTACCATTGATATACACATTAATCTAATTTCACAATCCCAATACCAATTTCATTATTTATACAAAATAATTATTTGAAACATTTTAGGGTAAAGTTTGATTTTATTCCAAATCCAACCCATGTGTCAAAATCAATAAATTTAACACAACACATCCTCATGTCTACACTTATAACCATTTTCAATACCTTCATTTGAAAACCCTTCTTTAGATTTTAAACCAAAACCCTAGGTTTGTCTAAAATCCTCCAATCCTAACATTATTTACACAATCAACAAATAACTAAGTTAAAAGTCAAAAAAGAGTGTAGAAGGCCCTTACCTCAAAGTGAGAAGACAAGCAAATCAATGGAGGAACTCCAAAGACACCGAAACCAAGGTTTATTTGGATTAAAACGTAGTCCTTGAGGTGCTCTACCTTTTTTCCAAAGACACTAGGGTAGAGAAACCAATGGGATCTAGATGAAAATGTAGAGAGAATGTGAGTTCTAGAGAGAGAAACTTAAGATCTAGGGTTTTGAAATGTTTTAGAGAGTGAAAGAGATAAAAAGTGATGCGAAAAGTGGCTGTTACAAACTAATATATGCACATTCCGCTCGAGCGCAAGAAGTGACTCTCGAGCGTCAGACAGAATAAGTTGTTCCGCTCAAGCGCAAGAAGTGACGCTCGAGCACAAAATACACACTCCCAGTAGTTTTGCAGACAACGGACCAATTGCTCGAAAGCAAGAATGGCCGCTCGAGCTAAACCTGCTCGAGCGTAGAAAGGACCGCTCGAGTGTAGAATACACTCTCCCAGTAGTTTTGCAGACTTGCAAAAGTGTTGAGAGTTTACAAAGCCCGCTCCAGTGCAAGAAGTGCTGCTTGAGTGGAGGAGCAAAATTCTGGGCAACAAGAGTTTGGAAACTAAGCAACCAATTTGTCTCAAACGCAACCACAACAATCCAATAGCCAAATTTAAGGAGATGCAAGAGAAGCAAGATGTAAACAACAATGTGAAACCATTAAACCTAAGTTTGGGATACAACAAGAGTCGGGTCAAAACCGAAATTGTTATGATCTCCCATTCTTAAAGAATTTTGTCCCCAAAATTTCAAATCAAGTTTTAAAACTAAGTTAAAACCAACTACAACCATAATGATGACTATTCAATTTCATCACCATGACCTATTCTCCGATCATTCAATCCCATCAACATGATAAATGAATTCTCAATACTGGATACACAATTTATATTTCCAAAATATATACATTGTTCATAATAAACTCGTATTTCTAAAGCATAAACAACATATACAATGTTTCTATACTTTATTAACATAATAACAATACAATACATGATCAAACATTAACAAACAAGTCTAGGTATTTCTCACGGACTTCCAACTCGCGTTCTGAAGTTGTTTCCTTAACCCTGTGATGTTTCCACAATATCTTAACCAAGGGAATTGTCTTGCCTCGCAAGACTTGGTCCTAGGTATGCAAGACTCTCACTGGTCTTTCCTCATACAAGGCATCCTCATCTACCTCTAAATCGGTCCAATCCAACATGTGCGATGGATCCGGCTCATACTTCCAAAGCCTACTAATATGGAATATATTGTGAACCCCGGAAAGTTACGACGGCAAGGCCAAACGATAAGCTACCTCTCTAATCCGCTCAAGGATTTCAAAAGGCCCAATGAACTGAGAGGACAACTTCTTACTCTTTCCAAACCTCATCAAACCCCTCCTAGGTGATATCTTCAAAAAGACATGATCTCCCACCTCAAAAGACAAGGATTTCTTTATACGATCGGCATAACTTTTCTGGCGACTCTAGGCCATAACCAACCTCTTACGGATAAGTGCAACCTTCTCCGTCGTTTCTCGGATTAACTCTGGACCCAACATAGGTGTATCACCCACCTCGGCCCAACACACCGGAGATCTATATGGTTGGCCACACAAGGCCTCAAACGGTGCCATACTAATACTCGACTGGAAGCTATTGTTATAGGCAAATTCCACTAAGGGCAAATGCCTCTCCCACGAACCTTTAAAGTTAAGGACACAACCTTGGAGCATATCCTCTAAGATTTGAATGGTGCGCTCTGACTATCCGTCAGTCTGAGGATGATATGATGTTCTAAAAGTTAATTTCGTGCCCAAGTTACTCTGTAGGCTCTGCCACAACCGAGCTATGAAACGCGGATCTCTATCCAAAACAATCATCACTGGAACCCTGTGCAACCTCACTATGTCCCTAATGTAAAGGTCGGCAAGATAATCTACCAAATCACTCACACGCATAGGTATAAAGTGCGCCGATTTAGTTAACCGGTTAATTACCACCCAAATTACATCACTACCCCATTGAGTCCTCAGAAGACCCATAACAAAATTCATCGTGACATATTCCCACTTCCACTTCACCAAAACTGGTGACTAAGATCGTGATACATCCTCCCGGGTGCACCGTAAGGCGTGAATGGTGAAACTCTCGGAGTACTTCCTCTCAGCAAAACTCCAGCACGAAAAAGTGGTCAAGGTATCTAACACTCAAGTCAGAGTACACGTTCAAGCCTTTCTTTACCTTCCATTGGAAATCTTCTCCCGAAGGGATTCTATCTTAAGGTCACCTTTCTGTGCTTCTATCACTCAGTTCACAAGTGTACATTGTGCAACTACCGAAAACAAAGCCGCAGACTCAACAGACTTGCCAAGATACAAGTCAAACTCACCAAGGGCACCTAACATCTCCCATTCCCCGGATGGCAACACTAGCCACACTACTAATAGATTTCCTACTCAAAGCATCGACCACAACATTGGCCTTTCTTGGATGATAATATAACTCAAAATCATAATCTTCTATAAACTCCATCCAATTTCTCTGCCTCAAAGTCAAGTCTTTCTGTGTAAACAGATATTTCAGACTCTTATGATTAGAAAACACTTCAAACTTGTCACCATACAAATAATGCCTCAAAATCTTCAGGGCAAAGATCACCGCCGCTAACTCTAAGTCATAAGTAGTGTAGTCTCTCTCATGTGTTTTCAACTGTTGCGAGCCATAGGCTACTACCTCCCCTCTTGTATCAAGACATAACCCAAACCTTCCTGTAAGGCATCATAATACACAAAATAGCCCAAATCCCTCCCCGGAATAATCAAAACTAGAGTAGTGGTAAGTCTAACCTTAAGCTCTTGAAATGACTTCTCACAAGTCTCACTCCACACAAATTTGATCCATTTCCTCGTCAGTCTAGTCAATAATGAGGCTAGCCTAGAGAATTCTTTCACAAATCTACGATAGTACCGGCCAACCCCAAGAAACTACGGATCTCAAAAACATTCTTAGGCGGTTCCCAATCTTGCACTGCTTCTATTTTGGATGAATCTATAGTTACTCCTTTTTTCAGATACAACATGCCCTAAGAATTTAACTTCTCTCAACCAAAATTCACATTTCCCAAACTTAGCATATAGTTTGTGGGCTCTAAGCAACTTAAGCACCACTCGCAAGTGTTCCTTATGCTCCTTCTTAGAGGGTGAGTAAATCAAGATGTTGTCCACAAAGACAACCACAAAGTGGTCTAGGAACTCACGGAAAATCCGATTCATCAAATCTATAAAACACAACTGGTGCATTGGTTAGCCCAAAGGGCATCACTAGAAACTCGTAATGGCCATACCGCGTACGAAATGCCGTCTTCAGGATATCCTCCTCCTTTACCCTCAACTAGTGATAACCCGATCTCATGTCTATCTTAGAGAAGCAAAAAGACCCCTTCAACTGATCAAACAAATCATTAGGCATTGGGTACTTGTTCTTAACAGTTACCCGATTCAACTTCCGGTAATCTATACAAATTCGCAACGCACCATCTTTCTTTTTGGCAAAAAGAGCCGGTGCTCCCCAAGGTGAAGTACTAGGGCGGATAAAACTCTTATCTAACAATTCATGGAGTTGAATCTTCAACTTACTCAACTCAGCAGGTGCAAACCTATACGGTGCCATGGAAATCGGTGTCGTACCAAGCACTAGATCAATAGTGAACTCGATCACCCAATGAGGTGGTAAACTAGTAAGGTCATTAGGAAAAACATTCGAGTATTCACAAACCACCCTTAGCAACTTAACTCGGACCTCATCACACTCAGTACTCAAGAAGTTGGCAAGAAGGTAATTAAGCTCACTCTGCCTATACGAATCATACATCGGTGATAAGACTCTATCAACCCGGTCCCCCAAGAAATAAAAACAATCACCGCTTATGGTACATATAGTAACCCTTTGCCAGTAGCAATCTATGACAGCCCGATATGATGACAACCAGTCTATACCCAAAATAACATCAAAACTAGATATGTCAATTAACACAAATACAAAAGAAAGTTGACGACTGGCAACCTCTATGTCACAACCCCAACATCCCTACTTTAAAGCAATCTCACCACCAATAGATGACTTTACACAGAGAGGAGATGCTAACTGAGCCAACTCTAACCCTAAAACCGATGTAAATGCAGACGAGATAAATGAATGGGATGCACTCGTATCAATCAATACATTAGCAACTGAATTGCGAAACAAGAAGGTACCTCTCACTACTGAAGGAGTCGATACATGATCTGGCGCGATAACAGCATACACATGCCCTGAAGGTTTCTATTCAACCTGCTCACCCCTCGGAGCATAAGTCTGATGCGCTGACTAAGCCAAAGAGGCTCCCTGATTGGCCATCGAGGCTTGTGCTGACTATGTTGGCTGGTGGCTTTATATCTGCCTCGAACTAGACGTACCAGATGTGCTACCCAACTGTGGGCAAAACCTTTTCATGTACTCCATCTGCCCGTACTGATAACAAGTGAGCGGTTGCCCTCTCCCTTGACTTTGGCTTTGAGAACGAACTGAAGACGGTGTAAATTGTTGTCATCTTCCTCTCTGCGGGCATACTGGAGACTTATGGCCCAACTGGTCACACTTGTAACAAGTAACATCTCCATGATCACCTCTCCCAGAATCTGAACTCAGTATTGGAAAAGTGAACCTCGATTGAGCTCCTTGGGATGGCTATGGGTTAGAACCCCTCTACCTCTTATTGTCCTCTTGAATATCCTAGCTCCTTCTAGAGCCCTTCATCCTTTCCTCTTCCATCTGCATCACGGTCTCCAAATGAGCCGCCGTCTCCACGAGGCGGCCATAATCTCTAATCAACGACCCGAGCACTTTAAACATGAGCTCGGTCCTCAACCTTTTCTTAAACTCCAAACAATGGCGCTCCTCTATCGCCACTAACTCTGGTGCAAACCTAGAGAGGCTAGTAAAGGTGGCCTCAAACTCGGCTACTGGAGTGTTCAACTGTACCAGCTTAGAAAATTGATCCCTCAACTTCTCTCTAATAGTGGGAGGCAAAAACTTGTCTTGGAAGATGCTGACAAAAGCCTCTCAAGTCATCCCAATGCGCCCACGCGCATACTTCCACCACTAACCCGCATCTCCCTTCAGCTGGAAGGATATCAAAGTCACTTTCAACTGGTCGTCCTTGATGCCAAGCATTTCAAAAGTTTTCACTATCTACTCTAGCCACTCATCCGTCTTCAGTGGCTTCTTAGGATCACCCACAAACTCATCCAGATTCAACCTGAAAAACTCTTGCTTCAAGAAAAAATGCCATGCCTCAACTACTTGGACCTGGACTTGATTTTTAACCCTGAGAATGTCCATAGATTCCCGTAATGCTCCAGCCATTTCATGAGCCAAGGCGCCCATAGGCTATTAACCAACTGGTTCGGCCACATTGGCCTGACCAACCCCTTCTTCCTGTGTTGTAATTTCATCCGATAAAGGCACCTCATGCCTCCTGGGCCTACCATGCCTACCACGTTCACGTCCTGACATCCTAATGAAGGTAAAAAAAAAGATTTGCACATTCACAAATGTATCGAAGCTAACTCACTCACGTCCTAATGCGGTGAACAACGGTAATTCACTCCACATAATCACGTAATCACATAAACACATACAAATTTCGTTCCTAGATAATGACCGTCCCGCGGTGTTACTAGAGTTCCAATTAGAAACAGCAGTGATCAAGTGATTTTCTAACAGGACTTCCAGAAACCTGTAAGTCCAATCAATATCTTAGGAACTAAATCTGATACCCATATAATCACATAAGTATGTTATCACATAGCATACCATACATACTAACGTCTTTATCAAGCGAGATGAACCCATTGTGGTAATAACCATTTCCTATGTACCCAAGGTATTCAAACCCGGTACACTCTAATACCAAGTTGTTACATCCCGAAATAAATGCCATAAATCGACTCCCAACAACATATACACAGTGATATAAACAAAATAATAATATTTCATTAATCAGAATTGATATACAAAAGGTGACACATGCTTTATACATTCATAAATGATTCATCCTAAATCTACAGCATATGTTACAAGTAGTAATAAGAGATGGAAGTTAAACAAGTATTCATATGCCCTAAAAGCTTACATCTTTCCAAGGTTGTGCTTGGTTACAACAAAAGTAGATACAAATCTAATACATATAAAGTCCTTGGCTTAAATCAAAACGATAACATAATAAACAAAAGAAGCTTTCAACTCTAATTCCTCCCAAGCTATTGTCTTGGTAGAGTCATGTCCTCAACACTTGAAAATGGTTTTCCCAAATAGGGTGAGCCAAAACTTAGTAGAAACAATCTAACATAATGTATGACTCTTAACAAAAATATAAGCATTCGTATTCTCACAAGATTATAATATGCCAAGTTTCATATCTCAAGCCATTTTATCTTAATTCATTTCATGACAATTCATTTCACCTTAATCCGTGAGTCAAGTCTATTGTTATCCAAACAATTCAACTGAAGCTATAACTCAATGGTTCTCTAACCAATACAATCATTATACAAACACTTTAAATTTGCTATTTTACAGAAATTTCGTCCACGAGATTGGCACCCATGTATACGCGCAGTTTTCGGAACTTTCACCCTACACACACAAGCCAACTTAATTCAATGGAGTCCATCTCCTTTCTTCTCTCAAACATGGAGTACATCCCCTTTCTCCTCCCAACATCATACATATACAATGTATTTAAAACACAGTCATATTCAATGACAACAAATAATAGATTAGTTCCAGTTCACCTAATCCTCATGCAATTTCTACAACAATCATAGTTATCCTTCACCGATAACCTAAAACATATATTTGTAAACAGATATACAATCTCTAAGACAAATAAATTATCCAAATTCCCTTCTGTGAGAGATGATACACATCCAACTGTACCATTGATATACACATTCATCTAATTTCACATTCTTAATACCAATTTCATTATTTATACAAAATAATTATTTGAAATATTTTAGGGTAAAGTTTCATTTTCTTCCAAATCCAATCCATGTGTTAAAATTAACAAATTTAACACAACACATCCTCATGTCTACACTTATAACCATTTTCAATACCTTCATTTGAAAACCCTTCTTTAGATTTTAAACCAAAACCCTGGGTTTGTCTAAAATCCTCCAATCCCAACATTATTTACACAATCAACAAATAACTAAGTTAAAAGTCAAAAAAGAGTGTAGAAAGTTCTTACCTCAAAGTTAGAAGACAAGCAAAGCAATGGAAAAACTCCAAAGACGCCAAAACCAAGGTTTATTCGGATCAAAACGTAGCCTTTGAGGTGCTCTACCTTTTTTCCAAAGGCACTAGGATAGAGAAACCAATGGATCTAGATGAAAATGTAGAGAGAATGTGAGTTCTAGAGAGAGAAACTCAAGATCTAGGGTTTTAAAATGTTTTAGAGAGAGAAAGAGATAGAAAAGTGATATGA
This sequence comes from Camellia granthamiana, assembly GCA_036172215.1. Classification (NCBI taxonomy): domain Eukaryota; kingdom Viridiplantae; phylum Streptophyta; class Magnoliopsida; order Ericales; family Theaceae; genus Camellia; species Camellia granthamiana. The sequence goes on along the minus strand of CM069911.1, from coordinate 121,890,550 downwards.
AAAGTGGCTATTACGAACTGATATACACATAGTCCGCTCGAGCGTAAGAAGTGACGCTCAAACGCAGAATGCACACTCCCAGTAGTTTTGCAGACAACAAACCAATCACTCGAGTACAAGAATGGCCGCTCGAGCTGAACCCACTTGAGCGTAAAAAGGACATCTCGAGCATAGAATACGCTCTCCCAGCAGTTTTACAGACCTGCAAAAGTACTGAGAGTTTACAAAGCCCGCTTAAGCATAAGAAGTGCCACTCGAGCGGAGGAGCAAAATTCTGAGTAACAAGAATTTGGAAACTAAGCAACCAACCTATCCCAAACGCAATCACAACAATCCCATAACCAAATTTAAGGAGATACAAGGGAAGCAAGATGTAAATAACAATGTGAAACCATTAAACCCGAGTCTGAGATACAACAAGAGTTGAGTCAAAACCAGAATCACTATAGAAAAAATTTACACCAATTCCCCCCATATTCCCACTATGGCCCAATAAAATGTTATAATTACATTTTTTTTTTCAAAGATTAAGTAAATATATTTTGGGGTATCACACTTCCGGTAGGTGCTGTTGGTACATTGGCATCTATCTCCTAAGATACAAAGGTCGAAACCAGCTCATGCAGAAGCACCTTCTGAATTGCTTCGGCGAACTTGACAATGGCAGCACTCTCTCTAACAAGAACCAAAGAATGGACTAGCAAAAAGAAGATAGGAAAATTTAAGAGGCAATTCTCATTCACAACTCAGTGGTTTGACTCATTATTTTTATACCATAATCTTCTCATTTAAGAGAATACAAAACACTCGAACCCACCTCAATCGGCGGTTGAGTCACACTTTAATTTCAAATTAAAGTTGTCAAAAAATTAATTTTTTTCAACAATTGTCACACAAAGTCAAATATAACAAAATTATATCGATAAAATCGAGATTTTCATTTCTTAATCAATAATTAAAAAAGACCCTTATCAACATACCATTTCTTTTTTTGGATAATGGAGAACCCAATAATAGCGGAGGTATTTTGGACCCATTCCTGTAAGATAAACTCAGGTTCAAATGTCACTCCTCCTAAACTAGTGAACTAGGCAAATGAGATGAAATTCGAACTCTCATCAATAAGGTAGGATACATACTTATCAACTCGGATGGCCCCTCAAGGGTTTACATATCTTTATTTTAAATTTAAAGAATTTCAAACTTAAAATAACATGATAATAAAGTTTGTGAGTTACTTATAGCATGAAATGGAAATCTCCATTGAGAGAATCAGAACCCACATAAAATCTCAATTATGGATGTGATAGAAAAGAAAAGGATTCCAACTTGCATTAAAGTTGACAATGTAGCAAAGTTGGATCAGTGAGATGAGGAAAACATTTTTTGTTATTGCTACTTTGGTTCTGAGGAGAGGACATGGAACCCCCATGTGCACCAAATCAAGGGAACATATCAATGTGGGTGCATTGCAACAAGATCATGCGTGTGGTGTGATGTTCTTGAAATTTAAGTTGTGTGGTGGTGGTAGTGGTGGTCTTGAACTCACTCATTTTCACCCACCTCACTTGAGCATGCTTAGAAGTAAGTGTGTGTGTGACAAAGAGGTAGGTGTGGAAATCTTGCAAACTTATGTGATCTATTTCCTCTAATGGAGGGACATGAAGCACTATCCATTTCCCTTTCTTTAAGAATATCTTTATTTGGCATCTCAGTTAGAAAGTATTGTTGATTTTCATGAGTCTCATTATAAGTTCTTATTCGATGATTCAAATTGTCAATTTATAGAACTCTTATATTGTGTTTGGTTGAAAGATTTGAGGAGGAATTTGAAAAGAAAAATAGAAATGGTAGGTAAAATATATCTATGTTTCACATAGTTTCACACACATTTTTTCTTGTCTTTTTTAAATCTTTCCCCAAATCCCTCAACCAAACACAGCATTAGAGTAGATCATCTCTACAAAAAATCAAATTAATTAGGCAATTGTTGACACGTGATTAGATTATATTTGCCTTTACAAAAAAGATGGCAAGTATTAATTTAAAAATAGACCGACTATTTATTTATCTAATTTGATCAAGTGGTTACAATTGTCAAATCAATTTAAATTTTTTATAAACATAATTTACAAATTAAATAATTTAAATTATAGAGCGGAGGCTCGTGATAAGGATCATAAAAGACGATAACACCCTTACTACCCGCCAATTAAAATACTCAACTGAAGAGGAGTGTGGCCCTTCTTTCAAATCATCCCGCACACGTTGATGGATTGAATAGTTTAGAATAGTTGGACACTTTTTCCACTTTGTTTTGTTCCATCAAACACAACTTTTATTTTACTGTCTCTAGCATTAGCAACTTCCTGTGCTGTAATAGTGGCGAAGTCGAATTGGCTAAGGGTAACATTGAGTTGAAGCTTTAACAACATCAATCATTATTTAACTACAATTAATTTTATTTAATGGTAAGACAACTATATGTTAAGAGGTATGCTGAAATTAATTGATGTTTTTTATTATTAATTTGATAAATCTCATTTTTTATGTAAGCAAACTTTGAAAAAAAATTGTATGCCGAACTTAAAATTTGGTGCCTCAAATTTTTTAAGAAATCTCACTCTGTATAAGGGTTGTTCTTCAAAATGTCTTATATAAATGAACCTCCAAAAAAATTAATATGAGAGTCTATTTGTTTGGTGTGAAATGATGTTAAAAAGCATCTCTTTAATTTGTAAGAGAAAAGAAATTGATTTCTTATGTGAATTCCTATAATTTTTTTAATTTGAGCACTTAGGAAACTTTATGAACTTGAGCATATTGAATAATTTTCAATAATTGCATATGACATGTTTGATACAACTTTTTATAAGTTGAAAGCTGATAGTAAAATAATAGAAACTAAAAGCATTCCACTTCTAACTTTTTAATAATTAGTTTTTTTTTTTCAAATTTATTTAAATTATTTTATCTAATAAATTGTAAACAAAAGTTGCAAAAAACACTATGGCACATATTCTGAAGATAAAAACAAAACTAACATGTGTAAATTTAGAGTAGTCTCTTATAATTTTTTTATTAGACTAAGGGGTTGTTTGGTTTTCCTTTTAGGCTAAATAATCATAAAATGATAAAAAAAAGTCAAAAAATCACAAACGGCCAAAAATCACAAAAGGACAAAAAAAAATCTACTATTCCAAAACTAAAAAGCCAAAAAAGTCAATGAAGAATACTAAACAAACAAAAAAGTCTCAGGTTAAAAAAGTTAAAAAATTAATTAAAAAAGTTATTGCCAAATGAAAGCTAATAATCCTATATTTATTTATATTTTAATAATAATTTAATCCTTTTAAACTCAATCCGACCCAGCATCCCCACCCCCATTCGTGCAATTTGTCCCATACCTTACTTCCAGTTCCCTTGACAAAGGATTTCTAACTCTGCCCCTACATAAAAGATAAGGATGGAATTACATCAAATGGACAAACAAAAGGAGAGATAGAGAGAAAGTGATGGAGCCAAAAATTTAACATAGAAGGGCACACATTAATCACAATATTAGTTTTTTTTCTTCTTCTTCTTCCATAACAAGTAATAATGAGATATTATTAAACTTATATAATTTTATTTTTATTTTTATTGCAATTATCCTTATATTTACATTAAGGTGACTTATAAATCCACAATCAATAACTAAATTTCACTAACCAAATAATCAATAAGTTTAATCCTATCAACTCAAAAAAAAGTGCTCCACAATGAGGAGAAATAAGCAACTAAACAAATTCCATTATAAGAAATGAATTATCAATTGATTCAATTCTTACCTTGACCTATCAATTAAAAGTGTACAAGAACGATCAAAATAATAAAATAGAGAATTTTTAAAATTTTAAAAAAGCAAATATTTTACATAATTTAAGGAGGGTCACTATTATAATTTTATAAAGGATACATAATATATAATCTTTATCTATATTAGTAACAGTATAAATATTGAAAGTTTAGGAGGGGCACGTGACCCCCCTCGTCCTTAGGTGGCTCTACAGTAGAAAAAAATAAATAAATAAAGAAGAGAGATAAATAATATAAAATTTATAAAAAAAATATTCGAACAAAATTAAACATATAGAGTAACAAATTACAAGAATTTGTTTTAAGAAAAAATAGTAAAAGAGGACTCGACATGTTTGGACCCTCAGTGGGGGTGCTGGGGGTCCTTGCTGATTGGCTGGAAAACAATTTTTTTTTTTTTTGGACTTCAGCCACTGACAGTGTGCCATGTGGCACTGGGGGTGCCTAGTCACTGGGGGTCTCCAGCATCACTCCATGAATAAATCGAGAAATGCTTTTTACTTAGAGATAAAAATACAGTTTGAAAAAAAAAATAAATAAAAAAAAAATTGAAGAAGGGCACATGTGCCTTCGTCCCAATGTGACCTTGCCATTATTCATGTTCATAATTTATTTATTTATTTATTTGTTTTTTGAATATTTTAATATTTTATGAATTTATCCATTCGATTGTTCATGCATTTACCTACTCTCAATTTCTGTAAACAAAATTCATGGACTACTTGGTTGCTAAAAAAAAATGTAATTTTATGCAATTTATATAGCTCTCTTATATATCTTTCAATTGATTAAAATAATAAAAAATCATGATGTAGGAAAAAATCTCTCACACTAAACACTCTTTAATCTTTATGATTTTAAGAAACAACACCATGTGGGCCGTCACTTATATCATTCATATAAAAAATCAATTTAGTTAGAAATTAGTAACTACAATAAGATCGCATTTTCCTCTACAAAAAATGAATGTCATGTATCATTTCCAGAATTGCCATGTTGATGCAAAAAACAAAACCAAAAAAAAAAAAAAAAAGATTTTTTTTTAATGTGAGATCATTTTGGGACCAGATAATTTAATATTTTCAGGTTATTCAATTTTGAAAAGGACAAGAGAATGGTTGAAAAATCAACAATATTATATGCTTACAAAAATAGGATAAATTACACCCGTAGTTTTTATATTTTTGTCCTTGTATCTTTTTTATTTTTCTAATTTTAATTTATTCGATTTTGATCCTAAATTTATAATTTTGTCTCAATTTAGTTCAATTGATTATAATTTTTAATATTCTTTTATGAAAAATGTGTACATAAGCAACGCGTCATGTTTTTATAAGCAAAATTGTAAACTTGTTTAACTTAGCGAGTTAACCTTAACCAATTCAGTAATTATTTTCCTTCAAAAACCATAATCGGCGTTACCAATTGAACTAAATTGACATAAAATCTAAAATTAAGAATCAAAATTATACTATTTGAAATAGCATGAACTAAAATGACATAAGGAATAAAATACAATAACTACTGATGTAATTTACCTAAAAAATTATTTTACAAGATTTATTTATGAACTATAATCATTCTCTGTAAAATTTACATCTCATTAATTTTAAATATACCTCCCACATATCATTTTCAAGTAACTTTCAAGGCTTAATGAACCTGAAAATACTTTGATTGTTATTGCTCCTAAATGCAGGAAATTATTAGCTGTTACTTACAGGTTTGGCATTGTCTTTCAATCTTGACCCCAAAAATGGCTTCCCTTTTAATGAGGGTCTGAACAATGACTCTTTTGTCTTCAGGCAAAAATATTTTTTGACCAAACAGAGATGCTCTGTTTTGAGCATAACATGATTGCTATATTTCAGTTAAAAATCACCTTAATCCTAAGACAAAAGAAATATAATACAAGAAAGAAATCAAATTGTACTTTGTTAATTCATAGAAGAACAAAATATTTTTCTTAAAATTATAACAAAATAGAACCTGACATTTTGTCATATGAATTGAAGGCTAGAGAGTCAACTTTAAGCTGATTAAAATTAGTGGTATTGTTCTTCAAATGTGACATAGATTGTGTTGGAATGATAAGCATAAAAAAATAAATATATATATATATATATTATTGGTGATAATAATTTTGTGTCAATGCAGTTGAAAGGTTTGGTTTGATTAAATAATGTTAAATATTGTGAACCCATCTATTAATTTTATTCGTATAAAAGTTACATAATGTAAGATTCTATGGGAATGTGAGAATGAGATACTTGTGATCTCATTCTGCATTAATAATTAAATAAGAAATCACATTCTCATTCTTAGATGCATCCAAACAACAGAATGAAAGAGATTTGGAATGAGATTCTCATTCTGACTCTCCATTTATGCCATCCGAACATGGCCTTAAGTTGTGTTTTGATGTAAATTATGGACCCAAAAAAATGAAGGAAAACGTGAAAAAAAATTATATATCATTGAAGCGGATCTCAAATGAACTTTAATCAAATCAATCACCAATCAAGTTCAAATTGCTTGGTTCTTACTGCATGCCCAAGTTCACAAATTTAACAAGTGACAAAATATTTTTAAATTTGACTTATTCATATAACGAACCGATTAAATTGAAATAACTTGGTTCATTTTACAGCTAGCTAGTACTTTGACCAAAGAAAGATCATGTTGTGGATTGCAAGCAAAAGCAACTAACTATTTATATCACACCAAACGCATGAACATAGAAAAACACAAAAGAAAACCGTGTACACTTTCTCCATCTCTTCCTTCTATATATCAACAACACAATTCAACACCATTTTTGTAGATTTCAAATCTCTTCTTAATGGCTAGAGTCTTCATTGTTGTTGTTGATGCAGGTGGAGAACTCCAAAGGGATCGCATTGATCCAATGTTCGATTGATCGCATGGTTTTGTTGATTGGATAAATGCGATCCCTTGGGAATTTTCCATCTATAGCTTTGAATTCAAGCAATCGATGGCTTCAAGGTAAGTTTTCTATATTTCACCCAAAAAAATGTATGTGAGTTTTTGTGTTGGTTATTCTTGTGTTTGGTAAACAGGAAAACACAAGAAATATAGGTCTGTTTTCTTGATCAAGATTTTCTGAATTTGGCAAAAGAGATCAATGTATTCTTTCATATCTGCTTTCATGATCAAGAATTTCTTTATTTAGAAAATAAGAATTCTCTCTCTCTCTCTCTCTCTCTCTCTCTCTCTCAAGAAACATGAAAATTTAGAAGAACAACAAAGTACAAACAACAATTCCTAATTATGCTATCTAAATCTCAATTGCATATGCGTATCTGTTAAATTGTGGAATTGAATTCCACATAGAATTATGTGCCTGAGTGTTTAGATCATTTTTTTGCATTTTGTTTTCAATTTTGATAAAACATTTGTACACTTACTATTCCTTTAAAATCTGTTGAGGTTTTACATTTTTTTTAGAAAGTAAATTTCATAACCAACTTAAAGTCTACGCTCATATCAATATTGGAACCTTTTAGCGAGTCAATTAGTATTCAGTAAGACAAAAGATTGGCTTAGTGGTGAGACACACTTTGTCCCCAAAGGTAATCTGGGAATAATACAATTTTCTTTTCCACTATTTAAAAAAAATAAAAAAGAATCAGAAAAAGATACATGCCTAGAATTTTTATCAAGAATTTTACCTAGAATGGTAAAGATTGGTTGAGATTCAATTAGTATATTATGGGGTCCCCTGCATAGATTAAATCTAAACTATTCATTGATATTTCTAGATAAAATTCTGGATATGTAATATTGAGAGTCAATTAGATTTAGTAAGACAAAAGGATTGACCTAGTAGATGAGATACTCTGTCACTAAAGATGATCTGGGTGCCATACAATTTTCTTTTCCACTATTGTTAAAATCAAGTAGGAAAAAGATATATGTCGAAATTTTTTACCTAGAATGGTAAAGAGTGGTTGAAATTCAATTGGTATGTTATGAGGTCTTTTTGTATATTGAATCTGAAACTTCGATAAACATAAAAAAATAAAAAAAATCGGAACCATTAATTAATATTTCTAGATAAAATTCTGGACATGTAGTATTGCTGGCATAGATCTTTTGCATTTTTTTTTTGTATCAATCATTTGGATCCCATCCCCAAACCTTTTTAGTTGACCTAATTTAATTGCTTCAGTTATCTGTATCTGAGAATACAGATAGCCAGTTGCAGATGAACATGAATGAAAGGATAGGGATATTTGGTTGTTGTAGATGGATATGAATGAATTTATAATATCAAAAGTTTTAAATGGAATACATATCCTAACTTTTGACTATATACATGCATACATTAATCTTTGCTGCTATATATCTTTGCTGCTAGATTTAATTTTTCATGTGTACATACTAAGTAAAGTCACCATGTAATGTATGAAATATAATCTAGGGTAAATTACACTGATTGCACTTAAAATTTTAAAAAAATACAACAAGTTTCATACTTTTAAAATAATTACACCAACATCCTAATTAGTAACGCTAATGAGACAAAAACTAGTACAGATATTGTAAAGACACAATGATAGACAAGAAAAAAATATACATGAAAAAATATATAAAAAAATGACCAAAAAATCATTATTTCAACTATAACTAATGAATTATTGATGAAAAGGAACCTAAGTGTTATATAAATTAAAATCTTAAGACAACTTAATATAATTATATCAAAATTACATAATTTATATATTTTCTCTAAATTCGGGCTGGTCAGTGTAATACTTATTTAAGCACCAAATTGGGCTGATTTAGTTTTTAACAAGTTCCTCTATCCAAAGACTCCAAACAGGCCTTTGTATACTGGGTTGGGCCGGTTGTGGTTCGTTAAATGCCTTGTGTAGCCTGGGCCTCATTATAAAATTTCAGACTCTAGTGGCCCAAATTATATTGAAAAAAAATGGTGAAACTCATTCTATGACAAATATCACTTTCATGTATATTATTTATTTACGCAAAATTATCAACTGGTCTCATTGGTAGAAGTTATTACCCAATAAGTCGTGAGTATACTTTTTACGGATATATAAGTCTTAAAAATCCTATTTCTTGTGATTGAAAATCGTTGAAAAAGAGATGAGTTTGTCGTGACAATCAGGCTTTGTTGGGAACATGTAATTTTAATAATTTTTTGATTTTTTAGCTAAAATATAAGATAAAAAAAAGTAGTATGTTTGAGGTAACTTTTTGACTTTTTACGAAAAGATGTGCAAAAAGTAAAGAGAATAAGGAATTTTTGACTTTTTGGTATAAGTTATAGGTTTTTCAATTTTTTTTAATAACTTTTTAACTTTTAGATTAAAACAGCTACTTGCCAAACGAGACTTGTGAGTTAAGAATTGTGAGTTAGTCGCTTGGATTGTAAAGGTAAAATTAAAAATGTGGGCCTATTATTTTAGTGAAGGACTTGTTGAGTATTAAGTCCTATTCATAGAATCGGCCCATAAGTCCTTTTAAATCAATGCGGCGACATGACGAGCAGGCCAATGGACCAGGAGTCTTGGGCAGGTATGATGGTAAAAGCCCAATGCCTTCATTTTCATGACATCAAGGTTTGTTTTGAAACTGAAGGGCCTATGGCTATGACCAATTCAGAGGCTTATGACTTCAAACAAGCCATGTTCAAAAAAGGCTTCAAACAAGTCAAGCTTCAAATTTGAATCAAAAAATTAAAATTAAATTAAGATTGGTTTGATTTTCAGAATTTATTTAAAAAAATTACAAATAAAAAATTAATTTGGTGAAAAAAAATGTTAATTATTTTTATATAATTTAATCTATTGGGAGGGTAAAAATAATTTTTAAAAATTTAAAAATATCTTTTTGATATTTATTTTTGTCAAATTAATTTCTATTTTTTCAAAAAAAAAAAAAAATTGAAAATAGTTTCAGAAAATCAAACTAAATAACATTAAAATATATTTAAAGTTCGACTTATTTATGTGTAATATAAGAGAAATTTCAATAGTAGCAGGGACATAATCATGATTTCATTACAAAGAGGGTCAAAATTTTAATAATTTTTTTTACAATATGCGCACACATATATATGCAATATGATATGTAAATTATATATATATACACAAGAAGAAAAAATAAATCATAGAAGAAATTTTTGATTGGATGAAATAACTTTTTTGGTGCAAAAAAGTAGGAGAAAAATGATATATATATATATATATATATATTTGGTTTAATTACATTTTCGCCTTTTATTATTTAACTCAAATTTTACTTTAATTCCTATTGTTTCAATTTGAATAATTTGGTTTTTATATTTTAAGTCGAATTTCAATTTGATCATTCTATTTAAATTTTGGAGAAATTACATTGACATCTCCTGAGATTTCTATTTAATATAGATTCCCCCTCACGTTTGAAAAATTACATTCTCCTCCCCGAGGTTTGTAATCTCATTACAAATTGCTCCGTGGATTGCTGATGTTATGTCCTAATTTTTTTTAAAATAACCAATATGTCCTTTTTCCTACTCTTTTTTCTTCCTATCATCATGACTATATTCTACAACTTTCTATTATTAAATTTTACCTGAACATATTTTTTGTGTGAGTTAAGCCAAAGAAGATGATTGTTATTTTCCTTGAAATGACATGAACAAAATATCATTATTATTTTATTATTTCACATGTAGGGATAAATATGTCATTTCAATCTAACAAGGGAGTAAGTGTAATTTTTTAAACGTGAGGGAGGGATTTGAACTAAACAGAAACATCTGGGGTGTCAGTGTAATTTACCCTGTTAATTTTGTTTACGTGTACAGCTTAGAAAATTGACAAGTGTCTAGAGGTGTTGAATGAACCAAGCTACTCAAGCATGACTCATATTCGGCCCGTTAAAAATTCGTTCGACATTGACTCGTTATGTAAATAAACTAAATTTGAATGCAATTTTAATTTTGTTAAGTTTTCAAGTCAAGCTTGAACAAGCTACTACTTAACTAGATAAGTTTATATGTACTATAAAAAATTAAGGCTCTGTTTGGTAGAGCTTTGGAACTTTAGTACCAGTCATTGGTTCTCACATGGTGTTTGTTTGCAGATTTCAAAAATTAATTCTGCGCTCACTTTTGAAAATTTGGACTAACCGGTCATCCCACCGGTCGTTTGGCCAATTGACCGAAACAATGCAATTTTTTTTTTGTGTGCAATTAACACATGTTAATTTTTATATATTCAATAAAAAAAATATTTTTCGAATTTTTTTAAATTTTTTTATGAGTTTTAATAAAATTTTTAGTTGTGTATTTGGTTATGAGTTGTAAGTTTTTGTATCAAATATCATATGTCACATCAAAAATTTCTCATTCAATTCAAAATTCTTTTCAAAACTCATTCACCAAACAAATTTTCCACACTCAAATCATAATTCCAAAACTCACAAACTCAAAATACAACTCCTATTCTCAAATCATATTTAGAAAGTTCTACCAAACGCTACCTAAGTTATTCAAGCTCAACTCGTGTTCGGCTTGTTAAAAGCTTATTCAAAAATGACTCATTATATAATCAAGCCAAACTTAAACATAATTTTAAGCTTGTTAAATAATCAAACAAAGCTTAAATCTAAAAAAATAAAAAACTATCAAACAAAGCTTAAACAACCTATTACTCGTCTTGACTTGGCTTGTTTCTAGTCTTACAAGTATCTCAAAATTATTAATTTTAATTTCCAATTTAGATGGAAGGATCGAATTGAAACTACTTTTAAAATAGGGTTAAATTCATTTTACTCTCTCGTGGTTTGGGGTTACAGGACTTTACCCCTTTATCGTGCAAATATAGCTAGAAAGCTCTTATGTGATTTTGGACTAAAGTGCTACCGCTAATTTTTTTATTCAAACTAACGCAAATGTGTATTATACACGCCATTTTTTAGAGTGGGTCTTCGAGGACTTTACCCCCTTATCGTACAAATATAGTTAGAAAGCTCTTATGTGATTTTGGACTAAAGTGCTACCGCTAATTTTTTTATTCAAACTAACGCAAATGTGTATTATACACGCCATTTTTTAGAGTGGGTCTTCGAGGACTTTACCCCCTTATCGTACAAATATAGTTAGAAAGCTCTTATGTGATTTTGGACTAAAGTGCTACCATTAATTTTTTTCATTCAAACTATTGCATTGTGTATTATACACACCATTTTTTAGAGTGGATTTTGTTTTTTGAAAAATTATAATAAAATTACTGCAATAAAATGTCAATTTTACCTCCATTTTCTCCAAACCTATAAAATTGGATTAATATGTTAATTATAATAAAATAAAATAAATTAAAATGTAATTAATAATTGATTTAAAATATAATTAAATAAAATATAAAAAAACTAACTAAGAATTGATCTAAAATGTTATTAAATTAAAATTGAATTAACATATTAGAAATTATAATAAATAATTAAGAATTTAGGATTAATTGTGATCTAAAATATAATTAAATTAAAATTAGATTTTAAAAGGTTCGTAATTACAATAAATATTTAAGATTAATTGTGATATAAAATATAATTAAATTAAAATTAGAATAAAATTTTAAGAATAATAATAAATAATTAAGAATTTTGAATTAATTGTGATTTAATTGAATTAATACTAGACATTATAAATCATATATATAAGACATGAGAGAGAAATAAAATAACAAAAATATAGGGTTTGAGGGTATTATAGTCACTTCACATCTATAGTTAACGGTTTCATTTTAGTTCAAAACCACATGGGGGGCATGGCTATTTTTAACAGACAAGTGAGTAAAGTGCTATCAAGACATACCACATAGAGATAAAATAGATTTTGTCCTTTAAAATATAAGGATCAAATTGTTTAATTTTAAAATTATAAAATCTAAAATGAAATTTGATCAAACTATAGAGATGAAAAATATAATTAATTTTATTAATATCTTTCATAGAAGCAGACGACCATGACCTTTATAATTTTCTATTAATTCCGTCTTTAATTAGTAGTGAGTTTTAAAAATTCCATGAGGACTTAGTCTAAGAGTCCCGTCATTCACGGGGGGCATACTTGGAATGACACTATAAAATTCTTGTGTCGAGACTTGAATCATTAACCCAATTGGAAATTGTTTGAGTTTTCTATCAATGCCATTTATTCAGACAGAGGCCAATCAATTCGTTAAATGTGTCTGTACTCAATTTTCTATTTCGCTTCCCGAACTTCTTGACACAAATTGGTTTTGATTTGAACACGTCCATATTTCATAAACCAATGATTTAAATGACGGTGGTGTTAAATGTATTAATTAATATACCAATTAGTCTATTAATATTAGTTATGACATTATTATTAACTCCACTCATTAATTACATTACAAATATAATTTTTTTTTTAAATTATACCACATCATCAATTGGTATACTAATTAATGCATATAACATTATTATTTAAATAATAGTAACAATAAATACATATACCTTCAACACATAATGAGACATTAAAAAATACGTGAATAGACAAGATGTTATAATATTGATTGATGGAGCCCACTTCTCAAAAATCATATCTATTTACACATTTTATGTGTATTTTCTGTATTTGATTTTTATGTTATTAGCATTATTGTTGAAAAAAAATAAGTTTAAAAGTTTATTGGTAAACTATTAATTAATTCCTCTAACTTTGGTGTAGTTTTCAAATATTGAGAGCACCATTGGTCAATTGGCCTAGAAATGAGAATGAATTGGTCCACCGACAAATATCAAATCGATTGAATAGATTGAATCAATAATATGGCATGACATGATATGTTTTATTTTCAATTATTTTAATTTAATTTTTTTTGTAAAAATGATTCTTTTGGATGAATCTTTTGATGTGAATGGTTTGGATCATTAAATGAGTCTTGTGGTGGGCTTAGGGAGGCCAAACAACGCATCTAGTTGGCTTTTTCAAATAGAGCGAAGCCAAATCCTAATATAATATTAAAGCAAGTAATAAATCATGTATTGGAAAACAAATAAACAAAAAAATAAATAAATAATAAAGTAAACGAGTTAGTCTATTTGCCATATCTGTATTCCAAGTCAACTGAACATACTTAGGCCTGGTTTAGAAATAGACTAATTTAATAATTTTTTAATTTTTTATGAAAAGATGTGCAACAAAATAATGAGAGTGATTTGATAATTTATAGTGATTTTTGAATTTTTTAGCTAAAATATATAGTTGACAAACGAGATCTCAAAGTCATTTATTATGCCTTCGTTTGGGATATGGATTGACTTTTTGACTTTTTGACTATTTTAACCTGGGGTTAAAAAGTCTCATTTGGGATAAGTTTTTCAGTTTTTTTGACTTTTGTGAGAGAAAAAATAAAATAATTATGGTTTGAATGTGACATTTTATCTAATTGACTTTTTAACTTATTTTGTATTTTTTTAACTATTTTAACCCAAATAACCTATGCCAAACATAGTCACATGAGCAATTTAAATTACTTTAATTAATTTTTACCCGTCCAAATCTACTCATTTACCACCTCTACCTGTGAACGACTAGCAACGTGGCTCAATTCTGATTTGCATTGCACCATGCAAGAAGCCAATAGAGGAGCTACCACCGTATAATTGCACAAATGTCAGTTATTTTGTTTTCAGCAATGCTAGGCCCACCTTCATATCTTCATGTGAGAACTTACATTTTTTGTTTTTGATTTACTTTTTTGGGTTCAACCAAATTTAAGAATAAAAAATGCTAAATATCTTAAACATTTTATCAAAATTTCTATCAAATGTCTCACATAGATGTAGAATTTACATATAATTCCCACATACATTTGACAGAAATTTTAATAAATTTTTTGAAATTTCTAACATTACTCTTTCGTAATTGTTTTTACACAACACGTGGTCCTCTTGTATAGCCATCCGCCGTTACTGGCGGAGTCTTTGACTGGCAATGGCAATTGGTCAGTCACTTCCCCTCTCTCCTCTCCTTTCCTTGTAGGGTCCCCCACTCACTCAGCACTGCTCCAAATTCGCTAATGTCTAAAAAAGTATGGTTGTGTTGTTTTCACACAGACCAATTTCCATGGCATTTTCAAAAGTCTCTATTATACACTACTAATGTCCATGGCTTGAAAACTAACTATAAATAGAGCCCTCCCAAACCATGAATGTTCATAGAGTTATTTAGCTTCCCTCTCTAGCCTTCATTTCCTTTTTGCATCTGTGTCCAATGGCTTCTTATAGTAGCTCCAAGGCCCTTGCAATCCTAGCTCTTGCACTTGCCTTCTGTGTGCAAGGCTCTATAGGTGAGTGAAAGTTTTTCTTTTTTAACGAACAATATCTATTGTACTTTTAACTACATGATGTGATAGGAGTATCGAAATATGATCATATAACTAAGAGTGCATTAAAAATCAGAAATGAAAATTTTAGGACTATGATATATTGATACCCTCAATTCATGCATCGGGCTCTTTTTTTTCGTTGTGGCCTAATTTTATCTTACTAAGTTTTATGTTTTTTGGTTTGATATTCATTATGAAAAAATGTGGTTACATCAACGCGTTTATTATTATTTTTTTATCATTAAACACAAAAATAACAAGTTCCATGCGTATTTAAATTATTAATGTGGACCAAATGATTTTGTGTCCAATGATAAAAGAAAAAATATGATGCAAAATGTGTATATATGTATAACATCATTCATTTGATATTGCAAAATACCATCCTTGTAAATGTTTATGCACATCTTTTTACCAAACTAATGTAATTGTGATATTTTATTAATTACATATTACTTTGATAGATATTCTGTTTCGAAATAATAAGTCCCAAAACAACAGCACTATTCTCTATACAAATTATGTTTGTATATTTCTATTTTTTTTTAAATGCCCAAACTGACCCATGACATAGACAACAAGGCCTTTTCCAAGTAATGATTATTTTAAAATTTTATGTCTATTATGATTCATTTTAAAATCTTCTTTTAATTAACTTATTTTCCATCGTAGGTGGAGGAATCGAATGTGAGAATCTTAACAAGGATTCGTGTGCATTTGCGGTATCATCATCCAGTAAGCGTTGTGTGCTCGAAAAAACTGTGAAAAGAAGTGGAGAAGAAACGTACACGTGTCGTACATCAGAGATAGAGGCTGATAAATTGAAGGACTGGATTGAGAACGACCAATGCATCGAAGCATGCGGGCTTGATCGGACGGTGCTTGGAATCTCATCGGACTCTCTTTTGGAGTCTCAGTTCACACGCAAGCTTTGCTCAACTCAATGCTACGATAGCTGCCCCAACATTGTGGACCTCTATTTTAATCTTGCTGCTGGTGAAGGTACATTTCTAATCCATACGCACAACCATATTCGACAGGTCTTGTCATCAAAATAAAATAAAGTTTTATTTTAATATGATATCGAAAAATTAGTACATTTGGCAACAAAAATAGTTTTTAAGATTTTTTTTAAAATTTTTTAAAGGCTTACCAAGAAAATTTTAAATTAAAAAACAACATAAAATTATTAAAGGCTCTAATTTTCTCAAGTGTCAATAAAATAAAACCTCATTTTAATGTTTAATTAAGAGTTTCGAAAAAATCTTAGAGCTAATTAGAGATTGTTATTATTAATAGTAATTGAATGTATTTTTTTTTTTTTTTTTTGGTAGGTGTATTTCTTCCCAAATTTTGTGAAGCACAAGGGGCAAATGCACGTAGAGGAATGGCTGAGATCAAAAGTTCTGGACACGTGGCTCCTGGACCTGAATCAGAAGGTGACCACCCTGTGAAGTTTATGACAGCTCCCCCAACAATGGCTCCTTATTGATTTTCTTGAGCACTGCTATTTTACTATATATATAGAAGATGTTATACTTAGCTTTTAAGGTTGGATTATAAGTATACAATAAGGAAGTTCATCCAAAACTTTTAGTTAAGTAGCCGGACTTGATGGCATGTTCATTTTGCGTTGCTTTGCTTTGTGCCAACAAGTCATGTGCTAATTGCAATTGGTTTGTAAGATTGATCCGCCTTTATGGCAGTTTTCGTCATTTTTGAGTGAGAAAATGAAATGATATAATTTTTTATTGTATTTTTTTGTGTATATGATATACATTGAATATGATGTGACGATTCAGATAATTTTAACTTTATTTAACAACTAAAAATTTATATACACAATTAATATATATAATTCAGATTTTGAGTTGCTTGATGTCTTTATCCAAGCCTAATCCGAATTTAATTTGAAATTCTACATTTCTTCCTATACCTACATTGAACTTAAAAATATGTTAGCCAAACCCTAAAACTTTTTGGATTGGTCTCAAGTTGTTTGGATTGATCCCACCCAAATTACATCTCAACTCCCCCCTCAATCTCACATGTTGGACCCATCTCAACAAAGAAATAGGATGGAGACGAGATTTACTTACCCCGTAGTACCACACATGTCTGCTTGATTATATTAACTAAACATAATTTTATTTTTATATGATTTTTTAATATAAATAACTACAAAATCAAAATATTATTGTTCACATCTCTATTTTTCATTTTTATACTTTACCACTCATCAACTTGAGGGTTAAATTATTTCTATCTTTTGCCCAAAAATGTAGTAAAATATTGATAAATGAATAGAGTTAAATTATTACAGTAGGTTGTCACCACTCAATTAACTCAAAATGGAGATCTCAATCTCATTACCAAAGTGTCCATCATGACTATTTGTGTTGCAATAAGTCTAAATAGACTGGGGATTATGCAATCTATATCTTGTATACTTGTTATTATCACCATGTTCCATTTTTCATGGTACTAAAAATTCGGGAAAAAATCATTATCAAAAAAAAAAAGAAGTATTCAATGATAAGCTTCAAGGCTTTTGCTAGGGTAGCCTAGTTTTTGTCCTGATAATTTATTGTAATGAATAAAAATATTTTTCTAAAATTCATCAAGAAATCTTGAATTGGGACAATTTGACTTGTGCACAAAAAAATTGCATTAGTAACTGGTTAGAGCTGCCCTATTTTCATACTTTAGAATTATTATATAGAATTTTATTATTAATTTTCATTGTCTACTAACAAATGTCATCTACACATAAAAGATTCAACATAAACAAAACAAAAAAATAATAGGTCTTATAATTTTTAAATAAAATGAATCTTATATATACCCGTTACATTTATGATGTCAATCGAAGCTAATCCGATAACAAATTTTACTTTCATTTATATTTAGTCCCATTTTCTTTGAAGGAAAAAAATTTCAAAAAGCCACTAAGAAAAAATTAAATATCTCAATAATTCATGATTTTCAACGCAATTAAGTAGTTATTCCTAAACACATCAACGCCCAAAAAAAAACAAAAAAAGACTACTAAAATGCCAATTTCTAAACGAAGCCTCTGGCGTGACAACATGATGAGTAGAACGATGGGCCAAGATTCGGGCATTTGTAATAGTTAAAGCCCAATACTTCACACAGGCTTGATCTAATCTTGTTTCAAGAAATTGGAGTAAAAGCCCACTTAACACAGCCCAATACCTACCCAATGTCTTATTGGTTAATCAATGAGCTAATCTGACACCCTAGACGGCCAAGATTTGCAAAAAAAAATTCTAACACCCTAGTCAAGTCTAGTCATAGACTTTATAAAATGTCTATATAAAAATAAATATAAAGAGACAAAAATGTCTAAAAGAAAAATTACAATTATTTGCTATGTGCTACAGTTTTTATAATTATATACACTGTCCATCCTCTCCGGTTTTCAAAGGGATAGACTGAAACAGATAAGATTGAGTTGATCTTTTCTGTCTTGTAGCGTTAGCTGAAAGGGTTTGTCTGACTACTTTCCGCCTAATAATGCAGGTTGCTCAATAATGCAAGTTGCTCCACGTGTCTTGGATAAGGTTGGAGTCGATCAGGAGACAGCTGCATGTGATAGTGGGGTCCACTATGCTTCCATTCTGTTGATGAGATTGTGATATTCTTCATCAGTCTCTAATGGAGGGGAATCCAGATCCTGGCTGTATTGCTCATTCCGAAAATGTTCTACATCATCCGCGGTTATGGCTAGTTCCAACGGAATATCCAAATTATTTCTTTTTTTGAAATTTAATAACATGTCAAGAGCCTCATTAATTTGTATAGGAGACCTTTGATATGTTATGGGAAAATGGGTTACAAATAGTATTCTTCCATCTGTGACCGTGAATGGCAATTTTGTTCAGCTATGGATATTGGACGCTGCTTGTGAAACAGATATTAAATGTCTATCCAATATTCTGTCAAAGAAAGTTTTTGGATATTTTCCAATCGCTCTCTGTGGCAATCTTCATCTAAATAATCATCTTCAAATTCAAAATCTTCAGTTTCTTTAAGATACCAAATCTGGTATGGTTGGAAAAAATGTTCTCGTTCTCGCCAACCAACAGTGCTGAAGATCCAGAAAGTAAAATATTTGCTCAATCGGAAGCCTTTTACTATCTATGAGAGCATTACTTTGATGATCATTGGATATTTTATCCATTGGATTGGATCTAAAATTTGAAAAATAACTTGATTAGTTATTCCCCAATCTATGTCTTCAAAAAACCACATGTCATGGTTTGTCATGATGGTTATTTTGAAAATTCCATATTTAAAATTTAATTTATCATAAGATCGTTCTAAAATTTGTCTAATCTTATCACAATGATCTTCAACTCGATTTTTGATTAACATAAAAATTTCTTTTGAAAGCAAAGTTCTTGCTTTTTCAAAAAGACAAATTCTTTTTATTTGTTCAAAAACTGGATCAGAAAACTCATCTGATATGAGGTCTGATAGCTGAAGACAATTATTTATTTTTTCAAAATTAAATCTTCATTCTAATTCATTTGTTTAAGGATATTGAAACAAAGATTTTGCAAATCTTTTAATTTAGCTATTTGCTCAGTTAATTTGTTGGCCAGAACTCCCATGTGTTTTCGAAATTTCACTTTGTTGTTTACAATGTAAGTTTTCCAAACTTCATTGAGTTCTGTATAAATTTCTCTGGATATACCAGGGTTGAAAAAATCTTTTATTTCAGATTCATCTGGTCTAGATGTCTAAATATTAGTTGGAACTGGGTTAGTTCTCATTTGACAAAAATTCTTTTGATAAATAGGCATAGCTAGTGCACTGTAAAAAACTTTTTTAGCTTTGGTCATGCTATCATATGATTTATGATTGGCTCTTGGAAATCCGCAAACTTGCTTATTGGCTTCATTTCAGTCTGTGTAAATTCCAGGTTGTTTTCCTGAGAATATAACATAAACTCTTTCTTGTTTGGGGATTGTTTTTTTAGCAATTGTCACCCAATCTTCTAGAGCGGGTTATTTACCTTTATCCATTATTTCCTTTTGGTCTAGAGGTCTTCTGCAAAAATTAAAATTACTTATTTAGTAATTTAATTTTCTGAAACAATTTCTATTAAGAAAATCTGCAAGAAAATTGCTAGTACCTTTAAGATGTTCTACCTTAAAAGTATATTTAGAAATTTTATTATATCAAGCTAATCATCTTCCTTGCTTAATAGTTTTTTTATTGATTAAAAAATCTCTTATTGCCTTATTATCAGTGTGTACAATAAAATTTTCTGGAGCTAAATAAATATGAAAAATTTTTATTGCCAATTTTATTACAAGTAATTCTTTTTCAAAAATAATATATTTCTGTTCATTTGGTTTAAATGTTCCAGAATTATATCCACAAATTAATTCTTCTTTTTGTAATTTTATGGGTATTGGATTTTTTCTCGGTGTAATCCCATTTTCTGATAAAGGTGTTTCTTTATCATGTCATAAATTACTGGGTATACCTTTAAGAATACATCCCCAGCATGCTTCTGATGCATTAATTTATCACCTGTTTTAGGAAGATAAACATCTGGTAAAGTTTTAACATTTTCTTTAATTTGTTTGATTAAAGCAACATCTTCTGCTGTCCATTCAAAAATAACATTTTTTCTTAATTTGGTTAACCAAGGAATTTCTATTTTTGAAAGATTTTTAATAAAATTTCATCCATAATTTAAAATGCGTAATAAACTCTGTAATTGTGTTATATTTTCAAGAGTATCAGAAAAATCTTGTACTTTGGACAAAATATGTTCCTGTAATTTTAAACCTTTCTGGTCTAAAATTATTCCAAAAAATTCAATTGATTCTTTTTCTAGTTCAATCTTTTTTGGAGACAAAATAATTTCATGTTTTTGGAATTTTTCACAAAGTAATTTTAAATGTTTCTTATGCTCCTCCTTAGTTTTAGAGAAGATAAGTATATCATCAATATAAACTACACAACAATCTTTAAGATCTTTAAAAATTGTATCCATCCACCGTTGAAATACTTGTGGTGCTATATTTAATTCAAAAGACATAACATTCCAGTGGTAATGTCCTTTAGGTGTATTAAAAGCTGTCAATTTTTTTGACTCTTCAGTCAATTGAATTTTCCAAAATCTACTCTTACAATCAAATTTGCTAAAGATTTTTAATCCTTTGGTTGAGTTAATCAAAACATCTTTTTTTGGAATAAAATATCCATCAAATTCTAAATTTTTATTTAGCTGTTTATAGTTGACTACCATTCGGACTTTTCCTCTTTTAATTCCAGCATGGTTTTTTACCATAAAAGCTAGGCTAGAGTGAGAGTTTCTTGTTTCTTCAATTAACTCTTTGTCTAAAAGTTCCTGGAGTTGAATATCAAATTCATCTATATCTTATCTAGTATAGACTATTGGTCTTACTCTAATGATAACATTAGGGTCTTTCAATTTTAAACTATAATAACGTGGGTTACGTTGCCATAGTTTTAATGAATGTTCACTAAAATTTTCTTCTAGAATTTTATAAATCCAATATGATTCATCAATAGTTTTGATGATGGGAGTTAAATCACTACACGGCACGGGCGCAAACTCTTTATCACAAATATATTTATGTTGTTCTAACAAGGGAATATGAATTAAGATATTGTTTATGCTTAATGAAATGGATTTTTCTTGTATTTGTATTGGAAGGTATTTATATATAAAATTGTTTCCAAGAAGGAAATCTCCATGCATATACGGAAAACATAAAATTTTTGGTATAATGAACTTGCTATCATTTAACCAAATAGATATATTTTTAGTCTTGAATTGTATGGAAGTATGGCTTGTAACAACCCAGATTTTTAATTATTCTGTAAAATTTATACTAATATTATTTAATTACAGTTGGAAAAATATATGATTTATTTTGTATTATTATGTGTAATTTTGTAAAATATTATGAATTTAGGGGTCAAAGTATAAATAAATAATAATAATAATGGGTGTGGTAGTAAAATAAATAAATAATTTTCTGTTGGTATATGATAGAGTGTAATTTAATTAGAGATTAATTTATTTATATAATTATATTAAAAAAATGAGCTAAAATGTAATTATCTTAAATATCTATTAAAGATAAGTATAAATTTATATAATTATTAATCGAATTTGTTGGAAGATTTCGGGGCCACGTATGCGCCTTATCTCCCTATAAATAGGGAGGCGTTCACCTGGGAAGAAAAGGAAAGGAAAGAAAGAAAGAGAAGAAGAAAGGAAAGAAAGAAAAGAGAAATGAATGAGAGAAAGGAAGAAAAAATAATGGAAGCTAAGAGGGTCTTTGATAGTGGAAAGAAAGAGTGAGGTATTAAAGTTAAGGTGAATTATATTATACCTTGAATTACCCTTATATATTTTACGTATGTTTTGACTTACCATTATTTATTTTATACAAGTTATGTTTTATAAATTATTATAAATTATATTAATATTTCAGTTACGTGGTTTAATTTCTGAACCCTATTTGTGAAAATGAAATCGATGGATATGTTTGTTTATATTTTAAAAAATATTTGACTATAACCTTATAAACAATTATATTTTGTAAGTACTACCACGGGAGTCTCACGCCTTGGGGGACTTAAATAACCATTGGCTTCTGTTTGGTCACTTTGTGACCCTCTGTTTGTCATGGATCCATTGACCTCTGTTTGTGCGGAGCAAAGTCCTGTACGGAGCTAAGTGCTACACTATTGTGGGAGCCACCTCTAGAGTTCGTACGAGCCACCTCTTGAATCCGTACCTCTGTTCTGACTGTCACTTCTGTGATCGCTACTCTGTTCTGTTCTGTACTGTGGTTATGGTCATTTACTTACATTATTTCTGTATTTCAATTTCTACCACTTAAATGATTTGTTTACCAAATTACCGTGGTTATGGCTATTTATTTACATAATTTTTGTATTTCAGTTCTGCTACTTAAATGATTTGTTTACCAAATTACCGTGGTTTTAGTTATTTATTTACATATCTCAGTTTTGCTACTTAAAGGATTATTTGTTTCGACTAAGTTATCTTAAATGTTTTGGCTACATAACTATCCATGGTTATTTCGTGTCCCTTATACTCTTAGTATAATATTTCTTACTTTGCCATGTGCTTATAGCTGTTTACCAATTTTTAGGAAATAGCTTTTGGAAAGTCTTAGATGCGGGGTTGCGGAATAGACACACACAGTACTTTTATGATATTTTTATATGTAAATATCGGCCTTTTTGGTCAATACATTTTATAATAAAAATAGAAGTTCCGATGATTATTTTGGTACTCTCATTTAAATATTACTTCCGCTTGCGTTTATTTATTTGTTCAAGAATTGGCCGTAGGTAACCTCAATTACTGGCCATCACGATGCTTAACCCTTGAGTACGAGGAGCGGGTCGTGACATGGTTGCCATCAATTCCATTAACCAAAACTGGATGTTTCATTAATGTCCATTTTTCTTTTGGTATGGCATTCCATTTACATGAGCTGACTGTGGCTCCTATGTCGATAAGAACACTGAAGCTATAGGGTTTGTAACCTACAAAATGAAATATTCCCAATACATATGTGTATCTTCTTTTTCCTTGGCTAGGAGAAAAAATAATATCATCATTTTTTGTTTGAAAATGATACATATATGCATACTTAATATGTTCAATTTGTTTTCTTGTTCTTGGGAAAATAGGAATCTGAACATTGTTTGAAGTAATAGATTCTTGATTAGAATTATTACTTGATTCTCCAATGCTTAATTTTGAAAATGATTTGTTAGGAAAATCTTTTTCAAAGATAGAAATTGATCTTTTAAATTTTGGAACTGTATTTTCAATATATAATTTTTTTCCTGATGCCTGCATTTATAATTGTGCATGATTTTTTTGTTTTAGAAGATTCTCCTTGTCCCACTAGCATATTGATTAACCATTGTCGAGGGACTTCTAAATCGCTCCAATTCATTAGACAATGTTGTATTACCATGTCAAATGGTCTTGGTTTAAAGATTTTAACGATTTTATTATCATTTAATTTTGTTTTTGTTTCAAGAAATTTGGTTAATTCGTGAATTGTTTTCTAACGAATAGCCAAATCGTGGGAATTTGATTTCATTCCTAATCCTTGTGTTTTAATTCTTATTCTAACTGTATCTTCAAGATTAAGATCATTTATGGAAATAAAGAAATTTGGTCTAACATTAAACCAAGCTACTCCATTAGCCAAATTAGATTGGATTCCTCCAATGATTGCTTTCGTTGGGTTGGAAAATCTTTTATAAAAAATTACTGCTAAAATAGGAGTATATATCCTTTGGCGAAATAAGGCTGTTATGATTACATGAATTAATCCAATATGAATACATTGAATTTCAGGATATTTCTTTTTCTATCTTGCAACCTTTTTCTTATCAAAAAAAGGAATATCAATATTTCCTTCTTCTGACCATTTTACTTGAGTGTTACCACTATATTGTTCAAACACTCTTGCTGAAAAGAAGTTGAATTTTAAAAGTTTGTAAATTTTTGGAACAGTAACTTCTTGCATTTTTTCAAATTTTACTAATTCTTCGTCGGTAAAAGTTTTTTCTTCTCCCATTACATCTCCAAGTCGAATTGCCTGTAATTCTTCTTGAGATATACTATTTGCTTCTTGAGATATTTCTTGACTATTAATATTAGTCATCATGAAGATTTGTTCTTCATTTAAACTTTCTTCATCACTAGAAATTTCGTATAAGATTTCTTCTTCATCAGAAATTTCTTTGCCATATATTATTTCAAAATCTTGTTCTTCAAGAACTTTGATAATTTTCTTTGCACTTTTTCCCCTTTTTGGGCATTCTGGTGTATAGTGACCTTATTTGTTACAAATGTAACATTTATAAGTTTCTTTTTTGGAATACTTGTTGGTTTCTTTTTTCGAATATATTTTTTCTTTTTTGAAAAAGTTTTGTTCTTTTTCCA
Source organism: Camellia granthamiana (assembly GCA_036172215.1). NCBI lineage: Eukaryota > Viridiplantae > Streptophyta > Magnoliopsida > Ericales > Theaceae > Camellia > Camellia granthamiana. The sequence continues at coordinate 121,865,287 of CM069911.1, read as the reverse complement.
AAGTTTTCCATTTATATTTTCTGCGTTTTTTGGAAAATCTTTTTCGTTTAGGAAATGTATTACAACTAATTTTTCAATTTTCTTTTAAAATTTTATCACAACATTTTTGACCGTATTGTGAGTTGAAAATTTGATTTTTATTTATTTTTTCGCCTTTGCTTCTAGACACCGATTTGCTATCAGTCTTAGAACATAATTAATGTGAAAACCAAGATTATCATATTCTTCCTTTCCAATTTTTTTGAGAAAATCAGGATATGTTTTAATACATAACTCATCTCATGGATTAGGAAGTTTATGGAAAAATTGATCTTACCAGGGTTGATTTGTTGGTGGATCAACAAGATAATAATATTTTTTAAAAGTTTGAACATAGTCTTCAAAAAGACAAATATTACATAGTTCTAATTTAGTCAAAATATAATTTACATCTACTTACAAATTAGTATCTCCTGCAAAACCACATAAATTTTCTTTTATGATTTTTGCAAACTCAGCTAAAATTGTGTTAAGTGTGAGAAAATTTGTTAACAAAGCCGTTTTTTGACTTTTTCCAATTTCAGATTTTTTCCACTGTCTTAACCATTGCAACACATCTCCCTGGAGAGTTATTGCAATATAATCAAGGAATTTTTTCTTTGACCAACTACTTTTATAATTGGTAATAATGATGGACAAAGATGTACCCAATCATCAATTGCTTGTTCCTGATCCTTAAATGGAACATGAAACAAGTCTAAATAAGTACCATTTTGAGTTATTGGATACTTATGATTATTATCCTTTCTAGATATTACTAGCTCAGGTGTAGGATTAGAGGTACTTCCAGTGTTACTATCATTTCTAACTTCATTTGTTTGAATAAAATCAAAATTTTCTCCATTTTCTCCATCTCCCCATGTGCCAAATAATTCGTGATCAATTGGCTCTTCTGCCTTTCTTTTCCCTTTATTTATTTCTGGTGAAATATCTTGATCTAATGTTTCTTCAAATGAGGATGATTGGCTGTCATCATCATTAGTTGACATATTAATATCATAATTAAAGTGATGTAAAAGGGCTTCATGTTCTAGATAAGTTTATCTTATTTGATCTAGTAGCCTATTTCTTTCATCAATATCTAAATATGGGCCTTTGTATAATTTTCTCCAATAATCCAATATTTCAACAATATTTTCATATTCATTCCTATTATAGGTATTGGTTTGAAGTACCATAATATTTTCTGTACCATAAAATATCCTAAGAATATAATTATCTCCTGGACTATTCATTCCATCGTTGTTTATGAAGGATATAGTTTCTAATTTTGTCACCAAATTGTTTATTTGGTTTTTTGCTTCTTTATTTAAGTCAATATTTATTATAGAACCCAAATTGTCTATTTTAGATTCTTTATACTCAACATTGGTTTCTAGATAATTTTGATTTATTTTTTGATTTTTATCTAATTTAAAAAACCAAGAACACATAATATCCGTAATATTATTTAAATTGGAACACACACTATTATATTTGCAGACTCTTTAGTAATATGCAAACTATGATCATATTTATTATTAACATTATTTTTTGTATTTCCAAAACATATTATATTATCAGAATTAATTGCCATTATAGATTGTTATTGGTACCTAAGACTCTCCTAGATCTGGTGCCTAAAACCTCTCTTTATGATCTTAAAGACTTAATTATGGCCAATAGTCAAAAGATCTTAATGAGTATATGGGCTTTGACATACACTAAGCATATACGTTTTACAATAACTATAAATGAAACAAATAATTATGAAGATATACAATACAAATGATACACAATTAAAGACTAAACTTGATGAAAATTATTTTTTAGTTTTTTATTTTTTTTTATAACATAAAACACACCATACACATTTATATATATCACAAATTTAGACTTAGAGAGAAATACTTACATAACTTGATCTTACTTTCAAAAGCTCTTCACCAAGCTCTCTGATACCAATTACAAAAACCAAAACAAAAAAGGAAAGGAGTTTTTTACTATTTTTATTATGAAATTATGATGAAGAAGTTAGAGACGAAGTTGGAAGCACAAAGATGGAGAGAATTTACATTGTCTATTATGTTGGCGTAAAAGGCAATATATAGAATACAAGATGGTGGATACAAACAAAATCAAAACTTAATGTATACCTAACTTAGTAAGACTTTACGGCCAAGATTTGCAAAAAATTCTAACACCCTAGTCAAGCCTAGTCATAGGCTTTATAAAATGTCTACATAAAAATAAATACAAAGAGACAAAAATGCTTAAAGGAAAAATTACAATTATTTACTATGTGCTACAGTTTTTACAATTATATACACTGTCCACAAAAGTGAACCAATGATCATCAAGCATACAATCATCAAGTGTGAAAAACATTTGCACTCTAATCCTAATTAACCATTTAGAAATTAAAAAAGTTTAATTAATGTGAAAAATTATTCAAAGTTGAGAGTTAAGCACCAATGAAAGTTTCAAATTGATTTTTCAAAACCTTAGTGTATGGACGTGTTTAAATCAACTTGAAGTGACTATAACTTAGGTTTGGTTTATAAATTTAGGGAAAATTTAGAAAAGAAAAAAAAATTATATATGTGAAGTAAAATGTGAATGAAATATAATTATACTTGACCCAAACAATGTACGCGCTATTTTTTTAAAAAAAAATATTTGATGGTACGATGTGTGGGTTATAAAAAAATAATTTTAATTAATTTAAAATTATAATTAAGGAATGATTTTAATTATTTATTTTGATAATATTGACGCTATCGTTCTATAAAAGTATTACTTGAATACTTATATATATATAAAATTACAAGATAATAAAATAAATACTCATTTTGATATTAAAAATAATAGTTAAATTAGAAGAAAAATTAGTATCATAAAATTAACAGTAATTCTAATTATTTAATTTTCTTTTATATTTATTTAGAAAATAAAAATATGTAGAAATTGAAACTATATAAAATTTATTGAAAAAATTAAATATAAATATGTTGTAGTTGGATTATCATATAATGATTTTATATGATATATTAAATTATAAGATTGTAAAATAAACACTCTTAATTAAATTAAAATATCAACTACATAAAATAAATTCAACAACGACTAACTAAGAAAGAATCTCATAACAACATTTAAACCCAAAAAGAAAAAATAATTGAAAACATCCAAACAATAAGTGATTAGTCATCTATAATATGATATCAAAACATAGAAGAACTTATTGTTTAGCTATAGCGTTCCTGATTTAGATCTGACCCATTGATGTTTTGAATATGGGTTTCATTTGTCTTATTTAAATATCTATATCGTGTTTCTCCTTATTTCTCATTGAGTTTGAGTTTTGGAATGTCTTAGTTATATTTAGAACTGGTTGGTTGCTAGTTGGTTCAAACTGTTATTGTTCAGAATTTGGTCTCTACGCTCGAGCGAGCTTTGTGAGATCTTAATACTTTTGCAGGCCTGCAGAGATACTAGGGAGGTAGTGTTCTTCGCTCGAGCGACGATCTTCTGTCTGTAAAACTTCTGGGACTGTGTATTCTGCCCTTGAGCAAAATTTCTTATGCTCAAGTGGAACAACTTATTGTGTCTGGTTGCTCGAGTGACAACTCTTGGGCTTGAGCGAGTTGTGCGAATATCAGTTCGTAAAAAAGCCATTTTACATCACTTTTTCATATTTCTCTCTCCCTAAACTTTCTAAAAACCCTGAGTTGAGACACTCTCTCTCTAAAACTCACATTCTCTCTTCTAAAATACTTGGATTCATTAGTTTTTTCACTCTACTCCCTTTGAGAAAAAGGTAGAGTTCACTTAGAGTTTCATTTTCATCCGGGCAAAGTTGGATTTCGGCTTCCTTGAGGTTTCTCCATTCTCTCCTTGGTCTTCTAACTTCGAGGTAGGGATTCTCTACACTCTTTTATAATTTTTAACTTAACTATTTATTTTTATAAAACAATCTTGTGATTTTGGAGGATTTTAAACAAACCTAGGGTTTTGGTTTAAAATTAAAAGAGGGATTTTCACACGGTTGTATAGAAAATGGTTGTAGGAGTGGAAATGAGGTTGAGTGATGATAAAATTGTTGATTTTGATACTTGGATTGGATTTTGAAAGAAAATGGGGTTTTGACCTAAATGTTTCCAATATTTATTTTGTATAAATAAAGGGAATTAATGTTGGAAATGGAAAATTGGATGGATATTGATATTGATGGTGGAGTTTGATATGTATTATCACTCACCTTGAAATTTGAAAAGTTTATCTATATTGGAAATTTTATATCTGTTTAGAAATATCTGTTTTGGGCTATCGGTGGATGATATCTATGATTGTTGTAGAAGGATTAGGTGAATTAAAACTAATTTCACATATTTGTGCATTGAACATTGTTGCTCATTTAACACATTGCATATTTATATGAAATTGAGAAAAATGGTGAATGTTGGAAAGAGCTCTGTATCACCAAATTAAGTTGGCTAGTGTGTCCAGGGTAAAAGGTTCGAAAAACGCGCGTATACATGCGTGCTGATTCCTGTGGACGAAATATCTGTAAAATGGCAATAGTAGTGCTTGTACAGATTACGTTTACATGGGTGCCGTTTAACGGTTTCCTACTTACGAAATATCCGTAAAAAGTTATACCGGTTTGAGAATCCCCCATATTTTCTATTGTAAAGAGCATGACTTTGAGAATTTTGATATAGACTGAGCATGACATTATTTTTGGAAAGAAAATGTAAAACATTTCGGTCATGAGCATTGCAGATACATTTCACCCTTATATCTTTGTTAAGATTCATATATTGTGTTGGATTATTTCTACTGGGTTTTGGTTTACCCTATATGAGAAAACCATTTTCAGGTGTTGGTGAGATGCCTCCACCAAGGACTTAGCTTGGAAGGACTGTGGAGCTGAAGACTCAGTTTTGTTATTTTGTATTTAATATTTGTACAAGCCTAAGGCTTTATATGTATTGAGTTTAAGACGCACTTTTGATATAACTAAGCATTGTCTTGGAAGCTTGTAGCCTTCAGGGCATTCCCATCATTTGTTTAACTTCCACTTCTTAATTTTGTTGTTGTCACATGCTATAGATTCAGAGTTAGGATTTATGAATGCATATTCGCATGTGCCACATCTTTTGTACAACTGAGTTTTACGAAAGAGACAGATATCGTACTTTGATTTTTGTTGTTATTTAATTATCGTTACGGTTGGTTTATCATAATTATTTTGGGGTATTACATCAGCAATTGAAAAAGTAACTCAATCAGTAAATCCAAATTTCAGTTCTTCGAGAGCATCATAGTTATGTAGTTTTTTTTTTTTCATGTGAGTTGTGATTATATAAAATAAAATAATATAGAAAATTTTTTGTATAATCAAAGTAAAATCCATATAGAATTTATAGTTGTAAAACTCAAATTGAGTTTGTGAAAGAGGTATTTCTCAAATAGAGTCCATATAAAATTGGTATTGGGTTCTTGGATTATTTACGATAGAAAATATATAGAAAAGAAATATTTCTCAAATAGAGTCCATATAAAATAGATAAGGTTAATATAATTTAAATTGGTTTGAGTTTGTGTAGAAATCTATATGTAAATGGAAAATGCATACTGATGTAGCTTTTTTTAGAAAAAAAAATAAGCCCTTAAAATGTGTCACCTAAAAAAGAAAAAAAAAACACTATTTATATATATATTAGCATATTACCCGTGCTATGCACGGAATAAAATAATATATTATTTAATAAAAATATAATAATTATATTTAATTTTTTTATATTATGTAAAATAAAAGTTAAATAAAAACTAGCCAATTAGGATTTTCTTAATTGTTTAAAATTAAGAAAATCAAAAAAATTAATATGAGATATTGATCATGAGACTTCTCACTAAAAATCTCATTTTGCTTATACAAATGGGAGTATAAGATTCACTTTATGTAAGTGAAACAATTCACTTTTTCCTTCTTTTCTCGATGTAGGATTATAAAATAAAAGTTAAATTAAAACTAACCAATGAAGATCTTTTTATTTGTTTAAAAGTTAACAATTGTTTGAGTAGAAAGTTTATTTCGAATCAAACAATTTTAGCTGTTTAATCTTTAATAAGGTCAATATTTAATTTATTTCAAATCAAATAAATTTAACCAATATATTTTGATAAAACTGCTAAAATCGCAGTTAAACCAGCGAATTAGTCAAACTGAAAACGGTTCATCCTATCGGCTAGGTCAAAGGACCAACCAACTTATACAAAAATTAATTAATTAAAATTTTTAAATTTTATTTTAATTTTAAAATTTAAACTGTTTTGAACTAAAACATACACAATACTACAATATTAAATAGGAGCATAAGGTTTATATAATGAAACAACTCAATTTTTCCTCTTTTTTCTTGATGTGAGATTGTAAAATAAAAGTTAACATTTATTTGGACGAGAAGTTCATTTCTAATCAACCAATCTCAGTCATTCAATTTTTAATAAGGTCAATCTTAGTTTATTTCAAATCAAACAAATCTAAGCAATAAATTTTGATAAAATAGCTAAAACCATGGTTAAATCAGTGAATCAGTCAAATCGAAAACGATTCATCTTAATCAGCTTAGTCAAAAGACCAACCAATTTACAACAAAGTTAATTAATTAAAACCTTTAAATTTTATTTTAAAATTTAAACAATCTTGAATTGAAACATGCACAATACTATAATATTAAATTATGAGTATAAGATTTACTTTATATACGTGAAGCAACTCACTTTTTATTTCTTTTCTAGATGTGGGATTGTACACTACAAGAAAATGCATTTTTGCCGACCACTTTTAGCTACCAAAACTAATTTAGTCGCCAAAAGTGTGGGAATTGGCTACCAAAAATAATTTTAGTCGGCAAAAGTCAACTTTTTAGCTACTAATTTTTTTTAGTAGGGAAATGTTGATTATTGGCTACTAAAAAAAATTTAGTAGCTAAAGATATTACAATTGGCGACTAAAAAATTATTTAGTAGCTAAAAATATCACAATTGGTGACTAAAAAAAACTTTAGTAGCTAAAGACACACTTTCGGCTACTAAATGTTTGGTAGCCGAATGTAAATAAAAAAAATTAATTTTTAATCTTTCCCGACCAAAGTTTTGGTCGCCAAATGTCAACTTTCGGCGACCAAAGTTATTTTAGTCGCTAAAGACCCACTTTCGGCTACTAAATGTTTGGTAGCCGAATGTAAATAAAAAAAATTAATTTTTAATCTTTCCCGACCAAAGTTTTGGTCGCCAAATGTCAACTTTCGGCGACCAAAGTTATTTTAGTCGCTAAAGACCCACTTTCGGCTACTAAATGTTTGGTAGCCGAATGTAAATAAAAAAAATTAATTTTTAATCTTCCCCGACCAAAGGTTTGGTCGCCAAATGTCAACTTTCGGCGACCAAAGTTCTTTTAGTCGCTAAAGACCCACTTTCGGCTACTAAATGTTTGGTAGCCGAATGTAAATAAAAAAAATTAATTATTTACATTTATATTTATATTTATATTTATATTTATATTTATATTTTATTAATTTATCAAAATAATATGAATTTCTTATTTTGTCCTTTTTTTAAATCCATTAATAATAAAAAATTTACAATTATGACAATTGATATTTCTAAAAACATATACTATCAAAAGGTAATTTTGATAAATTAATATTTTTAAAATGTAATAATTGTATTATAAAAAGAAATTAAATTATGAAAATAGACTATTATTTTGAGATGAATCTTTTGATTAAACTATTTATACTTTTTACATCATCATATTTCAATAACACTAATAAATTAAGAATAAATCAAAATTCACAAATAAAAGACAAAATATCCCAATTATTTATCATTTCAATAAATTTTTCAATATTATTACCAGTACTAATAAAAGACAAAACATCCCAATTATTTGTAAGACTTATTGATATTATTTCAGATTTTAAATTTTTCCTTAATTTTTTAATAATTAATTTTTTCAACTTTTTAAAATTATTTTTACATTATACACGGTTAACAATAATCAAACACTATTGTTAATTTAAATTTGGAGGGAGACATTTCTAATTTAAATTTGAGGGATTTATAAAAGTAATTGGCGACTAAAAAAACACGGGTTGAGCTGGCTCAAAATATTTAAATTTTTTTTTCCTTCTTTTATTTTTAATTTTCTTTCTTTCTTTCTTTTCTTTCTTATTTTATATATATATATATATAATAAGAATATAAAATTTTTAAATATATTATTATATTTTTCAGTAAAAAAAATATTATGACAAATATTTAAGATAATTTAATATTTGTAATTTATAATTTTATTACTTATATTTTGATTTAAATATAATTTTAATATATTTGTTACTTTTATTCCTTATATTTGTTACATATATATATTTTTTTCTTTTTTATTTTAATGCCTATTTTTATATATATTTTTTATTATTTTTACTTTTCCCGACTAAATATTAGTCGCCGATTATAATTAAAATTTTTAAACATTGTTTCAGACTTCGGAGGGAAACAGGAAAACTTGGGAGGGAAACTTTGGGTTTTCATTTTTATGTCTCTCACTCTCTGACTCTCTCCCTCTTTCTCATTCTCTCACGCCTCTGCCCTCCTCCATCTCTCTCTCGCCTCTGTCTCCGTCGGCGTCGGGTACGGAAGCATCACCGCCATCACGCCTCTGCACGCCTCTGCACGCCGGTAGCCTTTCTCTCCACTCTCCTTCTGTGCTCCGAGCCAACGTTGCAAGCCGAAATTGAAGGCCAATCATTGAATTTGAAGGTAATGCATCACTCTCTCTCACACTCTCTCTGTCTCTCTCACCTTCACCATTGTTGACATTGATAACCTTTGTGTTATTTGTATTGTTTTTCTATGCCCATCAGTTGTTCGATGAAATGCCTACGCGAAAAATCAATAGTGGAAAATCATTGAACGCCTCACATATTATACTTGCACCCAATTTCTGTCTCCACTAAATATACATTCAATTTTTTCATTTCCCTTTTGTTATATTTCTGAATTTTCGGCAGTGGGAGCTCACCCAAAATTTTGGGAATTGAAAACTTTGTGAGAGTTGAATTTGGTTATGAATAATATTAGTATTTACATTTGCCATTTATCTTTGTTTTTGATGTTGGCTTTTTTATTAACTAGTTCCAATGTCCACAAATACACACTTAATGGTTGAAACTTTTGTGAAAACTTTGCAGCTTAATGATTTTAACTGTGTGTATTTCGTGAGAACTTGAAGAGAACTTGAAGAGAGAAATTGAAAACTTTGCAGTTCCAATATATAATTTACTTCCGGATATTCTTGGAAAATTATCCAATGAGAACTTGAAGAGAGAGTCTTTCTGCAACATCATGCAGTTTTTAATTGGTTCCATCAAGAAGGTATGGGGTTTTGACTTAGTTTTAGTGACAAATTATTTTTTTTGATCACAATTCCACCTAATTTCTTCTAAATTATTTTCAGGACAAACAAATGGAGTCTCTCGTTGAGAAGCTTTGCAACAGATTTAGTGGGGTCACAAGTATGCATGTTTACAATGTTTTAATTTTCTTGTTTTTTCTTGTAAAAAAACTGATGCCCTTTAATTTGATGCCTATTGATTGTTGTTAGACTAAAGGAATTTAGTTAAATTTCCAGCTGTTTTTTTGTTTCTAAAAATGCTACTGGTTAAAAGTAGTTCTTGATCACTTTTTTATTTTTTTATTTTTGGGGTTCAGATACTAGGCAATGGGAATATATATCCTATTGCCTCTCTCAGCTGACATTCACTGAAAAGGGCGTGAAGAAGCTGATGGAGTTATTCAAAACATATGAACATGTCCTATCTGAAGATTCTGTGATGGAAAACTTCAGGAATATCGTCAACAAGGTATTGAATTATGTTACTTGTGGGAGGTTTTATCAATTTGAGTTATAAATTGAATGTTTTGACAATACGTTTGCTGAAGATGAAACAGATGCCGATGTCAGTGATCCATCTGTGGAAGGGATGGATCAGTCCTCACACGATGTATCAAAGTCCAAAGTTGAGTTGGATGAACATTCTCAGGCTTCCAGTGAGGTGACAGAGTTGGACCCATGTGAAAATGAAGTTCAATCACCTATGACTGCCATTCATCTAAGAGGTAGATAAAGCTCTAGCTATACTTATATGAGTGTACTTGTTTGTTACTTTGAAAATTCAAATTCTTTAATAATATTTTATTCTTTAGGCACCTCCAAATCAAAAGCCAAGACATCCAGCATGAAAGTTCGAAGAGGTGATATTTGAGCTATGATGATTTGACAACTTGGAAAGCAGTTTCTTTGAAAAGTTAAAACTCGTGGACGAAATACACACTTAATGATTAACTTTGCAGGCTTCATTTCCCTTTTTTATTAACTAGTTCCAATGTCCACAAATACACACTTAATGATTTTAACTGGAATTGCAGCTTCGTTGCACATATCGGGCTTATAATGACGTGGACGAAATCACTGCTGCCTACTGCATTGGTTTTAACCCTGCTGGGACCAAGTAAGTAATAGGTATTAGTTTTTTCAACGGGTTTATAACTTGCCCTTTGTATTAGTTTCAAATTCAAATCGAAGACAGTGCTGGTTTCTTAAGTTTTCTCTCTGTATAAATTCATCCTGAATCAGCCTCGTTGACCATAGTGATCTCAATGAGCATCTTCCATATGATGTCACAGGATTATTAACTTTAATTATGATCTCAATGAGCAGTTTATTCAACATTGGTTGCTTCAACATTATTTATGATCTCAATGAGCAGTTTATTGAAATAAGGATGCTAATTTTGTTTCCCTATTAATTATTAACTTTGTTTTATCATTGTTATAATTTCTGGGGATGAATTGCATTGTAGACGTTTAAGTGGAAAGACCTCAATTCGCATTACTGGAAAGTTCTTTGGGAGAGGATGGTGGATGATGACACTTAAATATTCATTTCCTCTTGGAGCTAGTATTTGTAGATTATGCTATAGATACAGATGGTAAATATTAACAGAAATGGAAGCGAGTAATGTAGTTTACAAACATAAAATAAGAGGAATAGTTGATGATTTATTCATTTTCTGGTTGATTTAATTTTCCTTGGGCTTTCATTTCTTCATGCTAACTTAGTGTAATTGTCTTCTATTTCAATTCCATGAATGTGTGATCATTTATTTGGTACTATAAAGACTTCGCCCATTTGATCTATAATATAACCAGTACACCATATACTGCAGACTTGTATTCCTTACTAAGTTTCATGTCTTAATTTCCCAGCCATTGTAATACCTGGTTTTAGTTGCTTGATTTATTTTTTCTAACTCTATCTGTCATGTCTATTTACTCTCAGGGATGATGTTGTGATGAAAACTGCCAATGGGGTCCTTGGAGATCTAGCAGATTCTTTGGGAAGTAATGCTGGTTCTTTGATTCAGCAATCTCTGTCAAGCAAAAACTTTTTAAATGAATGTTTGTCCTCAAAGGATCATTTGATTAAGGAATCTGCTGAATGGTACAGAAGTTGTAGGTGTACAATTAATTTGGTTATTCATGTATTATGTATGGAATTAAAATATTGACGTTGGATTAGACTTGGTTGTTATGGAATTTGTAATATATATATATATATGTGTAATTGGACGTTCAATATTAATTATGTGGATGGTTGGAATTGAAATGTGTGCACGTGGTTGAATGTTTCATAACTTATTTTGTGTTGATGGATTATATTGTCCATACAGGGTACAGGTTGTATTAATAATGGATAAAGGTTGTTTAGAAAAAAAAAAAAAAAAAAACACGTTAAAGCATTTGGCTACCAAATGTTTTGGTAGCCAAATAGGTAATCAAGAGTTTTGGCTACTAATAATTTAGTAGCTAAAAAATTTGAGAATGAAAGAAATAAACTATTGGCTACTAATATTTTAGTGGCCAAAACAGACCTTTTGGCGACTAAATTAAGATTAGTAGCCAAATGTGTACTTTCGGCTACTAATTTTTTAGTAGCTAAAAAATCTGAGAATGAGAGAAATAAACTATTGGCTACTAATATTTTAGTGGCCAAAACAGACCTTTTGGCGACTAAATTAAGATTAGTAGCCAAATGTGTACATTCGGCTACCAATTTTTTAGTAGCTAAAAGTGACCTTTTGCCGACTAAACCAACATTAGTAGCCAAATGTGTACACTTTCGGCGACCAAAAAAATTTTAGTCGCCAATACTATCGCCGACAGAGTAAGGGCGACGAGATTAGCGACGAAAAATTTTGGTCGCTAAAACTTTTGGCGACTAAATAAGTGACTTTTGGCTACCAATATTTTGGTAGCTAAAAGTGACATTTCTTGTAGTGGTAATTATTTTAAAGTTAAATATTATGAGAGTTTTAAAATCTCATACAAAATTATTTTTAAAATCAAAACGTCTATGTGAGATTGTACAATAAAAGTTAAATGGAAGCTAATCAATGGAGATTTTCTTAATTGTTTAAAATTAAGAAAATGAAAAAAAAATGGTATTGATTATAAGGCTTCTTATTAAAAATCTTCTTTTACTTATATAAATGAGAGTATAAGATTTACTTTATATAAGTGAAACAATTTACTTTTTCTTTTTTTCCTTGATGTGGAATTGTAAAATAAAATTTAAATGGAAGCTAACCAATGAGAATTTTCTTAATTGTTTAAAATTAAGATATTTCAATAATTTATATAAATTGAAGCATAAGATTCACTTTATATAAATGAAGCAATTCACTTTTTCTTTTTCTTTTTTTCTCTTCCCAATTTGGGATTGTAAAATAAAAGGTAAATGGAAACTAGCCAATGAGAATTTTCTTATTTGTTTAAAATTAAGAAAATTCAATAAAAGGCTTCTCCTTTAAAACTCCCTTTATAAGATTTATGTTATATAAGTGAAACAACTTACTTTTTCTTTATTTTCTCAATGTGGGATTGTAATTATTTTAAAATTAATATTTTGAGAGTTTCAAAATCTCATACAAAATTATTTTTAAAATCAAAACTATGTGGGATTGTAAAATAAAAGTTAAATGGAAGTTAGCCAATTGTGATTTGCTTAATTGTTTAAAATTAAGAAAATAAAAAAAATGAATATGAGATATTGACCATAGAGTTTCTCACTAAAAATCTCCTTTTGCTTATATAAATGGGAGCATAAGATTCATTTTATGTAAGTTAAACAATTCACTTTTTTTTTTTTTTTTTTTTTCGATGTGAGATTATAAAATAAAAGGTAAATAAAAGCTAGCCAACAGGAATTAGAGAGGCGTAGTTTAGGTTGGTAAATTTATCATACTCGATCATTTTGTAAACTCATATGAATATTAAAAAAAAAAAAATCAAATTCATTTTTAAGTCATGTTCATGTGATTTCAATGTATTTATTTTTAATAAAAATATATGATATATTTATAAAATTATATATATTATTTATTTTAAAAAATTAAATATAATAAAATTACGTGATTATAAATGCTAGTCTCGCTCAAAGTAAATTGAACTTTAATTTGTTTAGAATGCTGCTAATAAAAACTGAAAATAAATCAAAGTTAATCAACTGACTTCTTCTCCTCTCCGACATGTGCCTTGTTACATTGTCATCCATGTGGTCATAATCGTGAAATTAACTTGTATCATTGCATTTGGACTAGAATATTGTTTTAAAAATATAATTAATTGTAGTCATAGAAGCAAGAAAGACCCAATTGGGGGAGATGGGCGACGACCTCCAAATTTCAAAGCCCTTTTATTATAGTAATAATAACATTAATTATTAAAAAAAGTCTTTAAATTATATAAGTTGACCTTTTATTAGAGAGACATATTTTTACTGTACAGTTTGGTGAATCATCAATCTAAATTATGATAAAAGCTTCCAACTTAAACTATCCCAACCTAAACAATTTACTTTTTTGTTCTTTTCCCGATATGGGATTATCAAATAAAAGTTAGCCAATGAAGATTTTCTTAATTGTTTAAAATTAAGAAAATCAAAAAAATTAGCATGAGATATTGAAACTCTCATAAGGCCCTTCACTAAATAGGATGGGAGTACAAGATTTTCTTTAGAAAAATGTTTTAGAGCACTAAAAGAGTGTTAATTTGTCATTTTCCTCTTTGTGTTTTGTCTTTTTCCTCTTCTATTTTTTTTTTTTTGGGTGCATGCCAGTTCAGTAGAGCTGCTTTTAGAGCAACTCTACTAGTGGTCTGTATCATATTTGTTCTCTTTATATGAGTAAAACAACTCATTTTTTCTTTCTTTTCCCGATATGGAATTATCAAATAAAAGTAATTATTTAAAATTAAAAAAATCAAGAAAATTAGAATAAAGATTTGGACTTCCTAGAAGGCTTCTTATTAAAAAGACAATTTTCCTTATATAATAGATGATGATTTTAACTTATTTCATATACTTACTTTTATTTTTATTTTTTTAAATCTCTTCTTAAATCCCTTCTTAAATTTATAAACCAAATATAATTTAAAGAGTATATGGTTACGAGAACCAGCCCTGAAGAGAAGCGGACAAAATTATTATTTTGGGCCTCAAATTTAGGCTAAAAAATAAGACCCATAAAAATTATTGAAGGTTTTTTTGTTTTTGTTTTTGTTTTTGTTAGACATCAATTAAATGGAGGGCCCCAGTTGTTTTGATTTTAACTAACAAAACTCATCTAAATCCAATTCTCACCATCGAACTCGAAAACAAACTCATCCAATTCTCAGATTTTGTATTATTATATGTTCTACTTCAATTGTTTGTTAAATTTATTTAAAAATTGAAATTCCTAAAATTTGAATTGATTATTGCTTGTTGGATTGTGAATTTGGATTGTTTACTTAATCAAACTTTATTGAAAGTAAATTTTTTTTTTTGGGTACATAACTTTCTGGAAAGAATTTTATTTACATAAGAAAAAAAAAAAGGAAAAAAATAGAAAAAATAATTCAATGGCAAGAAAGAACTCTTGATTCAAGTTTCTAAAAAATAAAAAAATTAATTCGTTAAATGTGTCTGTACTCAATTTTCTATTTCGCTTCCCAAACTTCTTGACACAAATTGGTTTTTGATTTGAGCACGTCCATACTTTATAAACCAATGATTTAAATAATAGTAACTATGGATATATATAACTTAAACACATAATGAGACAATAAAAAATACATGAATAAATAAGATTTTATAATGTTAATTGATGGAGTCCACTTCTCAAAAATCATATCTATTTACACATTTTATGTGTGTTGTTCTGTGTTTGATTTCTATGTTATTAGCATTATTGTTTAAAAAAATAAGTTTAAAAGTTTAATGGTAAACTATTAATTAATTCCTCTAACTTTGGTCCAATTTTCAAATATTGAGAGCACCATTGGTCAATTGGCCTAGAAATGAGAATGAATTGGTACACGTATCGAAAAATATCAAACCAATTGAATCAGATTGAATTAGCAATATCTATGACATGATATGCTTTATTTTCAATTATTTCAATTTTATTTTTTACAAAAATAATTTTCTTAATAAATCCTTTGATATGAACGATTTGAATCATTGAATGAGCCTTGTAGTGAGCCTAAGGAGGCCAAGCAACACATCTAATTGGCTTTTTCAAGTAGAGTGAAGTCAATTCCTAATATGATATTAGAGCAAGTAATAAATTATGTGTTTGAACCTGGCTACTGCCTATTAACATGTAGGGGGTGTAAATCTGGCTCGGCCCGGCCCACTTGGGCCTGGTTCGGGCTCGGTCTACTTGGGCCCAGGCCGGGCTCGGCCTATGTCAGGTCTCGCGGGCTCCTGTCAAAATTCGGGTCGGGCAGGGCCGGATCACGAGCCAAAAAATTAAGCCGAGGCCAGGAATATTCGGGCCTTAGGTAGGTCGGTGGGCCAACCCAATGGGCTTGGGCGGGCATAATCATTTTTTTTTGTTTTTTAAAATTTTTTATACCAAAATTTCATTATTTTCCATTAAAAAATACACTGGGCCTCGGGCGGGTCGGGCCCTAAGTGGGCCTTAAGTGGGCCGATGGGCTGGGCTGAACAGGTCGAGTCAGGCTTCAAAATGATGGCCCCGGCCCTAGCCCAAGGGCTTGAGCCTGGGCTCAAGTAGGCCTAAACGGGACAAGCCCATCTCAGGCCGTGGGTCATTTTTACACCCTTATCAACATGTGTTAGAAAAAAAAAAAAAAAAACAAAAAAGTAAATAAGTTAGTCTATTTGCCATCTCTGTATTCCAAGTCAACTCAACATACTTAGACTTTGTTTGGAAAGCCAAAAGCCAGGCTTTTTTAGTCACAAAATACAAGATAGGCTTTTTAGCCTAATAAGACAAAAATCATATCCAATCCAAAATCATTACATTTTTTCTCTCACAAAAAAGCTAAAAAAATCAAAAATCTTTCCCAAATCAGGCTTTTTAGCCCCCAGGCTAAAATATACAAAAAAGCCAAAAAGTCAAAAAACTAATCCACTTCCCAAACGAACTCTTAAGCCTCATTTAAAAATAAGTTATTGTATTAATTTTTTAATTTTTTGTGAAAAAATATACAGAAAAGTAGAGAAAGTGATGTGACAACTTATAGTGACTTTTTAGTTTTTTAGTTAAAATGTATAGTTGACAAACGAGGTTTTAAAGGCATTTATTATGCCTTCGTTTGAGATATGGGTTGATTTTTTGACTTTTTTTAGCCTGGGGCTAAAAAGTCTCGTTTGAGATAGGTTTTTGGTTTTTTTTTTTTTTTTAATACTTTTGTGAAAGAAAAAATGAAATGATTATAATTTGGATGTGACATTTTATCTTATTGACTTTTTAACTTATTTTGTCTTTTTGTGATTATTTTAAGCCAAATAACCTATGTCCAACATAGCCATATGAGCAATTTAAATTATTTTAATTAATTTTTACCCGTCCAAATCTACTCATTTACCACCTCTACTTGTGAATGACAAACAACATGGCTCAATTCTGATTTGCATTGCACCATGCAAGAAGCCAAAAGAGGGGCTACCACCATACAATTGCACAAATGTCAGTTATTTTGTTATCAGCAATGCTAGGCCCACCTTCTTATCTTCATGTGAGAACTTACATTTTTTCTTTTTTGGATTTATTTTTCTGGGTTCAACCAAATTTAAGAATTGTTTTAACACAACACGTGGTACCCTTGTATGGCCATCCGCCATTATTGGCGGAGTCTTTGACTGGCAATGGCAATTGGTCAGTCACTTCCCTTCTCTCCTCTCCATTCCGTGTAGGGTCCCCCACTCACTCATCACTTCTCCAAATTCACTAATGTCTAAAAAAGTAGGGTTGTGTAAGGTTATAAATCACGGTATCGGATAACGTAACGGTATCGATCGCGGAGTATCGGTATCGGTAGTATCGATCGGTACGTATCGGGAATTGGGTGTCGCGAGGTGAAATTTTAAAAATCATTTCAAAGGTTTTTCAACTTTTTCTTTCCTGTACTGGTTTGAACCGGTGAGTATCGGCCCGTCGTGGCTTGTGTAACGGCTTGTGTAACGCTTACAGGCCGATACGTACCGGGACTCGGCTGATACTCCTGCGATTTTCAATCTCAGTGGTATATCAGTCGCGGTACTCCATTTTTCCGATACGTATCGGCCGATACGTAGCGTATCGGCCGATATTTAGAACTATAACTTATCACACAGTCCAATCTCCATGGCATTTTCAAAAGTCTCGATTTTACACTACTAATGTCGATGGCTTGAAAACTAACTATAAATAGAGCCCTCCCAAACCATGAATGTTCATAGAGTTATTTAGCTTCCCTCACTAGCTTTCACTTCCTTTTTACATCTGTGTCCAATGGCTTCTTCTATTAGTTCCAAGGCCCATGCAATCCTAGCTCTTGCACTTGCCTTCTGTGTGCAAGGCTCTATAGGTGAGTGGAAGTTTTTCTTTTTTAACAAACAATATCTATTGTACTTTTACTTGCATGATGTGGTGGGTGCATCGAAATATGATCATATAACTAAAAGTGTATTAAAAATTAGAGATGAAAAGTTTAGGACCATGATATATCGATACTCTCAATTCATGCATCGTACTCTTCTTTTGTTGTAGCCTAACTTTATCTTACCACATTTTTTGTTTTTTAGTTTGATATTCATTATGAAAAAATGTGGTTACATAAACGCGTTTTTATTAGTTTTTTTTTTATATTGTCATTAAACACAAAAATAACAACTTCCATGTGTACGTAAATTATTAATGTGAACCAAATGATTTTGTGTCCAATGATAAAAGAAAAAATATGATGAAAAATGTGTGTATATGTATAACATCACTCATTTGATATTGCAAAAAACTATTCTTGTAAATGTTTATGCAAATCTTTTTACCAAACTAATATAATTGTGGTATTTTTGTAATTACATATTATTTTGATAGATATTCTGTTTCGAAATAATAAGTTCCTCAACAACTGCACTGTTCTCTATACAAATTATGTTTGTATATTTCTATTTTTTGGTTATATGCCCAAACTGACCCATGAGCCTTTTCCTAGTAATGATTATTTTAAAATTTTATGTCTATTATTATTCATTTTAAAATCTCCTTTCAATTAACTTATTTTTCGTTGTAGGTGGAGGAATCGAATGTGAGAATCTTAACAAGGACTCGTGTGCATTCGCGATATCATCATCCAGTAAGCGCTGTGTGCTTGAAAAAACTGTGAAAAGGAGCGGAGAGGAAGCGTACACGTGTCGTACATCAGAGATAGAGGCAGATAAATTGAAGGACTGGATTGAGAACGACCAGTGCATCAAAGCATGCGGGCTTGATCGGACGATGCTTGGAATCTCATCGGACTCTCTTTTGGAGTCTCAATTCACACACAAGCTTTGCTCAACTCAATGCTACGATAGCTGCCCCAACATTGTGGACCTCTATTTCAATCTTGCTGCTGGTGAAGGTACATTCCTAACCTATACGCACAACCATATTCAGCAGGTTTGGTCATCAAAATAAAGTTTTATTTTAATATGATACTGAAAAATTAGTACATTCGGCAATAAAAATATTTTTTGAGATTTTTATTTTTATTTTTAAAGGCTTACCAAGAAGATTTTAGATTAAAAAATAACATAAAATTATTAAAGGCTATAATTTTTTCAAGTTTCAATAAAATAAAACCTCATTTTAATATTTAATTAAAAGTTTCGAAAAAATCTTAGAGCTAATTAGAGATTGTTATTATTAATACTAATTGAATTTTTTTATTTTATTTATTTATTTTTAAAAATTTGTAGGTGTATTTCTTCCCAAATTTTGTGAAGCACAAGGGGCAAATGCACGCAGGGGAATGGCTGAGATCAAAAGTTCTGGACACGTGGCACCTGGACCTGAATCAGAAGGTGACCACCCTGTGAAGTTTATGACAGCTCCCCCAACAATGGCTCCTTTTTGATTTTCTTGATCACTGTTATTTTACTATATATATAGAAGATGTTATACTTAGCTTTTAAGGTTGGATTATTAGTATACAATAAGGAAGTTCATCCAAAACTTCTAGTTAAGTAGCCGGACTTGATGGCATGTTCATTTTGCTTTGCTTTGTGCCAATAAGTCATGTGCTAATTGCAATTGGTTTGTAAGATTGATCCGCCTTTGTGGTAGTTTTTGTTATTTTTAAGTGAGAAAATTAAATGATATAGTTTTTTATTGTATTCTTTGTGTATATGATATATATTGAATATGATGTGACGGTTCAGATAATTTTAAGGAAAAAATAAGGAAAAAATATGTGTAAAGTTAAATGTGAATGAAATATAATTATACTAGCAGTTGACCCGTGCAATGCTCGTGCTATTTTTAAAATATATATATATGTATATATTTGATGGTACGATATGTGTGTTATAAAAAAAATAATTTTAATTTTAATTTAAAATTAAAATTAAAGAATGATTTTAATTATTTATTTTGATAATATTGACGCTATCATTCTATAAAAGTGTTACTTGAATACTTATATATATAATTATAAGATAGTAAAATAAATACTCATTTTGATATTAAAAATAATAATTAAATTAGAAGAAAAATTAGTAACATAAAATTAAAAGTAATTCTAACTATTTAATATTCTTTTATATTTATTTAGAAAATAAAAACATATAGAAATTGAAACTATATAAAATTTATTGAAAAAATTAAATATAAATATGTTGTCGTTGGATTATCATATAATGATTTTATATGATATATTAAATTATAAAATTATAAAATAAACACTTTTAATTAAATTAAAATATTAACTACATAAAATTAATTCAACAATGATTGACTAAGAAAGAATCTCATAACATCTAAACTCAAAAAGAAAAAATAAATGAAAACATTGAAGCAATAAATAATTAATCATTTTTAATATGATGTGAAAACATAGAAAAAACTTATTGTTCAGCAATTGAAAAAGTAACTTAAGTAGTAAATCTAAATTTTAGTTCTTCGAGAGTATCATAGTTGTGTAGTTTTTTTTTTTTTTTTCTCATGTGGGTTGTGATTATATAAAATAAAATAAGAGTAATGATTCATCCCTCCTTTTCCCCCACCCCCTTTGACCCCCTCTCTCTCTCATTGGTCACATTTTCTTTTTCTTTTTCTTTTTTTTCCTGCTCCTCCAATCACCACCCGCCACGTGGCAAAAGGGGGGTGAGGGGGTGACCCTCACAAGGGGTCCCAAGCATTATTCATAAAATAATATAGGAAAAATTTTGTACAATCAAAGTATAATGCATATAGATTTTATAGTTAGATTTCATGTAAAACTCAAATTGAGTTTGTGAAAGAAATATTTATTAGAGTCCATATAAAATTGGTATTGGGTTTGTGGATTATTTACGATAGAAAATATATGGAAAATAAATATTTGTCGAATAGAGTCTATATAAAATAGGTGAAGTTAATATAATTTATATTGGGTTTCAATTTGTGTAAAAATCTATATGTAAATGGAAAAAACATGATGATGTGGTTTTTTTTAGAAAAAAAATAAGTCATTAGAATGTATCATTTAAAAAAGAAAAAAACACTACTTATATCTATATGTGATGACGATTTTACTTTATTTAACACACTTTTTTTTAATCCTCTTTCTAAATTTTTTCTCAAATTTATGAATCAAATACAACCTAAAAAATATATAGTTGAGAGAACCAGCACTCGAGACAAGCTGACAAAGTTATTATTTTGGCCCCCAAATTAAGGCTAAAAAATAGGGCCCATAAAAAATACTGAAGGTTTTTTATTTTTGTTTTTGTTTTGAAAAATGAGTGGGAGTACTAATTAGTGTCACCACTAATAATGTGACAGTGGGTGGGACCCACTGCCACAATGTTATTGTGTCTGTTTTTTTTTTAAAAAAAAAAAAAAAAAAAAAGTAGATGCCACATCATTAGTGGTTGCTTTAGAGCATCACTTTTAGTGGTCTCTATCATTGCCCTTTTGTTTTTGTTAGACATCAATTAAAAAAAATGATTTAGAGCACTAAAAGAGAAACACTAAAAGAGCATTAATTTGTCTTTTTTCTCTTTGTGTTTTGTCTTTTTTTTTTTTTTTTTTTTTGAGTGCATGCCAACTCAGTAGAGCTACTTTTATAGCAGCTCTACTAATGGTCTGTATCGTATCTGTTCTCTTTATATGAGTAAAAGAACTCATTTTTTCATTCTTTTCCCGATGTAGGATTATCATATAAAAGTAATTATTTAAAATTAAAAAAAATCAAAAAAATTAGAATGAAGATTTGAAGCTCCTAGAAGGCTTCTTATAAAAAGACTATTTTTCATATATAATAGATGATGATTTCACCTTATTTCACATACTTTCTTTTATTTATCTTTCTAAATGTCTTTCTAAATTTAAAAACCAAATACAATTTAAAGAGTATATGGTTAAGAGAACCAGCCCTGAAGACAAGCGGACAAAGTTATTATTTTGGGCCCCAAATTTAGGCTAAAAAACAGGACCCATAAAAATTACTAAAAGTTTTTTGTTTTTTTTGTTTTTGTTTTGTTAGACATCAATTAAATGGAGGGCCCCAGTTATTTTGATTTTATCTAACAAAACTCATCTAAATCCAATTCTCACCACCGAACTCGAAAACAAAATTATTTTTATTAGTGATGGAGAATCGCAATTATTTTGATTTTCATTTACAAAAATCTAACGAAGTCCAACACTTAATATCAAATCTAAAAATTAAATTATTTTTATTAGTGGAGAGTTGAAAGTAATTAATTTCACTTTTCCAAACTTCTCCTCAAACCAATTCACCATTCTAAGATTGAATTTTTTTAGATTCTCTCTATATACCTTCAAATTTTGTATTATTATATGTTCTACTTCAATTGTTTGTTAAATTTATTTAAAAATTGAAATTCCTAAAATTTGAATTGATTATTGCTTGTTGGATTGTGAATTGGATTGTTCGCTTAATCAAACTTTATTAAAAGTGTATTTTTTTTTTTTTTGGTACATAACTTTCTTGAAAGAATTTTATTTACATATGAAAAATAAGAGAACAATAATGTTAGAGTGATATTGTGCCGCAGCCGTTCATTTTTTTTTTTAATATTATAACTCTATATTTTTGTTTGATATATATATTTCTTTTGTGTAAGTTAAAACATAAAACAGCAAGATTAGATTTTATCTTCTCAACTTTTTGTTTATTCTTAAAATAAATTTATTTTTTAAAGTGATTCGTAAAAATATAGAGGTTTCTTATCAGCTATAGAGAAAGCCAAGAAGTTGGGAAGCAAAGTTGAAAATAAGGTATAAATTTTAACGGATTGTCCTATTCATAAATGACTTTTTACAAAATCCAAGCAATAAGTTCTATGGATTGATGATTCAACTCTACTAGTCTATGCTTAAAAAACAAAAGAAATTAATAATAAGTCCTTACAAGTTTGGCCGTGAATGACGGGGTTGAGAGACAAATTCCTTCTCATGCAATTTTTAAAAATCACTGCTAACCGAATTTCTGTTACATTTCATAATTCTTTATAATTAATTAATCAATTAATCAAAGAAAGAAGAATGAGTTTTCTGAAAATTGCTTGGTGGCCCGAATTTGAGTAATTTGAATATGTCAAAACGACGTCGTTTTACACCCCAAACAATGTCGATTTGAGACATTCGAATCATTTGAGCCATAAAAATTCAGACCGCCTAACATTATTGGAGTTTTCTCTAGAATTCCTCTTCCATCATTTTCAAGTAAAACTGCGTTGTGACCAAAACTAGAGTTGTTGGTCTTGCAAAAATGTTCCTATGGTAAAAGTATAAGACATTGTCTTTTCGCATGGTTGTCTTATCATTGACAAGCAAAGTTATATAAATCTTTGTTGTGTTATTAAAAAAAAAAAAAAAAAGGCTACAAATAATTGTAGCTATATTTCAAATTTTGTGAACAGGGGCGGAGCTGTCAAGGGCTAAGGGGTCACGTGTCCCCGGATTTTGTAATTTTTTTTTAAAGTAAACATAAAGCAAATATTTTAAATAAATTTTTTTATAAAAATACTATTTTAAATGTCAATGACATTTTTAAAATAATAAGAATAATAATAGTTATTTTGATTGAAAATAAAGTGATTACGATATTATTATCTATGAAAATTTCAATGTAATGGTGATGTCTATCACTATTGACATGCAAACATAATTAATTTCAATGAAAATATAGAATTTATTGAATTATTAGTTACATTTGACATGTAGCGTTCATTCTCTATGTGTTTTTTTACTATTGGTTGGTGATATCACATGTTAATGATGACGTGGTATAACTATTATATTGAATTTTTACGCATATTTTGTATAAAAAATTACTTTATCATTATATAATTTATTTTAAAACTTTATATCCATGACTTTTTTTAATATTGTTCATGATACACTAATTACAAATAATATTTAGCTTATTTGGTTCTAGTTTTCAGAAAATAGTTTTCAAAAAATTCTATATTTTTATTTTCCGTATTTTAATGTTTTCAATAATTTTTTTTAATATTTTAAACAATTTTTTTTTAATTTTTAGACACACCTAACATAAATATACCTAAAAAGTATAATATTTGTGATTTTTTTTTTATTTAAAAAATACGGTAAATACCAAAAAATAATATGAAAATTCAATACATTTTTCGTATTTTTGTGTATTTACTAATTTTTTAAAATATTTTTTCACAAATATTTTACTATTTGGATATATATCTAAGTAATGTGCATCTAAAAAAGTAAAAAAAATGTTTAAAATTTAAAAAATATTCACTAAAATAAAAAAAATACGAAAAATAAAAAACTTAGTTTTCAGAAAACTAAAACTAAACACACTGATTAATTTTTTTTTTTTTAATCTTTCTTGAAGTTAATGGTAAAAATTTATGTTAAATATTTTTATAAAAAAATTTAATATCGTAATTAATAAGTGCCTCCTTTGCTTTAATTTCTTGGCTCCGCCACTGGTTGTGAATATTGAAAAGTTGGAGGAAAAATTGGTTGAGATTTACCAAAATAACAAATGACCATTGGAGTACCATTGCTATAATTTGGCGAAATAACACTATTCATTTCCAAATTATTGCAATAGCAATGACATTGGCATTATAGCAACAATGGTTGGAGATGCTCTAAGGTGCAACGTAATGCCAAACTGTCACAAGGGTGTTGACAATTAATTTGAGTTGAGCAGTGTAGTATGTTGATGAAGGACAAGATTATAAGAATTTTTATATTTTTAGTTTTAATATTTTTGATATATTATTTTATTAGGATTTTTGTAATTTAGTATGAATAATTTAGAATTATTAGGTTTCTTAATTTTATTAGTTTTGGAATTAGATTTTGACTAGGATTTTAAATAATTTAGAATTTTAGTTTCCTATTCTCTTAGGTTTCCTAATTTGTGTTGATTTAAGTTTCCTAATTTATTTTAAAATTATTTTTCCTACAAGTATTAGATTTAGTTTATTATAAATAGCTATGTAAGCCTCATGGCAAAGAACTTTTGTATACAACTTTTATTTATTCAATCAATAATATTGAGATATTTTCTTATCATTGTAGATTCAAGGTTCTATTTTTCTCGTGGATTTGAGAGCCCATTTCGTCTACTAGAACGATATCTAGTCCCCGTGTATTCTGCTGCGTCAAGTGGTATCAGAACAAGGTTTCTCTTGGCTCGATGTCATTCATCGAAAGAGGAAGCACAAGCTCTATTGACGATGATCGTAGAGAAAGATCTAATAGGATTCGAGTCAAGGGACTTGCCCAAGGCCAACCTGTTAGTCGCGACGTTAATAGGAACCGCGCTATGGGATTTGCCCAAGACCAACCTATTAACCACAACGTCTTGAGACGATCTTCTTGTTATTAATATGATAGTGAGGACGAATCTGAAGATGAGCTATTCGAGGATTATGGTAAATACTAGTCGGTAAGGAGACAACAAAGATTCAGTGATGTGTTTAATAGCAATAATTGCATCAATCATGACATTTCAGATTATCAAGTACCACAAAAAATTCCCTATTTTAATGCTTCTTGTCATGCTGCGGATTTTATTTATTGGTTTCGCAAAGTTGACAAATTCCTTGAGTGTATGGAAATCTCTGAAGAAAAGCAAGCTAAATATGTCATACGTAAGTTACAAGGTTATGTTTCTACATGGTGGAAACAATTGCAGTATGATCGAAGGCGACAATACAAACAACCTATTAGGACGTGGCATAAGATGAAGAAGTTGACGAGTTTTAGATTCCTTCAAACAAATCATGGGCAAATATTGTATCTATAATATCAAATAAAGCTTAAATCAAAACAATTGTTCCAAGGTAATTTTGATTCACAATATTCTTCGCAATTCAATAATTATTATGGAATTGTGGATACAGATTATTCGAGGAACATGACTATGGTTCTACCAAGTTTGGGTCAATCAAGTCTTGTAGGTCAACAAATTTGTCACGCTCAACCACACATTGAAGAAGAAAAGATTTTGAGTATCACAACGTTTCAAAATTTTGAAGACGCAAACAAACATTCAATTGAAGTAGATAATCAAGTTGATTGCAACAATGGTGAGAACATTGAAATTGATAAAAGAGAGGTCACTGAAATTACTTTGATCAAGAAGTTTGAAGAAGACGATGAAGGGGTGAAGTAAGAGAAAAACGTTGAAGTTAGCCAAGAGCTTCTAATGATAGAACTATCATCTCTTGATTATTATGATCGTTATGAGATCGTAAAAGAAGAAGATCTAGTTGAACTCAATGGAAAAGAAGAAATAAAAGATGAGGTAATAAAGTTAACATGTGCACTAGAGAAGTTGATTGAGGATGCAATTGATATTCCAAGATTGATAATTGAATGTCCAACCGAATCTAAGACAGAGCAAAGTTTGGAGAGTATCCAACATCAACATAAAATACACTTCATTGATTTTCTTGGTGTGGAGCAATTTAATTTGACTTTCAATGCTTGTCTAATTAATCTTGTCAACCAGTTGAAGCATATAGAGAACAACTTTCAGAAAGTAGACTTCTTTGCATATAATTTATGGAAGAGAGACAAACATCTAAAGTATTCCAAGTATCTTTTTATTTGGCATGGACGATGGCAGATCTCTAATATGAATTCGAGGACGAGTTCTTTCAAAGAAGAGGAGTCTGATGTAGGACAAGATTATAAGAATTTTTATATTTTTAGTTTTAATATTTTTGATATATTATTTTATTAGGATTTTTGTAATTTAGTATGAATAATTTAGAATTATTAGGTTTCTTAATTTTATTATTTTTAGAATTAGATTTTAACTAGGATTTTAAATAGTTTAGAATTTTAGTTTTCTATTCTCTTAAATTTCTTAATTTGTGTTGATTTAAGTTTCCTAATTTATTTTAGAATTACTTTTCTTACAAGTATTAGGTTTAGTTTATTATAAATAGTTATGTAAGCCTCATGGCAAAGACAACTTTTATATACAGCTTTATTCATTCAATCAATAATATTGAGATATTTTCTTATCGTTGTGGATTCAAGGTTCTATTTTTCTCGTGAATTTGAGAGTCATTTTCGTCTACTAGAACGATATCTAGTCCCCGTATATTCCGTTGCGTCATATGTCGTATTTGTTTAAATTTAATTTTAATTTTAATTTTTATTTTTTGAGTCAACCTCACATGAGCTTTAATCGAATTGATCACAAGAGTAACTTGGTTTTAAACAGTAAATTGTTCAAATTTTTCTTGAAAAATAAGTTCTAAAATATGTTTTACCTCCATTTTTGTACATAATGAACCTATTTTGAGTTTTTAACGAATTAAACTCGAATTGCTTGATTCATTTTACAACGATACTTGTGCCTAAGGGTGTGTGCAGGTTTGAGTTGATTTTAGAAAAAATCATCAACCAGCCAATCCTAGGTAATTTGAGAATTTTTAACCTACTGCAAATCTACTTATCCTAAATCATCGGGTTAATTTCAACATATTCAAACGAATAGTTTGGGCAAGTCGATTGTGTCAGAAATACAAAATGAAAAAAAACGTCAATTGCCATTAAACCTTAGTTTTTTTACAATTCAAAAAAAAAAAATAAAAAATTCGTTATTTATTCTTAAAATTCCAAAACAATCATGTTGGGTCAGTTTGTAGACATGTTGACAAATTTTAATACATAAACTAATTAACTTGTTAATTTTTACCATCTAACCCACACAATTCAATCCACTCATCTTTAATTTGAATGGATAAACGATTTTTTTGCGCAGCCCCAGTTGTGCATGACTAACTGCAGGGCATCATTCTCATTTGCATTGCACCATGCAATGCAAGCAGCCAAAAGAAGAACTACCTACAATTTCACACGTGTTCTTTTTTTGATATTTTCGGTTCAACCAAATTTAAGAATTGTTTTCACATAACATGTGGTCTCCTCATACAGTGGGTCTACAAATCTCTAAAATATAAATTAATAAATAAATAAGGAGAAATTATAATATAACAAAAAAACTCTAGAATTTGATTCATGTAACAAAATAAATTGTGAATTTTTAATTTTTTTATTAAATTCTAATATTTTGATTTGTTTTCAATTAAATCATTCACCTATTTTCGTTAATAAAACTGACAAAAAAAATAGAAGAAGATATTGTAGTCATTAAATTCAATATATATACATAAAATATCTAATATATATATATTGTTGAGTTTAATGAGCAAAATACCATTTTTTTCAGTAGTTTTACTTAACCCAAAAAAAAAAGAAAAAAAACGAAAAAGAAAAAAAAAAGAGCAAATGACTTATATTGAAAACAAATCAAAAGATCAAAATTGAAATTGATAATATAAAAAATTCAGAATTTATTTTGTTACAAAAATCAAACTTTAGATTTTTTTTTTTTTGTAATTTTCATAAATATTTAATAAATTATAAAAATCTAAGATTAAGATTTATTCATAGAGTGGGCCTACAATTCTGAGAAATTATTTTTAAATGAGTTTTCGTTTGTCTTTATTAAACTTTTTTTTTTTTTTTTTCATATTTTAGTCAATTTTTTTATTTTTTATTTTGTAGATACATTAAGATTAGATGCATCTAATAAGTAAAAAAAAAAAAAAAAATTAAAATATGAAAAAAAATTCACTAAAAATTAACGAAAATCCGAACAAAAATGCATACAATTTTATTCGAATTTTCGTCTATCTTTAGTATTTTTTTTAATATTTTGACTAACTTTATACATCTCTATTAGGTGCATTAAAAAGTAAAAACAATTAAAAAATCACTAAAAATAAATAAAAATTTATTTAAAAATAATTTGTAAAAAAATAAAACCAAACACACAGTAAAATTTTGGAATAATTTTTATTTTATTGGGTTCCATAGACTTTTTTGCCCTGCAGGTAGCGCCATCATTAACCATTATTGGTGCTACTCAAAAAAAAAAAAAAAATAAAAAAAATCATTCATTCAGTTTTTCTAAATTCAATTTTTTAAAATTTAAGTATTTTATTTTTATATTTTATTTTTTATTTTTAGTCAATATTTTTAAAATTTTAAGTATTTTTTTTAACTTTTTAGATATACTTTACTTAGATATATTTAAATAATAAAATATTTATGAAAATATTTTAAAAAATTAATAAATATACAAAAATATAAAAAATGTACTGAATTTTTGTATTTTTTTTTTAATATATTTTTTGATATTTAGTAAATTTTTTTAAAAACAATTTCACAAATATTATACTTTTTAAGTATATTTATATTAAGCGTGTCTAAAAATTAAAAAAAAATATTTAAAATATTAAAAAAATTAGTGAAAATAAAAAAATACAAAAAACGAAATGTAAAATTTTTTAAAAAATAAATTTTAAAAACTAAAATAAAACAGAGTGATTATCGGTGGAGTCTTTGACCGGCAACCGGTCAGTTCGGTAGAGACCTTTCAAAGCACAAAGCACTCCATGTAGGGTCCCGTCCCGCCCAGCAGTGCACAGATTCATTAAGGTCTGAAAAAGTAGGGTTGTGTCGTTTTCACATAGTCACTTTGCAATTTTTGTTATGATATTTTTATGATGAGAAAAATTATGATTTTTGTGATAAAAAAAAGTTATGACATTTTTGGGTAATTTTATTTTAGCATCTCCCATTTATTTAAAATCCTGCTATTGATTCCCCATACAGTTAGGTTCTGTTTAGAAACTTGATTATTTTAGTTTATTTTTTTATTTTTTAACCATGTTATGAGATGAGAGAAAAAAAACAAAGAAGCTATGTTTATGATGATTTGTAATTTTTTGATAGTTGAAGAAATAACTGTGAGAGAAAAAATAATTAATTGATGTATAAAATATAATATTTTATCTTATTAATTATTATTATTATTATTTTTTTACCTTTATTCACTATGTCAATCAAACAAATTGTTCCTAAAGAAGCGCCTTAAATTTCTCGTTACTAGCAGAATAGATTTGAAAATGCTATCATAATAAAAATCACAAAGTATCATAACATTATATTTTTAACTTTAAAGTGTACATCATACATTTAATATTCGTAATTTCACCACAAAATATCATCACAAGAAATCATAACTTTTTATGGCGTGCACCTTTTTGGTGCACGACGTATATTTCTTCTAAAACAAATATATGACATTAAAAATTAAAAAAATAATAGATAAATTATAAATTATAAAATATCAATAGATAAACTCACAAACACATGATATTCCAAACTTACTAAATGAATTTTACGAGAAATTATATAAAAATAAATAAAAAAAATTCAAGGTTTGAGCCTGTAATAAAATAAATTTTTAATTTTATCAATTTAAACCTTAATCTTTTAATATATTTTCAATCTAAACATTTTTAAATTTTTTTTTTTTGGTCAAGTACAACCATATGAAAAAGTGTATTTTAGTTATTAAACTCAATGCAGGTATACGAAGAATGTCTAATAGATTCGTTTCCATTGAGTTTAATGATTAAAATGCATTTTTTCATACAATTTTACTTAATGAAAATAAATAATGGTTTAGATTGAAAATAAATTAAAAAAATTAGACTTTAAATTCACAAAATTAAAAACTATTATTTTGCTTTTGTTTGTTTGTTTGTTTGTTTGAAAGGTTTATTTTGTTGTAACTATTCCAGAGCACTACAGTCCATGGTTTGAAAATTAGTATTAATAGCCATCCCAAACCATGAATGTTCACAGAGTTAGTCCTAAACTACAAAATCCTTAAGCCCCAATTTGGCTTCCCTAATTAGCCTTCATTTCCTTCACCATCAGTGTCCATGGCTTCTTATATTAGCTTGAAGGCCCTTGCAATCCTAGCTCTTGCACTTGCCTTCTGTGTGCAAGGCATCATAGGTTAGTGAAAGCTTTTCTTTGTATAAATTATATTTTTAATTTTTATAGTTTGATTCATATTTTCCTTCGGTTTATACTATTTTAAATTGAATAGTTTGATTTTTATCCCTTAAGTTTAGTTTCAATCCTTTCGCTCAAGTTAAACGTTCAAGTCGATAATGTTTAGACACTAATCGATTTCCTGAGATTTACATATAGAAAAAATTAAAGGGGACATACGTGCAGGTCTTCATAAGTAAATTTATTGTCCAATAGCTCCTGTGAGAATTAATGGCGTTTTTCATCAAACACTATTATTAAAAGTCACTAATTATTAATTTTCAATGACAATTTAAAAGTTGTCACAAAAAATGTCACTAATTATAAGTTTTAACAACAGTTTAAAAAACTCTTCACAAAAAGATATCACTAATTTTCAACTTTCAGTGATAGTTTGAAAAATTTATCACAAAAAAGTCACTAATTGTAAGTTTTAGTAACAATTTATAAAAACCTAACTTGTTGGAGGACACTGTAATAAAAGGATTCCTTAATTTAAATTATTAACAACAGTTTAAAAATTCGTCACAGAATTCACCATAATATATACACCTCAATTTATAAAAACGTCAATATATACAAATATGTTTTACATAATTATTATTTTTGTATTTCATGCCTAAATTGACCCATACCATAGACCACATCGCATTTTTGGAAGCAAAATGCTTAATTACTAAAAATTTAAAGATAAATTACAAATACATTTTTGAGATTTATTTAAAATATAGATTATTTTTTATGATTTGAAAAATTACAAATACTTTTTTTCAGAATTTTTTATTTAATAGAATTAACAAAAAAATAAAATTCCTAACTACTCTCTTAGACAATAATAAAATTACTTGAATTATTAATTGAAATAAATTTTAGACATCATTAAAAATTAGTAATTGAGTTGATGATTTATTTATGAAAGGTGCTATTTGTTATGAAATTAAAAATTTCAAGGGGTGAGATGTAATTTTTAAAATTACAAGAAGTAATTTATATTTTAAACAAACTTTAAAAAGTGTATTTATAATTTATCAAAAAAAACTTACATAAACTTTCAAAATGATACAGTAATGGCATGCTTGTGGATTATGATTATTATGTTTATGTTTCCAATAAAAAGACAGCAACGAGTCGCATTATTCTCCACTCTAAAAAAAGGTCATGCTATGTTTGTATATTATTATTCATTTAAAAATATTCTTTTAATTAACTTGTTTTTTGGGATATATATATATATATATGTGTGTGTGTAGGTGGAGGAATCAAATGTGAGAATCTCAACAAGGACTCGTGTGCATTTGCGGTATCATCATCCAGTAAGCGTTGTGTGCTCGAAAAAACAGTGAAAAGGAGTGGAGAGGAAGTGTACACGTGTCGTACATCAGAGATAGAGGCTGATAAATTGAAGGATTGGATCGAGAACGACCAGTGCATCAAAGCATGCGGGCTTGATCGGATGATGCTTGGAATCTCATCGGACTCTCTTTTGGAGTCTCAGTTCACTCACAAGCTTTGCTCAACTCAATGTTACGATAGCTGCCCCAACATTGTGGACCTCTATTTCAATCTTGCTGCTGGTGAAGGTACATTTCTAACATACAACCTTATTCAGGGCTGTTTTGGCAATACACTAAAAAAGTCAAAAGTCAGCTTTTAATCTATTTTGAGTCATATCACCTCTCATATGAAAAAGTCAAAAAAACTAAAAGTTGACTTTTAACCATCTTTCCAAAACACTCCTTAACACAAGAGTAGTGTCATCAAATTTTCAAAAAAATTGTTAATATATATGTTCATTACAATCCTATATCCATCCATTCCTTATTGTTAAATACAATGCTAGTAGGCGGAAGAAAAAAAAGAAAAAAAAGGAAATCCATTTAATAAATTCTGCTAGAGACTGTTATTATGCATTATTAATACCATCCATGTGATTTTTTTTCTTCTTTTTTTTTTTTGTTTAAATAAAATAAAATTGGCAGGTGTGTTTCTTCCCAAATTATGTGAAGTACGAGGGGCAAATGCACGAAGAGAAATGGCTGAGATCAAAAGCTCCGGATACGTTGCACCTGCACCTGAATCAGGAGGTGTCCACCCTGTGAAGTTCATGACAATTATTCCAGCAATGGCTCCTTATTGATTCTCCTTATTACTACTATATATATAGATGTTATGTTAAGTTTTTTAAAATTGGATTATAGTAAGTATACAGACAATAAGGAAGTTGATCCAAAGTTTTTAGTGGCCGGGCTTGATTGATGGCATGTTCAATTTGCTTTAACAAGTCATGTGCTAATTACAATTTGGTGGATTTTTACTTTTTCGTTTTTTATAACAAATTGGTGTGTTTTTACTGTATCTCCATTGTTATATACCATATGAAGTTATGAACAATGTTCGAAAGTCTTGTACTTTATCATGTAGCACTCTTATTGTAATGGGTTTAGATAGGTGAAACATAAGCAAGGATTGGTTGGTGCATTTTATGTGATATATATATATATATATATTGTTTTTGAGTTTGTGTCCAAATTTTTTGGTACAATTTATACTTACAACTTATTAATTAGAAATAATTTAATCAAGTTTAAAAAATTGATAGTCTAAGAAATTGAGGGTACTTTTGATTTCTATTTTCTAATCATCATCTTTTGACTTACAAAAGGTTGTGCCAAACAAGCTCAAATTCATTTCTACAATTTTGTTCCAACACAAAATTTTGAAGTATGTGAACATTAATAGGTTTTAATAGTAATCTGGTATGGACTATCGAAAAATATGGAACACTCCTTAATTGTAATTAAACTTACTAATATATTAAAATCCTATCTAGCAAAAAAAACTAAACAAAAAAAAACAGAAAAAGACAAAAAATCAACGGGGCTTTAGACTTGGATTGGTGGTATATTTTTCATTCCCACAATTGTGAACTTTAGGAGCTAGAAGAATGTGAGAAGCTAAAGTATGTATTTGTAAAGTTGACTGATTGGGCTTTATCATTTTAGAAGGTTATGGATTGGTAAGCCTGAGCAACAGGTTTAAAATTTTATGGCTCGGTTTAAAATTTAGGATTAGTGACAAGTCAGTCCTATGGATTTGAATTTTTTGACTTTAAGAATGATAAATTTACATAAATAGTTATCAGAATGATAAATTTCTCAATTATATTGATAAATTTATTAATCTAATGAATAAACTCACAACTACACATACAAACAAAACCAAAATAAATTACATTGATAAAATTTTCATTCATAAGATCTATAGATCCGTGAATTTTTTACTCATGATTTAAGAGTACATATGTCCAGTAGAAACCACTAGTAATTATCTCAAAAATTTTAAAGCACAGATGCATAAGAGTTTTGATTGGTCAACAGAAATATGAGTTTATGCGGGCTTCAGGTCGGGCTTGGCCCACTTCAGCCTCATTTAAGTTTTGATTTAGATTTTTTTTTTAATTAAATTCAAAATTAATTGAAAAAAATAGAAAATTAATATAATATTTTAAAATGCATCACAAAAATTAAAGGGAGACCTATTTGTAAGTCATTTTTTAGACACTTATACTAGGTTAAGTCCTGTGTAATTTCTTATAGAGTCTCAAGTCCTATTTAGATAGGAATGTATTCCACAAGATCCTGCATAAACGTAACGTGACGTGACACTTACATAAACGTAACGTAACGTGACACATACATAAATGTAACGTAACGTGACACCTGTATAAACGTAATGTAACACCTTGTATGAAAGGGTTCAAGAAAGGAGTTGAAAAATTCGAAGATCTTCGAAGATCCTTGAAGAACAACTTCGAATTCTCTAGAATATGCTGAGAGGCTTAGATTCTTCAATAATCTCAACTTAGGAACACAAAAACAAAGGAGATGATGGAGATAAGAGATTGGGTGAAGAAGAAGGCAAAATGGCAAGAGAGAGAATAATGACAAGGCTCTCCCATGGATCTCCCACTTTCACTCTCAAGGTTGATAATGGAGAGGGGAAATTAGTTCTTTCCCAAGAGTTGAAAAATCTCCAAAATCCATCCCTTGTAAAGTTATGGGTGGGTGTTATTTATAGGCACCTCATGATGTAGGATGGAACCCATGTACAAGGCACATGGGGGATATTCTCTCTAACCACCTTGTCCGAGGAGGTGACCTCTCCGAGGAGGTGATCTCTCCGAGGATGAGAAAAACCTCGACAAGGAGATCAACCCCGAAGAGGAGATCAACCCCTCGGCGAACCCTTCTTTTTAGCTACACCTAACCAATGATCCCCAATCATCCCAAAGGGTCAGGGATAGTCTCAGAAGACTTCCTGCTGCAAAAAATTGCCGAGTCTCATGGACCCCCCGGGGTCGTGCCACCTCGACCCGGGTATAGGCTAGTTTAACCGAAGAGTGATTTATCTCCACTCACCGTCCTCGGGATCGGGTCCTTTGTTCGAACTCCATTACGTCCATGGTTCTGGTGCATAGATCCCGGAAAGCTCCGAGCCTGCAAGTGTTCTGGGACTCATTAACGGAGCGGCTTCTAAATTGCGTTTGAATCCATTCGAAGCCAATTGCTTCGGATCTCTAGATTCGTGGATCCGAATCCTTTCGAGTCCGAGTGGCTCGGATCTCTAGGATAGCTCAATACCCTTTCGAGTCCGGGTCTGAGTAAGTCTCTAAGTTCGTGGATCCGAACCCTTTCGAGGCTTAGTGCGATTTAGCCCATTTGATGGCGATAAATTCAGGCCCACCAATCTTGGACTTGCGATAAATTCGGGCCCACTAATCTTGGGCTATTGGGCCTAATTAAATTAGTGGGCTCAAATTAGCTCCTCTTACATTTGCCCCTTGCGTGTATGAGAAATTTTAAATTTCTCGGACATGCATACTGTTATTTCTTCGGCTCTGCTTCGCATCACGTCCCAAAAAAAAAAAAAAAAAAATAAAAAAAAAAATGTTACCACGACAGAGCCTATGGATAAAGTTGATGATGCACTTCGATTTACAAAAAAATTGACAAGCAAAAATTTTATTTTTTTGTACTCTTTTTTTTTAATTTTTTTTATAAAATATACATTATTAGAACATCTGAGAAAAATATACATATTCATGCATATATTTTAATTTAACCAAAGAATAATACCACACACTTTTCTTGTTTGGCAAGTTGGTGAGTCACCAGGCCGTTATATGTTTGTTATATGGATATACACAACCTTGAGGGAATATTCTAGCATCACACAGCATCACACCTCTCCTTTTTTTTCTATTTAAAGAAAGGAGCCACAACCCTACACCTCACAAACGTTTTTCCTTGCTTAGCCGCCGAAATCTCAAATTTCTTCTTTCAGCCTTCTCTGTCTCTGTCTCTGTCTTTCTCTCTCTCTATATATATATTGAGAGACCCAGCTTCCTTCTTCTGTTTTTGGCCTTCGGCAACCCAGTAGCCCAATCTCTCGTTCTAAGCTAAGAGACTAGACGGTCTTCTTCTCCAAGAAAAGTCTGCTTCAATAACACTATAGGCCACAACCATTTGCTCACCGACCTCCATTGTATCTCCAGGCTCCGTCTCTGTCATCGTCACTGAAGACACACCAACGCCACCGACACACCGACGCCGACTCCTCTGCGACGTCACTGCCATTGCAGGCCTCGACTGGCCAGCGCCGACGCCACCGCAATTGCCGGCCTCGCTGCAACGTCACTGCTCTTCTGCGTCATCAGCTACTCTGGAGCTCGCTGTTGGCTTCACTCTGCTGCCACTTCATCGCCAGTCACGACTGTCCAGTGTTCTTCTTCATCTCTGCTTTCAGTAGGCATTTCGAATATATATATATATGGCTTATTGTAACACGCCCGCGAGGGGACCCCGCTACACGCTACAGTTCGGACTCGATTTTGTTTGCGGTTCTAAATCTGAACCAAAGAGTCCAAATCCGGCAAATCGTTTTGAGAAAAACAGATTTTTGAAAAGAAGTGCCAAACATGGACTGCTTTGCTAGATACAGAGTCGCCACCTAAATATTTTTTAAATGGGGAAATTTAGGAAATCCTGACTCGGTGCCAAAGGCCACGTGTCCGTCATCACCAAAGTTGCCTCGGCTCGGGAGCTTGGGTACGATTGGGGAAGGTCAGCTATGAGCACCCCCTCTCGCCCAATCCGAAGATCGGCCTCTACTAACCGTGATATCCAATTTTGAAAACGTTATGTGTTCTTATTCTGGTTATTAGCCTAGAATTACTATGTTATGCGCACAGCAAACAAGTATAGACTAGATTGCCTAATTTGGAAATAAGCATTGCATGTCCGCTTGTCTTAAAAAAAAACTCTTTGGGAGTTGCTACTCGCAAGTAGGCTAAAATATGGATTTCAACGAGTTTTTCCAACCCAGACAATCCAACATTCACCCACAGGCAATCAAACAATTTATCTCACATAAGCAATTAGCCATATGGTAAGCATGCTGTCATGTTAACACTCACACGCGTGCGGTATGCTAAAGCATGAAAATACTTACATCGTACTCCGTGCCAAAACAATAAACTAGTTAGCAAACATGCATGGTCCTAGTTCATGTTAAGATGGCTAATGCAACACATGCGGGATGCAGCTAGAATAGGCTCGGCTGGTCTATGGATGGCATGTGAAATGCAACAACTAACACGTATTCAAGTTAGATTTGAAATGCAGTTTGCATGATGCGCCGAGCCCGGTGCATGCAATACAAATGAATGATGCACGCATGCATAGCATAAGGTATGCTAAATTAAATATGCCCTAGTACTAACCATCAAAAGCAGGTAAATAAAAGGGAGAAAGAAGTGGGGGTTGGAAGACATGCACACACGCACCCACACTTATTACAAATTCGTCCTCGCTCGGAGGGACCAAAAGAATAATACAAATTAACTAACTCGCAGGCTAATTAATTATTACAGACCACTTAATTAATTAACAAATTAACTAAGCTAAGGAAAGCAGTAAAAGGCCTCGGGAAGCGGGTCCAATGCAATGCATGCTCGGTCTTGCTCGGAAGTGCACGGCCATGCGCAATCTGCCTCTGTTTTCCCTGCTATACTCCTCTGAAGACTGTCAAAATCTCAGGATGCGCTCACTGGATGTTGGGGAGTGTCGCCGGCTGGAGGGAATCATCACTGGCTGTGATTTGGTGTCCATCGGCACAGAATGAATCCATTGGCCACAAATTGATTGCCGGTCGTCACTCTGTGTAGTCGATCGGCAATAAGTTCCTGCAGAACCTGTTTGACAGCAGTAGAGGACAGAGCTTTGCATGGAAATGCAATCCAAACCATATATGCACCAACCATGTCCCTTATCATGTTAGTGACTCAAAGGGACATGCTCCTTGGTTCTCGGACCATCAATCGCGCATTTCCATGCGTAATGGCCCAAGGGACCAAGTGTGCACATTTTGATGTCAAATGCAATGCAAACCAACAAACCAAAGGCCCAATTCCTATCACTAGATCAAGGAACAAGACATGCATGCAAGATGGAGTGCAACCTAAGCATATGAACTAGCATGCAACATGAGCATACAAGGTATACATGCAAGTATGCAAACAAACGTGCAAGGTAAGCATGCAAACAAGCAAAGGATAGACTTAAACATGATTTGGGCAGCCCTAATTAGGCCCAAAACAGTGGCCATAATGCTAAGCACATGAAGGCAAATGTACATACAAGCATGCATGGATACATGGTTCAAGACTTAAGCATATTGAAACAACTTCTAAGCATACTTAAAAGAGATAATCATGGACCGTTAACATACAATGGAAAGCTCTGAAATCATGCTAAAATGGTGCCAAACCAAATGAACAAAACAAGCATGGCATGCAGTCAAGGTCCAAAACTTGAGGCAAGCCAAGAGGCTTAAACCAAGGCCAAGTCAACCAAGCCTCACAAGACCAAGGGGACTTAAAATAGGTCTAATGCAGACCTAAACAACACCCAAGGAACACCTAGATGGCATCTAAGTGACTCAAGTATAAAGGCATGCACAAATGCTTAACATGGAGCATACAACACAAACATTTGAAGCATCAAAGAAGCTATGAAATGCAAGCATACAAGCATGCTAAGTGGACTGAAATAACATGGAAAATGGTCCCAACCCACTGAAATGAAGCAAGGATGCATGCTATACATTCACACACTTAAGGCTAACAAGCCAAAAATGCAAAGGGGCTATACTAAGCATGCCAAAGTCGACCCAAACAACTAAGGACAGACCTCAATCATGACACAATAAGCACAAAAGCTTCACAAAGCCAAGCCTAAAACATGCTAGAACAATGGTTTACAACCTAAGGCATATTAAGGCAACAACAAGGCATTACATGGCATGTATGTTAAACTAACATGGTGTACCAAAACCAACATACAACAATGCTATTTCATGGCAAAATAAGCATAAATAACGGCCAAGGCATGGTCAACATGAGCCTAAGCTAGGTGCTCCCTCAAGAGGCAAAAATAGTCCTTTTTAAGGACAACAAGGAGAGGGGGTGGCCCTCTCCTTCTTGGGACTTCAAGGCACCATCCTTACCACTGAAATCCCTCAAGATTTCAGTGGTGAGGAGGCCCAAACACCAAAGTCCCGGAGCTCACTCAAAACGGCGCAAAATGGGGCCTTTCAAGGCTTAAAAGGGGTCAAACACCTCCAAACCACAAAACACCCTAAAAAAACTATTTAGAGGGCCCAAAAACAGAAATTTTTTATGTTATACACTAAGCTCAAAAACAGTTTTAAGATAGGCAAAAATAGGATGCAAAAATGGGGAAAAAGGAGTGAGTTTCTTACCCTTGTAGCCCTTCTTCAAAGATGGTGGACCAGCTGATTCTTCAAGCTCAAAACCACCTAAGAACCTCAAGAACAACCCTCTGGAACCTCAGTAGCCAAGGGAAGGTGTAATGGTAGGTGTTTATGTGCTAAAGTAAGACTAAACACACACAAAGAATACAAGAGAGGGAGATATAGAAATGGAATAGATACACTACTCAAACCCTAATACCAGAGCTCTCTCTGATTTTTCTCTAACCCTAATGCCAAGAGAGGAAGCCTCTTCTTATAGGCAACTCCCTCTTGTAAGGCTTACAAGACAAGCCATCCAAGAGGGAAATCCCTCCATACACGTGTATGGACGGGAACAGAGTGGGTGCCAGCTATCACAGCTGGCACAAAATATCTACTAAAAGTAGATGAACAGTGATCGGCCATTCAAAATTGTCATTTTGACAAAATAAATGGTCGACCGGCAACAAAGAGTGCCGACCGGCAAAACATATTGCCGATGGCAACAAAACACCAGCCGGTGGCCTCTAGCCATGGCCGGTGATGTGTGGGGATGCCTCACAAGGCATTCCCTGCCCCTCCAAGGCAAAACACAAGTGTTTGGTGCAAAACCAGACACTAAACAGTCGAGTTCGGAGATCCTGAGGCAAGGCGCGCAGCCGAGACCTCCGGGAACTCCAAACGAACACAAACATGGATGATCACCGGGTGTTCAAACGGTGACGTCCAAGTCTTGAGGATGGTCAAAAATGGGGTGTCTACACTTATGATGTATATATATATATTATATATTTTATTTTATTATATTTTTTTTAGCTTTGAATCTGCTGGTGCTTGTTTTAGATTGAATCTGCTGGTGCTTCAGTTTTTTTTTTTTACTTTGCTGCTTGGCAAACTTTGGGCAAGAATATATATATATATTGATTATCATATATATTTTTTGTTTAGAGCTCGGATTACCCACATTAGCCTTGGCTTGTGCACAATCACCGGTCTCAAAGATGAAACAGAATCAACAATCCAGCAGCACTGAATAACTACATAAAGTACACGGTAATCGCCACCTGTAGGAATTGGGAGAAATTCGCACTACCCTTGCAAGATTGTAGCTCAAAGCCCTATTTAATTGCTGAAGATGTAGAAGAAGCTGTGGAAGCCTCAGCTATTAAAGAGACTGGTTGGCAAGCCTCTTTGCCATCAGAATCATTTGGCTCAACTTTTCCAGAATTGACAGGAGGGGATTCTTCAATGGGCCTTGTGGCAGCCTCATACACAGGAGTAAGAGCATATGATCTGCAGACAGAATCCCAAAAATTATTGCAGTTTCAGAAGTTCTGGCAATACTAACCAAGTTCTGGCAATACTAATCAGAAGTTCTGTTCCAGCTCCGATCAAGCCGCCATCGGCCTCTCTCTGCTACACCTCCGATCACTGTTGGCTTCGACGGTTCCAACGCAGACCACACACATTCGCCCACTCAACGCAACGTGTGTGGTTTTGCCCAGCCTAGCTCAATCTTGTTGATCTTGATCGACGCCGACTCCGCTACGTCTTCAACATTGTCTTCGTCTTCAACTGTCCAACGCTGACCACGCCGTTGCCCATTCAACGTAACGTGTGTGGTTACTCACTCTGCTGGCTTCGGATTGTCCTACGCCGCTCACACACGCCGCCCTCTCAACGCGTCGTGTGTGATTCGGCCTAGCATGGTTCAGCTTCAGTTTGCACTATCGTTAATCTCTTTCTTGATCATTGCTGCCTTAATTCTGCTTCCTCAAATCTGTGGGTAAGCATAAATATATTCTTACCTTATTGCTGCCTCAAATTTGTGGGTAAGTAGATATTGCTGCCTTATTGCTGCCTTGGTGCAAACTTTTTTTTTTTTTCTGTGTAAACCCACTTTCTCTCTTATGGCTTTAATGGACTTTTGTGCTTAAGAAATAAATATATAAATCCATGCCCTGCCATATTAAATAAAATGAATCAATGCTTGCACTTCCATGCTCTGATACATCAAATAAAATGAATCCATGCTCTGATCCATGCTCTGATACATCCATTAAATCTTGCTACTGATGAGCAATGTAATATACTTTGGATCTTGGGCCTGAAATTTGCTATTGAACTTCACTCTGTCCAAATTTTCAGCCCCGTATAAATTGGACCTTTAATATGGAACATAGTGACTTTGAGAAATTGACCCGATTGAACTTCATCACAAAACGACCTATGACATTGCACCTCTTACTGATGATAGAAACCGAAAATTTGTATGTTGATGATGCACCCATTGGTATTAAAATTTGTTGAGCTTGAAGAATATCCGAGAAAATGAATTGTTGATGACGTCCGAGGTTGAATTTTTTGATAAACCCATCATGTTGCATGCAAATCTTAATATAAAAAAAAAAGACTAATTGTTGCGACCCTTAGAATAGTAGACATCGTGCCTGAATTCTTGGTGTAAAAATTTCTCATAGAATTTGTTGAATTCATGGATTCTCTGAGAAACGAATAGTTGATGCCGAAATTTCATTCGAACGTGTTGCTTTAATTCCAATATTCCGAATTTTAATACGGTCAACTCCTTGCTATTTATACCTGTTATTTCAGCCATTTGTCTTCTCGAAAGAAACCCGTTGTCCCGGGGTCATCAGAATCGGCTCTCATGAAAGAGAGGGATGTACCTCCGGCATCTGAGTGGAGGAAATCTCCTTATTTTGGTCGGAAGGACCCCTTCTGGCAGGCGGCTACCTCGACCACTTCTCTTCTGACTCCGAAGGGAGCTCCATTATGTCTCACTGAGGACACTGACTCCGGACATGAGGCCCTCATTTCTCCTTCCTCGGTGCTACGCTTTCGGATTGAGCGGGGGGACTTTCCATACTGTTATCCTTAGTTCAAGGCCTTCTAAAACCCTTCTTTTGGTTGGCAGGAGTGGGTCGATGATGTCCTCTCGGACAGGAGCCTCTGTCAGCGGCTTCAGGAGGCCCGGCTATTGATCCCGGTGAAAATATCTCGATCCCTATCCATCCGGCGTAACAATGCTAGCCTTGAGGCCATGGCTCTTCGGTGGAGCACCGAGACACACACCTTTATACTTGGCCAGCACGAGATGGGGCCCACCCTCGAGGATGTGTTCATGTTGCTGCGTCTGGAAGTGACCGGCCCTGATGCCTTTGACCCTGAGCGGACACCCCCCGAGGATGATTCTTTGATCCAATCTCTAAAGCTAAATCTTCAAACTTGTGGTCGGTGGAGTTCCGTTTTTGATGGTTCAGCGAGGAGGACTAGTCGAGTAAGGACGGACCGTGCCTCCTATACTGCATGGATCCGCCACTTCTTCAAGGATCTTCAGCCCTTGGCCAGAGACGCTGACCCTAACTCTCGGGAGTATGAGGCCGGTCCGATGTATGGCTCTAGGCTCTATTTCTTGGGATTTCTGGCTTGCTTCCTTTCATTCTTTATTCTTCCGAGCACACCTTCGGATTTCCTCAATCCTTTCGTCTTTCCCTTGGCAGTCAGGCTCTTCAGAGGAGATCGGATCCCTTTGGCTCCGCTATTTCTTGGGAATCTCTATTACCGGATGGATCTACTACATCGAGATATGGTTCGTTCCGTAGGTCGATATGAGCCTGTCTCCTTTATTCACAGCCAGTTCCTGCTTTGTTTCTTCTTCGAGAGGTTTCCAAAGTTTGCCCCTGCTCCGACTGTATTCGAGGCGGAGGTTCTTCGGGAGATAGTGGATAAAGATGGCATCCCCGTGCTCGGTACTGATGGGTCTCGAACATTTGAGAAAGCGAAGTCTTGCCAGCCGTTGATTACACGTTGGTCACGTACCATTTCCACCTTATCCTTGAATACTCTGGTGGATGATCCCTGGCGTGTTGTGGCACGGCCGTATGTATGCCCACCGGTGGGTGTGGCCACACCATTTATCTATCATGGTTCCTCCCGCTCGGTGTCCTTTCCTTTGCCGAAGAACATCCCTGCACCCTTTGTTGATATGCTGATCATGATCCGTCCGAGTTCATTACCGGTATGGCATGAGAAAGGCGTTGATAGTGCCGTTTATAGACTTGACCGTGTAGCATGTCAGTTCGGGTTTAACCAATGTGCCCCGGGGCCAGCACCTCCTTCATTATCTTTCTCAGAGAGCTACGGGCACTTTACCCGCGGACTCGTACATACCGTGCTTCCTATATCCGGGTCTTTGACGATGCCAGGCTTGAGCCGAGCAGGGGTCTTCACCCCCTCTTGCAGGCGATATTGGCGGAAGAATATCGATGCGTTTATTGCATTTGTCCAGAGCAGACCGACCATATGTTTGCCTCCGCCGATTTATAAGAAGGACTCTTCTCTTCGGCTGCCTGAGTGTCGGAAATCGGATCACATGTACGAGAGTTTCTTCACTTCATCTGCTCCAACTGACCCTTCGGCTCGGGCGTCTGCTTCTAGCTTGGCAGTTACTTCTCCAGAGCCCGTCCCATTGAAGAGGGCCTCTGGTCCTCGGACGACCCGCCTTAAGAAGATGGCTCACAAGAGGGCTTCTGATGCCAGTCCTTCCGCTTCTCGCCTTTCCAAAAGGCTTCATGAGGTATCCGAAATTTTTTTGATTTGAATTTACTTTCTTTCTTGCGACTATACCTTCTTAAATGAACACTTTTTATTTGCCCACATTGTGTAGGACCCTGCGGTTGTTGACGTTCTCAGTACCGTAGCTCCTGGCCGTGCTGCCTCCCCCAAGCCGGACTCAGACTTGGACGACACCCTACCTTTGTCTGCAAGACTTGTGAAGATGCGCACCCCACGTATAGCAGTTATAGATGACGATGATGATGAGGTTGAGTCCTCTGATCATTTTTGTGACCTTATTCCATGCATGCGTCGTCATCGCCCTACCGTAGCTGAGGAGGAGCGCTATCTTGGTGATGAGGTTATTGGGGCTCACCGTTCTG
This sequence comes from Camellia granthamiana, assembly GCA_036172215.1. Taxonomy (NCBI): domain Eukaryota; kingdom Viridiplantae; phylum Streptophyta; class Magnoliopsida; order Ericales; family Theaceae; genus Camellia; species Camellia granthamiana. The sequence goes on along the minus strand of CM069911.1, from coordinate 121,820,460 downwards.
ATGTTGAGATTGCTGGAGGGACTGATGCCACAGAAATTGATGCTGCAGGCCATGCTTCTAGAAGCAATGTAGAGATGAGGTGCGCCTCTGGGAATGGTGTGGAGGTGGATGTGCTAGAAATCTCTGAGACTCACTCTGGCACTTATGGTGATTCTCATCCTCCGACCCTCATTCCTTCTTCAGGGATGACTGCTACTGTTCAGGCTTCATCAGACATTGAGATCGATCAGGTGCTCCCTATACGGCCAAGTGACTTTGTTGATGCTAGGAGTCCTTCAGTTGCTCCGGCCTTGCATATTGATTCTCCCTCTGGTAATCTTTCTTTCTGAAGTTTGTCATTTACTTCTATTTGTGAGAAATCTTTACTCAAATGGCTTTACTGTTCCCTACCCCTAATAAGACTTCCTTATCTTTTCTTCAGTGTTAGCTGCTACCGGGGTCTTGCCTTCACCTGTCTCAGACTCTGCTCCAGTGTTAGCTGCTACCAGGGTCCTGCCTTCACCTGCCTCAGACTCTACTCCGACTCTCTTTGTGACTCCTCATGGTTCCCCTTCTCAAGGGGGGACACTTGCCTTTGAGACGATTGCTAGAGGTTCTTCATCGCCAGTGCCTTCGAATATTTTGGATTTGAATCTCAGTGATTTCCATATTGATAGTGATGCTTTTGGTCTTTCCCCTTATCGCTCCGCATTCTCAGGCTCGGGACTTCTGCCGGGAGTTACCCCTCCGGGTGGTTCATCTAACCCGATAGACATTGGGGAGATTCCTGAGACTAGCAGCTTTTCGGCCCCAACTCCTCCTTCGGCTTCTAGCAAAGTATCATTTCTCCATTATTGGGTAGCTCCTGAGTTTGCTTCAGTTCTACAGCTTATGCATTCGAGTTACCCGGAGACCTTTGCTTCATTTGCTTGCCAGTGTCCACTCATTCAGACTGCTCTTCTCGAGTCTTTTACCACTATCTTATATAGCTTGGACAAGCAACGGTTGTGTGACCTTAATGGGAAAGTAGTCGAGACGGCGTATCAGGGGATCTCTGACATGGAGCGTCACCAAGTGGACTTATCATGGCTTTGGAAGCGCCTAGATATAGCTTCGAATGCCAGTCATCGGGTGGAACTTATGTCTGTGCTTGCCTCTTATCGGACCTCTATAGATGAGACAAAGGCAACTCTTCGTGAACTTGAGTCGGGTTATGCTCGGGCCTTGGAGACTTTAGAGGCACACTCTACTGTTTGTCCTCCGGATGTAGATGTGACGGGCGGCTTCTTCGAGGGTGTCTTTAGGAGAGATTGATTTTTTTATTACTTTCTTGCCCCTTTCGATAAAAATGTTTTATCTAGGACAATGCAATGAAATGACAAAATTTTTGCTGTTTGGATATTTTCGCATTGTTTTCTCATTCTACTTGATAAAATATTTATTTCGAATGATACAATGGAAAGAACAATCATACGCACATGTTTATAAAAGCTGAAATATTCTCATTAATTCTTCAACTTTCTTGACAAAAGTATAATAGATTCATTGCAAGTGATGGGATAAAACATACACCATAGAGAAAACCAGCTTCTTCATAACGTAAGGGAAATACAACTTTAGACAAAGTATGAAAATGAAAATGAATTTCAACATAGATGAGTCTAACTATGGGTAGTAGTGCTTGATAAACTTTGCATTGAGCGGGCCAGTTCGGAAGCCATCTTCAACCCTTACAAGCTTGTAGTACCCGCTTGAGCTCGCCTGAACCACCCTGTATGGCCCTTCCCATTTTGGAGAAAACTTGGGCAAAGGTTGTCCTCGCATGATTGGGTCTACAATCTTCCATACCAGATCACCTTCTTCAAATCTTCTTGGAACCACAGTCTGGTTGTAGGCTCGGGCAATGGACGCATGATATCTTTCCATGACTTTTGCAGCTCTGTCATGCTTTTCCTCTAATGCTTCCAATCTAGTGGTTCGAGGCTCTAATACCATCCCCGAGGCGAGAGCCATCCGAGTAGATGGTGTTTCCAACTCTATGGGTAGCACTGCCTCGGACCCATACACAAGGGAGTAAGGAGTTGCTTGAGTCGGCTTTCTCTTTGAAGTACGATACTCCCATAAGGCTACTATCAACTGTTCGGACCAAGTCCCCCCAAATTCATCCATCATCTTGCTCAGAATCCTTATCAGTGTCTTGTTTGTGGCCTCCGCTTGCCCGTTCCCTTTTGGATAGTAGGGTGTGGATTTGTGATGCTTCACTTGGTAAGTCTCTAGGAGGCTTTTCACATATTTGTTTATGAAGGGAGTGCCGTTATCCGAGAGGATGGTGTTTGGTACTTCAAACCGGCAAATTATATTCTCCTTGATGAAGTTAGTGACTATAGGCCCCGTAGCGTTCTTCAGAGGAATTGCTTCGACCCACTTTGTGCTCAATTCTGTGGCTGCGAGAATCCACTTGTACCCCTTAGAAGGTGTGGAGATGGGCCCTATCAGATCAAAAGCCCAGGTATGAAACGGCCATGGCGTTCGGATGCTATGCAAGTCTACGGCTGGAGCATGGATCAAATTTCCGTGCTTCTAACAAGTCTGGCACCTCTTTACGTGATGGGATGCATCTGACTCCATGGTAGGCCAATAATACCTAAGGTGTATAAGTTGTTCGAACAGTCGAGCCCCTCCTTGATGCTCAATTTCGTGGGCTCTTCCGAGGACTAGATCTGATTCTTCCTTTGAGAGACACCTCAAGGGGGTGCCCTCAATGCTTCTTCTGTAAAGCTTGTTCTGATCAAGAAAGTACCGCCTTGCTCTCCTCTTGAGATGTGCAATGTCTCTCGGGCTCTCAAGTAGTGTCCCCTCTTTGAGATAGTCAATGTAGACTTGTCTCCAGTCAGGGGTATCAATTTCAAAGCAACTCTCATCCTCTCGGATATATGACTGACACTTGGGGCATTCTTTCTGTAGTTGATTCGAGGCCTTCTCCATCTCGGGCCAATAATAGCCTTGTCTTTGGATCCTTCTGTACAGACTGATATCCCCATCTCCCCAGGATTTTTCATGAATCTGTTGTAGTCGGAAGTTTGCTTCTTGTTGGCCAACACACCGGGCTAGGAATCCGGTACTTCCTCGGAAGTAAAGTTCACCTTGAATAATTATGAATTGGGCAAGCTTGGCCATAGTCAGTTTTCCAACTTTACTTTTGAGTTATTCAAGGACTTCTGCTCTCCAGTCCTCCAGAAGGTCTTCGTCTTCGGGTATTATTGAAGGCTCTGTTCTTTTCTTGATAACAATTGTCGCCTCCTCCTCTGGAATGTCAACTCTTGCCCTTAATGTTGCGAGGGCATCTGAAAACTTGTTGTCGGAGCGAGGCACATGCTCTATTTCAACCTTCTGAAATTTGTCAAGAAGCCTTTGGACTGTTGTTCGATATGTGGCCAAGGCAGGCTCCTTCCAGACGAACTGTCCTGAAACTTGCTTCACTATCAACTTTGAGTCCCCCCGAATCCGAATCTTCTTGATACTGTGCTTCTCAGCTGCTATCAAGCCTAAAATAAGAGCCTCATACTCGTCTTCATTATTTGAGCAATGGAAATCCAGTTTATAAGACAAATATAACTTTTCCCCACTTTTGCTTGTAAGGACTATCCCAGTTCCTCCTTTCCCTCCGGCTGCTGCTCCGTCAAAGCTTAATGTCCAGAAGCTTTCCTCGGAAGCCATAGCTGCATGCACCTCTCCTCTTAATTCTTCATTCACTGGTTCATAGTCACCACTTGGAAATTGAGCAAGGAGATCAGCTAAGGCTTGGCTTTTGATTGCCTTGGAAGCTACACATGTGATCTCGAATTCACCCAGTGCTAGCAACCATCTTGCCACCTTCCCAGTTAGAGCAGGCTTGCTGAGAAGGTATCGGATTGGATCACTTCTAGTAACAATCTGAATCTGATGTGCTAAGAAGTAATGTCTGAGCTTTTGGGCGGTGAATACCAAAGCTAAGCAATGTCTCTCTATCGGAGTATATCGGACTTCTGCTCCTCGAATCTTCCGGCTGATGTAATACACCGGGCGTTCTGCTCCGTCTACATCTTGGACCAATAATGCCCCTATGGACTTGGGGGTTGAGGTTAGGTACAACATTAGAGGGACCCCGGGCTGCGGGGCTATCATGGTCTGAGGCGAGGTTAAGGCCGCTTTGATTCTCTCAAAGGCCTTTTGGTGCTCTTGATTCCATTCGAACTTGGCATCTCTTTTTAACAATGAGCCAAAAGGGGCAGAGATCTCTGCAAGTGCTGGGGTAAACCTCCGAATATAAGACACCTTCCCGAGGAACTTCTTTAACTCCTTCTGAGAATGCCCGGGGGGGAGGGGGCATTGCTTTGATAGACTTAACCTTGTCTTCATCTGCCTCGATACCATGCCTATGTACAAGAAACCCGAGGAACTTCCCGGCCGTCACCCCAAAAGCGCATTTGAGAGGATTCATCCTCATTTTGAATTTCTGGCACCTCTTGAATACTTTCTCAAGGTCTCGGAGATGGTCCTATTCTTTCTTGGATTTCACCACTAGATCATCAACGTAATCTTTCACCTCATGATGGATCATGTCATGAAAGATTGCAGTCATAGCCCTTTGGTAAGTTGCTCCGGCATTCTTGAGTCCGAAAGGCATGACTGTATAGAAGAAGTTTCCGAGAGGTGTTCTAAAAGCAGTCTTTTCTGCGTCCTCTTCAGCCATCTTAATCTGGTTGTATCCACTGAATCCATCCATGAATGAGAACATCTGGTATCCCCAGGTGGCATCCACAAGGGTGTCGATGTGAGGAAGAGGGAATTCATCCTTCGGGCAAGATTTGTTCAAATCTTGAGAGTCTACACATACTCTGATTTGACCATTCTTCTTCTTTACTGGCACAATGTTTGCTAACCACGTGGGGTACTGTATTGGCCGGATGAAACCAGCCTGTTGAAGTTTTTCAACCTCCTCCTTAATCTTCTCTTCGAGATCTGGATGATATTTTCGAGCAGCTTGCTTAATTGGCTTGGAGTTTGGGAACACATCAAGATAATGGGAGACTAGGTCAGGATCTAGTCCGGGCATTTCCTTATATGACCAAGCAAACACATCTGAGTACCGGCTTATCAACTTTAACAACTGTTCCCGTTTCTCTGGGCTAAGGCTCGAACTTATGAATATCGGCCTCGGTGCATCTTGTCCATCACTCAGATCTATTTCAATAAGTTGTTCGGGCTGAGGCTTCGGCCCATCTTGCATGCATTCTGGAGCCACTTCAGGCTTTATCACTATGTCATTGTCAGGAGGCTCTTCTTTTGACTTGGAGTCAGTGACTGAAGAAACCGGCTTCCCGTACCTTCATAAATAGTATACCATCTTGCCCCCTTCTCGGACTTTCATCACCTTCCGAGGAATAGGCGGACTTTCTGGTCTAGACATCACCCGTTTACTTGATTTTGCCCTTGGCTCCTTGTCATCTTTGATATCCTCTCAACGAGGAATTTTGACCCCCTGAGGCTTAGAGGTGGTGGGAACTTCTTCGACAGCCAATTCGGTAAAGTAGATGGCATCAGAATAATGAGCTTCATGGGTCTCGAAAGGCCTTTCTGTAGCCTGAATTATCATCGTCTTCTTTCCCCATTTAGCCTTAACACACTGATGATAACTCGATGGTACAGCCCCATATCTATGCATCCAGGTCCTCCCTAGAATGATGTGATAATTTGCCTCGGAATCGAAAATATGGAACTTGGTGGCCAAGTGAATCTCTCCAACGGCTAAATCAACTGTCACGCATCCGATAGTAACTCTCCTTTCTCCACCGAAGCCAGTGATGACTATCGGCTGCTTCGCAATGCGTTCTTCAGAGATTCCGGCCTTTTCTAGAGTAGCGCGAGTCATAATGTTGATAGAGGCTCCACTATCTAGAAAAACCCTTTTGAACTCAACCCCGTTAATAAAAGCAGTCACATAAAGCGGGCGATTGTGAGAAAAAGGATACTTCCGATCAGCCTCGGAGAAAGTAATGGCACTAGATTGCTCTTTTGCCTTCCTCGGAATAGATCCCTCGGCCGACATGCATTCCTCGTGGTGTGCCTCAGCTATATTGATGATAGACTTGGTGATTTCTGTTCTTGCCTCCCTGGAAAGTCTAAGCTGGTCGAAGAATTGCTTGAACTTTACACAATCTTGCAGGGTTTTGGCATAGTGATCCGGATCTTTTTCCACTCTTGGAGGCTCGTAGTTAACCATCTCCTCGGTCTCTTCAAAATAAGATGCCACATAAACATGGTGTCCTCCTCTTCCATAGTACTCTTCTTCTCCTTCTGGATCAAAGGGATCTTCGTCATGAGTCATAAACGTTCTGCCCTCTGGATCGAGAGCACTTCCATAGTAAACTTGCTCACCCTCTGGCTCGAGGATGTCGTCTAGATAACAATCATTGTCATCGAGATTGGCAATAGCCTCAATCATCGGGCCTTCATAAGCTATCATAGCAACATTCTTGCCCTTGTCTCGATGCTGAGGATATGGTTGTTCTCGGATGTCTTGAGTCCCTTGCTTTTTGAACCTCAACTCGTCTGCTTCAACTTTATCTCTGAAGATTTTCCTGAGAGTCCAACACTTCTCTGTCGGATGCTTCAATGTACGATGGTAGACACAAAATTCAGGGCTCTCACGGTCCTTTTTTGATGGCATTTCTTCGACATAAGGCAATTTTAGCTCTCCGTCGGCCACCCATTCCTTAACTAGAGCTTTTACTTCCTCGATTCCACATGGATAAGAGACATTTCCCTGTTCACCATTATATTGCTTTCTCTTCTGGCCTCTATGACCTCCTCCTTGTGACTTTCGGGTATCTGGGGCAGAGGCAGCAGTAACAATAGGTCCACGAGACGATTTGAAGCTAGTCTTGTAACTGGCCTTAAATCCGGACTCCTGAGCTTAAGGAATGCTAATGTTCCGAGCTGCTTCTATTAGTGCCGAGAATGTGGGTAGCTTGTGATTAACTAGAAACATTTTGTACCTGCTCAATGCCCCCTCTAGACAGATTTGAACCAGATAACTCTCTTTCACTGCTTCATGGCAATCCACAGCCTTGTCCTGAAACCTTTTGACGTAGTCAAGGATGTTTTCACTTTCTTGCTGCTTTTCTTTGCACAATGTAAGTGTGGTCACCTTCTCCGCCACTTGAAAGAACTTAGAGTGGAATTTGTTAACCATTTCCTCCCAACTTCGGACAGAGTTTGGGGCCAAATTGACATACAAACTATATGCTCGGTCAGTGAGGGACTTAGAGAATTCTCTCAGCCGGAGGACATGGTTTGGACCATGAATACCCAGAGTCTCGATGAATCGCACAACATGCTCTCGAGCATTTCCCTGTTTGCCATCGAATTTAATGAACTTCGGCACTGTATACCCCTTGGGGTATGGATAACTCAGCACCTCAACAGGGTAAGGCTGCTTGACGTTCGGATCAAGCAAAGAGGGTAAAGTCCGCTTGCCTCGTTCGAGATCGAACATGGCTTGCACATCAGCAAAAGTGAGAAACTGTTGAGGGAGAGAGTTTGATGGTGGTATTCCCGGAACTTGGCTTATGGACCCGAAGACTGAGCTAGGGGTGACTTGGCCATTTTGGTGCTGCGAATTCATCATTGGTGAGGACATTTGACGATACTGGCCATCAGCGCCTATAGACAAGCCAGTTGGCGATGGGACATTGAATTGAGGCCCGTAAAGTCCACCGCACGGCGCCGCTATTCCGGGTTGTGCTTGCAAATTTGTTGTCGGCACCAAAGGAGGCCCGCTTGGTGCTTGAGTAACATTCACTGGCGGCGTAACAAGATTAGGTACGGGCAGAGCTCCCTTTTGCGCCATCATGCCCCTTGTATTTGCCTGGACACCAACAGTCGCTGGAACCCCATTCATTACACCAGAACCTCCCCTAGTCACCATTGGATCTTGGCTTGGCACGCCATGGAGCTCGGGCGTAGGCAAACTGCTGCCGCCTACTGCGGTTTGAGCATGTGTTACTGTGGTCGTGTTGCCATGAGCCATGGGCTGATTGGTGCCTACTTCTCCTTGGATTTGATTTTGCGCTCCGGCGGGAATGACTCCACCACCAACTTGATTTCCGTTTGGTGCCGGTGCAAAATTAGAACTCATCACCAACATGGTGTGAGTGAGATTCTGAAGAGTGGTAAGAATCTCTTGCTGAGTATTTTGAAGTCCTTGAATGGCTTCAAGCAAAAGTGGTTGATCTGGAGCCATGGTCCTGTCATCACCACCATTAGAGGATCCTTGTTGGTGAACTTCATCTTCTCCCGCCATCCTTGTTGGAGTTGTGTGGATTCCAGATCTTGTTGAGACCATTAACCAATCTGCCTCCCCAACAGAGTCGCCAAATGTATGAAAGGGTTTAAGAAAGGAGTTGGAAAATTTGAAGATCTTCGAAGATCCTTAAAGAACAACTTCGAATTCTCTAGAATATGCTGAGAGGCTTAGATTCTTCAATAATCTCAACTTAGGAACACAAAAACAAAGGAGATGATGGAGATAAGAGATTAGGTGAAGAAGAAGGCAAAATGGCAAGAGAGAGAATAATGGCAATGCTCTCCCATGGATCTCCCACTTTCACTCTCAAGGTTGATAATGGAGAGGGGAAATTAGTTCTTTCCCAAGAGTTGAAAAATCTCCAAAATCCATCCCTTGTAAAGTTATGGGTGGGTGCTATTTATAGGCACCTCATGATGTAGGATGGACCCCATGTACAAGACACATGGGGGATATTCTCTCTAACCACCTTGTCCGAGGAGGTGACCTCTCCGAGGAGGTGATCTCTCCGAGGATGAGAAAAACCCCGAAGAGGAGATCAACCCCGAAGAGGAGATCAACCCCGAAACGAACCCTTTTTCTTAGCCACACCTAACCAATGATCCCCAATCATCCCAAAGGGTCAGGGGTATTCCCAGAAGACGTCCTGTCGCAAAAAATTGCCGACTCTCATGGACCCCCCGGGGTCGTGCCACCTCGACCCGGGTATAGGCTAGTTTAACCGAAGAGTGAATTTATCTCCACTCACCGTCCTCGGGATCGGGTCCTTTGTTCGAACTCCATTACGTCCATGGTTCTGGTGCGTAGATCCCGGAAAGCTCCGAGCCCGCAAGTGTTCTGGGACTCATTAACGGAGCGGCTTCTAGATTGCGTTTGAATCCATTCGAAGCCAATTGCTTCGGATCTCTAGATTCGTGGATCTGAATCCTTTCGAGTCCGAGTACCTCGGATCTCTAGGATAGCTCAATACCCTTTCGAGTCTGGGTCCGAGTAAGTCTCTAAGTTTGTGGATCCGAACCCTTTCGAGGCTTAGTGCGATTTAGCCCATTTGATGGCGATAAATTCGGGCCCACCAATCTTGGACTTGCGATAAATTCGGGCCCACTAATCTTGGGCTATTAGGCCTAATTAAATTAGTAGGCTCAAATTAGCTCCTCTTACACACCTATACGTAACGTGACACCTACATAAACGTAACGTAACGTGTCACGTTACGTTTTACAAACTTAATGAGTTTTTATTTTTTTAAATTGAATGTGAAAATGTTGCCGGTTTATGTTGGTGTCACGTTACGTTTCATATAAATATGATCTATGGTAACATTCAATTTCCTATATGTTACCATAAATCATAGGTGTCATGTTACGTTTATGTAAGTGTCAAGTTACGTTACGTTTATGTAGATATGATCTATGGCAACATTCAATTTCTTATAGGAAATTGATTGTTGCCACAGGAAATTGAATGTTGCCACACGTTACGTTTATGTAGGTGTCACGTTACGTTACGTTTATATAGATATGATCTATGGTAACATTCAATTTTCTATATATGATTTTACTATTATTTATGATATTAACAACTAATATTGAGGGTAAATGTGTCAACAAACTTCCCACAGGACTTATGGGAACATAAATTTTTTAGTAGGACCATATGTAGCATAAGTCTTCCTAATAAGACTTATAAATAATTTTCCCAAAATTAAATTTATATATTTGATTACGAAAAAATAAAAAAATTATTTATTTATTAAAGTAAAAAAATTACATATAACTGTTTAGAAACATGACAGTTGCATAAAGAATCAAAATTTGAGACACCAAAATCAAGCGTATTGCTTCAAAATTGAGACACAAGTGGTGTTTTTTTTTTTTTTTTTTTTTTTTTTTTTTTTTTTTTTTTTTTGTATTGTGGTGTTGGTATTGTTTTGTATCTTGTTTGTCAAGTTGTTGTTGTTTGGATATTTATGTTTGGACTTTGCTAGATTATGCTTTTATATATATGATTTTTATTTGCCTAAAAAAAAAAAAAAAGGTAAAATGGGATATGCAAAATTTAAACAAAAAAAAAAAAGTCAGGAATTTTTCAGGGTCGAGGAAATTCGATTCCCGTTAGGGGGTGGGGGGTAATGGGTTCCCCGCCAGAAATCGGGGTTGGGGACATAAAATTTTATACTTTCAGAGATCGGAGACGAGGAGTGTAATCCCAACCTCGCCTCGACCCGTTGACATTCCTATTAATAACAGGCCAATTTTAACACTATGTTTGGGAACTAGGAGAGAAAAGAAAAGAAATAATTTCTTAGGTTATAAAAGAAAAGAAAAGAAATGAAATGATTGTAATTTATCTCTTTCTTATTTGGATAAGTAAGAAATAAAAGAAAAAAAATAATTGTAATTTCTTTCATTCTTGTTTGGATAGATTTCATAAGAGAAAATAAAAGAAACTGTTTTATGTTATATTACCGAAATAATCTTTTTATATTTTGTCAATCATTTTATTTCTTTTATTTTTACAGGGACAAAATTGATATTATGAAAATATAAGAATTTGTTAGTTTCTTTTTTCTCTCAATCTCTCTACTTTTGGAAAGATTGAAATGAGGGTTGTAAGAGAAATGAGTTTCTCTCCGTTTCTTCCCATTTCTCTCCACTTAAATTATCAAAATAAGTAAGAGAAATATATATCTTTCAATTTCTTTTCTTTTCTTTTCTTTTCTTTTCTCTCCAAATCACTCAATCCAAACATAGTGTCAAAAAAAAAAAAAAAAAAAAAAGCCATGTTTTGTGTCTTCCAACTTTGGGTTGGGCTGGACCTAGATGCATAACCGAGAGGATTGAATTGAACCTAAAAAATGGGTTTGGATCCTTTTCATCATAAACCCTTTTTCAAAATCAGAGAGCCTCTTTGTTTGCCATTGCTTCACTTGCCATCTTCGGTGGCTTCTTGTTTTTTTTTTTTTGGATTGTGAATCGAAGACCTGTTCACTACTATCGCAAAAAAGATGGCGAGCAATCGACAGAAAGACCCCGAAGTGTTCCCAATTCCAGACCCAACAATACCTAAAGACCCAAACAAGAACAAAATGAAGAGCAAATTCAAGCGCAAGAAACCAGAAACCCAATCGTCAGACCAGCACAATATAGCCAAGCATTGCTCTAAGAAATCTCACTGGGAAAAGAACCGGTTTATTTTTTCAATTTCCATTCATTCTTTATCTATTTGGGTTTTCTCATTTGTGCATTTTTATGATCATTTCGTGAGTGTGTAGTTGAATCTCATTTGGTAATCAAATTGAACTTTGGGTATGAGTTTCCATCTCAAATGGGTTATTTAGGGTTGGGTTGAATTAAATAATCTGCTGGATTTAGTTTATGTTTAACAGTTAAATGTTTGATTTTAATCGTGCATGGCCACTGATTTAGTACTTCGATTGTGTTCTATCTGATAGTGGACACTGTTGTATAATACTTTTAAATTTTTTGTAGATGGATGCATCTACTTCTGGAGAACCGAAAACCCAAGAACCCCAGAAACTAAACCCAAGGATTGTTTGGGATCATTTCACAAGATTGGATTGTGAACATGGTGAAAATCCTAGGGCTGCTTGCAACTATTGTGGTATGGATTATGCATGTGATCCTAAAGTTAATGGAACAAAATTTATGTTAACTCATATAGAATCACAGTGCAAGGAGTATCCCTTAAGGCAAGATGAGAACCAAACTACCATAGGTTTTGAACCCAAAAGAGAAACTGTTGATGGAGAAACAATTGGTGATCTTGTGGCTGCAAGTTTTAGTGTGGATGCATGTAGAAAAGCCCTAGCAGAGATGATCATAATAGATGAATTGCCTTTTAAATTTGTGGAAGGTGAAGGATTTAAACTATTTATGCATGTGGTGCAACCAGAGTGGCTAACAATCCCATCTAGGATTACAATTGCTAATGATTGTAAGTCAATATTTGTGAGAGAGAAGGCGGCTTTGAAGAATGCACTTAGAGGTCAACGAATATGTCTTACTACTGACACTTGGACATCTATGCAAAATTTGAAGTATATGTGTCATACTTCGCATTTTATTGATTGTGATTGGAAACTTAACAAAAAAATTCTTAACTTTCGTTTAGTACCAAATCACAAAGGTAAATCACACGTGAAATGTGTCATAAGCTTCTAACAATTACATTTGACAATGCAAGCTCAAACAATGGTGTCATTAATTTCTTGAAGCGGTGGACCAAAGATAGGAAGAATACGATATTAGAGCATGAGTTTTTACACGTGAAATGTTGTGCCCACATATTGAATTTAATTGTTTGTGAGAGCTTGAAAGAGATTGATGACTCAATCACAAGGATCCATAATATTGTGAAGTACGTGAAATCCTCTCCATCTAGGATGGCCGAATTCAAGTTTTGTGTTAAATTAGAGCGCATTGAATATGAGGGTCAACCTTGTTTGGATGTGGCTACTCGGTGGAACTCCACATATTTCATGTTAGAAAGGGCTTTACAATTTCAAAAGGCATTTGAGCGGTTGGAAGATGATGACAATTTTTTCCATTTGAAATTTAAAGAGGATGAGATTGTTGAGGAGGTTGGTAAAGGTGGTGAGGGTGTTGTTGGTGCTATTGGGGCTAACAAGGGGGAAGGGAAGGAGATCGTAAACACATTCGGGCCTCCGACAAGTGATGATTGGATAAAGGGTAAGTTGTACTTCAAGTTTTTAAAATTGTTTTACAAAGCAACTTTGCGTCTTTCTGGTTCTTCGTATGTCACTTGCGATGCTTTTTTTTTTTTTTTTTATAGAGATAATGGTGATTCAAAGTGCAATCACCAAATTGTGTGCAAATGATGATGAAAATTTGCAATTATTGGCACATGGCATGAGTTTTAAGTTCGATAAGTATTGGGGGAGGTTTGATAAGATCAATTTGTTATTATTTGTTGCGGTTGTTCTTGATCCCTGTTACAAACTCAAGTACGTGCAATGGTGCTTAGAACAAATTTATGGAGCTAAGCATGTTGAGGACTTGGTAAAGAGATTAAAGAAAGAGTTGGCATGAATATATGATTGGTATGTCTTGTATGATTCAATTGATAGTGTGCGAGCTCAAATTTTGGGTGATTCGTCGAAGAGAATTACTATGGACTCTATGCTATTTGATATACATATGTTGAGTTTTGTATTGGAACATGAGAGTGTACCTTAGTGGGAGGTGTTGATGCTAAATGTTATGAATACTATATATGTGGCCTTGCATGATTGTGAAATTATTTTATTCAGTTGATTATGTGTGGAGTTGTTCCTGAACCTTGGGTTGTATACCCTTGTATGTACTTGGGAAGAGGTGTGGCCTTGACATGGTAAAGATTGTGAATGGTGGTAAGGGATGTATTTCCAAGAGAGATTGACTATTTTGAGACTTGGTTGTAAAATTTATAACGTGCAAACTATGTAAGGTTTAAAGATGAGATTTGACACAGACATTCATAATTGTTGTTGCCTTTATTTATTTAATTGTTTTGTCCCTGGGTGTCAAAGGAGGGAGTGTCCAAATGAAGTCTTGGAATGACTCTACGAGTGTGATAGTTTGGCGGTGTAATCTAGATTTTAAATTGTTTTGGCCCATAGGCAGTTTGGAATGGTAGTTGGTTTCATCTTTGTGTAATTTGGGTAACTTCGAGAACTAGGCTCTCTTTTCCTTGCAATTGGATGAGTTGGAATGAATTATGAGTTTGTTTGCTAAACCTTAGAGGGTGTTTCCTTGTGCTTATTGTGTGATAAGTCCTAAAAGATAAGTAGGATCTCTTGTTGGTTGGCCAGGGGAATAATACTATTGTTTTAAGTATCCTGCGGGTTGTGTTAGTCGAATCATGGTTGCATTCTGGGTGGACCTTATAAGTCACTGTAATACTAGTGTAGGGTTTGTGTTGTCACTCGAAGTAAATGTCTTAGAAGTTGAGTTGAATTAATTTTAGCTTGAAAGCCATGTATGATTTGGGTGTTTACCTAGTTGTGTTAAGTCTTGCTTAGACTTAAGGTATATTGTTGAGATCATTTTGTAAACCCCACATTGGAGTGGAACCGTTAATGTTGATTTGTAGTCTTGTTGATGGAAATCCTAGCCCGTTGTCCGAATTGATTTTATTTCGTTTGGGTTATGGGGTGTGGCATCACCCTAGTGTTGGTTAAGTGTTGTTTGCCTTGTAACGATTTGCGGTCACTATTGAGTTGGTGGTTGGTGGTTGCTGGTTGGTGGTTAGTGCTTTTGAAGAGGTATTATTTCGTTTTGTTAAGGTCACGGAGTAGAGATAGTTATTTTGGCCTTGGGATGCATTGTGCATTAGGTGATGGAGATAGTTCGTTAAAGTTGGGTTATTACCAATAAGGTATGGTGTCTTGGTATTTTGAGGAGTCGTTTTGCCAAAATTTTTGTTATGCTTGAGGAATTAGATCCTATTTTGTTGCTTTGGATTATCAATGTGAATAGAAGAATCATTTAAAGGTTTATATTAGTAAGGGTTTATACAATCAATTGTGGTGCAAAATAATGGTTTGGTTCGTTACTAGTGTTACTAGTTGATGGCTCATGTAGTGGTCAAAGAATTTTTGTTGATGCATTCGTAAATATGTGAGTGAGTTTGTGGATGACTGTATGATGTATTACATTACTTGAGTTTAATTTCGAGGACGAAATTTTTTTAAGGAGAGTAGGTTGTAATGACCCTGAATTTCATTTATTTATTTATTTTTTATTTTTTTGTTTTTAGCTAGTGCATAATTTAATTGAGCAAATTTTCAAATTTGATTGTTGTGTAAATTCTGTGCGAAAATAGTTCGGTTTTGTATTTTTTAAAAATAGTTCCCGTTCTCATAAAATTATGATATTTTTATATGTTGTTCCCATATGAGTCTAGCATGATGGATAAAAATTTCAAAATTCAATGATGAGTATTTAGTTTATGAAAATTCGCGGACTGATTACTGTTCAGTTTAATTTATAGTAGAATTTTGCTATTTAATTTTGAATGTTTAGACCGTGACTTGAGATAAATTTGTTGGGCCTATTTTGGTATATAATTAGACCATGTTTGGGTTACGGGTGGGACCCATGACTTAGATTTAATTTAAATTGAGTTCGTTTAATGACTCGTGTTTAATTGTCTAGTCCTTTTTGATTATGTGATTGGTGTTGACCATTATGAGAGTTATTATTATTTATTATATATGATTATAATAAATATTTGATAGTTAATTTTATGGTGTGTACCATATGGCGAAAAATTATATATTTTACAAGGAATGAAATTTTGTATATTTCATAGTAAACAAAATATTATATTTTGTGGTGTGAAAAATTATATCATTTTATAATTTATATTATAAAATTTTGAGGTAATATTACAAAAATTAATTTTAAAAAAAAATCATTATTAAGAAAACAAACTCACGTGGGGTTGCTTCCCCTTTTTCCTTTACATCTTTTCATTTTCTTTCTTTTCATGTTTGTGGTTGAGCAAAGAGCTCCCAGCGCCTCTCTCTCTCTCTCTCTCTCTCTCTCTCTCTCTCCTTCTTTATTTCTCCATTGTTGGCTCAACCTTTGAGTTTCAAATTGGAGTCCTTAGAGTGAGATTTTGTTAAAGTGTTGTAAATGAAAGTCAGAGAACTCGTCGTGATCTTCGTAATGGTAGTCTTGGATTCATGATCGGGCAAGATTTGCCTTTCAGATATGCTCTTTTTCATTATTTGAGGTAGAGACTTTCTTCATATCATTACATTAAAGTTATGTTAGGGTTATTTTGAGAAAATATGTCATTTTAAGAGGTATTGCATATATATATATATTCAGATTTTTGTTGGGTAATTGTTGGGAGAAAAATTATGTTGAAATGTTAAGAATATTGGTATTTTGAGATTGATTTGGGAAAATTATTTTGTGTTGATAATTTTATAAAACAAATCCGAAAATAAAATTGAAAAGATGTATGTATTGTATTTACATCATATTATGATTAGATGATTTATTTTGAGAAATATAAATTTGAAATATTTTTTTATCTTTGATTTAGAATTTATTTTTAAAAAAAATAAATTGATATTGAGGAATATTGTGTAGAATGTTAAGTTGGTGTTATTAATTTGGAAGATGGTGAACATAGTGAACTTACTAATTTGATGAATTAAATTAGTTTGGTTAATATTTTAAATCATTTGTAATTAAAGGGGGTGTTATTGGGTTTTTAATTCATAATTTTAATATTATGAGATTAAAAGTGACGAAATTAACCAAGTATGAGATTTGGAGAAATAAGCGAGATTAAGTTGATATAGTATGGTATTGGGTTCCTAGTTTTACTAGTTGAGTAATGTTATAATAATAATTTCATACTTCAAAATTTTTATGAGATATTTGAATTGTTTGGCGGTTTTTGACAAGAAAATAATAGAATGTGATTTTAGCTCGTTTGGAGCAAATGGATGAATTGGATTAAAACAAAAAGATATATTATCAAAACTTTTATCTATTTATTATTTTTCCTTGGTCTAATTCGATGGGGTGGATGTTGAAAATTGAAAAGTGAACACTCGTGTTATATTTTATAATTATAGTCAAGATAAGATTTTGATATAATTGATTAAGTGCTGGAATACTCACTTATGCTTATTAAGAATTATGATTGAACTTGAAGATCCTGAGATTTTACTTGTATGAAAAAAATGGAAATTTGATTCTATTTAATATTTGGGAAGGGGATGAGTTTTGGAAAGATTATAATTTCATTTTATTGATAAAGTATGTGAGTTGAAATTTATGAAACCTTGAACCCGCTTTGGTGTTATATATTATTGCTATTGATGAAACTATTGTTTAAAAGTTTTAGTTTTTGGTAACTGGTAGAGGATTACCATGTTGGTATTTAAATGAGGAGATTCTTGGAAAGGTAAGAAAATATTTGATTTTGGAAGTTTGTCTTGAAAAGGATATTGTTGAATTGTCTTGAAAAGAGTAAGTTAGAAGTTGTTGATTTACTTGTGGTACATACATGAATATTGATATTATTACATTATCTCTTGAAATTGTATCATGATATTACATTGATAGAGATATGGAATTTGATCACAATGGAACATTGTGTGGTGGAATTGAAATTGGAACTATCTTAATGCATTGTTACACATTGCATTGCCATTCCATTTCATTGTTATCATGGATTTTGAATTGCAATTGAAAACTATTGTTTTGAGAAATGAATTGTTTTTGAGAAACAAGATCATTTGGATTTGTTTTGGGAAAATATGTTGGTAAGTCTGGATGAGAGTGTAGTTTGATATTGGTTAAGTTAGCCTGAGTGTCCATAGTGAAAGACCAGAAACCCGCACGAATAGGTGTCGAGTTTTTTGGTTAATACTGGTAAAAATGACAATTTGGTAGTACTTGTATAGTCTACTTGCAGACACCCGCCTAAGGATTACTTGAGTCGTATTTACCATCTTGAAATCTTATTGAAATTGTTGGATTAATGTGTTTTCAAATTGCCATTGTGTATAAGATTTTCAAAAGATGAGAAAAATATTTTGAGCATGACATGGCATATGCATTCATCTCATAAGACTGTATAAAATGGATTTGATGAATTGTTTAATTATTTGATTCAATTGATAATGAGATAATTGAATGAATTGAAAAGGATGTCCTGTTGCTATTAAAACTTGTTTATTTATTTAAGTTAACTTGTTGTGGTTAATTAAATAAATTGGATATAAGAGATTATGTAATATAATCATATGGTTTTGACATGATATGATTTCACGTATATGTACGAGTATTTTGGTACCCGTATATCTTCTAATATTTTAATATGAGATTGTTTGGTAAACTAGTGGTTGCTCACCCCTACCTGTACATGTGTACAAGGAATGCTTTTCGGATTTGAAGATCAAACAATAGGTTTTACTATTTTATAAGTGTAATGTATTGATGGATTGTACTACTTCATTTGTTGTTTAGTTGAGTGCTATTTTTTTTTGTAAAGAATAGTGTTATCTCTTTTATTGTAAGCCTTAGGGCATTTCTTTTATTTGTATGTAAATGTCATTGTTGTATAACGAGAGGGAATAAGTATATTTAATCATTTATCATTTCATCCAAGGATGAAATGTTATTTGTAAATGGACTTGATTAATGAATATTGGTAATGTTATCCGAGTAATAAAATACAGGGCGTGACATCCTCACAGTTCATTGGACGATGTATATTATTATTGATTGGCTTCTGCCAACCCCTTTATATTGTATTATTCTCATTATTGTTAAACAGGCCTTCGGTAATCAGGGATTACTGGCCGGTTACGACGCTAAACCTATAGGGGCGGGTTTGGGTCGTGACACTAACACAGTGAATCCCAACACGAACAAAAGAAAAGTAAGACGGGTTACGTACCCAGTCATCACAACCACCCCACCATAGGAAATTTCGTCCCCGAAATTAAATCAACTACTCAAACAAAAGAGCTTCTAGCAATCACAACCATGCTATTACAATCTCTAATCACAAAACAAATTCTCAACCAACATTTACCATTATCATCATGGCTACCTCAATGACGACAACCACTTATGGTAAGCATAAGTATGAAGCTTTCTAGCAAAATATCAATTCACAATAACTTCATACTTAGAATAACAATACATATAACAACATGTGATTAACAAGTTTGATACATTTCTTTCCAACACTAGGGAATATTACAAATTATGACAACTAAGCATTTTCAAACAAATTTGGATACTTGAAGCGGACCTCCGCTTTCTATTCCCAAGTTGCTTCCTCAACCCCATGGTGTCTCCACAACACCTTTACTAACGGTATAGTTTTGCCCCGTAGCACTTGCTCCCGGGTATCTAATATTTGAATCGGTCGCTCTTTGTAAGAGACATCCTCGTCTACCTCCAATTGAACCCAATCTAGTACATGAGAAGGGTCGGGTTCATATTTTCTAAGCATGGATACATGAAACACGTTGCGAACTCCTGAAAGTTGTGGTGGCAAGGCTAACCGGTATGCCAATTCCCCAATTCTCTCTAATATCTCGAAAGGCCCTATAAACCTCGGAGACAATTCACCACTCTTACTAAATCTCATCAAACCCCGTCTTGGTGAGATCTTAAGGAACAGGTGATCCCCAACCTCGAAAGTTAGGGGTCGTTTTCTCTTATCAGTATAACTCTTCTGTTGGCTTTGGGCCGCAGCTAACCTCTTCTGAATGAGGGCAACCTTCTCGGTTGTCTCTCTAACAATTTCTGGATCTAACAATAGTGCATCACCCACCTCGGCCCAACAACCGGTGATCTACAAGGTCAGCCATACAAGGCCTCAAATGGTGCCATCTCAATGCTACCTTGATAACTATTATTATAGGCAAACTCAATCAATGGTAAGTGCCTCTCCCAAGACCCCTTGAAATCAAGGACGCAAGTTCTAAGCATGTCCTCCAAAATTTGAATGGTACGCTCCGACAACCCATCGGCTTGAGGGTGGTAAGTGGTGCTAAAAGTCAACTTAGTTCCCAACGCTTCTGGAAGGCTTTGCCACAGTGGGGCAGTAAAATAAGGATCTCTATCCAATACAATGGTCATAGGGACCCCATGAAGTCGAACTATCTCTTTAATTTACAACTTCGCCAAATGCTCAACTGAATCGCGGGTGCGCATCGGAATGAAATATGCTAACTTAGTCAACCTATCGACAATCACCCAAATGGCATCATTGCCCCATTGTGTTCTAGGAAGTCCAACTACAAAATCCATGGTAACGTGCTCTCATTTCCACTCAGTTATCGGTAAGTGTTGTAACAAACCTGCTGGCTTTTGATGTTCGGCCTTCACTTGTTGACAAGTAAGGCACTTCGATACAAATAAGGCGACATCCCATTTCATACCCCTCTACCAAAACTGACAACTAAGATCATGATACATTTTGGTGCCTCCCGGATGTACCGTAAAGCGTGAGTGATGGAACTCTCGAAGCACTTCATCTCTACAAGATTCTGGTACAAACAAACGGTCTAGATAGCATACACTCAAATCCGAGTAAATGTTCAAACCCCTCTCATTCCTTCTGTTGGAGATCTTCTCACAGATTGACTCCACCTCACGGTCGCCTTGTTGTGCCTCTATGACTCTACTAATCAAGGTAGGTTGAACAATCAAAGTAGACAAGGTAGCACCCTCACTGGACTCACCCAAATGCAAATCAAATTCACCGATATCACCTAGCATTTCCCACTCTCGAATGGCCACACTTACCAAACTACTCACAGATTTCTGACTCAAAACATCGGCCACCACATTGGCCTTCCCTGGATAATAGTGTAACTCGAAGTCGTAATCCTCCATAAATTCCATCCACCTCCGTTGGTGCAATTCAAGTCCTTTTGAGAAAACAAATAATTTAAACTCTTATGATCGGAGAAAACCTCAAATTTCTCGCCATACAAGTAATGTCTCCAAATATTTAAGGCAAAAATTACCGCTGCTAGTTCTAAATCTTGGGTGGGGTAGTTTTTCTCATGGGTTTTCAATTGTCGTGAGCCATAGGCCACAACTTTTCATTCTTGCATCAAGACACAACCAAGTCCATCCCGGGATGCATCAAAATAGACAGTGTAACCCAAACCTCTTTCCGGAATTATCAAAACCGGTGCGGTGGTTAATCTAGTCTTAAGTTCTTGGAATGATTTTTCACAAGCTTCACTTCACACAAACTTGACACCCTTCCTCGTCAACCTAGTCAAGGGTGCAGCTAGTTTAGAGAAGTCCCTTACAAAACGGTGATAATACCCGACTAATCCCAGGAAACTCCGGATCTCAAAATATTTTTGGGTTAATCCTAATCCTGTACGGCATCTATCTTTGAAAAGTCTACAGTTACTCCCTCCCTCGACACCACATGCCCCAAAAACTTCACATCGGTTAACCAAAACTCGCATTTCTCAAATTTGGTATACAATAGGTGCTCCCTAAGCAAGTCAAGCACTACCCGCAAGTGAGCCTCGTGTTTCTCTTTGGAGGTTGAATAAATTAATATGTCGTCCACAAAGACGACTACGAAGCAATCCAAGAATTCTCAAAAAATTTGGTTCATCAAGTCCATAAAGGAAGCCGGTGCATTAGTTAATCCAAAAGATATTACAAGAAATTCATAATGGCCATAACGTGTACGAAAGGCCATTTTCTAGATGTCCTCCTCTTGGACTCTCAACCAATGATACCCCGACCTCAAATCTATCTTCGAAAAGCAACAAGACCCTCTAAGTTGGTCAAATAAATCATCTCTTATGGGCAGAGGATACTTGATCTTAATGGTAACCCGATTCAACTTGCGGTAATCAATACATAACTGCAATGATCCATCCTTCTTCTTCGCAAAAAGAGCTGGCGCTCCCCAAGGCGATGTATTTGGGCAAATAAAGCCCTTGTCTAGAAGCTCTTGGAGTTGAATCTTCAACTCATGCATTTGGCAGGTGCAAATCTATATGACACCATAGAAATCAGTGCCGTATTAGGCACTAAGTCAATGGAGAACTCGATCTTCCGGTGGGGTGGCAAACTAGTAAGATCCTTGGGAAAGACATCCGGGTATTCACAAACTACCCTTAGCAATTCAACACGGGCCCTGTCACTCTCACTATCCAAGAGAGTTGCAAAAAGGCCACTAAGCTTGCTCATACTACGAGGGTCAAAAATTGGTGACAAGACCCTATCAACCCGGTCTCCCAGAAAATAAAAACAATCACCACTCGAGGTGCATACCATAACTTTCTAACGGTAACAATCAATCACAGCTCGGTATGAAGATAACCAGTCCATGCCTAAAATGACATCAAAACTCGACATGCCTAGTAACACAAAAGCGAATAGAAGTCGACATCCGGCAACCTCTATCTTATAACCATGACATCCCTGGTCTAATTCAACCGTACCCCCAACTGGTGACTCTACTGTGAGTGGAGACGCTAACCGTGCCACCTCTAACCCCAATGCAGAAGCAAATGCAGTATATATGAATGAATGAGACGCACCCGTATTTATTAACACATTAGCCAAACAATTACACACAAGAAAAATACCTCTCACAACTGAGGATTCCGGTAACTGCTTTGGCACAATAACAGTATACACGCGCCCCTGTGGTCTCTAATCAACCTACTCCTCTCTCAGAGCATAGGCCTGCTGCACTGACTGAACTGAAGTGGCTCCTTGATTAGCTCGCGAAGTCTGAACTGAGTAAGCCTGCTGGTGGCTCTGTGTCTACCTCGAACTTGATACGCTAGATGCGCCTCCCAACTGCGGGCAAGCTCTCCTCATATGCTCCGACTGACCACACTGAAAATAGGTAAGTCCTTGCCCTCTGTTCTGAGACTGACTCTGAGATCGGTTAGGAGGTGGTGGTAGCAACATCTGTTGTCCTCCTCCCTTTCTTCGGGCAAGAAAAGGCTTTGTGACCTAGTTGGCCATACTTGAAACACGAGAAATTACCCAGTGCGCTCTTCCCCGGGCCCACACTAGGCAAGGGAAAGGTAGACTTAGATTGCTGTGTTTAGGATTGGGATGAAAAGTTTCCTCTGTTCTTCTTACTGGGCCTATAATCACTCTGTGACTCTTAGCCCCTAGACCTTAAACCTCGGATTCTCTCCTCCTTGGCCTACACTGT
Organism: Camellia granthamiana; assembly: GCA_036172215.1. Classification (NCBI taxonomy): domain Eukaryota; kingdom Viridiplantae; phylum Streptophyta; class Magnoliopsida; order Ericales; family Theaceae; genus Camellia; species Camellia granthamiana. Next base: position 121,797,410 of record CM069911.1, on the reverse strand, counting down.
AATCTCCACATGTGTCGCCACTTCTACAAGACGGTCATAGTCGGATCATGTTACGGGCAACTTTGAACAAGATCTTAGTTCACAACTTCTTCTCAAACTCTATACAATGGCGTTCCTCCGTTGCCACCAACTCCGGCACAAACTGGGACAAACTAGAGAAGGCCGGCTCAAACTCGGCCACTGACATATTAAGTTGTTCGAGGTCTTGAAATTCTTTCCTCAACCTCTCCCTAGTAGTGGGAGGTAGATACTTGTCTTGGAAAGCAACCGCAAAGGCTTCCTACGTCGGCTCCAGTCTACTCTTGGCGTACTTCCACCATTGGCTTGCATCCCCCCTTGAGATAGCAACTCGCTAGAGTCACCCTTAGCTCGCTACCCTTAATGTGAAGCATTTCGAATGTCTCTGTAATGTCCCAAATTTCTAGCCCAAATGATAATACAACAATTATGGCTCTTTCAAGGAAAACCGAATATAAATCTCCAAACTTACATTTCATGATACAATAGTTCTTCATGCAACAATACATTAATCCAACAACAAGTAAATAAACAAATAAATACCCCCAAGGGTTTACAAATTTCCAAGGCCTGAGTTTGGTTACACAAAACAGTTATTCAAACCCACACACATACAACCCTTGGCTTACACACAGAGTCACAACAAAATGAGAGTCTCGTACTCTCAACACACATTTCCTCGCCTTTAGTTAGGCGGCATCACCACATCTTTTTTTGCACAAAAATCCCCTAGGGTGAGCATAAAGCTCAGTAGGAAATCCTTAACAAAGTATATACATTTTATACAAGTCTCAAGAGATGAAAAACACATGCCATGCTATGTCCCTTTTTGAAGATAAATCACATTTTCATCTTTTGAAAACCATCATGCTTGATGATGTCATGCAATTTCAATTATTTCAAACTTAACAATTTATTTTAAGGGCAGTAAATACGACTCTGGTAGTCCCTAGGTTGGTGTCTACAAGTAGACTATACAAGTACTACCAATTTGTCATTTTTACCAGTATTGACTAGAAGACTCGACACCTATAATCTGTCATTTTTACCAGCATTAACTGGAAGGCTCGACACCTATTCAATTTCATCTACACCACCTGTTAAGACTTACCACCGTATTTACCCCAAAACCAATTCATGGAAACTTGTTTCTCAACATTCTTTTCTCAATGCAAGTTTTCAAATCAACTTTCAAAGTTTAATGTAATCAAATGAACTGATATGCCAATAACACAAGATGAATATAAATACTTTTATTCCAATTCATCATCCAAGGAATAACACAATTCCCTCTTCTCAAATATCCTCAACAATTAGTCATTTCAAGACTATTTCAACGTTTTGAACAATAATTTCCAAAATAAATAACAATTCTCATATTCCCTGAAATTCATCATTTATATAAATATAAATAAAAAAATTTCCAAACATCCATTTATTTTGACACACAAAATAAATATAACAATATCATTCATGGATTTTCCGTCTCTTTAAAAAAAAATTTCAAATTCTAGGTTTTCTTACCAAAGCTATACAACTCAAATCTTTTGAAAGAAAACTTTCCAAAATCATCTTTTTTTCAATCAACGAAGATCAAAACCCATAAGATCATTTTAAAAAAACAAGAGACAAACCCACTTTCAAAATCGCTCAACTTCTTGAATTAACAATCAATTTTCAAAGCTATCGAATGATGATTTTGAAAATCATCTAGATCTTGCAAATATATATATATAACTCTAAGAAAATCCCTACCTCAAGTTTTGAAGAAGAAATGAGATGAAACCCCCAAAATCAACGGTGTCGAAACTTGATCTTCACCGCACACAACGAAGACTTCAAGAAGTTAACCAACTTTGATGAAGAACTTATGGCAGAACTCTAATGGATCTTGAGAAATTAAGGTTTTGATCCAATTTGGCGCACAGAAATGTAGAGAGAAGGGAGAGGAAAGGGTTTTTAGAGAGAGATATATACAAAGGTGATTTGAAATATCAGATTCACGAATTGATATAACATGGTCCGCTCAAGCATGGAAAGCCCTGCTCGAGCGTCAAATACACTTTCCTAGTACTTTTGCAGACATGTCAAACTTCTGAAACCAAACATTCTCCGCTCAAACGCATAAACGACCGCTCGAGCGGACAAGCAACTTCTAATACATTTTGTATTTTTGCTTCGAGGGTGTTGCCCCTCAACCCCGCCAGGGCGCTGCCCTTCAACCCCGCCAGGGCGCTGCCCTACGACCCGCCAAGGGGTGTTGCCTCCTGGACCCCGGCGAGCTGACCGGGCAACTCGATCCCCGCTAGGGTGCTGCTCTTGGACTCGCCAGGGGGCACTGCCCTCTGGACCCCCGCGAGCTGACCGGGCAACTCAATCCCCGACATACTCAATGAAGTGGCAAAATTGGGATCGCTACAGTCTGCATTAATTGCTCTAGCCATTCATCCACTTTTTTGGGCTCGGGACCACCATGGAACTCATCCAGTATGGCCTGTAAAAATTTCCTAGTGAGAAAACTCGCCCTTGTTTGTACGACGTTCTCTCAGGCTAGGTTCTTCACCCTTAACATGTTTATCGATTCCCTCAAAGCCCCCGCCATTTATCGGGCTAGGGCCCCCACTGCGGCTTGGCCCGCTTGCTTCACTTGCCTGGCCAGGTTTGCTTGGCTCGCTTGCCCGGCCACATTAGCTTGGTCGAACCCTTCCTCTTGCACCGTAACCTCACGGACCGGTACTTCATGAACACCTCGGCAAAGCTTACCGCGTCTCCCGCCTCTACCACCATGGGTTTGACCCCTTTTTGACATCCTAATTAAGGAACAAGAGAAACAATTTAGCACACGAATCCACATGTGCTCGCAACTTGCCTTACATGTTTAACCACAACAATTCTATATATTTCTCTACCATACAAACAATTTAATTTCACTCCACATAAGCACTTAGTCATGTAAACACATACGGATTATTCTTTTATGATGAAATTTGTCCAACGAAAAACCAAGAATTCTTAGTAGAACGAGTATTGATCAAGTACTCTTCTAATAAGACCTCTAGGAATTTAATAGGTGCAAACAACATCCCAAAAGTCCAATCTCATACCCATTTAGTCATATAAGCATGTTATCACATAACCACAAAATGTGCAATATCTTCTAATCATGCGAAATGAACCCCTTGTGGTAAAACAACCACCTCCCACGAATCCCAAGTATTCAAATCCGGTAGCTCTGATACAAATTTGTAACGCCATAAAGGTACATCAACCAACATTCATTATAAGAAAAGAAACAATTCTCCAACCTTTACAATACTTGATCACGAGGATCATACAAAACAATTCCACATGCGAATATACATTCAATGATTCCTAGTACATGAATCTCTAACATGTAGAACCCTCAATCCAAAGATAAATAAATACCTTTATGGGCTTACAAATTCCAAGACTTAAGTCCGGTTACACAAAAATGGTCTCTCGAACCCATACACTTTTGGCGCTTGGCTAGCAAAATATACCACAACAAAAATAAGAGCCTTGTGCTCTGAACATATACATCCACACCCTAACTCAGAGGAATTGCCACATCTTTTCCTACACCAAAATCCCATAGGATGAGTATAAAGACCAATAGAAAATTCTTAATAAAGTATATACATTTTATAAAAGTTCTATGAAATGAAGGGTACATGCCATGCCATGCAAGGTATCATTCCTTTTTATCATTTGAAAATCAACATGCACAATGAAAACTTGAAATTTCAATACTTTAAACCAAGATTACGGGCGGTAAATACGACTCGGGTAATCCCTAGGTTGGTGTCTGCAAGTAGGCATGACGCCTAGCACTACCAAATCCCCACTTTACTGGTAGCTAACCGGAAGGGACATGGTACCTCCTCTGCACACATGTTTTCGGTCTTTCACCCTGGACACTTAGGCCAACTTAATCAATTTCATCTACACCTCCCATTCGGACTTACCAACGTATTTATCCTAAAAATATTTCAATACATCTTATTTCACAACATTCTCTTATCTTTGCAAGGTTTCAAATCCCAATTCAATATTTGTTACGAGCAAAAGTATTGAAATGCTAATATAACAATTATCCATGCAATGCAACCTCCTTACATTTACAAAATTTCCATTCATTTGTTCCATTCGTAATCATAATTTCCATTTCCCTTTCCAATGCCATTTCAACATATATCACATATAAATTTACATCTATCTAAGTGTAGCAACATTTCTACATCTCATGGGTTCTCAACAATTTGTCATTTCCTGAATATATCTATACATACACTTTAACAATAAATACAAAAAAAAATCCATTTATTTTCATACCAAGAAAGTTGTCATTTTGTTTACGATAATATGAATTTTTCCACTCATTCATTCATTTGGCACACAAAAAAAAAAAAAAAAAAAAAAAACCATAGATTCTCAACATCTTCCAAAAACTCAATTTCTAGGTTTTTCATCAAAACTAGACATTCCCTCATCTCTTGAAAGAATCTCTCCAAAAATATCTTTCTTCAATCAATATGATTCAAATCCTCAAGAAAATCATTTAAAGAGAACAAAAGATGAATCCACTTTCAAAGCCACCAACATTCTTAAGCCAAGAACCAAATTTTCAATGTCACCAAAGGAAATCTCGAAATCGACATAAACTTGTAAAAATATATAAATAACTCTAAGAAAACCTCTAGCTCAACTTTGAAGAGGAAAAGAGAAGAAACCCTCAAATTTGAAGGTGTTGAAATCCAATCTCCACCGCACAAAACGAAGCCCTCGGAGAGTCTTCCAACTTTAATCAAGGAACTAGGGTCAAAATGTTTATGGATTTGGAGAAATCAAAGATCTAGTGAGGTTTGGTGTAGGAAATGTAGAGATAAAAAGGAGAAAAGGGTTTTTAGAGAGAGAGAGAGTGATGTATAAAATGATATACAGTTAGCCCAAGAAAAGGAAAAAAGCAGGGGTGTGTTTGGTTTGAGTTTGTAGAGTAGTTTTTGAGCTAAAAAGTATGAAAACTTGTTTGGTTTGCCTTTTTTCAGAAATGATTTTGGAAAATTATTTTGGGAAAATTGTTTTAAAAAAAGTGATTGATTTGATGTGTATGAGAGAGAGTGATTTTGGAAAGTAAATAACCAAACAAAATTTTGAGATTTTTTTTAAAAAAATTTGTTTGGTTTGATTACTTTTGAAAATTTATTTGTGGAGAATTTTTCCCAAGAATTTTTCTGAAAAACAAATCAAACAAGCCCCAGATTTTTCGGAGTTTGCGAATTCCCTCATGTGCGGCGCGTATCTTCCACATGTGCGGCTCTTACCCTTCCATACGTGCGGCCCATGTCGTGGACCTCCAACCGCATGTGCATATAATGTAGTGTGCACCCTTGGGTCTCCTTTGTTTCCCGCACATGCGGCCTCACCTCCTGCATGTGCACCCCCCCTCTCCCGCACGTGCAGCTCTGCTTTCAGCCCAGAAAAATTCTAACTCAAATGAAAAACCCCCCGGATTCAACTTCAAGCCTCCCAAAACAAGCGAAACTCAGAATTGAAATAAATTGGGACGAAAATTTTGAGAAATAGATTTCAGAAGCGGTAAACCCAACAGTTGACAAGACCTCAAGTTATACCCCGACACTCTAACACAATGAATCCCAACACGCACAAAAGAAAAGTAAGACGGGTTACGTACCCAGTCATCACAATATAATTGGGATTTTGAGTTGCGTGGGTTGTTTGATGTCTTTATCCAAACCTAATCCAAATTTAATTTGAAATTCTGAATTTCTTCCTAAGCCTACATTGAACCTAAAAATATGTTGGCCGAACCGTTAAACTTCTTGGATTGGACTCAAGTTGTTTGGCTTGATTTCACCCAAATTGCATGCCAACTCCCGCATCAATCTCACATGTTGGACCCATCTCAACAAAGAAATAGGACGAGGACGAGATTTGCTTACCCCGCACTACCGCCCACTTCGACTTGATTATATTAACCAAACATAATGTTATTTTTATATAATTTTTTAATATAAATAACTACAAAATTAAAATATTACACATTTGTCATTGTTCACATCTATATCTTTTATTTTTATACTTTACCACTCATCTACTTGAGGGTTAAACTATTTTTGTAACATTGGCGAATTTTTTGTTTTTTTGCCACGTAATAAAATATTAGTGAGTAGAGTTAAATTATTACAGTAGGTTGACATCGCTCAGTTAACTCAAAATTGAGATCTCAATCTCACTACCAAAATGTTCCTCATGACTATTTGTGTTACAATAAGTCTAAATAGACTGGGGATTATGCAATTTATATCTTGTATACTTTTTATTATCATCGTGTTCCATTTTTCATGGTACTAAAAATGGGGGACAAATCATGTAAAACAAAAAACAAAAAAAAGTATTCAATGATATGCTTCAAGGCTTTTGCTAGGGTAGCCTAGTTTTTGTCCTGATAATTTATTGTAATGAATAAAAGTACTTTTCTAAAATTCATCAAGAAATCGTGAATTGGGACAATTTGACTTGTGCACAAAAAAATTGCATTGGTAACTGGTTAGAGCTGCCCTATTTTTATACTTTAGAATTATTATATATAGCGTAAAGAATTTTATTATTAATTTTCATTGTCTACTAACGAATGTCATCTACGCATAAAAGATTCAACATAAACAAAAATAACAATAGGTCTTATAATTCTTAAATAAAATGAATCTAATACATACTTGTGACGTTTATGATGTCAATCGAAACTAATCCGATAACAAATATCACTTTCATTTATATTTAGCACCATTTTCTTTGAAGGAAAAAAAAAAATCAAAAAGCCACTGAGAAAAAGTTAAATATCTCAATAATTCATGATTTTCAATACAATTAATAAGCTATTCCTAAACACGTTAACACTTTTTCACGTCGTAAACCCCAACCCCCCCCCCCCCCCCAAAAAAAAGAAAATAAAAGAAAAAAGAAAAAAAAAGACTACTAAAAAGCCAAGATTCAATGATTCACACAGGCTTGATCTAATATTGTTTCAAGAAATTGAAGTAAAAGCCCAGACTTAACACAGCCCAATACCTACCCAATGTCTTATTGGTTAATCAATGAGATAATCTCACTTTTTCCACAAAAAATAACCAATGATCAGCAATCATACAATCATCAAGTGTGAAAAAATTTTGCACTCTAATCCTAATTAACCATTTAGAAATTAAAAAACTTTAATTAGTGTGAAAAATTATTTCAAAGTTGAGATTTAACACCAATGAAAGTTTCAAACTGATTTTTCAAAACCTATGGACGTGTTCAAATCAACTTGAAGTGCCTCTAAGGTTATATTTAGTTTATAAATGTGGGGAGAAATTTAAAATAGAAAAATAAAAATGTGTAAAATGAAATGTGAATGAAATATAATTATATTAGCAGTTGACATGTGCAATGCATGTGCTATTTTTTTTTTTTTAAATATTTGATGGTACGATGTGTGTGTTATAAGAAAATAATTTTAATTTTAATTTAAAATTAAAATTAAATAATGATTTTAATTATTTATTTTGATAATATTTGCGCTATCATTTTATAAAAGTGTTACTTGAATACTTATATATATATATTTATATATTAAATTATAAGATAGTAAAATAAATACTCATTTTGATATTAAAAATAATAATTAAATTAGAAGAAAAATTAGTAACATAAAATTAAAAGTAATTCTAACTATTTAATTTTTTTTAATATTTATTTAGAAAATAAAAATATATAGAAATTGAAACTATATAAAATTTATTGAAAAAATTAAATATAAATATGTTGTAGCCGGATTATCATATAATGATTTTATATAATATATTAAATTATAAGATTATAAAATAAACACTTTTAATTAAATTAAAATATCAACTACATAAAATAAATTCAACAATGATTGACTAAGAAAGATTCTTGTAACAACATCTAAACTCAAAAAGAAAAAATAAATGAAAACATTAAAACAATAAGTAATTAATTATTTGCAATATGATGTCAAAATATAGAAGAACTCATTGTTCAGCAATTGAAAAAGTAACTCAAGCAGCAAATCTAAATTTTAGTTCTTCGAGAGAATCATAGTTGTGTAGTTTTTTTTTTCATGTGAGTTATGATAATATAAAATAAAATAATGTAGGAAAAATTTTGTACAATCAAAGTATAATGCATATAGCATTTTAGGGTAAATTACACTGACACCCCCTGAGGTTTATGTTTATTACAGTTTCCCTTTCACATTTGGGAATTACACTGACCCTCTGTTAATTTAATTTTAGGATAAATTACATTGACACCCCCTGAGGTTTATATTTATTACAGTTCCCCCCTCACCTTTTGGAAATTACATCTCTCCCCCTGAGGTTTAAGGTTTCATTACAGATTCCTCCCTCAGTCCTTTTAATTTTTTTAAATATCAATTTTACCCTCATTGGGTAAATTACATTGACACCCCTCGCATTTTAGAAATTGCAATCCTCTCCCTAAGTTTAAAGTAGCATTACCAATTGTTTTCTCAGTTAATATTAGTTGGACAAAAAAATCATTCAAAAAAAAAATTAATTGAAAAAAAAATTAATTGAAAAAAAATATTTGTTAGTCAAATTTTTAAATTTTTGTTTAAAAACCAACGTAAACTCATTTTTTGAATTTATGTTTTTTTCTCAAATTTACAAACTGAGACAACCATTTATAAATCAAAAAAATTATCAAATAAGTTTTTATGATAGTTTTTAAAATTTTTGTAAATATAAATTGAAAACTGAAAACGAAATGGTTACCAAATAGGTCTCACATGGTAAAAATGTCGTAAAATTAACAAATAATTAAATAAGTTACCAACGTAAAAAATTCCTTTTCAAAAAAATTCTTAGGCTATTTCTTAAACGAAATGAAAATTATTTTTTTATTTTTTATTTCTTAACCAAATTAATTTTTAATTTAAAAAAAAATTCTAAAAATCAAACTCTACATAGCCTAAGAATCTTTTGATAAGTCATTTCTTACGTTAGTAACTTATTTAATTATTTATTAATTTTACGATATTTTTACCATCTGAGACCTGTTTGGTAACAATTTCGCTTTCAGTTTTCAATTTATATTTACAAAAATTTTAAAAACTGTCATAAAAACTTGTTTGATAATTTTTTTGATTTGTAAATGGTTGTCTTAGTTTGTAAATTTGAGGAAAAAACGTAAATTTTAAAAATGAGTTTACGTTGGTTTTTAAACAAAAATTTAAAAATTTTACTAACAAATTTTTTTTTTCAATGAATTTTTTTTCCAACTAATAATAATCGAGGGGGCAATTGGTAATGCTACTTTAAACCTTAGGAAGGGGATTGTAATTTTGAAAAGGTGAGGGGTGTCAATGTAATTTACCAAATGAGGGTAAAATTGGCATTTAAAAAAATTAAAAGGGTTGAGGGGGGAATATGTAATGAAATTTTAAACCTCCGGGGGGGAGATGTAATTTCCAAAAGGTGAGGGGGAACTGTAATAAACATAAACCTTAGGGGGTGTCAGTGTAATTTACCCTTAATTTTATGTATGATAATCATTACGGTGAGGGGGGAATTGTTATGAAATTTTAAACCTCAGGGGACATTCTGTAATGAAACTTTAAACCTCAGAGAATGAGATGTAATTTTCAAAAGGTGAGGGGGGGAACTGTAATAAACATAAATCTCAAGGGGTGTCAATGTAATTTATCCTAGATTTATAGTTAGATTTCATGTAAAACTCAAATTGGGTTTGTGAAAGAAATATTTATCAAATAGAGTCCATATAAAATTGGTATTAGGTTTGTGGATTATTTACAATAGAAAATATATGGAAAAGCAATATTTGTCAAATAGAGTCCATATAAAATGGGAGCGGGGTCACTGCTGTGCCCCCTCCCTGCTGTGTTGCTGCTGTGCCACAAAACACCACAGTTTCACCATTTTTTTTTTTTTTTCTCTCATGTTGTTACTATGTTTTTTTAAACTCTAAAATATAAAAAAAAAAAAAATAATAATAATTAAACCTAAACTCTAAACCCTAAACCTTAAAATAAAAAAAAAAATTTTAAAAATGAAACCCTCAAATAAAAAAATAAATAAATTTTAAGAATTAAACTCTAAACCCTAAAATAAAAAAAAATTAAAAATTAAACCTAAACTCTAAAATTAACAAAAAAAATAAAAATTAAACCTAAACCCTAAAATAAAAAATAAATAAATTTTAAGAATTAAACCCTAAATCCTAAACCCTAAAATAAAAAAAAAAAATTTTACAAATTAAACCCTAACCCCTAAACCCTAAAATTAAAAATAAAAAAAAATTAAGAATTAAACCTTAAACCCTAAAATAAAAAAAAATAAATTTTATCTCTAAACCCTAAAATAAAAAAATTAAATTTTAAAAACTAAATCCTAAACCCTAAAATAAAAAAATAAATTTAAAAAATAAAAATGAAAATATGAAACTGTGCCGTTTTGTGGCACAACAGCAACACAGCAGGGAGGGGGCACAGCAGTGATCCCGCTCCTATATAAAATAGGTAAAGTTAATATAATTTATATTGAGTTTGAGTTTGTGTAAAAATTTATATATAAATGGAAAATGCATTATGATGTGGTTTTTTTTTTTAAAAAAATAAGTGGTTAGAATGTGTCATTTAAAAATGAAAAAAATACTACTTATATATATATATATGATGACGATTTTATTTTATTTCACAAACTTTTTTTTTATTTCTCTTTTTTAATCTTTTTCTAAATTTATAAATTAAATACAACCTCGAAGTACGTAGTTTTTTTGAGGACTCGAAGTACGTAGTTAAGAGAACCAGCCCTCGAGACAAGCGGACAAAATTATTATTTTGGACCCCAAATTAAGGCTCAAAAATAGGCCCCATAAAAAATACTGAAGGTTTTTTGTTTTTGTTTTTGTTTTTGTTTTTGTTAGACATCAATTAAATGGAGGGCCCCAGTTATTTTGATTTTAACTAGCAAAACTCATCTATGGACTTGTTTATCTTGAAAAGTTGGTAAAAATTTATTTTTTTTAGTTTTTTAGTCTATTTTGTTTTTTTATGAATAAAAATGTGAGGTGATGTAATTCAAAATGGGTAAAAAGCTAAATGCTAACTTTTTTTTTTTTTTTTTCCTTCTCAAAACACTCCATAGTTTGTCATAACTTAAAAAAGTCAAAAGGTCACCATTTTATTTAAGTCACATCATCTTATTTAAATCATATAACATTTCTATCAAATCACTTCAAATCCAACCCATACTTAACTCATATTTCATAAAAAGTCAAAAAGTACACTTATTTAGATGATTCAAAACACAATCCAACTCTCACCACTGAACTCGAAAACAAAATTATTTTTATTGGTGATGGAGAATCACAATTATTTTGATTTTCGTTTGCAAAAAATCTAACGAAGTCCAACACTTAATATCAAATCAAAAAATTAAATTATTTTTATTAGTGGAGAGTTGAAAGTAATTAATTTCACTTTTTCAAACTTCTCCTCAAACCAATTCACCATTCTAAGACTGAATTTTTTTAGATTCTCTCTATATACCTTCAAATTTTGTATTATTATATGCTCTACTTCAATTGTTTGTTAAATTTATTTAAAAATTGAAAATTCCTAAAATTTGAATTGATCATTGCTTGTTGGATTGTGAATTGGATTGTTTACTTAATCAAACTTTATTAGAAGTGTATTTTTTTTTTTTGGTACATAACTTTCTTGAAAGAATTTTGTTAGAGTGATATTGTGCAGCAGCCATTCATTTTTTTTTTTTAATATTATAACTCTATATTTTTGTTTGATATATATATTTCTTTTGTGTAAGTTAAAATATAAAGCAACAAGATTAGATTTTATCTTCTCAACTTTTTGTTTATTCTTAAAATAAATTTATTTTTTAAAGTGATTAGTAAAAATATAGAGGTTTCATATCAGCTAAAGACAAAGCCAAGAAGTTGGGAAGCAAAGTTGAAAAAAAGGAACAAATTTTAACGGATTGTCCTATTCATAAATGACTTTTTACAAAATCCAAGCAATGGATTAATGATTCAACTCTACTAGTCTATGCTTTAAAAAAGCAAAAGAAATTAATAATTAGTCCTTACACGTTTGGCCGTGAATGACGGGTTGAGAGACAAATTCCTTCTCATGCAATTTTTAAAAATCACTACTAACGGAATTTCTGTTACATTTCATAATTCTTTGTAATTAATTAATAAATTAATCAAGGAAAGAAGAATGAGTTTTGTCTAGAATTCCTCTTCCATCATTTTCAAGTAAAAATGCGTTGTGACCAAAACTAGAGTTGTTGGTCTTGCAAAATGGTCTTTATGGTAAAAGTATAAGACATTGCTTTTTCGCATGGGAAAGTCTTATCATTGACAAGCAAAGTTATATAAATTTTTGTTGTGTAAAAAAAAAAAAAAAAAAACCGAAAGGCTGCAAATAATTGTAGTTATATTTCAAATTATGTGATTATGTTGTGACTATTGAAAAGTTACAAAGTGCGCATAACTTCAAGCTATTGTGATTTTGTTACGAATCATTGTGGTGTACTTATGAAATGGCATGTGGTGTGTACTTTCTTGAGAATGTCAATCTTTACTTGTGTGTTTTTTAGTGTTTTTATCAATCAATAGAAGAGTAATTATAAATATAAAATATATTTATATCATTAAATAGATTACTAATCTATAATAACTAGAAATTCAACAATATACCAAGTTCAAACCTAACAATCACTATTAACTTTTTTTTTTTTTTTTTTGCGTAGTGTTGTTTCAGTGACAACATTTGAATATTATCTTAGGGATCTGATATTAATATTATGTGAAACTCTTTAGATATATAATGTGATTAATGACATGATATCAGATGTATTTAAATATGGTCACTCTTATGTAAACATTATTTGAAAAAGTTGATTATTCAAAAACTAAAACAAAATGCCTTTAAATTGTAACTTTTTTTTTTAAAACTTTTTTTTTAATTAAAATTTTTTTTATCAACTATTAATTTAAAATAGGGCGAATTACACTAATAGTTCCTATAGTTTAGGACTTGTGTCACTTTGATCCCTGACTTTTCAATTGTGACACATTTGATCCTGAATTTTGAATCTTGTTCCAAATAAGGACAATTGAAGATATCATTAGATTTTTCAAGGGTAAAATCGTCAATTTGATAAAATATAAACTAATTTGATAAAAATAAATGTCAAACAAATATTTTGGAATTTTAAAAAATTATTTCTACTCATTAAAAATAAAATTATATAAAATTGATAAATCTTTTAGATATTTATTTATTTTTTTTACCAAATTAATTTTTATTATGTGTTTGGATGATGATCATGTAAAATTAATTTTTAAAAATTAATCATGTAATTTTTATTAATTTTTATCAATTTTACATAATTTTATCATTGGTGGATAAAAATAATTTTTTTAAATTAAAAATATTTGTTTGACATTTATTTTTGTCAAATTAGTTTATATTTTATTAAATTGACGATTTTGCCCTTGAAATTAAACAATAGTATATTCAATTGTCCTTATTTAGAACAACATTCAAAATTCAGGGTCAAATATGTCACAATTAAAAAGTCAGAAACCAAAGTAACACGAGTTTCAAACTATAGTGACTGTCAGTGTAATTTGCCCTTTAAAATAAGTTAAAGGCAAAAATAAAAACAATAAAACTTCATATGCATCTTTGCAAATAGTGAGAGCAGTATTGGTCAATTGGCCTAGTAATAAAAATGAAATGTTCCACGTCTCGTTTGACAACTCAATATTTTAGTTTAAAAATAAAAAAAATCACTAAAAAAATTAAAAGGTCAACAATTTATACTAAAAAATTAAAAATTTTATTTTCTATCTACTTTTTGCACATCTTATCGTAAAAAATCAAAAAGTCATTCTAAACATACTAATTTTTTTTTTTACCTCACATATATATATATGTATATATTAAAAGTAATGTTTTTTCTATATTTAAATGGCACATTATAAGGGTTTACTTTTTTTTTCTAAGAGAGTCATGTCAACATGTGTTCTACACAAACTCAAACCTAATTTAAATTATACTAACTTATTTATTTTATATGGACTTCAATTTGACAAATATTTCTTTTCCATATATTTTTCATGGTAAATTAAGATAATTGATAAACCCAATACCAATTTTACGTTTCATGTTTTTCTTTTTAATTCTTTAAGGGTATTATGATTTTTTTTTAATACTAAATTACCTTTTTTTTTTCCTTCTTATTTTCCCGTGTGTTATTTTATACCCAATACTAATTCTATATTATTCTATAGTATGGATTTGTTGTTTAAATTTTATAATGATTATATATATGAAATTATACTTCATTTCCTACATTATTTTATATAATCACAACTCACAGGAGAAAAAATCTGTATAATAATAATACTCTTGAGGAACTTCTAAAATTTAGATTTGTTGCTTAAGTTACTTTTTCAATTGTTGAACAATAAGTTCTTTTATGTTTTGATATCATATTACAGATAATTAATCACTTTACACATTGAGATGTATCTATCGTTTAGATGTTTTCATTATTTTTTCTTTTTGGGTTTAGATGTTATTATGTGATTCTTTCTTGATTAGTCGTTTTTAAATTTTTTTTTATATAGTTGATATTTTAATATAATTAAGAGTGTTTATTTTACAATATTATAATTTAATATATATATCATATAAAATTATTACATGATAATCTAACTACAACATATTTGTATTTAATTTTTTAATAAATTTTATATAATTTCTATTTCTACATATTTTATTTCCCAAATAAATACAAAAAAAATTAAATAGCTAGAATTTAGTTTAATTTTATGTTACTAACTCTTCTTTTAATTTAAATATTATTTTTAATATCAAAATAAGTATTTATTTTAGGATTAATTACCAAAAAGTCTTATCTACATATTTGGTGGTAGCTTAGGTCCTATTAAAAAGTTTTTGAACCAATAAGTCTCATTTATAGGTAAAAAGGCGTTTTGCCCTTTAATTCCAAAACTGAAAATGTTCTCAATTTTCAAAACTGAGAATGTTCTCAATTTTCAAAACAGAGAATGATTTCAGTATATAATTATCAAAACTAAGAAATTTCTCAAATTTTTTCCTAGTATGAACTGAGAATATTATCAATTTTGAGAAATCTCTCAATTTTTTTTGATGCTTTTGGTGTCGTGCTTCTAGTATTAATTGAGAATATTATCATTTTTGAGAAATTTCTCAATTTCTTTCATGATTAAAATTGAGAATATTATCAATCTACTCTCTCTCTTACGTTTACGTTCTCCTCCTCCTTCTACACTTTCCAGATCTGGAAATCTCCGAATCTAGTTCTAGATCTGGTTCGAGATGTCGAGCTTCACAACAGCTTCGTCTATCACTAATGGCCATTGAACACGACTAGCTCCTATATCGAACACATCGACCTCGCTTTTCTTTTCTTCCGCCAAAGTCCAGGGCTTGTAATCATCATCAGTTGTCGCTCAATCTTCTTCACCAATCTTAACCTCTTTATCAATGCCCTTGAAAATATCTTCCTCTGTATCAAACCCATCTGCCGAAGCTCTCAACCACGGCTCATTCTCTGGTTTTGCATCGCTACCTTCGAGAGTTCTGAAGAAAGAGTCCACAGTCTGATCATTATCCCTCGAAATCTTCCACAAATCGGTTGTTGAGGTCGGTTGATCATTACTATTCTTCTTATTATTGTTTCCACCATTGTTGTTATGATTGCTCGAGAAGCATTGGGCGATGAAGAAGGATAATTTGGAGCTACAGTTTGGAATTTGAGGGAGCAAAGTATTGAGATGGTGGCGATGGAGAGAGGTAGATCTTTCTTGGCTGAGAGAGAGAGAGAGAGAGAGGGAATGAAGTACAGCAATGAATGTTTGGCAACTATGGCAGAGGTCTTGGAAAGGTAAATTAGTCTATTAAAAATTAATGAGACTTGAAGGAGTAAATAATTTTATTTAGAACTTAATGGATTATAAGTTCACAAAATGAGACTTGTATGTAAATGCCCATTTATTTTATTATTTTATAATTTAATATATATCATACAAAATTATTATATGATAATTACACTTTTATAATACAATAGAACTAAAATTATCAAAATACACAAATAATTTAACTAAAATTAATATATATCAGTATTCAAGTAATAATTTTATAGAACGCTAGCTCAAATATTATCAAAATAAATAATTAAAATCATACTTTATTTTTATTTTTAACTTTAAATTAAAATTAAAATTATTCTTTTATAACACACATTGTACCATCAACTATTTTTAAAAAAAATAAATAAATAATACGTGCATTGCACGAGTCAACTGCTAGTTTTAATCAAAAAATTAAAAAGTTATAAAAATAATCTATTTCCAACTAAGGCAAGCTGTTGTACAGGGCACAACAAACTTTAGACCTTTTGATATAGTTTTTATCAACTTAAAATTTGATGATTAAAAAATATGAATTAAAAGTATTTTTTTCCTTCTAATTTTTGGATAATTATTTTATTTTATTTTTTTTAATTTATGTAAACTATTTATACTTCATAACATATAAGCAGAAGTTACACCAAAATTCTAACACAAGTCTAAACAAATAAATAAAAAAACAACTGAATTAGCTGCCCTCCTTTGTGAAATCATACGCGACAAAGTGTTTGATAACGGTTTAAGATCCATTACAGCATAGACCTTGCTAAAAAGACAGTTGAACTGCAATGGGTCACTAATATAATATCAAGTGGTTATGTTCCAACTTTGTATGACTTGTGGATGGATTTATAAATTAACTTGAGATTTTTTTTATTTTTTTATTTTTTTTTTATTTTTACACAGGTAGACATCAGTTAGCAAGATTAGATGTTAGATTACTACTAAAGGGCCGCCGCTGCTTCTTTAGCTCGAACCCTATATCTCGAATCCATTGCACCCTAAGAGCATCTCCAATGGTGTGCCATTGGAGCTGCTATTACCAAATTATGATAGCAATTGATAGAAAGACACCTCTAATGACAAGTTTTAGCAGTTACTATCTTTGCCAAATGCCAAAATTTGTGACAAATATGGCACAAGCTTTGGCAGCTGCCAAAGCTGCCAAGTCACCTTCAACCAACCATTTCCTCCTTCCCTTTTTCATCATCCTTTCCAAACACAATTTCAACATTCACTCAAAAATCACACAAATTTCAACATATCAAACATAGAATTTCCAAACAATTTTCAACTTTCCAAATTTCAACATTACAACACACAGAATCACCAAATTTCAACATACCAAACACAGAATCACCAAATTTTCAATTTTCCAAATTTCAGTTTCACCAATTTAAAGCAAACAAAATTTTAAAAAAAAAAAAAAATTAGAAAATGAACACAATGAAGTCAAAAAAAATACTTGACAGTGAGAGGGAGAAGAGAGACAGATGACTTTCTTTGTGTTCTTTGATACAGATGATTCTACAGATGATACAAATACGTGATCTTCTTTGTGTTCTTTCATGTAGATGATACAGTGAGAGAAACAAAGGGCTGGGGGTAGACGGCAGTGAAAGGGAGAGAGAGAGAGAGGGGTAGATTTGGAGGTGGATTTGTGAGATTTGGAGACATGGATGATCGATTCAGAGGGAACTGAGGCTTTTGGAGGCAAATCTGGTAGACAGCGGTGATTGGCAGACGGGGACAGGTTGTAGGAGTGAGAGAGAGTCAGATTTGGGTTCTAGGAGTGAGAGAGAGAGAGAGAGAAAGAGAAGTGTCTATCCGTGAGAGAAAACGACTGATCACTTGGATAGAGAAGAGATATATATATATAGAGAGAGAGGAGTAAGATAAAGACAGGGGTGGGAAAAGACAAAGGTGGGGGGTAGAGAGAGACGAAGAGCAGAGAGAAGTGGAGGTGATGGATGGAGAAGAGAGAGACGGAGAGTAGAGAGATTTCGGCGATGGACAAAGAAGAGAGAGAGGGAAAGTAGAGAGAGAGAGTCTTTCGGTGATGGAAAGAGAAGAGATGATATCTGAGAGTGAGAGAGAGAGACAGAGACTGAGAGGGAGGAGGTGATGATGAAACCAAATAGAGAAAGACAAAGACTGAAATTGAGAGAAAGAGAAGAGACACGTGGACGGTGGTGATAAAACCAAATAGATCTGTTGTGCTCTAGTGGCTAAAAAAGAAAAACAAAAATAACAACAAACGCGTGGACGGTGGTGATGAAACCAAATAGAGCTGTTGTGCTCTGTTTGGCTAAAAAAAAACAAAAAACAAAAACAAAAATAAAAACAAACACAGCTTGTGTCAAACGACAATATATTAAAATGGTAATATTTTGAATTTTTATAAATAAAAACCATTTATCTCAAATTTATTTCACAACAACCATTGCACATTTCATTTTTCTTTTCTCCTCTCTTTATCTCAATTTGATTTCACAATAAACTTCCGAAATTATATTCGTTTTAGTTTTTTCACACAATCACTATGGAAGGTTCATAAAAAACAAAGCGAGGAAAATCTTTAACTACTGAAGAAGATGTGACAATTTGTAGAGTATGGTGTCACATTACTGAAGACCCAATTGTTGGGAATTCGCAATTTCATGCTCATTTTTGGGGAAGAATTTTTGAAAATTATTGCTCGCCACAAAATGATCACTCTAGAACACAAGTGTCAATTTCATTTTGATGGGGTGTAATCATGAAATGTTGCAACAAATTTCGTGGGTGTTTATCACAAGTCGAAAATTTACACCCAAGTGGAATGTCTCAAGTTGACATAATAAGATTTCATATTCATTTATTTATGTTAGTTTATTTATTTTGTCTTATTTAAAAATGAACTAATTAATTAATCTCATAATTTATTGATACAGATGCAAGCAAACACTACAACAAAAAACACTTTTAGCGACCTGTTTTTTAGTCACTAAAAGTGTAATTTTGGTTGCTGAAAGTATTCGCGACATGAACAAAATTGGTCGCTGAAGCCCTGTCACTAAGTGCTTCAGCGACCAAATCAATTTTGGTTGCCTTTATAAATAAATTGGCAACCAAATAATTCCGTTGCCAAAAGACTAAAATTTCGTCGCCATAAATTAACATTTAGTCACTAAAAGTAGCCTTCAGCTGATGACATGTTAAGTTTTAGCGACATATAAATGCGTCGCTAAAAATATCTTTCAGTGACTAAAAAAATTGGTTGTTGAATGTTAAAACTTTTGGCGACCAATCAAGTTTTGGGTCGCTAAAAAAATTGACACATACTTTCAGCAACATAAATAAAATGTCACCAAAAGTAAATTTACAACTAAAAAAATCTGTCACCAAAAATTCATTATTTATAATTTTTTTTTAACAATTTCCCTATTCAATACATAGTTCATAAACCTATAAACATAAGCAAAATATAATTCAAATTAACACACTTGTGCAAAGCATCCAAAATATAAACTTAATTCAAAAGTAGTACCATATTAAATATAAACAACATATCAAATCCAAAACATCCAATTTAAGTACAAATCTCTTACAATCCCAAACTTGAAACATGTAATGCCCAAAAACCTTCTAAGCTTGCAAATTCATAACAAAAACCTATGACAAAATATATCCAAAAATTCAAAATGTAATCCTTTGATGCTCCCCGAACTATATTTCATCCATTGCCAATCTGTCAAACATGTGAAAAAAACTTCAAACATGTAATTCCAAAAAACCTTCCAAGCTTGCAAATTCATAACAAAAACCTATGACAAAATATATCCAAAAATTCAAAATGTAATCCTTTGATGCTCCCCGAACTATATTCCATCCATTGCCAATCTATCAAACATATGAAAAAAAAATTTATAATGTTAAAATGTTAATAATAAAGGTCTTGGTCTAAAAACATTGGTTTCACATTATAGATGAACAAATTGAGAGCAAATTTTTCTACGGTGAATTACAAAATTTCAATATACCAAAATCAAAAAGTAACACATGATTCACTAGTTAAACTTGAAATATATTCCCAGACTTTACAAATGGATCGAAGAGTATGTTAATTGCTCTGTCATCAAAGAACATCTGCCACCCAGAGAGAAACTACTTGCCTCTGCCAAAACATATTTTCAACAAAAATAAAAATATGCAGTTTCGAATTGCAAACCGGTTTTCTTTTCTATGTACTACTAGTTCTTGTGTTCTGTGTTGCGAATTAATTTAAGTACTTTAAATTTCTATGTATAAGGAGCTAGTTATCGCTCTTGTTTCATTTCAAATAAAAAGTGACATTTTTGTATACAAGCTGTGAAAGAGTAATGGTGTGCATGCACTACTACAAATACAGATAAAGATCACACTTTTTTTGTGTGATGTATATTTTTTAATCACACCTTTTAAGTTTTATTAAAGTGTGATCTTTGGAAATGTGATTAAAAAGGGTTATTTTTAATCATACTTTTTAAGTGTCATTAAAAAATGATTTCATCACATCTTTTAAGTGTGATTAAAAATATTTAAATCACATCTTTTAAGTATAATTAAAAACATTTAGATCACATCTTTTAAGTGTGATTAATAACTAATAAAACCTGTGATAAAAAAAAAAAATTCGACATATTTGAAGAATAATCAATATTATTTTTATACGCGCTTTTGAAGAATGTAATACACACTATATACTATATTTTGAATCACAACCTTATATTGAATAACGTCATATATTTCATGAATGAAAGTTAAATGTTCAAAAGTATATACAAAGAAATTAATAAAAAGTTTTTAACTATGATTACATATATTAAAAAATGAAAAAAAAAAAAAAAAAAAACTTGAAAAAACTAAGTTCTTGAATTCTTTGACCATATTTTGCATCTCTCCAGGAAATTTCTGACCCAGAAAATTTCTAACTTAAAAAATAAAAACACAAATTAATTCAGAAACCACTAGAGGTATATGAATAAACTTACTATTTTTGTAGAGACTGTTCTTGTCTTACAAAAGACAAAATCAGACATTTTCTCATCGCACTGACTTTTCATCCCCTGCATCAATAGAAAAGGAATAACGACTTTGATTGTTACTAGTACAAAATGTTTGTATTACCATATATAAATATGACATATACATAGAATCAATAAATCCAAAATGAAAATCTTCAATGTATGGCCAAATATTTTAGTCATAAAACCATGGGAAATTAGGGAGATGATTAGCTCTACTCCTGCTGATTTCTCTCCCTCTCATTTGAACCCTGATAGGCTTGTTTGTCTCCCTAGGCAAGATGATATATTCAGCATTGGTTCTGCCTGGGAGCAGTGGAGGGTTAAAAGTCCTAAAGTGGGTTGGGCTGGTATTCTTTGGGGCCCTTACTCAATCCCTAAGGCCAGTTTTGTGATTTGGTTGGCTATTCTTGGTCGTCTTAATACTGGGGATAGGGTGGCTACTTTTGGTAATATCTCAATGACATTCACTGATTGAACAAGATATCAACAATATTCTGTGAACATAATATTGAATGTGTGTGCACCATTACACTAATTTAAGAGTTTCAACTAGTGTATATATAATTCAAGAGCATTTAGATAGCCCGGTGATTGGGCCTTTACCTGGGATTCAATTCCCATCCCTATGTAACGAAGTTCGTCTTTTTGACAGAAAAAAAAAATGAAAGGACAAAAACTAGTATAATTCATATGAAGAGAAGGGAATGGAGGGTGAGCTATGTCATGAAATTGGAAATAGCATGCGCACCTTCAAGACCAGCAGTGAACAGAACAATATCAGCAAATTCACCAATCTGTTTTAAGAACTGGTGTAAACCTGGATGCTCAAAGACTGTCTCGCATGACTGACCCTAGGATTTCCATCACTTTCCTTCAACTAGTAACATATTGAAATTCTATAATTGTTTAACTAAGAAATAAATATATTATAACAAGAATTCAAAGTAGGAGAGAGAGAGAGAGAGAGAGAGAGAGAGAGAGTGATCAAGACTAATCTCTGAACATACACTTTCCAATTCAAAGCACGTCAATCCTGCTTCTACTGCCCAAGTACGAAGAGCAGCAAGCAAGCTAGATGTTTCATAGGCACATACTAGGGTTTCATCTAAGTCAAGAACAACCTGTTCCAAGGGCACAACCAGAGATTTAATTATCTTACATGGAACCCAGTTGGTTTCTCAGAAAATATTTACCCATCTTCACATAGACTGGCTTCAAATATTGAATGAGAACGTTGAACCCAATAGTTGCATAAAAATGAGTAGTGGTTGGAAATTCATTGTAGTAGCTTAGGCTGCTCAGCACAAAGATATAGACATTTGGACTCATAGGATTCAACTCAGAAACATTTCTAGCGTAATACATGAACAATGACCTCTTCAACTCCATATAAATCAAGCCATAGAGTGGAAATAAAATAGTGAAAACTAAAATTTGATCATACACCTCTGACTTTTAGATGTACTCTAAAAGTGTATATAAAGATAAAAGGAGAGAG
The DNA here is from genome assembly GCA_036172215.1 of Camellia granthamiana. Lineage (NCBI taxonomy): Eukaryota > Viridiplantae > Streptophyta > Magnoliopsida > Ericales > Theaceae > Camellia > Camellia granthamiana. The sequence goes on along the minus strand of CM069911.1, from coordinate 121,774,769 downwards.
AGAGAGAGAAAGAGAGAGAGAGAGAAGTTTCCAATTTCCAATTTGTTCTGTTAGACACTTGGGACACTGTTAGACTTTAATGCAGATCTCATAAACATTACCAACAAATTAACATAAGTTCGTGGCAACTTGAATAGGGTTATCATATAACTTAATACCATAACAGAGACATAAATCACAACTACAAACAAAAGCAAAACCCTAAGATGTCGTGTAGAAGTAGTCTAATGTGCTCTCCGGCAATTGAATCACATCAACTTTTATCAAATACAAAATATACCCAAAAACACCCTTATGCAGCTCAAATTAATTTCTTGGAATGTGAGGGGTCACTTGGATTAGAGGTTGGTTGTTCATAGATGGAACACTTCCGTGGTTCAGCTTTGCTATTTGTTTTCAAGAGACAAAGATGGAATATATAGATAGGGAATTGGTAAGGAGTTTGTGGGGTGGCGTATGGGAGGACTGAGCTTTTCTTGGGGCAGTGGAGACTGCAGGTGGTATTCTAATGTTGTGGGACATGGGTTTGATCAAGGAGGATGTCTATTTCTTATTTGTTTAGAAGCATAGAGGATGGCTCTCAGTGGACCTTTTCAGGTGTTTTTGAACACCAAGATGAGGAAGATAGAAGACTTATGTGGGCTGAGTTGTCAGCAGTGAAGGCAAGTTGGAATTGCCTGGGATGACAATAGGGTGATTTCAATGTCATTATTCTTGATGAGAGGTTAGTATGTGAACCGATAATGAGGGCTATACTGAAATTCTTTAACATCATTGTAGCAGAAAGATGCAGGTAGTGCACTAAAAATAAGATATATAAATAAGCCACATTAAAGGAAAAAAAATATCAACAAGTATAAATTAAATAGAGTAAGATAAGGTAAAAAGGAAAAGCTAACGCTAGATATTAAAATAAAACAATTTGAATCATACCCTTTCAGGAAGTGGCCTTGTGCTTCTTTCCTCTTCAACAGCAGCCATTTTGTAATTGATGAAACTGGCACAAAACTTGAAGTAATGGCTGCAAGCACAATTGCACAACGTGGCATTCAGCTAGTCGCCCCTGCTCATGGGGTAACAATCAAGAATTTAATAATGAATCCTTCATTAGAGATGCTTCTTGGAGGAATACAGGTGAGAGAACATGTGCTTTTTGATGTGTAATCAAGTGTCACTTTAATATGTAGAACCTAATAGAAATTGAGACTTCAACTTGTTTGGTGTTTACTGTGAGTATATTAATGTAGTTTATTCCAGTACTATTTCATTGTTTTCTATTCTTTTCTAGTGCTAATGTTACCATTGTTCACATTGCTTATTATGAAGTATGGAAGTTGCTATATATATTTCATTTGTGCCCTACTCTCACATAATATGAATATCATACAGAGATTATGTTCAAACACTCATTCTGACTGTATTTTTATGACTATTTTATTTCAATTACGAAAATTTTCTAGGAAGGAATGGCTTATTGGTATGCAGACTAGTCACATTAATATATCCATTTCTCAGAGTGTGACACTAGGGAATGAAGAAGCAAGCTGGAGGCATGTTCAGAAAACAGTGCTAGAAAGGAAAGGACCCTCAACATTTAGTTGTGGTGTAGAGATAATTTCCAAGAATGAGCTGGGAGTTCATTCTAATTTAGAAGCAATAGTGGATGCTATTCTTTCAGGTGGATTGTAAAGTGGGTGTGCAAAATTTGAAGTGGGTGAGTTGGATATTCAAGATTTGTGGAATGGGTATTCAAAATATGTTAACTTGGGTGTTCAAATTTTAAGGTGTAAACATAAGGCAAAACAAAGTCAGGGTATTGAACTATATTCAACTGAATACCCTGAAAAACATGTGGCACTGCCTCTGGGTAGGAATAGGCCCAAGTAAAAAGTTGGGTGCTAAGACAGCTTTCCATTTTGTAAATAGTTCCCCCCCTCTCCCTCCCTCCCTCCCTCCCTTCCTTCCTAATACAGAACAGCTAAATTAATGAAGTGATTGAATTGAATCCAAGCCCAACAACACATAATTAGTGTACTACACCAAACTGAAAATCTCTTTCAGTTTGGCACATGCAAACCCTTTAGTTAGCGAGTGTCAATAGCATGTAGCCATGCAGTGAGAAAGATGAAATAGAGAAGAAGGCAAAAAGAAAACTCATTTTCACTTCCAAGGCTTCAATCTTCTGAGGCGCATTTATCTTGTCATCTGATTCAAAATCCTTAAAATCATCTTCATGATCGGCTATTAATGCCCGTATGGCTTTCGTCAACTGCATCAATGAGCTTGTCTACAAAAAACATATTATGTAATGTAAATTGAAGAAGAGGAGGATGGAAAGGAAAATTTTCAATAAGAACTCATTAACAAGGGATATGCAAGGCTAAGTAAAATTTATGGAAAGTTACCTTCATAACATAAATTGGTATGCCATGGGATCTAGCGGTAGCTTGAATTCGAGGATTCTTCTTGAGCTTGGACTGCAAGGCAAGTAGTGCATGTGCTTCGCTGATGTTATCAGTAAGTTTAATCTTATCATCCATCTCTAATTGTTGAATCCCATGTATCACACTTGTCTCCAGGATCTATAATACTTGTCCACCATATAAGTTCCACATGCAATAATTTCTAACTTTTAATACATTAGTTACTGCAAGTTCTGGCAAATAGAATTACTCATCTTGATAAGTTAAGAAATGGGATCAAGGTTCAGAATAAAAACAATATTTCGGGGAAAAATGAAAGGAAGTTGAACACTGTTAATCTCAACTCCTAGTGGTCTTCCTTCAAACCATGTCAAAACAAGATCGGTTAATAATTAATAAAAAGTTAAAAACATGGAATACAATGAGAATCAAGGTGAAAGGGACCCAATAAATTTAATTTCTTGTTAAAATTAGCAGTTTACATGAACTAGTGACAACCTAATAAGCTAAGCCCAATAATACAGTATTAAATTGTGCAAGTCATTGCAAGAAACTTCATCCATTCATCTCTAAGGAAGGAGAAATTTTTTTTGGTTTAAAATTGCAATTGCATAGGAAATCATAGAAAAATACAAAATTAGAAATTTTGAGACAAGCATTTCATCCTAGCTTCAGAAATAGAAAACAAAGTAAATAGTATATATAGTTAAAATATTGAAAAATGATGATACATTACCCCATAAACAAACAAGAAAATAGATGCTTCGTCATCAAGAGAACTTTCTCCCATGCTTTGCGGTATTTCACAAATGATTTCATTATGGCTAGGACTCTCATCATTCATCTGTAGAATATCTTCAACTACACCAATCTGTAGGTACCCAATACTCCAAAAATGTAAATAATCTCAGCCATGTATCATTTTAACCACTAAAAGTTGATTGGGTCTTGAAAGCCTCTGTATCGAAAGAAGAGGGGAAGAAAAAAAAAAAACCTAAATGTAGATCAAAACTCATAACCCATTTACTCGTTTCCCATATATCAAATCCATACAACATCAAAACACAAAAACAAACAAATCCTACAGCTAGAATCAAATAAGGAAATAGAGGAAGCGAGAGAGACAGAGAGAGAGAAACAGAAAAACCTGATGTGCTGCCCAGTGTTGCTGCCGCCGCCGAGCACTGCTGTGCCTTTCGCATTCAGCGACGCGAAAGAGTAAGAGGGAGAGGGAGAGAGAGAGAAGAAGATGAGAAGAAGAAGAGAAGAAGAACATACCTGATCTGTGCTGTGTCGTTCTGTGCTGTGCCGTTTCAGATGGATGAGAAAATGAGAAGAAGTTAGGTCAATTGTTTGTTTATTCACTTGTCAACAATTTTTGGCAATAAAAAATAGGGTAAAGACAAATAATTTATTGGCAACTAAATTAATTTCGTTGCCATAAATGTTATTCAGATTTTTAGCGACTAAGTAATGTTCGTCGCCAAACAAATATAATTGGCGACTAAATTTTTCGTCGCTATAAATTAATTTGGTCGCTGAAAAGTTTTTCGCGCTCCCGCGCAAGAAATTCACTTGGCGCCAAAATCAATAGCGACCAAAATTATAAATTCGTCGCCAAAAGTTTATTTTTTAGTGACCACAAATATTCTGTTGCCAATTATGTATCTTTGGCAACTAAATTTTTGTTTGGTTGCTAAAAAGTGTCACAAAAAATGTTTTTTGTTGTAGTGAAAACTGTTATACCACTAAAATGAAAACTGTTATACCATGAAGATGAAAACAAACATTTTACTTTTGAACATTGTTGACCAATCTTACAAAATAATATCAAGTGGCAAGATATAACTCCTACAAACACAGTGAAGTCAAGGATACATACATCGTTTTTCCCTAATTTAGCCCCCGATTCTCCTATGGATAACTGCATTTCTCTTGAAGATGACACCAGTTTAAGTGTTGGTAACAATCCAACTATTGGTGAGGGCAGTGTCTCTGTAAGGGGTAAAAGGCCTATGGGTAGGAAAGCTTTAAAAGAATTATTTCGGAAAAATTAAGTAGTTGAAGCTAAAATCCAAAAAATGAGCATACAATTGGAGACATTTAACCAACACCTTGCTGAGAAGGAAAAGAAAAAAAGATGAAAGAGAAAAAAAAAAAAAGGATTCAAGCACTGTAGGAGATGAAAGAACTTGAGATAAAAAACTATGATTTTGAGATCAGAAGACAAGAACATGGATGAAAAGGAAGAACATATGATAATGACTACGGACATTTCTCATTTGGACCCTCAGATGAAAACATATTACACAATGTGAAAAAATGAGATTTTCGCCAAGTAGTCCTCAAATGTCAGCAGCCCAAATTACTATTTCCCCTTGCCTCCTGATGAATAATTATGGGATAATATATTTTTAAATTTTGCAATGTTATTTATTTTTTAATGTAATCATTAGTCTTTATTTGCAATGTCATATTTTTATTTTGTAATGAAATTTCATATTTGTTTTTATTTTTGAGTATTTTCTATAGAAGAATGTAATATTATTTTTGCAATGTATAATGTAGCAAAATAGTTTAGCATAATTTAATTTTTTCAATAAAGTATAATGAAAAAATAAATATATTTTTTCAAATGAAGGCAATTAAAAGATAAAATATATTTATTTTTATTTTTTTTCCCAAATTTTCAATTTTTTTTTTCATTTCTTATATTTGTCTAGTGGGGAATAATATAAATATATAATTTTTTTTTACAAACAGTTAAAAAAAGGTCACAAAAGACAAAAAATAAACAAAAATAAAATCACAAAAAAACCTATATTCAAACACCACCTACAAATTTGGAGAGAAAATTGGTTGAGATTTGCCAAAATAGCAAATGATATTGGAGCACCATTGCTATAATTTGACAAAATAACACCGTTCATTGCCAAATTATAATAATAACAATGGCATTATAGCAACAATGGTTGGAGATGCTCTAAGGTGCAACGTCATGCCAAACTGTCACAAGGGTGTTGGCAATTAATTTGAGTTGAGCAGTGTAGTCGTATTTGTTTAAATTTAATTTTTTATTTTTTATTTTTTGAGTCAACCTCACATGAACTTTAATCCAATTGATCACAAGAGTAACTTGGTTTTAAACAGTAGATTGTTCAAATTTTTCTTGAAAAATAAGTTCTAAAATACGTTTTACCTCCATTTTTATACATAATGAGCCTATTTTGAGTTTTTAAAGAATCAAACTCGAATTGCTTGATTCATTTTACAACGATACTTGTGCCTAAGGGTGTGTGCAGGTTTGAGTTGATTTAAGAAAAAATAATCAACCAGCCAATCCAAGGCAATTTGAGAATTTTTAATCTACTGCAAATCCACTTATCCACTAAATTATCGGGTTAATTGAATATTTTAACATATTCAAACCAATAGTCTGGGCAAGTCGATCGTGTTAGAAATACAAAATGAAAAAGCACATCAATTACCATATAACCTTAGTTTTTTAACAATTCAAAAAAAAAAAAAAAAAAAATCGTTTTTTATTCTTAAAATTCCAAAACAATCATGTTAGGTCAGTTTGTAGACATGTTGACAAATTTTAATACATAAACTAATTAACTTGTTAATTTTTATCATCTAACCCACACAATTCAATCCACTCATCTTTAATTGGAATGGATACACGATTTTTTCGCGCAGCCCTAGGTGTGCAAGACTAATAACAGGGCATCATTCTCATTTGCATTGCACCATGCAATGCAAGCAGCCAAAAGAAGAACTACCTACAATTTCACACGTGTTCTCTTTTTGATATTTTCGGTTCAACCAAATTTAAGAAATGTTTTCACATCACATGCGGTCTCCTCATACAGTGGGTCTACAAATCTTTAAAATATAAATTAATAAATAAATAAGGAGAAATTATAATATAACAAAAACTCTAGAATTTGATTCATGTAACAAAATAAATTGCGAATTTTTAATTTTGTTATTAAATTCTACTATTTTGATTTGTTTTCAATACAAATCATCCACCTATTTTCGTTAATAAAACTGGCAAAAAAAATAGATATTGTAATCATTAAATTCAATATATATACACATAAAATATCTAATATATATATATATATATATATTTGTTGAGTTTAATGAGCAGAATGCTATTTTTTTCGGTAGTTTTACTTAACAAAAAGAAAAGAAAAAGAAAAGAAAAGAAGAGCAAATGACTTATATTGAAAACAAATCAAAAGATAAATTGATAAAATAAAAAATTCAGAATTTATTTTGTTACAAAAATCAAACTTTAGATATTTTTATTTATTTATTTTTTGTAATTTTCATAAATATTTAATAGATTATAAAAATCTAAGGTTAAGATTTATTCATAGAGTGGGCCTACAATTCTGAGAAATTATTTTTATATTAGTTTTCGTTTGTCTTTATTAAACTTTTTTTTTTTTTTTTCATATTTTAGTCATTTTTATTTTTATTTTTATTTTTATTTTCATTTTCATTTTGTAAATACATTAAGATTAGATTCATATAATAAATAAACTAAATAAATTCATTAAAATATGAAAAAAAATTCACTAAAAATTAACAAAAACCCGAACAAAAATGCATACAATTTTTTATTCGAATTTTCGTTTGTCTTTAGTATTTTTTTTAATATTTTGACTAACTTTATACATCTTTATTAGGTGCATTAAAAAGTAAAAACAATTAAAAAATCACTAAAAATAAATAAGAATTTATTTAAAAATATTTTGTAAAAAAATAAACCCAAACACACAGTAAAATTTTGGAACAGTTTTTATTTTATTGGGTTCCATGGACTTTTTTTCCCTGCTGTAGCGCCATCATCAACCATTATTGGTGCTACTTCAAAAAAAAAAAAAAATCATTCAGTGTGTTTAGTTTCAGTTTTTTAAATTTAATTTTTTTAAAATTAATATTTTATTTTTCATATTTTTTTTTAGTGAATATTTTTAAAATTTTAAGTATTTTTTAAAACTTTTTTTGGATATATCTTACTTAGATATATTTAAATAGTAAAATATTTTAAAAAATTAAAAAATATATAAAATATAAAAAATGTTCTGAATTTTTGTTTTTTTTAATATATTTTTGATATTTATTAAATTTTTAAAAGATTTTTTTATAAGTATTATATTTTTTAAGTGTATTTATATTACGTATGTCTAAAAATAAAAAAAATTGTTTAAAATATTAAAAAAATTAGTGCAAAAAAAAAAATACAAAAAAAACGAAATGTGAAATTAAAAAAAAAACTAAAATAAAACAGAGTGATTATCGGTGGAGTCTTTGACCGGCAACTGGTCAGTTCGGTAGAGATCTTCCAAAGCACAGAGCACTCCATGTAGGGTCCCGTCCCGCCCAGAACTGCACAGATTCATTAAGGTCTGAAAAAGTAGGGTTGTGTCGTTTTCACGTAGTCCAATTTCTAGCATTTTCAAGTCTATTCTCCTAGTAGTAACGAGAAATTTAAGGCGCTGTTTAGGAACAATTTGCTTGATTGAATAGCCAATAAAGGTTAAATTTTTTTATAAAATAATAAATAAAATAAAATATTATATTTTAAATATCAATTAATTATTTTTTCTCTCATAATTATTCCTTCAACTATAAAAAAAAAATTACAAATCATCATAAACATAACTTTTTTTCATCTTATAACATAGTTAAAAAATAAAAAAATCAATTAAAATAGTCAAGTTTCTAAACGGAACCTAACCGTATGAGGAATCAATAACGGGATTCTAAATAAATGGGAGATGCTAAAATTACACAAAAAATGTCATAACTTTTTTATCACAAAAATCATAATTTTTTCATCATAAAATGTCATAACAAAAATTATAAAGTATCATAATAAAAATCACAAAGTATCATAATATTATATTTTTCACTTTAAAGTGTATATCATAAATTTAATATTTGTAATTTCACCACAAAATATCATCACAAGAAATCTTAACTTTTTATGGTGCGCACCTTTTTGGGCTCATGTTGTATATTTCTTCTCAACAATGATAGAGACCACTAATTTTGGAGCTCTAAAAAGACCACTAATGACATGGCACTCAATAAAAAAAGAAAAAAAATACAACACCAAAGCCAAAACATCAAATCATTCATGGTGGGGCCTACTGCCACATCATTAGTGGTAGCACTAATTAGTGCTCCCACTCATTTTCCATTTCTTCTAAAACAAATATATGATATTAAAAATTTTAAAAAAAATAATAGATAAATTATAAAATATCAATAGATAAACTCACAAACACATGAATTTTAGGAGAAATTATATATATATATAAAGGTTTGAGCCTGTAATAAAATAAATTTTTAATTTTATCAATTTAAATGTTATTCTTTTAATATATTTTCAATCTAAACCATTTTTTTAAATTTTTTTTTTGTTAAGTACAACTATATGAAAAAGTGTATTTTAGTTATTAAACTCAATGTAGGTGTACGAAAAATGTCTAAAAGATTCGTTTCCATTGAGTTTAATGATTAAAATGCATTTTTTCTTACAGTTTACTTAATGAAAATAAACAATAGTTTAGATTGAAAACAAATTAAAAGATTAGACTTTAAATTCGCAAAATTAAAAACTATTATTTTGCTTTTTGTTTGTTTGTTTGTTGGGAAATAAGGTTTATTTTGTTATAACTATTCTGGAGCACTACAGTCCATGGTTTGAAAATTAGTATAAATAGCCATCCCAAACCATGAATGTTCACAGAGTTAGCCCTAAACTAAAAAAATCCTTAAGCCCCAGTTTGGCTTCCCTCATTAGCCTTCATTTCCTTCACCATCAGTGTCCATGGCTTCTTCTTATATTAGCTTGAAGGCCCTGGCAATCCTGGCTCTTGCACTTGCCTTCTGTGTGCAAGGCATCATAGGTTAGTGAAAGCTTTTCTTTGGATAAATTATATTTTTAATTTTCATAGTTTGATTCATATTTTACTTCGGTCTATACTATTTTAAATTGAATAGTTCGATTTTTATCCCTTAAGTTTAGTTTCAATCATTTTGCTAAGTTAAACGTTAAAATTAATAACATTTAGACACTTATCGATCTCCTAAGATTTACATGTAGAAAAAAATTAAAGGGGACTTGCGTGCAGGTCTTAATAGATAAACTTATTGTCTAATAGCTCCTGTAAGAATTAATGGCATTTTTCATCAAACACTATTAAAAAAAGTCACTAATTATTAAACTTTAGCGACAATTTAAAAATTGTCACAAAAAAGTCACTAATTATAAGTTTTAGCAACAGTTTAAAAAACTCATCACAAAAAGATATCATTAATTTTAAACTTTTAACGACAGTTTGAAAAATTCATCACAAAAAAAGTCAATCATTATAAATTTTAGTAACAATTTATAAAAACGTAACCTATTGGAGGACACTGTGATAAAAGGATTCCTTAATTTAAATTATTAACAGCAGTTTGTAAATTTGTCACAGAATTCATCATAATATATACACCTCAATTTATAAAAACGTCAATATATACAAAATATGTTTTACATAATTATTATTTTTGCATTCCATGCCTAAATTGACCCATACCATAGACCACATCGCATTTTTAGAAGCAAAATGCTTAATTACTAAAAATTTAAAGATAAATTACAAATATATCTTTGAGGTTTACTTAAAATATAAATTATTTTCTATGGTTTGAAAAATTGCAAATACCCCTTTTTCAGAATTTTTTATTTAACAGAATTAATTGAAAAAATGAAATTCCTAACTATTCACTTATACGACAATAAAATTACTTGAATTATTAATTGAAATAAATCTCGGACATCATTAAAAATTAGTAATTGAGTTGATGATTTGTTAATGAAATGTGCTATTTGTTATGAAATTAAAAATTTTAAAGGGCAGAATGTAATTTTTAAAATTACAGGAAGTAATTTATATTTTAAACAAACATTAAAAGATGTATTAATAATTTGCCAAAACAAAACTTATATAAACTTTCAAAATGATATCGTAATGACATGTTTGTAGATTATGATTATTATGTTTATGTTTTCAATAAAAAGACAGTAACAAGTCACATTATTCTCTACTCTAAAAAAAAAGTCATGTTATGTTTGTATATTATTATTCGTTTAAAAATATTCTTTTAACTAACTGGTTTTTTGGGGATATATATATATGTGTGTGTGTGTAGGTGGAGGAATCGAATGTGAGAATCTCAACAAGGACTCGTGTGCATTCGCGGTATCTTCATCCAGTAAGCGCTGTGTGCTCGAAAAAATAGTGAAAAGGAGTGGAGAGGAAGCGTACACATGTCGTACATCAGAGATAGAGGCTGATAATTTGAAGGACTGGATCGAGAACGACCAGTGCATTGAAGCATGCGGGCTTGATCGGAAGATGCTTGGAATCTCATCGGACTCCCTTTTGGAGTCTCAATTCACTCACAAGCTTTGCTCAACTCAATGTTACGATAGCTGCCCCAACATTGTGGACCTCTATTTCAATCTTGCTACTGGTGAAGGTACATTTCTAACGTACAACCATATTCAGGGATGTTTTGGCAACACACTAAAAAAGTCAAAAGTTAGCTTTTAAGCTATTTTGGGTCATATCACCTCTTATATGAAAAGGCCAAAAAAATAAAAAAACTAACTTTTTAACCATCTTTCCAAAACACCCCTTAACACAAGAGTATAGTGTCATCAAATTTTCAAAAAAATTGTTAATATATATGTTCATTACAATCCTGTATCCATCCATTCCTTATTGTTAAATACAATGCTAGTAGGCGGAAGAAAAAAAAAGAAAAAAAAGAAATCCATTTAATAAATTCTGCTAGAGACTGTTATTATGCATTATTAATACCATCCATGTGATTTTTTTTCTTCTTTTTTTTTTTGTTTAAATAAAATAAAATTGGCAGGTGTGTTTCTTCCCAAATTATGTGAAGTACGAGGGGCAAATGCACGAAGAGAAATGGCTGAGATCAAAAGCTCCGGATACGTCGCACCTGCACCTGAATCAGGAGGTGTCCACCCTGTGAAGTTCATGACAATTACTCCAGCAATGGCTCCTTATTGATTCTCCTAATTAGTCCAAATTATGTTAAGTTTTTTAAAATTGGATTATAGTAAGTATACAAATAATAAGGAAGTTGATCCAAAGTTATTAGTGGCCGGGCTTGATTGATGGCATGTTCAATTTGCTTTAACGAGTCATGTGCTAATTACAATTTGGTGTATTTTTACTTTTTTGTTTTTTTTAACAAATTGGTGTGTTTTTACTGTATCTCCATTGTCATATACCATATGAAGTTATGAACTATGTTCGAAAGTCTTGGTACTTTATCATGTAGCACTCTTATTGTAATGGGTTTAGGTAAAACATAAGCAAGGATCGGTTGGTGCATTTTATGTGATATATATATATATATATATTGTTTTTGAGTTTGTGTCCAAATTTTTTGGTACAATTTATACTTACAACTTATTAATTAGAAATAATTTAATCAAGTTTAAAAAATTGATAGTCTAAGAAATAGAGGGTACTTTTAATTTCTATTTTCTAATCATCATCTTTTGACTTACAAAATGTTGTACCAAACAAGCTCAAATTCATTTCTACAATTTTGTTTCAACACAAATTTTTGTAATGTGCGAACATTAATAGGTTTTAATAGTAATTTGGTATGGGCTATCGAGAAATATCGAACACTCCTTAATTATAATTAAACTTACTAATCTATTAAAATCCCATCAAGCAAAAAAACTAAAAAAAAAAAAAAAAAAAACTCAACGGGGCTTTAGACGTGGATTGGTGGTATATTTTTCATTCCCACAATTGTGAACTTTAGGAGCTAGAAGAATGTGAGTAGCTAAAATATGTATTTGTAAAATTGATTGATTGGGCTTTATCATTTTAGAAGGTCATGGATTGGTAAGCCTGTGCAACAGGTTTAAAATTTTATGGCTCGGTTTGAAATTTAGGATTAGTGACAAGTCAGTCCTATGGATTTGAATTTTTTGGCTTTAAGCCTTGTTAATATTACATAAATAGTTATCAGAATGATAAATTTTTCAAGAATGATAAATTTCTCAATTATATTGATAAATTTATTAATCTAATGAATAAACTCACAACTACACATACAAACAAAACCAAAATAAATTACATTGATAAACTTCTCATTCATAAGATCTATACATCCGTGAATTTTTTACTCATGATTTAAGAGTGCATAAGTCCAGTAGAAACCACTAGTAATTATCTCAAAAATTTTAAGCATAGATGCATGAGTTTTGATTGGTCAACAGGTTTGAATTATATTTTTATTCCCAGACTCTACCTAGAATTTTAAAAGAGTTGTGCTATTAGCATCTCATGAATTATTTTACACCTCTTATTTTTTCGGGCCTCATTTATAAATTTTGAAACCCTCAAAACTTCTTTTCCCCCCCAAATAATACTAAAATTATCTTTATAAAAACATTCCACCCATTAAATGCACACCCCCACACCAAAAAAAAAAAAAAAAAAAAAAAAACCCTACTCCAAACAATCATAACAAAACCCACAAAGAAGAAGAATAGTCAATGTGATTGTTGTCTCTGCTACCTCATCCACCATTGTCACGGTAGGTATGTTCTCTCTCTCTCTCTCTCTCTCTCTCTCTCTCTCTATATATATATATATATATACATATACATAATTTCTTAGTTTTCTCATAATAATTTCTTCTTTTATAAGAAAAAAATTATAATAATTGGTTTGGTTATTTTTGTTGGTATATATTATAAAATTGTGAGTTTAGCAGAGAAATACGCAGCAATATTATCAAAGTTACGCGATGAAGGAATAACTTTTGAACCTGATAATGGATTTGGGCTACTTTCGATAACTTCTGCAAGTGTTAAAAATTTTAACCATTCAATGTGTTAAGAAATTTCCATGTTCGGGCCTGTATTCCCAAACTTAAAAAAATGAAAACTTCTGCAAGCATTAACAATTTTGACCGTTTAATGTGTTAAGAAATTTCTATGTTCGAACCTGCATTCCCGAACATTGTTTATTTGTTTGGGAATGCCTTTCTAAACAAACAAGTAATGTTTGGGTATGTATTCCCGAACTTGAAAAAATGAAAACTTCTACAAGCATTGACAATTTTGACCGTTCAATGTGTTAAGAAATTTTCATGTTTGGACCTGCATTCCGGAACATTACTTATTTGTTCAGGAATGCCTTCCCAAACAAATAAACAATGTTCGGGCCCGTGTTCCTGAATTTCGATCATATGTTCGGAAGTTCAGTCCAGAAAAAATGACAAATAGATTTTATTATTTTTGTCATTTTTTTTTTTCAAAAACTTACCCTTACAAGGCTAATCTCCTCTGAGCTAAAACAACATCAAAACTATGAACCTCCTCTAAGCTTTTATTGTTGTACTCTTCTCGTCTTATGGAGTTATGGTTACCAGAAAAACTTCCATTCATTGTCATTGCCAGAGAAGTGTAGGTAGTCAAATCGTTGCCATTGTTACCGCCGAAATATTGTTGCCAATGGGTTTTCAAGATTTTGAAGGTGGGTAGATTTTTGAAGGTGAGATTTGGGGAAGATGGATGGATAGGTTTTGAAGGTGGGATTTGGGGAATTTGATGGGTCGTTACACACACAAAAAATAAACACTAAATTATACCAAATTCTTTTAGAATAATGAAAAATTCAGATATCAATCCACATGGACAATTGTGAAATTAGACTAATAATCGCTAAATTCCTAAATTAATTTTGATTAAAAAGATTGAGAGATTTTATGACTAAAAGGAATTAAATGAAATTAAGAAATTAAATTGATAATTAAAATTAGGGTTTGAGAGATTAATTTTTTGGGAAAAATCCTAGGACAAAGAATTCACCACTAACCATATAAACGAGATTAAACATTGGTTATCAATTGCAATCCAATTTGAAATATCCAATATTTCACAACTACAAGTTTGAAATATTGATCAAGAGGGTTGTTGCATTCAACGTACAGGCACGAGTCATTCCGAGTAGCACGAGGTGTTTGCTCTAAACTATGGTAGCAACACGACCCATCTCTCGTAGCATGACTCGTCTTGTACTTTGAACACAAACACAAAGAAAAATAATGTATGGAAAATATTAAATAATCACAGAGAGTAAAATACTTGAAGATATAAAAAGAATAATTGTTATAAACTTCTAAAACATCCATAGATTGATTCAAACTGAATCACAATCAAAGCATATGAAAAATCCTATTACATGGCTGGGGTTTCGTCAAAACCCTAGAAAAGAATAACCTAGCCACTCATGGAGGAGTGGGAAGAGGTGGAAGAGATGGGAGAGATGGAAGCCCCCATGGAAGTTGGATTGAAAGCTTGAGAATCCTCATTTTCCTCCAAACCCTAGCCTCTCTTTTTTTGGAATTAATTTCAGAACCCTAATTCAGCCTCTTTCTTGCCTATTTATAATTCTGCTATCTTTCAAACAGATTTAAAACATCGGGCCCGTTTTCTGAGAAAAGTCAACGCACGTGCGGAAAAAGTCAACGCATGTGCGGGAAGTTGTGTTCTCTCCAAATTCTGTATTTTTGCCCATTTTATGCTTTGACTATGTACAACCTGATTGACATTAAACAGACATAAATATATAGTTTGACAAGCAAGTAAAGTTAAGAGATTCTAATCACATCCCCCAACTTACAACAATGGCTAGTTCTCAAGCAAGTAATAAAAATAAAATAAAATAAAACAAAATTTAGCTATTTCCTCTTTCGTGGGAAAACGGTTGCATTTAGCATATACAACAAGCCTTTAAACCACAAAGTTACCCTAAGTGGACGAGTAAAGTCTCGTGAGGATTTCCAGAAATGATACCCACAAACATTAACATATTCATATATGCTCAACAATTAACCACACTACTCCACCTAACAATCAACTTATGTGCCACTGCAGTGTGATATTAAGACATAATGAGTCATTAAAGGCATAGTGGACAAGCATAAAGGAATCTATTGAGTCAAAATCACAATTCAGTTAATACAAAAGTAAAGTCTCCTGTACTTGTGCATGCTAGTAGACAAATCATCAGTACCCTTGGTGTAAAGTGCAATCTCCATATTAGTTAATTATCCACTATAATATCCCACCTTATAATAACACCCAACATATACAAAAAAACCAAACTGTTGCAGCCAAGATTCTCAAAAGTTTTTTATTATTTTATTATTATTTTTTAGATGACTATGCAGTGTCATGATCCATTAAGCTTTTTAATTAACCTATGTAACAAGCATTGGGCCAATGACTCCCAAATCAGACGGTTTTAGGGCACTAGGTGTGAAGACACCCCTACGGGCTTAATAACTCGAGTTGAAAGACTACAAATCCGAACAAGTCATTCTCCTTATTTTTCCTTAACTGTGCAATGTCTAAGTCCCTTAAGCTTGCTAATTAACCAATGTAGCAAGTATTAGGCCAGTGACTCCCAAACTAGACGATTTTAGGGCACTAGGTGTAGAGACACCCCTACGGGCTTAATAACTCGAGTTAAAAAAGTTACGAACCCAAATAAGTCAAGTGTTTTTTTTTTTGAAGAATCTTGGCTCCTTATTTATTCTTTCCTGCAACCCTAGCCATTATCAATGATGTACACCAGGGATTATAATAAAGAGGTCACCGCTATGATAGTGTGTTCATGTGAATTAAGGCATACTCATGACAAGTGTACTAATACCACAAACACAAACAACTCTCTTAGTACAAACATCACATGCAAGTATCTACCCAATAAACCCTTTTCATAAAAGTCTACTATGCTCCCCAATTAACATATGCAAATATCATCACCTTACTAGTAACAAGTCACATCAAGTGAAGTAATGCAATCAAGTGAAATAAGTATAAACATGAATTATGAGCCAAATAGAAATGCACAAAAGAAAATACCCTCATCCCCTAACTTGAATATGACATTGTCCTCAATGGAAGTAAAAGCCAAGTAAATAGGAATGAGAGAATATTACCAGAGATTGTAGGTGGGTAGACAAATAATAACACACACACACACACACTGCACTTTTTTTTGTTTTTTGTTTTGTTTACGAAAGAAGAAATAACTAAAAAGAAAAATAGAAATAAAAGAGACAAAGCAAAATATAGGCCGGTACTATTGAGAATCCGGTGGCGGTGATGGCAGGAAATGTTGGGCAAACAAGGCATTCATCAATGACCGCGTCTCGAATGATTCATCCCGAACTCGTGCACCGAGCTGGTCAAAACGCTGCTAGCTCGACTCTCGATATGTGTAAAAATCAATTTGCAGTGATACAATTGACTGCTAAATGTCGAGCTAGCGGACGTTGTGCTGATCAAAAGCCGCCTGAAAATAGTCTCTATGCGCTTGAAAATCCGTGCGCAACCCCATGAGACTCTGGTGGTGATCACGAAGAGTACTATGGAGCTGATCCACAGAGTGCTGAAGCTGTAATACTCCTTGCGAGTCATGTAGAATGGGTCCTCTTGGGGAGGCACAAGGGAGGCAGGATGAGGTGGTTGGTCGTGGACGGGGTCCTGGGCCTCATTAATCGGGACACCAACTTGCTACGGGATGCAAGATATGCTATGCTGCCATTCCCGCTGCCTGAAAGTCGGATAAGCTCTATCAATCTCCTCAGTCGAATCAATGGAGAGGTTGTTTAGCTCGAAGACAAGTGTGAGCAAGTTGGCAAATAGTAACGGCCAAGTCTGGTTCTGCATAGGTTGAGACCGAATTGCCTCCTGTAGAAATTTCAGCATATGCATCCAGATGATGTGCGCAAGTGGGACCTGATAGCCATGTTGATAACCGTGTAAGACTCGAACAAACTCTAAGCGGCGCTCAGCTTTATGCCTAAGTGGAAGGGCATTCTTATGTATAACGGAGTCAATGAATAACAAGCGGCCATACAGCTTGCTCTGGCGCAAGCATGTGAAACTTGTGTCACCGTGGGCCCCCGGGAAGTACTGTTGGATGAGGCTGTGTATAGATTGTTGGTCTTCAACTTCTGGGAAGGGCTAGTATTCCGTCTTGGAGAAGATCCCTAATGTGTCGACAATCATGGATTCGGTGATGCTGACGAGATGGCCATCAATGGTGGACAGTAGTTCTACCTCGGTGAGTGACTCATATAGGTTCTGGTAGAAGAGCCGTACCAGACGAGGATAAGTGGGTGCTGTCACAATGCAAAGGCCAAAACTATTGCTAGAGTTGGAGCTGCTCAATGGCCCAAAAGGTGACTGGGTCATTCTGAGAATAGTTGAGCTGGAACTGTGTGAGCTTGTGAAACGGGCGTGAAACTCACTCTGGCCATGGCAAGTCAATCGGTGGTAGTGGCGAGGATGGTGGTAATGGTGGCGATGGTGGCGTCGAGGAGGTGGAACCTTTGGCCTCTTTGGAGGCCCGGACGGATATCTGTCGACTCATGTCCTGCACACACCAACAATAGACACATATACCCGTGAAACCAGCATGAGAATCAAATAAAATATTTAAGCACAAGTCTGCCATTGAAGTACCACATGCAATTCACATAATTTTTTTTAATTATTTATTTATTTATTGAAAACTAAAGCAAAATAAAATAGAATAATATAAACTTACATATTATCATTTTAACAAGTATTGAATTAAAATAACAAGTAATACTGAGATAATAGAATACATCTAAACAACTAAATAAATAGATGGAAAATACAGTGAATTAGAATATATATATTGGTATTTATTATTATTATTATTTTTTAAGAGAGAAATAAATGAACTAAAATAAAACACAAAGAAAAATAAAATAAAAACAACTAAATTAGTATACTACAACTAAATAAAGACAAATAAAATAAACAAACAAAAAAGCTAAATAAATAAAATAACAGAAAAATAAACAACTAAATAAATAAATAAATAACTTATGAAACAAACAAAGAGCTAAGTAGGAATTTTTTTATTATTTATTATTATTATTATTTTTAAGGATCAACAATAGATGATGACTTGGACAAAAAGAAAAACCAAACTCTACTTATCTACTCCTACACCCACAAAAACAAAACTCTACAAAAGGAAGAAATATATATATATATATTTTAAGGATGAATAATAGATTACTATAAAACTATCCCTAAATCTCACTACAATGGAAGATTGAAAGAATAAATATGAAGTTTTAAACAAAAAGGAAGGATTTACCTTTAAATGGTAAAGAAAAAGAGAGAAAGAAAAGAGATTCGCCGGAAGAAATGGTAGTCGCCGGAGATTCGATGGACGGAGAGGAAATAGGGCGCTAGCGGTGAGATGGAGGTGAGGAAGAAGGAGGGTGAAGGTTGGTGATGGTGGAAAGAAGAAGGAAGAATGTTAGTGGTGGTGGGGCTTGAGTGAAAGAGAAAGGGAGGAAGAAGATGATAAGGGGGGAGAGAGAGAGAGAGAGAGAGAATATGAGAGCTAGAGAGAAAGAGACAAAATCTATGAGAGTGATGGTGAGAAAAGTGGGTATAGGTTAGATATTCAATTTTTTTTTTCAAAAACAAAAATAAAGTAAATAAATAGAATAAAATAAGTTGA
Organism: Camellia granthamiana; assembly: GCA_036172215.1. Lineage (NCBI taxonomy): Eukaryota > Viridiplantae > Streptophyta > Magnoliopsida > Ericales > Theaceae > Camellia > Camellia granthamiana. The sequence continues at coordinate 121,755,688 of CM069911.1, read as the reverse complement.
ACAAAGAAATCTGAAATTTATTTTATTTTTATTTTTTTTAACAAAAAAAAAAAAATAATAAATAAGAAAGAAATCCCCCCACCCTTTTTTTGTTGTTGTTGGAACGTCGTCACGCCTGTGCGGGGTTGTGCCACGCACGTGCGGACTCACCTCGCACCAACCCACGCTCGTGCATATAAAGCAAGCAGCCTATTTGATTCAGAAAATTTCCCGTACGTGCGGGGCCCAGGCCGCACGTGCGGCGTGCAAACCGTTCACCTGCATAAAAAAAAAAAAACAAAACTTGTTTTTTTTTTTTTCAAAGCCTCGCTGCACGTGCAGGAGAGAACGCCGCACGTGCGGACTCACACCTGAATCTCCTCTACGCACCTGCTTTTAAAGTGGTAGAAAATTTGGGGACTGGACACTTTGGCTGCACGTGTGGTGGGCTTTGCTGCACGTACGGGAATTTTTTTTTTTTTGAAACCCAAGTACAAGCAAATTATTTGTAACAACCCTCATTTGGCTTAGCCATTCTGGGCATACATTTTATATGATCTAGTCTTGTTATACCGTTTCGATAGTTTTGCCTTGTCTTGATTTGTTAAGATTGCCTTGCTTTGATTACTTGCTTGATCTTGTTCCTTGCTTGGTGTGGCCGAGGTCAGCTCGGTCTAGTCCACCTTTGAACCTTTGTACTTAGAACTATTTTGGAACCATCTGTTGACCTCCATCTCCACCTCGGCATGTTTGCCGAGATGTTACTCTTTGGGCCGAGGTGTTTGGAACCACGGCCGAGATGTTTTGTACTAGTAATCCTTGTCCTCGGGCAGGTTTGGCCTAGACCGAGATGTGGCACACCCAGCCAAGGTGTGGCACAGCTTAGTCAAGTGCCGTCCTCCTTAGCCGATGTCTTTGTTACCCCATTGCCGAAGTTGTGACTCTAGCCGATGTCCTTTCTTGCCGAGGTGTCTTGCCATCTAGCTTGTTGAGTACGCTTTGTCAGAGACTTGTCTTATCAATCAGTCACCTTTTGAGTTAAGCCAACCCGGTGACGCCACGTGTCCGAGCTGAAGCTTAAGGCAGCAGACAGACTTAGAGATAATCATTTTGTCTCAAATCTTTGTCTTTAGAGAGAGAAGCTCTCAAGGGAGAAGGAAGAGTTTTAGAGAGAGAGAGTAGAGTTCCGAGCTTGATCTTCAAGGATCGAACCGTTGGATTCGAGTTTTGAGGTTTGATTCTTGCTCTCCTCTGTTTGTTCTTATTGTTTACCGAGCTGCATTGCATGATTGAGTTTGTTTTGCACGCCATGCATTGTGTTGAAGTTGGTTCTTGAATGAGTGAAATGTTCATGTGTTCTTGAGAGGAAAACCTTGTTTTGATCCGAAAGCTTGAGGCAAGAACCATGTTTTTGTGTTTGTTCTTGCATGGTCTTCTCGTATGGATACCCAAGTCCATGTCTTTGAGCTCCTAGCCTGAAATCTCAGTTTTTGAATAACCGAGTTATGATTTTAGCATGCATGTCCTTGATGTTCTTGATGATTTCGTTCCTTGCATTCTTCAAGGGGGAAACCCAGATTTTTCCCGACTTTGTTTTGCATGTGGCCTCAGGGCCGCACCTCGGCGAGGAGGTGTGGGACCTCGGCTAGACCTCTATGATACCCAGTGTGTTCCAAGAGATGGAAAGTAGTGTCTTGACATTCAGCATGTTTTGCTTAGTTATTGATTTGGATCCGGTGGGAGTGCCGAGATTATTGCATATATGTGAAGCTTGTTTTGAAAATGTGAATTGTCATGTGATTTGTCAGGACCTTGATCCTTGCTGTGAGCCTCACCGAGAAGATCTAGGTGAGTGGTGCTTTTAATAAAGCTATGTTATATTGTTTTGATAAAATCTTGTCTTGCTTTGTTTTGATGAAAGTCTTTGATAAGCATGAATGATTAGCCTATTTCGATGTATCAAGTAATAGCTTTGCTTTGATGTTAAGTGTAAAAATCCCTGGTTGGAGGACTATAAACTTTCGCAGCACTACTTGTAAAAGTCCCTGGCTGGAGGACTGTAAACTTTCGCAGCACCACCTTGTCAAAAAGGGCTACGGGCCTAAGTGACATTAGTTCTTGTGTTAAAAAGGATACGGTCCTTTCTCGGAAAAGCCAACGTGTTAAAAAGGGCTACGGGCCTAAGTAACACAAGTCCCTTGTGCTGGAGGACTTTAAACTTTCGCAGTACCCTTGACAAATCGATTACGGATCGTGCAGTCCTTTGTTGCCGATGTTAATAAGCATCCCTCGATATTGTAAGACTTGATTGATGAATACGGTTCATCCCTTGACTTGGTAAATCTTGATTTGTGGTTTCCCGATGTTGGTAAGCATCCCTTGAGTTTTGTAAGACTTGTTAGATGAATACGGATCATCCCTTGTTTCGGTAAAGTTTTGATGTGTCTGGTTTGGAAGGACCTCGGCTAATATTCGTATAGTTTGGAATGTTTGTTTTGCCTTGAAGGATTTCGGCTATATTCATGCAAAACCTTTATTACTTGTACCATTCACTGAGTTGTCAAACTCACCCTCTCTATATATATGTAGGTGATGAGCAGGACGGCGGAGACGCCTAGTTCTATTTTGCAAAGCTTGTTTTGGACTCTTGGCATCTCGGCTTGACTTGTTTTACATCGGCAGTTTTGTGCTTACATCGGCTGTTTTGTCTTTATGTCGGCATTTTTGTATTTACATCGGCAACTCTTGAAAATCATGCTTCTTGGCTTGTAATTGCTGTATTTTGTCCTTGTCGGCCGAGAAGCCTTTTGATCAAGTTGTAAATTTGTATTTTTGTTATTTTTGGACCGAATGTAAACCATATGGTATATTTTGTCTCATTTGATCTACGCACAAGCTCTTATGGATCCCTTGTATTTGATTTATTGCTTCCACATTTGTAAGCCCCGCACATTATACTCTGATTGTCCTTGTTTTCTTTGTAAGATGGCCTTCGGTAACCACGGGTTACTGGCCATCACGGCACCATCCTACTAGGGGCGGGTTGCGGTCGTGACAGAATGGTATCAGAGCACAAGTTCCTTAGCACGCGTTATTCACACACTTTGAGTCCTAAAGAGCGTAGGGTTCCCTTTAGAGAGATGCTAGGATTGCATCATTGTGCTTGCTATTTGAACAAGGTGTGCATTGTCTTGACATGTCTACTTGCTACTTGCCTATGTGGTTATTTATTTGTTTGCTTAAAAGTCACACTTTGCCTACTCTAGCATCATGAGGAGAGGTAGACCTCCACTAGGCCGAGATCAGTCCGAAGACCGAATGGACAGATTGGAAAGATTAGTCGAAGGTTTGGCCCGTGAATTGAGGCAAACAAGACAGCAGTTTGCTAGTGCCACTTCGACTCAGGCCGAACAGACCAACGGCCGAAATGTAGTTCCGCCTCCACCTCCTCTAGTGCCACAGGCTCCTCCACAGCCAGCCTTATATGGGGATGGCACCATAGCTTTAATCAGGGAGTTCAAGAAAATGAAACCGCCGAGATTCTCTGGGGGGATCGAGCCGATGAAGGCCGAGGCATGGGTTCTGGAAATGGAGAAGTTGTTTGAGATCTTCCCTAGCACTGACACTCAAAAGGTCACGTTGGCAACATTCACATTGGATGATGATGCTCGCAGATGGTGGGTAATGGTTCGAGAAAGCAATCCAGACTTAACCTGGACCAGATTTTTGGAGTTGTTTTACAACAAACACTTTCCCTTAAGTGTTCGGAACCGCAAAGCTACTGAATTCCAGACCTTGACCCAAGGCAACAGAATAGTGGCGGAATACGACCACGCTTTTACTGAATTGGCAAGGTTTGTACCTCACATGGCCAACGATGAATACATGAAGGCTAGAAAGTTCGAGAGTGGGCTTCGCGGACCCATACAAGACCGAGTTAACTTGCACGATCTGCCGACTTACGCCCAAGTGTTGGACAAAGCCATCCTGGCCGAAGCTAATTTGAACCGATACCAGAGCTCGGGAGAGAACCAGCGGAAGAGACAGAACTATGACAGTCGCCGAGCACCGATGGGCACCAAAAAGAAAACGACCAAGGACAGTACTGGTTACCGGAGACAGGAAGGTAGTGCTAAGCCGATGTGTTCTGATTGTGGGAAGCAACATTTCGGAGTCTGTCGTCGGACGTCTGGAGCTTGCTATGAGTGTGGAGAGATGGGTCATTATGTGAAAGATTGCCCTAAGACGAAGACTGATAACAGTAAGAAGGGTGAAAGCACCTCAGGTACCGTTCAGAAAGGCAATATGGGGAAAGGACAGATGAGACAAGGTCGAGTGTTTGCCCTAGTACCAGGAGACACTCAGAATGCTGAGGCAGTGGTGACAGGTATACTCTCTATTTGCTCTCAAGATGCTTATGTATTGATTGATTCGGGTTCTACGCATTCGTTTGTATCTACTATATTTGCCGAGAAGATTAATAGGAACCTAGAACCTCTTGGTTATACATTATCTGTGTCTACCCCATCTGGGAAACCTATGACTGTTGCATCCATCTATAGAGCATGTGATGTTGTGATTGAGAGTGTTGAACTGTTAGTTGACTTAATGCCATTGGGCATAGCTTATTTTGATGTTATACTGGGAATGGATTGGTTAGTAGCGAACTGCGCATCTATTAATTGTGTTTTGAAGAGTGTCACACTGAAACCCCCAAACCTAGCCGAGGTTACTTTTCAGGGTAAAGGGGTAGTACCGCCACCTTACTTGATCTCATCCATGAAGGCCTTAAAGTTGATCCAAAAAGGGTGTAAGGGTTATCTGTGTAGTATATTGAGTAATCAGGGTGGGAGTATTAATTTAGCCGACATTCCAGTCGTTAGTGAATTTCCCGATGTCTTCCCAAACGAACTGCCTGGCCACCTAGTTGATAGAGGAATAGAGTTTACTGTTGATGTCATCTCGGGAACACAGCCGATCTCCAAAACACCATATAGAATGGCCCCAGCTGAACTTAGGGAACTGAAACTGCAACTACAAGAATTGCTGGATAAGGGGTTTATTAGGCCGAGCACTTCACCATGGGGAGCACCCGTTTTATTTGTTAAGAAGAAGGATGGTACACTTCGCCTTTGTGTTGATTACAGAGAGCTTAATAAGGTCACCATTAAGAACAAGTACCCATTACCTAGGATTGATGATTTACTTGATCAGTTGCAAGGAGCACAAATCTTTTCTAAGATAGACCTTAGGTCGGGCTACCACCAGCTCAAAGTTAAAGCCGAGGATGTTGAGAAGACTGCTTTTCGGATGAGGTATGGCCACTATGAGTTTTTAGTGATGCCTTTTGGAGTGACCAATGCCCCTGCTGCATTCATGGACTTAATGAACAGAGTCTTCAAGCCATACTTAGATGAGTTTGTAGTCGTCTTCATTGATGATATATTAATCTATTCCAAGAGTAAAGCTGAACATGAGAATCACTTGAGACTTGCTTTGCAGACCTTGAGAGACCGGAAACTGTATGCTAAATTTAACAAGTGTGAGTTTTGGCTTTCTACTATCTCATTTCTTGGCCATGTGATAAATGAAGAGGGTATCTCGGTTGATCCTAGCAAAGTGGAAGCCGTAGTGAATTGGCCGAGGCCGACTAATGTGTCCGAGGTTCGTAGTTTTCTGGGTTTGGCAGGTTACTACAGGAAATTTGTGAAAGATTTCTCAAGGATCGCAGTTCCATTGACGCAATTGACTAAGAAGGGAGCACTGTATGAATGGACTGAAGATCGGGACTCAGCTTTCCAAGAACTGAAGACAAGGTTAGTTACAGCACCAGTGCTTGTACTTCCATCAGGTAATGAAGAGTTTCATATCTATAGTGATGCATCTCATAAGGGCTTGGGTTGTGTATTAATGCAAAAGGGTAGAGTCATAGCATATGCGTCTCGTCAGTTGAAGCCACATGAGAAGAACTACCCTACCCATGATTTGGAGTTAGCAGCCGTTGTATTTGCTTTAAAAATTTGGCGTCATTACTTGTATGGAGCTTCTTGTCAGGTTTTTACAGATCACAAGAGCTTGAAGTACCTATTCACTCAGAAGGAATTGAATTTGAGGCAAAGAAGATGGCTTGAGTTGCTGAAGGACTATGATATGCAGATTCAATATCACCCAGGAAAGGCTAACGGCGTAGCCGACGCATTGAGCAGAAAGTCAGTTGGGAGTTTGGCATGTTTAACAGTGATATCAGTGGAACCAACTATTGTTGAAGAAGTAAAGGCTAGTCAAATGGAGGATGCGTTCTTCAGAAAGGTAGCCGATGAGATTGTTACGAAGCCGAGATCAGGGTACACAGTTGAGAACCGAGTGCTCAAGTTTGAAGGAAGACTGTGCATGGCCGACGTTCCAGAGTTGAAAAGGAAAATTTTGCTGGAAGCTCATAATTCCAAGTTTGCTGTTCATCCAGGAAATACCAAGATGTACCGAGATGTGAGGCAGACGTTCTGGTGGCCAAATATGAAGAGGGAAATAGCCGAATTCGTGTCCCAGTGTTTGCATTGTCAGCAAGTAAAAGCAGAACATCAGAGACCAGCAGGACTTCTCCAACCTTTGCCGATTCCTGAGTGGAAATGGGAACACATCTCCATGGATTTTGTAATTGGGTTGCCGAAGACACCGAGAGGTATGGATTCGATTTGGGTTGTTGTTGATAGATTGACTAAGTCAGCACACTTTTTGCCAATTAAGACTACTTTCAACGCCGATCAACTTGCCTTGCTATATGTGAACGAGATTGTTAGACTTCATGGGGTGCCGATGTCAATCGTGTCAGACCGAGATCCGAAGTTCGTCTCCAGATTTTGGCAGAGTCTACAAAAAACTTTTGGAGCCAAGATGAGGTTCAGCACAGCTTTTCACCCGCAGACTGATGGACAAACGGAGAGAACAATTCAGACACTTGAAGATATGCTTAGACTATGTGTTCTAGACTTCCAAGGAAGTTGGGAAATGCATTTGGCTTTAGTGGAATTCGCGTACAACAACAGTTATCAAGCTAGCATTGGCATGGCGCCATATGAAGCTTTGTATGGAAGAAAGTGCAGATCGCCGATATGTTGGACCGAAGTGGGAGACAAAGCTCTGCTTGGTCCCGAATTGATTCAAATAACAACAGAGAAGATTAAACTTATCCAACAGAGGATTAAAACTGCCCAAAGCCGGCAAAAGAGCTACGCCGACCAGAGAAGGAATGAGTTAGAATTCGAAGTTGGGGATCATGTATTCCTGAAAGTTTCACCAATGAAAGGAGTTTCCAGATTTGGGAAGAAAGGTAAGCTAGCCCCTCGTTATATTGGGCCATTTGAAATTCTTGATAAGGTTAACTCCGTTGCCTACAGACTTGCTCTGCCACCTGAATTAAGCCAAGTCCATAATGTGTTTCATGTTTCGATGTTAAAAAAGTATGTCAGGGATCCATTGCATGTGATTGATTACTCTGGGATTGAAGTGAATGAGAATATGGGCTACGAAGAGAAGCCAAGGTGTATTATCGACAGACAAGTTAGGCAATTAAGAAACAAGTCGATACCAATGGTAAAGGTTGAATGGAAAGAGCATTACGGCAAGGATGCCACATGGGAAATGGAAGAAGAGATGAGGATTCGACATCCAGAACTGTTTTCGGAACAAGGTAACTTAAGTTTGGGGACCAAACTTCTTTAAGGGGGGTAGGATGTAACAACCCTCATTTGGCTTAGCCATTCTTGGTATACATTTTATATGATCTAGTCTTGTTATACCGTTTCGATAGTTTTGCCTTGTCTTGATTTGTTAAGATTGCCTTGCTTTGATTACTTGCTTGATCTTGTTCCTTGCTTGGTGTGGCCGAGGTCAGCTCGGTCTAGTCCACCTTTGAACCTTTGTACTTAGAACTATTTTGGAACCATCTGTTGACCTCCATCTCCACCTCGGCATGTTTGCCGAGATGTTACTCTTTGGGCCGAGGTGTTTGGAACCACGGCCGAGATGTTTTGTACTAGTAATCCTTGTCCTCGGGCAAGTTTGGCCTAGACCGAGATGTGGCACACCCAGGCCAAGGTGTGGCACAGCTTAGTCAAGTGCCGTCCTCCTTAGCCGATGTCTTTGTTACCCCGTTGCCGAAGTTGTGACTCTAGCCGATGTCCTTTCTTGCCGAGGTGTCTTGCCATCTAGTTTGTTGAGTACGCTTTGTCAGAGACTTGTCTTATCAATCAGTCACCTTTTGAGTTAAGCCAACCCGGTGACGCCACGTGTCCGAGCTGAAGCTTAAGGCAGCAGACAGACTTAGAGATAATCATTTTGTCTCAAATCTTTGTCTTTAGAGAGAGAAGCTCTCAAGGGAGAAGGAAGAGTTTTAGAGAGAGAGAGTAGAGTTCCGAGCTTGATCTTCAAGGATCGAACCGTTGGATTCGAGTTTTGAGGTTTGATTCTTGCTCTCCTCTGTTTGTTCTTATTGTTTACCGAGCTGCATTGCATGATTGGGTTTGTTTTGCACGCCATGCATTGTGTTGAAGTTGGTTCTTGAATGAGTGAAATGTTCATGTGTTCTTGAGAGGAAAACCTTGTTTTGATCCGAAAGCTTGAGGCAAGAACCATGTTTTTGTGTTTGTTCTTGCATGGTCTTCTCGTATGGATACCCAAGTCCATGTCTTTGAGCTCCTAGCCTGAAATCTCAGTTTTTGAATAACCGAGTTATGATTTTAGCATGCATGTCCTTGATGTTCTTGATGATTTCGTTCCTTGCATTCTTCAAGGGGGAAACCCAGATTTTTCCCGACTTTGTTTTGCATGTGGCCTCAGGGCCGCACCTCGGCGAGGAGGTGTGGGACCTCGGCTAGACCTCTATGATACCCAGTGTGTTCCAAGAGATGGAAAGTAGTGTCTTGACATTCAGCATGTTTTGCTTAGTTATTGATTTGGATTCGGTGGGAGTGCCGAGATTATTGCATATATGTGAAGCTTGTTTTGAAAATGTGAATTGTCATGTGATTTGTCAGGACCTTGATCCTTGCTGTGAGCCTCACCGAGAAGATCTAGGTGAGTGGTGCTTTTAATAAAGCTATGTTATATTGTTTTGATAAAATCTTGTCTTGCTTTGTTTTGATGAAAGTCTTTGATAAGCATGAATGATTAGCCTATTTCGATGTATCAAGTAATAGCTTTGCTTTGATGTTAAGTGTAAAAATCCCTGGCTGGAGGACTATAAACTTTCGCAGCACTACCTTGTCAAAAAGGGCTACGGGCCTAAGTGACATTAGTTCTTGTGTTAAAAAGGATACGGTCCTTTCTCGGAAAAGCCAACGTGTTAAAAAGGGCTACGGGCCTAAGTAACACAAGTCCCTTGTGCTGGAGGACTTTAAACTTTCGCAGTACCCTTGACAAATCGATTACGGATCGTGCAGTCCTTTGTTGCCGATGTTAATAAGCATCCCTCGATATTGTAAGACTTGATTGATGAATACGGTTCATCCCTTGACTTGGTAAATCTTGATTTGTGGTTCGCCGATGTTGGTAAGCATCCCTTGAGTTTTGTAAGACTTGTTAGATGAATACGGATCATCCCTTGTTTCGGTAAAGTTTTGATGTGTCTGGTTTGGAAGGACCTCGGCTAATATTCGTATAGTTTGGAATGTTTGTTTTGCCTTGAAGGATTTCGGCTATATTCATGCAAAACCTTTATTACTTGTACCATTCACTGAGTTGTCAAACTCACCCTCTCTATATATATGTAGGTGATGAGCAGGACGGCGGAGACGCCTAGTTCTATTTTGCAAAGCTTGTTTTGGACTCTTGGCATCTCGGCCTGACTTGTTTTACATCGGCAGTTTTGTGCTTACATCGGCTGTTTTGTCTTTATGTCGGCATTTTTGTATTTACATCGGCAACTCTTGAAAATCATGCTTCTTGGCTTGTAATTGCTGTATTTTGTCCTTGTCGGCCGAGAAGCCTTTTGATCAAGTTGTAAATTTGTATTTTTGTTATTTTTGGACCGAATGTAAACCATATGGTATATTTTGTCTCATTTGATCTACGCACAAGCTCTTATGGATCCCTTGTATTTGATTTATTGCTTCCACATTTGTAAGCCCCGCACATTATACTCTGATTGTCCTTGTTTTCTTTGTAAGATGGCCTTCGGTAACCACGGGTTACTGGCCATCACGGCACCATCCTACTAGGGGCAGGTTGGGGTCGTGACATTATTTTTATTTTTATTTTAAATAAAAAAACCAATTACAATCCAAATAAAAATTTAAACAATTTCTATCTTCAATGCACATTTGAAATAATAATAAAAAAATAGAACATCGAAAATATCAAAATACGCAACAAAAGTATAATCTTCACGCGAAAACCACGGGTACTACTTTTCTCCCTAAGAGTGTGTGTTACTTTCCCTATTCTCCAACAGGGTGATAGACTAGGTTGATTTGGTTTCCAGAATTGAGGCGTATAAAGCTAACTCGACCTATGGGGCTGCCATACAGAGTTCAAGCCGGGGTGGTTTTGAAGCAATCTCCACACCCCTGGGTATTTAAACCAGACTCTAGTTTCGGAAATTCCAAACCTTTGCATTCTAGGCTTTGCCATTCAAACTCTAGTTTTCACCGTCTAAGTTGGTCTCCTAGGAACTCACTACAAACACAGTTAGGTGGTTATACCAGATCGTCAGATGCCGTTCGGGCACGACAAACACCAAATGAATTACACCTTTAGTGGAATTAAAGTCTCATAGACTCAAAGTAATGCACAACAAAAAATAAAGAAAAAATATAAAAGAATAGAAAGGAAAGAAAAGAGATCAAGACTTCAATTTCTCAATCAAAGTAAAAAGGATCCATCAAAGCAATGGACTCAATTATATCCCCATTCCCAATCCTCCTCTATGTATGGCTTCAGTCTTTGGCCATTCACCTTGAAAGTGTGGCCATTCTTTAAATCTTGCACCTTAATGGCACCATGAATAAATGCCTCTACAACCACAAAGGGACTATCCCATCTTAATTTAAGCTTATCCGGAAAGAGTCTCAATTTTGAGTTAAAAAACCACACTTTTTGGCCGGGTTCAAAGGATTTTCTATTGATGTGCTTGTCATGAAATTCCTTAGTTCGAGATTTAAAAATTCTCGAACTCTCATTTGTATCATTTCGAATTTCCTCCAACTCATTGAGTTGCAATTTTCGGTTGAGCCTAGCCGCGGCCATATCGAAGTTAAACTTCTTTATGGCCCACAACTCTCGGTGCTCAAGTTCAATTGAGAGATGACAAGCTTTGCCAAACACCGCCTTATATGGTGAGATCCCAATGGGTGTCTTATAAGCAATGTGGTAGGCCCATAATGCATCAATCAAACGTTTTTACCAATATTTTCTATTTGGCCTCACCGTTTTCTCTATTATGCGCTTCACCTCCCTATTTGAGACTTCCACTTGGCCATTAGTTTGAGGGTGGTAGGGAGTGCCAACTTTATGAGTGATAGAGTATTTCTTAATTACCGACTCAAAGAATCGGTTACAAAAATACGTACCCTAATCACTTATTATGGCTTTAGGAAACCCAAAACGACTAAAGATATTTTCATGCAAAAATTTGATTACTACTCTATGATCGTTTGTTCGGGTAGCTAGCGCCTCTACCCACTTAGACACATAATCCACTGCCAAGAGAATATACTTAAACCTGAACAACGATGGGAAAGGGCCCATAAAATCAATCCCCCAAACATCAAAGATCTCTACTACAAGAATAAGGGACATTGGCATCATGTCACGCTGAGATATCGAACCCATTTGCTGACAGTGCAAACAAGTTTTACAAAATTGATGGGCATCTTTAAAAATTGTGGGCCAATAAAACCCGCTTTGTAAATTCTTGGCGGCCATTTTATGCCCACTAAAATGACCGCCACATGCAGAAGAATGACAAAAAGTAAGAATGCTATGCATCTCATTCTCCGGCATACACTGTCGGATCACTTGGTCGGAGTAATATTTAAACAACTCCGGATCCTCCCAAAAATAATACCTAACCGTCGAAAAGAATCGGTCTTTGTCTTGCTTAGACCAATCTTGAGGAATTTGCCCAATGGCCAAGTAATTCACAATATGTGCAAACCACGAAGGGGTCGCTCTTGACACCACAAGCAGTTGTTCGTCCGGAAACGAATCATGCAAAATTAGAGGGTCACTAGTATACTTAACAGGGATTTGGGAGAGGTGATCCACCACCACATTCTTAGATCCTTTCTTATTTTGGATCTCTAGGTCAAATTCCTGAAACAACAAAATCCATCTAATTAACCTAGGTTTGGTCTCTTTCTTTGATAGTGAATACTGCAAAGCGACATGATTAATGAAGACTATGACCTTGGAACCTAAGAGATAGGAACGGAATTTATCTAAGGCAAAGACCACAGCTAGCAACTCTTTCTCGTTGGTAGTGTAATTCAATTGTGCATTCAAGAGAGTGCGACTAGCATAGTATATAGCATATGGTGCCCTATTGACCCTTTGACCTGACACAGCCCCAATAGCATAATCTGAGGTATCACACATGATTTCAAAGGGAAGTGACCAATCCGGTGATTTCATGATTGGAGCGGTGGTAAGGGCCATTCTCAGTGTTTCAAAAGCCTTCAAGCATGCCTCATCAAAGATAAAATGCGCGTCCTTAGCAAGTAAATTGCACAAAGGACATGATATTTTACTAAAGTCTTTGATGAACCTATGGTAAAAACCTGCACGCCCTAGGAAATACCTAATTTGACGCACAGAATTGGGTAGAGGAAGGCCTGCAATGAGGTCAACCTTAGCTTTGTCAACCTCTAGGCCTCGAGGGGACACAATGTGTCCTAACACTATACCCTCACGAACCATAAAATGACTCTTTTTCCAACTCAAAATTAGGTTTGTCTCCATACAACAAATAAGGACTTTGGTTAAGTTCTGGAGACATTCCTCGAAAGACGGCCTAAACATAGAGAAGTCATCTATGAAAACCTCTAAAAATTTCTCCACCATGTCAGAGAAAATGGCCATCATACACTATTGAAAAGTCGCCGGTGCATTACATAGCCCAAAGGGTATACGCCTGTAAGCAAAAGTGCCAAAAGGGCAAGTGAATGTGGTCTTTTCCTGGTCAACGGGGTACACCAGGACTTGATTATACCCCGAGTAGCCATCAAGAAAACACTAGAAACCTTGCCCCGCTAACCGCTCTAGGATCTGTTAATAAAAGGTAAGGGAAAATGATCATTCCTAGTCGTGGAATTTAGTCTCATATAATCAATGCACACTCGCCACCCAGTAGTTGTTCGTGTGGGGACTAACTCTCCTCTCTCATTCTTAACAACAATGATGCCCAATTTCTTAGGCACCACTTGTGTAGGACTCACCCACTTGCTATCCGAGATGGGGTATATAATACTCGCATCCAATAATTTTATTACCTCATTTTTCACCACCTCTTTCATATTGGGATTAAGCCTCTGTTGCATTTCATGAGAAGGTTTGGTGTCCTCCTCTAGGTATATATAATGCATGCACACGGAGGAATCTATCCCTTTCAAATTAGCCACTGACCACCCTATAGCACTCTGATGTGCCACGAGAACACTCATTAACTGACTGTCCTACTCTACGGTCAAGTCAGACGCAATGATGACTGGTAAAGTATCCTGGGGCCTTAAAAATGCATACTTGAGTGTGGTCGGGAGTGGCTTCAACTCAAGTGTAGGTGGTGTGACCAAAGATGGTATGGCGGGCTCTCTCGGCAGAGGAGGAAGTGACTCAAATCGGGCTTTCCACTTTCCACGGAGAAAAATTTGGTGTAGAAGAAGCATTAAGTAAAGCGTTCACCTCCTCAACTGACCCATCGATTCAAAATTCTCAAACCCAAAATGAGCTAAACAAACCTCTAGAGGATTCTCTACAAGAATGGAGGGTAAAGCTTCCTTCACAATGCCATCCACAACATCCACAAATAAGCACTCTTCTCTCTCATGGGGTTGTTAGGATGCTTGGAAAACATTAAGTTTCACTTGCATGTTCTCAAATGAAACTTCCATAACCCCGGTATAACAATTTGTGCATGCATTGGCCGTAGCCAAGAAAGGTCGACCTAAGATCACCGGGATTTGTTTCCTATAACTGGCTACTGGTTCCATATCTAAAACCAAAAAGTCAACAGGAAAGTAAAACCTATTGACCTTCACTAGCACATCCTCAAAATCATGCTACGTGGCACTTTGAGGGACTGATCAGCCAACTGGAGAGTAACAGTAGTGGGCTTTAACTCGCCAAGCCCAAATTCTTCGTACATAGAGTACGGCAACAAATTGACACTAGCCTCTAAATCTAATAAGGCCCTATCAATGAAATGGTCCCCTATAATGCATGCAATGGTTGGGGCACCCGGGTTTTTAAGCTTAAAGGGTGTGTCATTCAACAATATAAAGCTTACTTGCTTCGTGAGTATGACCTTTTGGGACATGTGTGTCCCAGATTTACGCTTTTGTGTACAAAGGTCCTTCAGAAATTTAGCATAGGAGGGTACTTATTTAGTCGCCTCCAACAGGGGGAGGTTGATTTTTACTTGTTTAAAGACCTTCATCATTGCTTCCATGGATGCCGCCTTCTTATTAAAAGGGGGTGGTGTATCAAGGCATTGGGGAAAGGGTGCCTAAGGCGTATATGGTGCCTTAGGCTCATGTGAAGTGTTAGGGACTAAGTTATCCATTTTTGGTGTTTCTTCCTCACCCTTACTCTCATTGGGTGTACCACCATGATCACCCTTCTTAGCTCTAGTTGCATCAGGCGCAACTGGCCAAGGCTTTAACTTCCTCCCGCTTCTCAAGGTAATCACAGCTTGCATCTGCTTATGGTGCTTTCCATTTCCACCCGAACCCTCTGCCCCGTATTGACCCTTAGGGTTGGCCATGGTCTGACTCGGTAATTTTCTCTCCTCTCTCCTATTCATGTTGTTAGCTATTTGACCTAATTGGGCCTCTAGCTTGGCAATTGAGTGAGTGTGGAAGTGAATTACTGGTGCTAACCCCTTAAGTTCTGAGAGAACTTCTAATACCTGAGTCTCAAAGACAGAAATGCCTTGAGGAACGTGTGGAGGTTGTGGTTGCCGGTAAGGTTGTGGGGGTCGATAAGGTTGTGGTGGTCGGTAGGAAGATTGGTTGGCAAAATTATCAAAATTCTGCCTTGGTGGTGGAGGGTTATAAGAAGTGCCTTGTGAATGAGGTCTCCATGAAAAATTAGGGTGATTTCTCCATCCCGGATTGTATGTGTTGGAGTATGGGTCATTACCTGGGTTGGAGAATCTTTGAGCTATATTTACATGCTCTTGGACTAACTCCGGAAATTGTGATGCCGAAAGGCACTCACTCAAGTCATGAGCAGGCCTCGCATAAATAGCACACGCCTTGTGAAATTGAGGCTAATCTTACTATGTAAGGGCATGTTCTGCAACTAATAATTGGTCTATTTATTGGGATAATGCCTCTACTTGTTGGGCTAACTCTAGGTTTTGCCCGACCTTATAAATGCCCCCTCTTTTTGGGGCTTCAACTATTGGTTGTTGGACTTGTCGGGCTACGGAGGCATGGTGAAGGGAATTATCACTTAAGTTCTCAAATAATTGTCATGCCTCGGCGTCATTTTTGGACATGAATGTCCCACCACAAGATGAATCTACCATTGGTGGTGAGGCTCAGTTAAGCCATAGTAAAAAGTCTGAACAAGTTGCCAATCAGGCACTTGGTGGTGGCGGCACTGTTGGAGAAGGTCATGAAGTCTCTTCTATGTTTCATGAAATTACTCACTATCAATTTGAGCAAAATTGGTGATAGCTCGCCTAAATTGGTTGGTTTTACCGATGGGAAAGTACTTCTCCAATAACCGTTGCTGTAATTGGTCCCAAGTTGTGATTGAATTAGCAGGTAAGAAGTTCAGCTAGTGTTTGGCTTTGTCCTTTAATGAGAATGGGAACAATTGCAACATTAAGGCCTCATTTGTGAAATTCTGGATCCTCACTGTAGAGTAAATTTTCAAGAATTCATTCAAATGTTTATAAGGATCATCATGAGCTAGTCCATGGAATGATGGGAGCATTTGTATGATGCTGGACTTAATCTCATAATGAGCAGCAATGGTGTCGGGTAGTTGGATGCATGAAGGTGATGTGTATGCAGTGGGTGTGAAGTAATCCTTAAGGGTCTAGTTGGGCCAATTTAGGCCATTCGGGTTTTCCATCTCTATTGGTTCAACGTATGGATATAAATATTCAAGCCTACGAACACGGGCAGAGGCCCTAAGTTTCCTAAGAGTCCTTTTCTAGTTCAAAGTCCAAACTCCACAATTCAGGGCGATAAGAATGGCGCCCGTTTATACATTACTCACTCACACACACTAAGTTCCGACTCTGTGCACTAAGTTATGTAAGCAAAAATACCAGAGGATAGAATACTCACAGCGATTTAACAAAAACGTTTTACTCGTCTTATTGGTGCTTGATGTGTAGACGTTGTCTCCAGCCTTCAGTTGAGCTTTGTCTTTCTTTGTAGCACTTTGGTGCCTTACTTGCGAGTGTTTGCTTCTTTTTTAAACACTTTAGTGTTGTGGTTTGGTTTTTTATTTTTTTTTTAAAGCTCAGTTGGCTCCGCTTGTGCTTTAGTGATAGCTTCCACTTTCAAACACTCTGCACACTTAGCAACACGAAAGCATAAAATCCTAAACTAAAAATTAAAATAAGAATATAACTTTAAATTAATTAATTTCGCCGTAAGTCCCCGGCAACGGCGCCAAAATTTGATGGGTCGTTCCACACACCAAAAATAAATACTAAACTATACCAAATTCTTTTAGAATAATGGCAAGTTCATGTATCGATTTATAGGAACAATTGTGAAATTAGACTAATTTAATTGCTAAATTCTTAAATTAATTTTTATTAAAAAGATTGAGGGATTTCATGACTAAAAAGGAATTAAATGAAATTAAGAAATTAAATTGATAATTAAAATTAGGGTTTGAGAGATTAATTTTTTGGGAAAAATCTTAAGGCAAAGAATTCACCACTAACCATATAAACGAGATTAAATATTGGTTATCAATTGCAATTCGGTTTGAAATATCCAATATTTCACAACTACAAGTTTAAAATATTGATCAAGAGGGTTGCTGCATTCAACGTACAGGCATGAGTCATCCCGAGTAGCATGATGTGTTTGCTCTAAACTACGGTAGCAACACGATCCGTTTCTCGTAGCATGACTCGTCTCGTACTTTGAAAACAAACACAAAGAAAAATAATATATGGAAAGTATTAAACAATCACAGAGAGTAAAATACTTGAAAATATGAAAAGAATAATTATTATAAATTTCTAAAATATCCATACATTGATTCAAACCGAATCACAATCAAAGCATATGAAAAATCCTATTACATGGCTAGGGTTTCGTCAAAACCCTAGAAAAGAATAACCTAACCACTCATGGAAGAGTGGGAAGAGGTGGAAGAGATGAGAGAGATGGGAGAGATGGAAGCCCTCATGGAAATTGGATTGAAAACTTGAGAATCCTCATTTTCCTCCAAACCCTAGCTTCTCTCTTTTTGGAATTAATTTCAGAACCCTAATCTAGCCTCTTTATTGTCTATTTATGCTTATGTTGTCTTTCAAAAAGGTTTAAAACATCAGGCTCGTTTTCCGGAAAAAGTCAACGCACATGCGGAAAAAGTCAACGCATGTGTAGGAAGCTGTTTTCTCTCCAAATTTCGTATTTTTGCGTATTTTATGCTCCGACTATGTACAACCTGATTGACATTAAACATACATAAAATATGTAGTTTGACAAGTAAGTAAAGTTAAGAGATCCTAATTAACGGCCTCAATGTTGTACAATTCGACCTTAATCAAAGATGGATGAGTGGTGATGGAGGTGAGTATTCTCATAAATTCTAATTCATGATGTAGTGTGTGTGTAGGTTTAATTGTGAGATGGGTGTCCCAAAATTAATGATATCATTTTTAGTAATTTTATTTGAGATTATTATTGTAATAAAAAAAGTTAAAAATTAGCGGGTCCAAAATAAATTATGAGGTGCTAATAACAGCATTCTTTTAAAAATATGAGTTTATACGGGGCTTAAGGTCGGGCTTGGCCCACTTCAGAGTTTTGATTTAGATTTTTTTTTATTAAATTCAAAATTAATTGAAAAAAATAGAAAATTAATATACTATTTTAAATGCATCACAAAAATTAAATTTGTATATTTGATTACAAAAAAATAAAAAAAATTATTTATTTATTAAAGTAAAAAAATTACATATAACTTTTTAGAAAAGTGACAGTTGCATAAAGAATCAAAATTTGAAACACCAAAATACAAACGTATTGCTTCAAAATTGTAACAAATTAGGTAAATGCACAATAAAATACATAATAACTACGTTCAATTAAACCCACCGTTATGTCCTGCTTATACCCCCCAAAAATATATATTTGCTATAAAAAGTAAGCGAAAAAGTTGTCAAAAAATTAATTGTGCGAATCAAATCATTTTGAGTGTAACTCATATCGTATTAAATTTAAATGTACACTAGATACTTCATATTCTTTTCACTCTTTGAGTTATTTTTTTCTCTTCGTAATTTTTGTCACAAAATAAAAAATAAATAAAAGCTATTATACTAATAGCGAAGTAAAAAACTCATAGTATCTGGAGTGTTTTGAAAAGATGATTAAAATTTGAATTTTGATTTTTAAGGGGCAATTTGGGAAACTAGTAAAAAGTTAGCTTTTAGTTTATAACCTTTCACATTTTTTACACACAAAAAGACAAAAAAAAAAAAAAAAAAAAATCAAAAAGTCAATTTTTAATCAACTTCTCAAATCACCCCGAATTAAGTTCTTTGGACTTTTTAAAAACTCATTTAAAAAGTTGATAAAAAGTTATTTTTTAATTTTTTTAATTAATATTTATTTATACTATCACATCATAATCAAATGACCAAGATATCCTGCCCAAATCACTGTTTTAAAAGTGAGTTGGGTAAACATG
Source organism: Camellia granthamiana (assembly GCA_036172215.1). Classification (NCBI taxonomy): domain Eukaryota; kingdom Viridiplantae; phylum Streptophyta; class Magnoliopsida; order Ericales; family Theaceae; genus Camellia; species Camellia granthamiana. The sequence goes on along the minus strand of CM069911.1, from coordinate 121,736,602 downwards.
GAGGGTATTAGTTTTAATTTCACAATTAACTTTTAACTACTTTTCCAAATGATTTTGATACAAAAAAGCCAGCTTATGGCTTTTACCCAAGCTGCAAAACGTATTTTATTTTATTTTATTTTTCAAATGGCACCTCTTTCTTCCCCTAGCATTACTTAAAATGGATTTCCATTTTGACCAAAGGGGTAGCTTTTCCCCAGCATAGAAAAAAACAAGAGAAGGATTTTCTATTTTGACTAAAAAAGGTCGGCAAAAAGTATTATCATTTGTAGAAGATGGGTGATACTGATTGTGACCCTCACATGGACAGGAATTATTATAACACAAGCATGAAAATGATGCAAATACTTGTCTCTAGTGACGAGTTCCCATTAATTGTTAATTATCGTAAGACTGTTACGTGACTGTTATTTTATTGTTTTTCAAAATAATATTTTAGTTTAGGTTGTTATCCTTGCAGTAAGTAATCCTAGCTTTTAGTGATAATTGTTAGCAGTTGGCTTGACCTGGTTTCAAGGAAAGTAGTGGGTCTAACTTCTTTTCCTAATTTCATGGTTGTGAACATTGAGGCTGCCAATATAAGAGTAGCTAGTCATAAATAAAATAATGGGTTATCATTTATTGTTGAACACTTGTGTTTAATTGGAGGTCAGGGTTCCTCAGTCAACCCAAACTATTGTATTGCTTGTTTTTTTATTACTCTGTTACAATAGGTTCCAAGAAACAAAAACAGGGCACTCCCTAGTACGTACCATTGTGGTATCAGAGCAAGGGCATGGATCAAAGAGTGGAGAGTTTGGAGAACGAAGTAGGCTCTCTTACCACTGGTCAACAACAAATTATGGTGCAGCTTGCTGAAATTGTTAGCAAGTTGAATTCACAAACCATCATACCACCAGCGAATATGGAGCGCGAGGACGGAGAAAATTCAGTGGCTCCACTTCAGACCCATGGTGGACGACCTGGCAACAATCTAGGGGCCCGCGAGACGGGAACACCACATTCATATGCTCCAAAATTTGTCAAACTTGACTTTCCTCGCTTTAATGGCGAAGGAGATACAACAAGTTGGATATGTCGGGTGGAACAATTCTTTCAATTCCATCAAACACCGGAAGAAGATCATGTGCCACTTGCATCTTTCCACTTGGAGGGTGATGCTCAGTTATGGTATCAATTGTTGAAACAAGAGGAGGATGTGATGGTCTGGAAAGAGTTTACTGATGGCTTGCATGCTCGGTATGGCCCAACCCAATTCCAAGATTTCTTTGGAGAGTTAACGAAGTTGCAACAAGTTGGTTCAGTACGTGACTATCAGACCCAATTTGAGAGGTTATTATCTAAAGTTGGACTACTTCCTTAAGACCGCCAAGTCAGCTGTTTCATTAGCGGATTAAAAGACTTAATCAAAGTCGATGTACTATCTGGCCGTCCTACAAACTTGTCATCCGCCATTGGACTTGCCCGGTTGTATGAAGCTCGCAATATCTCACAACGGCGAACTACTCCCATGACTGATTTGAAGAAGGTGACAAACAAGGAGACCACTAACACCAGCTCTACACTTCCAATTCGACGAATGTCACCGACAGAATTGCAAGAGCGTCGTGCGAAGGGCTTGTGTTACAACTGCAACGAGAAGTTTGTTCCTGGGCATCGATGCAAGAAGTTGTTCTTTATTGAAGCCTACTATGAAGAAGAAGATGGCGACGTTATTATGGACATGGAAGAATCTATTCAAGAGGACTACAACGAGGTGCCTGAAATTTCCTTGCATGCGATTTCCGGTGCACGCGCACCAGAAACAATGCGGGTAAAAGGAGGCGTTGGACACATATCAACCATTGTTTTGGTGGATTCAGGAAGCACTCATAATTTCATTAGTGAAATTCTTGCTAGGAAGGTGGCATTACAACCTGAGAAAGGAGGGAAGTTTGAGGTTGTGGTTGCTTCTGGTGAAAAGTTATCCAGTCCAGGTAAGTGTACAAATGTTAAATCAATTTTGCAAGGAATACCTGTTCTTGTGGATTTTTATTTGCTTCCATTAGAAGGATATGATATTGTGTTGGGCACCCAATGGTTGAGTACACTTGGTCCAATTTTGTGGGACTTTGCAAAGTTGCAGATGAAGTTCAGGATAGAAGATAAAGAAGTGTCTCTCCAAGGTATATCTGTACCAAGGGACCAGATAATTGGGGATCTACAATTCAGCCGAGAATTCAAAAAATCAAAAAAAGGGGTGTTGCTCCAATTGTTCACACTTGGAACTCCACTTCCAAAAGTTGAGGTTGAGTGTCAACCTCCACCATTACAGCAGATTTTGGAAGAATTCCAAGATGTGTTTGAAGAGCCCAAAGGTCTACCACCTCCACGAGCACATGATCACAAGATTCCCTTAATGGAAGGAAGTGAACCGGTGTGTATCAAACCCTACCGCTACCCTCATTATCAGAAGGCGGAGATAGAGAAGTTAGTGGCGGAAATGTTATCTACTGGCGTGATCACAACCAGTAATAGCCCTTATTTATCACCAGTCATCTTAGTTAAAAAGCATGACGGATCATGGCGTATGTGTGTCGACTATCGTGCTCTTAACAAGATCACAATCAAAGACCGGTTCCCGATTCCAGTCATTGATGAGTTATTGGATGAGTTGAATGGAGCAAGAATATTCTCAAAGCTTGATTTACGTAGCGGGTACCATCAAGTTCGTGTCATACCAGAAGACACCTCAAAGACTGCTTTCCGAACTCACCACGGCCACTATGAGTTCTTGGTAATGCCGTTCGGCCTTACTAATGCTCCATCTACCTTCCAATCCCTAATGAATGAGGTATTTAAAGATTATTTGTGAAAGTTCATCTTAGTCTTTTTTGATGATATTCTTGTATATAGCAAATCTTGGGATGAACATTTTCAGCATTTAAAAGTTGCATTGGCTGTACTTAGATCACACGGGTTATTTGTTAAAAGGGAAAAATGTCAGTTTGGGCAAAATGAGGTGCAATACCTAGGCCATGTCATCTCTAATACAGGTGTCGCTGTGGATCCGGAAAAAATTGCTGTGGTGATGAGTTGGCCTAAGCCCAGCACGCTTAAGGCACTAAGGGGATTCCTTGGATTGACTGGTGTAGACGTCCCCGAACGCCCCGGGAGGGTTAGCTCCAGTTCCGTTCGCTTTGCGGGTCTACTACAGTTCGGACTCAAATTGTCACGGTTCTTAATCTGAACCAAAGAGTCCAAATCTGGCAAATCGTTTTGAGAAAACAGATTTTTAGAAAAGAAGTGCCAAACATGGACTGCTTTGCTAGATACAGAGTTGCCACCTAAATAATTTATTTTGGGAAATTTAGGAAACCCTGACTCAGTGCCAAAGGCCACGTGTTCGTCATCACCAAAGTTGCCTCGGCTCAGGAGCTTGGGTACGATTGGGGAAGGTCAGCTATGAGCACCCCCTCTCGCCCGGTCCGAAGACCGGCCTCTACTAACCAGGATATCTTATTTTGAAAACTTTATGTGTTCTTATACCGGTTATTAGCCTAGAATTACTATGTTATGCGCACAGCAAATAAGTATAGACCAAATCGCCTAAATTAGAACAAAACATTACATGTTTGTTTTGAAAATAGTTTGCTACTCGCAAGTAGGCTAAAATGCAGACTTTGCCACCCTCAAGTGGGCTTTAGAAAAGATGGTTTTGCCACTATCTAGTGGGCTTAAAACTCACAGTTTCAATGCATTTATCCCAATTTAGGTAATTTGACCTCCATCCACAGGCATTCAAACAGTTATATCACATAAGCAGCTAGCCTCATGGTAATCATGCAATTATGGCAACACTCACACGCATGCGGTATGCTAAAGCATAAAAGCTTACCTAGTACTCTAGGCTAAAACAGAAACTAGTTAGTAATCAATGCATGATCCTAGTTCATGTTAAGTGGCTAATGCATCACAGGCAAAATGCAGCTATAATAGGCTCGGCTATCCTAAACATGGCATGTGAAATGCTGCAATTAACACGTATTCAATTTGGAATTGAAATACAAATGCAGTTAGAATGATGCGCCAAGCCTGGTGCATGTAAAACAAATGTATGGATGCACGCATGCATAGCATAAGGTATGCTAATTTAAATATGCCCTAATCTACCATCATAAGCGAGTAAATAAAAGAGAGAAAGAAGTGGGGGTTGGAAGACATACATCACATACACGCACACTTATTACAATTTTGCCCTCACTCGGAGGGTCCGAAAGAATAATACAGTTCCAAATAAATAATTACAGTCCGAATAAATACAAAATCCTAATTAATTAACAAATTAAACTAGGAAAGCGGTAAACTAGCGTGCAAGCTAGGGATTGCCTTGACTCTGCTCGGGATGATGGATGATACATGTTCAGGTTGCTTTGTGTGGAGAATCCCTCGCAATGCCCCGGTTTGCCTCTGTTTACAATTATTCTTGGAATGCGCGCCAGACTCCGGGAGGCTGCTAATTCTTGATTTACTGCAACAGAGAGCAACAAAGGGGCATGGCAAAGTATTTTCACAAATGTATGCATGCTGTGACAACCCTCGTACTGATTACCGATAAACTACTGAATTAGCTACTGGTTACTACTAAACTAAACTGATAATGACTGATAATTGAATTAACTGAAGTACTGAATGGACTGATTGAAATCGAAACTGAAATTGAATAAGTTTATCTATTATATTGCATTTGCATCTGTTTGATTGATTGATTATCTGTTTGAATTCATATGTTTAAACTGCTAATTGAAGGCCTTATCGGCGGCCGAGTTAGGAACCGTTTAGAGTTTTGGGATCAGTAGAATATTTGTGATTTTATGGTATATTTATCTGAAAATTGATTAGGAATGATTAAATTAGATTAAATGAGCCAAATACAAGAGTTGCCTTAATTACTAAATTACCACACTTAGTGGCCCACTATGCCAACACTCTAATCCCATCTTACACTTAGAGACACCACTTCTTCAACCTTGCTTCTTGAGGCCACCGAATTATAGAGTGAGAGAGAGTTTAGAGAGACTTGAGCTCATCTTGTCATTGTTGTGGAATTGTTTGAAGACTTGAAGGTTGATTGTTAAATTGTGCTTCCAAACCTAGTAATTCAGACCTAGGTAAGAAAATCCATCTTCTTCTTGTTGTCTTTGAGTTCCATCTTGCATGTATCATGGTTATAGAGAAGTTAAGTCATGAATTTGCTCACATATGTTGAATTGGAACTCCATTGTTGCATGCATGCTTGAATTGGTGCATTTTGAAGTTGAATTCATGATGGATTGTGTATGCATGCTCATGTTTCTATCAAAGTCCATGTTTTCATTTTGTTTTCCAACTATTGAGCTCAATTGAGCAAGGATTGAAGCTTAATTTTGGTTTAAAGCTCATGCATTGCATGTTTTAAATGGTTCTTGAAAATGGGTTTGAATGTTGGATTTAATTGACTCACCTTTGGGGCTTGAATTCACAAATTGGCTTTTGAAACTTGTTATTCATTGTTTTGGGAGGTATTTTCCAGAATTTGGGCCCAAGAGGTCGAGAATTGAGTTGAGAATGCCTGGTTTGAGCTTGGGAGGCAAATCTGGAAATTCCAGATTTGGCTTCTTCGCTCGAGCGAAGGATTCCTCGCTCGAGCGAGCCCCTTTATTCAGGGCTCCGCTCGAGCGAGCATCGAGCGTGGTATCGCGCGTAAAAATCCAACAACCAGTACTTTTACTGTTTCATCAGACCGCTCGAGCGAAGGATTCCTCGCTCGAGCGAAGCCTTTGATTTTGCAACCTCGCTCGAGCGAAGGAAGGCTCGCTCGAGCGAGACCCCTGTTTTCAGCAACTTTTGATAAATGCCTTCCAACTGTATTTTTGCATCCTCATCTCATCCTAGGCATTCTTAGGCCTAGTTTAAGGCATCTTAATGAGGATTTAGACGTAGAACCACACCGAGGAAATTTAGGGATTTAATTATCATCCTTCCCGACTGTGAAACTTAGTGTGTGTTCTATTTGTTAACTGTTTAGGGTTGGCTCTCTGGGACGCGCTCTAGCTGCTATTAGCCCAATCTCTGTGAGTAACGATTGTGTAAAGATATGTTCAAAATGGTTATCTTTTGAATACTGAACTGAACTGTTTATCGAACTGATATTATTTACTGAATGAATGTATGTCCCGTATTCTGAACTGTATTGTGGCATCCTTAGCACTTACTGGTTACTGTTACTGTTACAGAGCTCTGTCGGTTCCTTTGTGGAACCATACTGTTTACTGATTGGTGGCCATCATTACTGTTGGGTCTGTTAAGACCCGGTCCTCTTGGACCTACTGTTCATAGGCTAATGGGTGTACCACATATGACTGATTGACTGAAATACTGAAATACTGTTTAATGAACTGTTTTCATTACTGTAAGGACATTCATTCATAACCTCTTTACGCTTTATGTTATTCACTGGGCTTTAGCTCACTGTTTATATATATATGTAGGTTCTCAGCAGCCAGACCGGAGCTAGGAGCGTGGGTTAGTCCCCAGTTTTGTCAAGCCAGCCTATGTGCCTCACTGCGAGGTTCCGAGACGCCATGCCATGGCTTGGGGTGTTTTTGTTTCCCCACTTGTCTCCCTACTGTTTGGTGTTACTGTTTAGACTGTTATCCCTCTTGCTGCACTGTTGTCAAGGGATTTGATCCCTGTACTGACTGACTGTAAATGATTGTATAGACTGTATATAGACTGTACTGTTTTGAACTGTATGAATGCATGAAAAATGTTTTTGGCATACAGATTTTCACAGCTCAATGGACACTAGTTACTTACTGTATTGGCTTCCGCCAGGCCCTGTACTCTGTTTAACTGTATTACTGTTCAGCAAGCCTTCGGTAATCTCGGATTACTGGCCAGTTACGGTGCTAAACCCATAGGGCCGGGTTTGGGTCGTGACAGAGTGGTATCAGAGCGATACTTAACCACGAGTTATACCGCACACACGTGTCCAAATGAGCTATAGGGTGTCCTAGAAAAGTGAGTAGGGCATTCATGAGCATGAAAAGTGTGTGGTTATGACATGACTGATTATGTTTTAATGTGTTAACCTGTTTAAACACATGACTGCTTATGTGATAAACTGTTTAAGTGTGTAACTGCTTATGATTGAACCTGTTATAACTGTTTATAGAATAATGGATAATGCAAGCACTGCAAATGAAACTGAATCATTATCCTCTGAGGCCAGAATGGCCAGACTTGAACAAATGATGGGGACATAATTGCTCTTACCCAGAAGTTCAGCAAAATGAAACCGCCATCCTTTCAGGGAGGCCTTGAACCGCTTAAGGCTGAAGCTTGGGTGCTTGAAACAGAAAAATTGTTTGAAATGTTTCCGTGCTCCGAAGCCAATAAAGTACTGTTAGCTACCTTCACCCTACAAGAAGAAGCTAGAAGGTGGTGGATGTTGATCCGTGATACAAATGCTGTTATGACTTGGGCTCAGTTCAAGGAGTCCTTCTTTGAGAAATATTTTCCTCAATGTGTCAGGGATAGAAAGGTAACTGAATTTGAACAACTGAGACAGGGCACAATGTCTGTTGCCGAATATGAGACGAAGTTCACCGAGCTTGCTAGGTATGCACCGCATATGGTGGACACCGACTACAAAAAGGCCAGGAAGTTTGAAGGCGGCCTGAATGTTGCTATCCTTGACAGAGTCAACATGTTGAAATTGCCAACTTATGTGAATGTTCTTGACCGGGCCTTGATGGCCGAATCAAATATTGAAGCACTGAAACAAACTGAACCACCAACAACTGAATGGCGTGGTAAAAGACAGGGTTTCAAATTCAAGAAAGGCAAGCACAACCCTTCCAACAAGAAACAGAATACGGGGTCAACAACTAGCCCCAGCCAAGGGAGTGGATTCATTTGACCCTGCTCTACATGTGGCAACAAGCACAAAGGAGTTTGTCACAACATAACGGGAGCCTGTTTCAGATGTGGCAAGGTGGGCCACAGAATTAAAGACTGCCTTTCTGCTCCACCATCTAGTGGTAAAGCTACACCGAGCGCAGCAGCATCAAATGTAGCACCAAAGCCTAACCCCAAAGCTACCGGAAAAGAGCCTATGAGGTAGGGCCGAGTATTTGCCCTAGTACCGGGAGACGTTCAGAATACTGAGACCGTTGTGTCAGGTATCCTCCCTATTTGTACTCAGAATGCATATGTATTGATTGATTCGGGGTCTACACATTCTTATGTGTCGCATGCTTTCTCACGAAAATTAAATAGACCCTTAGAACCCATGAATTATCTGCTAGTTGTATCATCACCTGTTGGGGGATCCATGACATGTGCATATATGTATCCTGCTTGTGAAATTATCGTTGGGGATATGCATCTGTTTATTGATTTACTGCCATTGAACATTGATCACTTAATATATGTGGGTTGTTAGGCACCGGAAGTGGGCTGTTAGGCCCCAAAAGTGGGCTGTTAGGCACCGGAAGTGGTGTCCGACCACGAAGTTGGTCTCTCGGACCACAGTGTCCCTCAAAAGGGAGGAAATAAGGTGTGTGCCAAAAACCGGAGCTAACGGAGGTGGTTAAGCGGTCCCGAACCGAGGCACACGGCCGTCGGCTCCGAAAATTGGGAACCGGGCTCCAAACGGGAAAAATGGCCTACGACCACAAAACATAGCCTACGGCCACTGAGAGATGGTCTATGAGACCTCTCCCTCCCTTCGGGAAGAGAAAACAGAGAAAATAGAGAAAATAGGGCCTGGTTCGCAAACCGAGGCAAAACACAAAAGAGTCCGGAAGTCCGGAGGCAAGGCTCGCAGCCGGGACTCCGCAACCTCAGAACGAGCATAATATGCAATATCACCGAGCGCTCAATCGGTGATGTCTGAGTCTTAAGGTCGGTCAAAAATGGGGTGTCTACAACTGGCTATTACCGAAAATTTATCCATAATTTCGGTAAAATAGCTGCACCACTTACCAAAATGTTGAAGAAAGACTTATTCGCTTGGACATCAGTGGCTGAATTAGCATTTCAGAATTTGAAAGAAGCCATGACTAAAGCTCCAGTGTTAGCTCTACCTGACTTCTCAAAAAAATTCATTGTGGAATGTGATGCTAGTGGATCGGGTGTGGGGGCTGTCTTAATGCAAGAGCGACCAATAGCATTTTACAGTCATGCACTACAGGGAAGAAACTTGTTGTTGTCAACTTACGAGAAGGAGATTCTAGCATTAGTATTGGCTATCTAGAAATGGAGAGCCTATTTGCTGGGAAAACAGTTCATCGTAAGAACCGATCAAAGAAGCTTAAAGTATTTGTGGGAGCAGAAAATTACCACTACAGCTCAACAGAGATGGTTATATAAATTGATGGGCTTTGATTTTGTTATCGAATACAAAAAAGGAAAGGAGAATATTGTGGCTGATGCTCTTTCAAGAAGAGAAGATACAGAAAAGGTTACGGAAAGAAACAGTGGAGAATTTGCAGCTATTACTCAACTTATTCCTGATTGGATGGAGGCCATAAAGGAAGAAGTCAAGTCCAATTCAAATTTGCAAATGCTGGTTCAACATATCATGGACGGTGAAGCGGTGGGACCATGGGAGTTTAAAGATGGAGTCATATTTTTTAAGGAAAGAATTTATCTTCTTGAAAATTCGTGCTTAATTAATGAGATTCTGAATCAGTTCCACAACAGTACCCATGAGGGGTACCACAAAACAGTGCAGCGGATTAGAGCAAATTTTTATTGGACTGGAATGAGGAGAAAAATTCGGGAGTTCATTTCAGCTTGTGACACATGCCAGCGACACAAGGCCGAACAACTTGCCCCTGCGGGATTACTCCAGCCGCTTCCTATTCCAACACAGGTATGGGAGGATATTTCTATGGATTTCGTTGATAGATTGCCAATGTCTAATGGGAAAACTACTGTTCTGGTAGTTGTTGATAGGTTGTCCAAATATGCTCATTTCCTTTCCTTGTCACATCCATATACGGCTACTGGAGTTGCACGAATTTTTTTTGATAATATCTTCAAATTGCATGGAATGCCAAGAACCATTGTTTGTGATCGAGATCCGACATTCACAAGTTTATTCTGGTCAGAATTATTCAAGTTGAATGGCACTGACTTCAACTATAGTTCGGCGTATCATCCCCAAACGGATGGTCAAAGTGAAGTTGTAAATCGTACAATGGAGATGTACTTGCGATGTTTCTCGAGTTCACGACCGAAGGAGTGGAGTAAGTGGTTAGCATGGGCTGAGTATTGCTATAATACCAATTGGCATTCAGCTATTAAAACAACCCCTTTTGAAGCTGTGTATGGTCGGCCACCACCAACTTTATTGTCCTACATTCCCGGCATGGCGAAGGTTGACGCCGTGGAGAAACAGTTAATGGATCACGATCAGATTATTAAAGATTTGCGGGCAACACTGAAGGAAGCGCAGTCACGCATGAAGAAAGTGTATGATCGTCATCATAGAGAAAGGGAATTTGAAGAGGGAGAGTGGGTTTATCTTAAGCTCCAACCATACCGGCAAGCATCCATAGCAATGAGGAAAAATCTCAAACTCTCTCCTAAGTATTATGGGCCATTCCAGATTGCTAAGAAGATCGGGGCTGTGGCATATAAATTGGACCTGCCCAAGGATTCACGTATCCATCCCGTTTTTCATGTCTCACTGTTGAAGAAAAAGATTGGTGAAAACCTTCCTGTACAAAGCATGCTCCCAATTGTGCGCAGTGAAGATGAAATTCTTGTTCCTAAGCCGCAAGCAGTTCTGGATCGTCGAGTGCGTAAAAGGAAGGACAAGGTTCTCATTCATTGGCAAGGATTATCACCCACAGAAGCTACTTGGGAAGATCTGGTAACCATGAAGCAGCAATTTCCTGAATATTGCCTTGAGGACAAGGCTGCTTTTTAGGGGGAAGGAATTGTTATGTGACTGTTATTTTATTGTTTTTCAAAATAATATTTTAGTTTAGGTTGTTATCCTTGCAGTAAGTAATCCTAGCTTTTAGTGATAATTGTTAGCAGTTGGTTTGACTTGGTTTCAAGGAAAGTAGTGGGTCTAACTTCTTTTCCTAATTTCATGGTTGTGAACGTTGAGGCTGCCAATATAAGAGTAGCTAGTCATAAATAAAATAATGGGTTATCATTTATTGTTGAACACTTGTGTTTAATTGGAGGTCAGGGTTCCTTAGTCAACCCAAACTATTGTATTGCTTGTTTTTTTTTTACTCTGTTACAATAGGTTCCAAGAAACAAAAACAGGGCACTCCCCATGTCAATTGTGTAAATAGAGTAAGATGTTAGTGAGATAGCAAGAGGTGAGAAGAATGATTAGTGACAGTCACTTAACCTAACCGACAATGTTATGCTATGAATTGAATGAAAGATAGAAGCATTGGAGAGAGAATAGAGGTGCGACTAATTAAAAAAAAATTAAAGTAAAAACAAATTACGTTGTTTTGCAAAACCAATAAACAACCATTGAATTAGTAGGCACAGTAATTACTTTTTTCATATATAAAACAAAGGTTAGTTTAAAAAGTTATTTGTGACAACTTGTGTACTAAAATAGTTCTAAAAATTAGCTCAAAAAACCTACTATTGGTATCAATAACAGGCCAACTTTAAAAACAAAATGAGCCATGTTTCTATTGTGTCTTCCAACTTTGGGTTGGGCTGGACCTAGATGCATAACCGAGAGGATTGAATTGAGCCTAAAATCTGCTAAAATGGGTTCGGATCCTTTTCATCAGAACACTTTCCAAAATCAGAGAGCCTCTTCGTTTGCCGTCGTTTCACTTGCCATCTTTGATGGCTTCTTGCTTTATATCTGGACTGTGAATCGAAGACCTGTTCACTGCTATTGCGAAAAACATGGTGAGCAATCGACAGAAAAACCCAGAAGTGTTCCCAACACCAGACCCAACAATACCCAAAGACCCAAACAAGAAGAACAAAATGAAGAGCAAATTCAAGCGCAAGAAACCAGAAACCCAATCCTCAGACCAACCCAATATACCCAAGCATTGCTCTAAGAAATCTCACTGGGAAAAGAACAAGGTTTGTTTTTTCAATTTCCATTCATTCTTTATCTATTTGGGTTTTCTCAGTTGTCCATTTTTATGATCATTTAATGAGTGCGTAGTTGAATCTCATTTGGTAATGAAATTGAAGATTGGGTTTGAGTTGGATTTAGTTTATGTTTAACAGCTAAATGTTTGATTTTAATTGTGCATAGCCACTGATTTAATACTTTGATTGTGTTCTATCTGATAGTGGACACTGTTGTATAATAGTTCTAAATTTTGTGCAGATGGATGAATCTACTTCTGGAGAACCTAAAACACAAGAACCCAAGAAACTAAACCTAGGGATTGTTTGGGATCATTTCACAAGATTGGATTGTGAACATGGTGAAAATCCTAGGGCTGCCTGCAACTATTGTGGTATGGATTATGCATGTGATCCTAAAGTTAATGGAACAAAACTTATGTTAACTCATATAGAATCACAGTGCAAGGAGTATCCCTTATGGCAAGATGAGAACCAAACTACTTCCCTAGGTTTTGAACCCAAAAGAGAAACTGTTGATGGAGAAACAATTGGCGATCTAGTGGCTGCAAGTTTTAGTGTGGATGCATGTAGAAAGGCCCTAGCGGAGATGATCATAATAGATGAATTGCCTTTCAAATTTGTGGAAGGTGAAGGATTTAAACGATTTATGCGTGTGGTGCAACCAATGTGGCTAACAATCCCATCTAGGATTACAATTGCTAATGGTTGTAAGTCAATATTTGTGAGTGAGAAGGCGGCTTTGAAGAATGCACTTAGAGGTCAACGAATATGTCTTACTACTGACGCTTGGACATCTATGCAAAATTTGAAGTATTTATTGATTGTGATTGGAAACTTAACTTAACAAAAAAATTCTTAACTTTCGTTTAGTACCAAATCACAGAGGTAAAACACTTGGTAGGGTGATTGAGGGCTGTTTGTCAGAATGGGGGATCGATAAGCTTCTAACAATTACAGTTGACAATGCAAGCTCAAACAATGGTGTCATTAATTTCTTGAAGCGGTGGACCAAAGATAGGAAGAATACCATATTAGAGCATGAGTTTTTACACGTGAAATGTTGTGCCCACATATTGAATTTAATTGTTTGTGAGAGCTTGAAAGAGATTGATGACTCAATCACAAGGATCCGTAATATTGTGAAGTACGTGAAATCCTCTCCATCTAGGATGGCCGAATTCAAGTTTTGTGTTAAATTAGAGCGCATTGAATATGAGGGTCAACTTTGTTTGGATGTGGCTACTCGGTGGAACTCCACATATTTCATGTTAGAACGGGCTTTACAATTTCAAAAGGTGTTTGAGCGGTTGGAAGATGACAATTTTTTCCATTTGAAATTTAGAGAGGATGAGATTGGCTAGGAGGTTGGTGAAGGTGGTGAGGGTGTTGTTGGTGTTGCTGGGGCTAACAGTGGGAAAGGGAAAGAGATAGTAAACACATTCGGGCCTCCGACAAGTGATGATTGGATGAAGGCTAAGTTGTACTTCAAGTTTTTAAAATTGTTTTACAAAGCAACTTTGCGTCTTTCAGGTTCTTTGTATGTCACTTGCGATGCTTTTTTTACAGAGATAATGGTGATTTAAAGTGCAATCACCAAATTGTGTGCAAATGATGATGAAAATTTGCAATTATTGGCACGTGGCATGAGTTTTAAGTTCGATAAGTATTGGGGGAGGTTTGACAAGATCAATTTGTTATTGTTTGTTGTGGTTGTTCTTGATCCCCGTTACAAACTCAAGTATGTGCAATGGTGCTTAGAACAAATTTATGAAGCTAAGCATGTTGAGGACTTGGTAAAGAGATTAAAGAAAGAGTTGGCACGAATATATGATTGGTATGTCTTGCATGATTCAATTGATAGTGTGCGAACTCAAAATTTGGGTGATTCATCAAAGAGAATTACTATGGATGAAGATGATGACACAGATGTCTTTGAAAAAATCATGTCTGAGTTTAAGAAGCATTTGGAGGAAGAAAGTAATATGGTTAATAAGTCCGAGTTGGAGAGATTTTGATGGAGGATTGTGAAGAGGACAATGATAATTTTGATATCTTGTGTTGGTGGAAGGCTAATTCCCCCAAGTATTGCATCCTCTCACATCTAGCACGTGATGTTCTAGCCATTCCCGTGTCCACAGTTGCATCCGGATCTGCTTTTAGCATGGGAGGTCGTGTTCTTGACCCATTCCACAGTTCTCTATCACCCTTTATGGTGGAGGCCCTCATTTGTTCTCAAAACTGGTTGCGTTCCCAAGCTCAAATCAATCTTAGAGATCAGTTGGATGAATTGGAGAAACTTGCATCAGATATTATTCCCAAGTAGCAAGTATTGCTTATTTTCTTTAATTCTTATCATAAATATATGTTCAACACTTAAACTTCTTGTGTCCTGGGTTTTTTAAGAGTTTATGGAAGGAGGAGAAACTAACTGACTAGGACTGCACCATCATTGAAGTTTGAAAGCAATGGTAAGAAATTGAATGGTTGAGATTATTATTATTGTTTGAAATTGACTTGTTTAGATTGCTGATTGTTGGCTTCCAAGTTGATGTGAAACACACACACACACACACACACACATGTATATATTGTTTTTGTTTTTGCAGGTTTTTGGCTTCAAATGGAATGTGATTGCTGCTGTGTCTACAATTTGCTCTCTTTTTATGTTTGGGACTGAGTGAATTTGGTATGTAATTTGTTAACGTTAAGTGTGTTTTGCCTTGGTGTTAATGGATTTGAGGCTAATATATACTATATATATATATTTTGCTGGTATGCAACTACTGAGTCTAGTGAGTTATCTTGGTGTTGGTGGATTTGTTGCCTATGGCTATAGAAATCAAAACCATTGTTTGACTATTCTATAATATACCTTTTGAATTGGTTTAGAACTTTAGTGCCTTCACCAAATACTGTCTACATGTTTGGGACAACTTATGTTTTTCTCACTGTTGCTGGCACTCCACATCGGTTTGCAAACAATGTTAGGATAAATTTGTAAGACGGTGTGAGACATCTTCATTGTGGAAGTGCTTTTTGAATTGAAACCCAATGAGATAAACCAGTGAGATTGGCAGTTGGATCGAGCCATAGCGAAAGACTTTTAGGTGGAAACTAGGCCGTGCATGTGACATAAGATGGCAATGGAGCGGAGCAGGGACAGGTTGGTAGTACTAATAAAAACAAGCGGTGATATGAAATATAGTTGTCGAGACTTGAAAAATGTAAAATGACGAATAAAGCATGAAAATGAGTATTTAAATGTATTATTTTTGTATTTTGGTCTTATTATATTTACAAAATTTAAATTATGTTTATTATACATATAAATATATTTAATAAATGTTAGTGTTTATTTTTTTGATTTAAAAAAAAAAAAAAAAGCCAGGGACCAACCGAAAGTTGTGAATTATGTAGGTTGATATAATTTAAGTGTCTTTGGATGACACAAATTGGGATTGTGTTTGTGCAATGTTCAAAATGTATTTGAATTGTCTTATGAGTTTTTGTTTCTAATTTTTATTAGCTATTGGATGTTGATTTCCGCTTCGATTATTGTGTTTAGTGTGTGGAGAACTGATTCATTTTTATTAGATATCAGAATTGGAAACTGGTCTTTTTCCAATGAGTATTGTAAAGAAACAAAATTTGCAAAACTAGCTGTTGACATCAAGGAGGCAGTCTGAATGAAATACAATATTTTATTCACTTTATTTATTTAAATTCTTATCAAAATTCATGATCTAAACATATTCAAACTGTATTTATGATTTTCAATCATTTGGCGAATTTCAGGATGACCAAATTTTATACCAAATTTACTTAATGGGTGTTTGAGAAATTGCTATTTTAGTAGATTATTTTAGTTTTTGGCTATTTTAATAGGCTAAAATTTTTGTGTAGTTGGATGTGATGCTTGTGAGAAAAAAAGTAAAATGATTATGGATTTGATATGACATTTTGTATTATTGGCTATTTTAGCCTATTTTGTTTTTTTTGTGGATTTTAGCCCAAAAAAATAATGACACTGGAGTTATTTAACAACTTTGTTTTACTATGTATTTTTATGTAATAAAAGTCAAGTCGCTATATTTAAAATAGTGAAATTTACTATGTTATATAATTAAATACATAAAAAGTAGAGTTTAAATGAAAATTTCTGGTGATATATATATATATTTAACAAGTGTTTGGATAAGATGAATTATTTTTCTTGAGCCTTTTCGATGAGATTTATTTTTAATTTTGCACGGCCTTTAGACAATGTGATTTTTTTTTTTTTTTTTTTTTTTTGACAGGGCTTTTAAAAAATATAAATAATAAAAATTTGGGACCTTCGCCCTATGCATGAGGACAAGAAATCCTGAAAAACGAAAATACGACAAACATAAGAAGAAAAAAAATAGATAGTAAGAAACAAGGATTCAGGTCCACTCCGGCTCATGTCTCCATTTCATAATTAAGGGAGGTTTTAAGATTATAATAACCTGTTGGTTAAGATGATTGATTTTAAATTTTTATAACAGCACTTCTGGCCCCCAATGGGGTTGACCCCAGCACCCCCCACCTTCACGTGGCGGTTGTGAGTGCATGCCTTAAAAAAAAATAAAAAATAAATAAATAAATAAATTTTACACCAATAAAAAAACAGTGGGAGTGGTGGGGGTCTGAAGGATTATTCTTTTTATAATGTGTTGCAAGCTCATGAATTGAAATAGAGATTTTCATTAGATTTAGATTTCATGAAATGGATAAACAACATAAAAAAAGTGAAGGCTTCTTTTTAGTCTAAATCGAATTGAAGAGTGTTGTTGGACTTTTGTGGACTCATCACATAACCTGTATTGATGATCCGAATCGTTTAATGTGTAGAACTCATCGAGTACTTTACCTCTACCAAAAATTCCATTAATCGGATATCGAAATCACTTGATTAGAACACATTTGTGTCAATGGTAAACATAATTTTTAAAATAAATTATCGATACAAATGTGATTTAATTAAGTGACTATCGATATTTTATCAGCGTGATTTTTTACATAAATGAAATACTCGACAAGTCCTATATATTAAACGGTTTAGATTATCGATACAGGTTCTGTGCTAAGCCTACAAAGGCCCATCAATAGATAATCATATCCCATTAAAAAATGAGGTGTCAAAGGCCTAGAAATTTTTTTTTTTTTTTTGGTTATTCACGCATGAGAATCTAACAATGTTCATCATGCAATGATAATGTGGAGGAAGAAAGTGTGTTGGGGATGGTGGACGTGATCAAAGCCTCAATTGCTAAGACAATTCTCAACCCTTATTTTGTCCCACAAAATTCTCTTCATTCTCCGCAAATTTCTGTGTATCCTAAAAAAAGCCCAAAGTTCTCTCATGTCTTTCCCAAATTCAAGGATCTCTCATCTCCCACTATACTCCCAATCCCTTCTCTCTTTCTCCTCTTTCTTCTTTCTTCTTTCTCATTTCTGCATAGCGGCTACTGCTATCCCTTTTCACCATGGTATGTCTCTCCCTCTCCCTCTCTCTCTCTCTCTCTCTCTCTCTCTCTCTCTCTCTCCATTTTCTTTAATTTCAAGTTGAAGGGTTAGAAAGAAAAGGGAGAAAAGATTTATTTAGATTAAAAAATGCTAGGGTCCACAAAAATATCCCTCAAATTTTATTTGAAAAGATAGGTGTATGGTGCAGATTTAAATTTAGTGAAATATGGGTTACACCTATATTGTTATGTGGTCAATTGATTCATTTTCTGAGTAAATTTTTTGAATTTGTAATTGATTTAGATATAATAATCATTGTTCGGACCTGAAATAATTTTTTCCCTTTCTCTATTTTTTTTTTATGTGACATCTGTTTGTTTTGGGAAGTTGGTAAAGAGTTAACTTTTTAACTTTTTTAGTTTATTTTGTCTTTTTGTGAGTAAGTTATGTGAGAGGTGATGTGACCCAAAATTGGTAAAAAACTAGAAGCTGGTTTTTTACCAGCTTCCCAAAATCATAGTGATTGTCAAAGCTGCACATGGTATTGGGGAATAGAGGCTCTCTGTTTAGTATTGATTTTATTTTAGTTTCACTTTTGGTCAAGTTATAACTTATAGTATAACACTTCTGTTAATTTTATGATAAATTGCTTGATAAAAATTGTCATATGACCTTTATATGATGGGCATCTTTTAGGAAAAAAACTGCAATTTTCTTCTATTTTTGGTTGATTCACTATTTTTTTTTCACATTAGTTTCTTCCTTTACTATATTTTCCTAAACGTACAGCATTGACTACCTCGTCACCACTATGTATGATGGGTTTAAAAAATACAATAAAGAGAGAAAGTACTATGAAAATTATAAAAGAAGAAAACAAAATTAAAAAAATTACATTTGTACTTTAAAAAATGCCTCAGGTCAAGTCACATGACATTTTTCCTTTAATAATTTAACACCAAACTATCACATTGTAACTTGATTGAAAGTGTAAGAGATCGACAGTTACAATTGAAAAAAAGAGACCCAAGTGACCTTTGATATAGAAATACGATTGATCATCTGATATTTTGATAACACTTCAATGGCCAAAAAGCACCGATGAAACAGGGTAACAGAACACTATTTACAGCATTGATACATTAATTTTCATGATTCTATTTTCCAGTTGAACAGATTAAAATCATCTAATGACATGCCTGTCATAACCCTCTTGGCAATATTTTCTGTATAGTAGAAACACATAAACTAAACACATAATTGAACCAAAAATGTATTGATGGACAAAATTTCTCAAAATGAGCACACCAACAAATGCAGTAAACTTCTATCCATTAATGCATTTTCTGTGTTCCGTTCTGCGATTAAATTTTGCACCTGCTTTTTGTACCCTAAGGTTTTGTGTTTCTTCTGTTGTTTGTCCTTGTTTTAAAAAATGTTTTGGGTAGGCGAATGCGGCGTCTGGAATGGCCGTGGAAGATGACTGTAAGCTGAAGTTCTTCGAGCTAAAAACAAAGAGAAACTACCGTTTCATCATCTTCAAGATTGAAGGCCAAAACGTGGCTGTCGAAAAGCTTGGGAGTCCCGAGGAAAGCTATGAGGATTTCACTGCCTCTCTCCCCGCTGATGAGTGCCGATACGCTGTTTTTGATTTCGATTTCATCACTGACGAGAACTGTCAGAAGAGCAAGATTTTCTTTATTGCTTGGTAATATGACTTACATCATTTATATTTCTATCTACTGCAATCAATGTCACACATTGGATTGTAAATGTAGAGACTAACACACTATCTTTGTTCTTGATGAGTTTAATTACACTTGGTATTTCTACATTTTACATGAAATCCAACTTCGGCCCCTCTAAGTTTGATTGTTACAGTCAATCTCTATACTTGTAGTCATGTTTCAATGTAGCCCAAACTTGACCAAAAATGATAGAGCTGACTGTCACAATAGAATGCAAAAAGGTCAAAGTAGGATGTCATGTAACGTGAGGATGCCAAGTGTAATTAACCCAAAAAAGAAAAAATAACAACTGAATGTACACCACCCATGCGTGAGATGGAGTGATATTGGCCTAGTTCTTGCCTCACTTGAGGCATATGATAAAATTGGGCAAAAAATCTAGTATAAATTTGTGTTTTTTGAAAGTGATTGTGGGGATTAATTTGTTTGACAATGTGCATTGAGCTTCCTCGTGTTAGTTCAGCAATTTCTAGTTATGTCACTCACTTGTATGATTGAGCTAGTCTATGAAAGGCAAGAATAAATATTGATTTCTCTCTTTCTCATGTGTAATCCACCTTCTACACGCAATCAGATCCCTGGATTCTTTCTTGTCTCCTAATCCCACTGCTCTTTACGCTTGGCCGATTCTTTCTTGTCTCCTTATCTCAAAACATGTATTGCATGAGAAACTCACCATGTAATAGAGAGGGGTTCGAGATGGGAATCAAAAGACAAATGACTGATTTACTTTTTTGTTTGCTAAGTAGTGATCAAATTAATTTTCACATTTTCTAAGGTCACCGGATACATCAAAGGTGAGAATGAAGATGGTATATGCAAGCTCCAAGGATAGATTCAAGAGGGAACTGGATGGCATTCAAGTTGAGTTGCAAGCAACGGATCCAAGTGAAATGAGCTTCGACATTATAAAAGCACGAGCTATCTAAAAGTTGTCTCGTCTTCTTTCGTCATCTTTTGCGTTTCTTACTTATTATGAGCTTTACATTTCTCGTTTTGGTTGGCATTTGGTTAATACTGAACCGCGTAGGGTTATGTAATATTATGCATTCTGTTGTTATGTTTCACAGTTCCGAATATTCGTGTCAAGTATATGTTTTGCTTGCACATGTTGCATCCTGATTTTGAACATTTTGTGAAGTTGTATTTTGTATACACAAGATGAGATTATTTGTTGTGGTAATGAGAAACATGAAATTGTTATTGCCTTCTACTATTTTTTCTTGTCAAATATTAAAGGGAAATGGAATAAAGTCATTTATGTTTGGATAAAACAACTGATTTGTTTCTGTGTTTTCGTTTTCTGTATTTATTTTTACAAAACATATATAAATATAGAGTCGATATGTTTTTTCCAATGGTTGATCCATAAAAGAGGACTTTCAATTTTATGAAATCTGTTCATCGAGTGATATGTCTATGATACGAATTTTGCACAACTTGACGCACAATGAGGGGTGCATCCACAAAGTTCCCTATGCATCATCCTTACAGAATTAAGAGAAAATTACAAAGATAATTCCTTTAGTTCCAATTCTGATAAATTTTTTCTTTAATAATTTTTAAATTTTCACTACAAGAAAACACATTTTTAGCGACCATTTTTGGCTACCAAAACAAATTTAGTCGCCAAAAGTGTGGGAATTGGCTACCAAAATTAATTTTAATCAGCAAAAGTCAACTTTTTAGCTACTAATTTTTTTTCGTAGGGGAATGTTGATTATTGGCGACTAAAAAAATTTAGTAGCTAAAAATTTTACAATTGGCGACTAAAAAAAATTTTAGTAGCTAAAAATATCACAATTGGTGACTAAAATAAATTTAGTCGGCAAAAATGCCAGAAATTGGCGACAAAAAATAAATTTAGTCGCTGTAGGTGCACATTTGGCTACTAAAACCTTTGGTCGGCAAATGTAAAATAAATAATTAATTTTTACCTTTTGCCGACTAACCTTTTAGTCGCCAAAAGTGATTTTCAGCGACGAAATATAATGTTAGTCGCCAAAAAATTAAAATAATTGGGGGGAAACATTTTAGATTTTGGAGGGATTTATCAAGCCCCCAAATCTTCAACACATTTCATTCTCTCTCTCACTCTGACCCTTGGAGACTCCCCGACGAAGCTAACCCTCCAAAACCCATCTCCGATTTTCACTCTCCTCTGTCCCAACTGTAAAATTTTTGTCTAGAATGGACTTGGAAGAAGGGTACGATCCAAGCTACAACAATGAAGACGAAGATGAGATCACTCAAGAAGACGCTTGGGCTGTAATCAGTGCTTACTTTTGACAGGTGCTTTTTATTTTTGAATCCATCCTCCTGCCTATGGTTTAGTAGGAATTGATAACTCTTATCAAATTGGACCTCTGTTATTATTTATTTTGTCTTATTAATTTCCAGTTGGTCTTGTCTTATTGTTGAATGAACATCCTATTCATGCATTTGCAGAATCTAGAAATTAACTCTCTACTTCCCTCTCTTGCTCTCTCTATATATACTTTTATTTCAAAAGAACATATTTTATACCCTAATTTTTGGTCTTGGAATAATTTCCTATGATTTTTTATAATATAATCAATTTTGGTTCTACTTTCATCATGAATATAATAAACTCTTTTGCTGTCTCAAGGTAACTGGTGTTGGAATCAACACAGAATGGGGATTGTTGATGGCAAGTATCTCTTAAGTATTTGAGCATTTAGTTTTTTTATGTGATTTATTTAAATTAATTCACCATCAAAAAAATATATAAATGTGTATGTATCATATTTATAATCACCTAATTTCAAATTGAACCCAGTGGGATTCATTTTATGTCTTTACTCATTTCAGCTGTCCCAATTCTAGGTGGCTTGATCGACTCCAATGCATAACCCCAATTATGACAAGCGTTTGGTGGTGGGACAAACAAGTCTTGGTAGAACATAGCATGGAAAGGACATATCAAGTGTTTAAATATTTGGCCAATTTGGTGATAATGCAAATATGGTGTTCTTTGTACGGCTTGGCCTTACCAAGGATAGGACTGCACTTGCTGTTACCACTTTGGCCACAAAGCCAATGGTCTTCTTTCACCTTTTTAGTCAATATGATATAGGGTATGAACCAGGAGGTATCTCAATGTACACGCATTCCTGTTTATGAACAAATTGTGTATAGATGATTACAACAAAATCCATCGTGTTCGATATTACGTGATGGGTATTGGACAACCAAGATTTAGATTTTTGCTACATACTTTACCTGTTGAAGTAGCAAAGTGGTGATGAGCATTCTGACATTATGCCATTTTGTTCCCCTTCTGGATTATGGAGGTTCCTTCCTTTATTTATTTGTTTATGTTTGACACTTGATATAGTGTTGGCATCTCTATGGTTGATGATGTGCAGGTTGAGAACCATAGATGATTTAACTAAAGCTATGGTGAAGAAATTAAATCAAGGGATGACAGAGCACAACAAAGCGATGGCAGCTGCTAAAACTGCAGGATAGAACCGAGGATTTTGACCTCGAGCAAGGCACTAATTCAAACGAATCCAATGGGGAAAAGCACTTGGAATCTAAGCTAATTTGGCATGGTAGAAATTAGCATATATGCTAATTTAGGTTGTGGTACATATGTCCTTTTTGTTAATTAATTTGGTTAGTCTTGTATTATGTATGAAATGAAATTATTGACGTTGGATTAGACTTGGTTCGTATGGAATTTGTATTATATATAGAATTGGACGTTTAATGTTTTGGATGGTTGGAGCTAAAATGTGTGCACATTGTTGAATGCTTGATAACATATTTAATGTTGATGGATTATATTGTTTATACAGGGTACAGGTTGTATTCATAATGGATACAGGTTGTTTAGAAATTTAAAAAAAAAAAAAAAACACGTTAAAGCATTTGGCTACCAAATATTTTGGTAGCCAAATACGTAATCAAATGTATTGGTTACTAATAATTTAGTAGCAAAACATAACCCAAAAAGTTTTGGCGACTAAATAATTAGTAGCTAAAACAATTGAGAATGAGAGAAAGAAACTATTGGCCACTAAATTTTTAGTCACGGAATGCACCTTTTGCCGACTAAATAATGTTTCGTAGCCAAAAGTGTACTTTCGGCGACTAATTATTTAGTAGCTAAAGGTGACACCTTCCCCGACCACAACAACTTAGTAGCCAAAAAGCCTCATTCGGCGACTAAAGGTTTAGTGGCGGAAACATAACATTTGCCGACTAAACTAATATTAGTAGCCAAATGTGGTCACTTTCGGCAACCAAACGAAATTTAGTAGCCAATACTATCGCCGACAGGGCAAAGGCGACGAGCTTGGCGACCAAATATTTTAGTCGCTAAATCGTTTCAGCGACTAAATATTGGACTTTTGGCGACCAATATTTTGGTAGCCAAAAGTGACATTTCTTGTGGTGTTTGTTTTCGGCATGCCCATTGAGCTGGAGGGGCACAATGGTTCATACATTAAGAGTGCTGCTATTAGCACCATCAATTATTTTAGACGCCTTATTTTTTTAGACTCTCACTTATAAATTATAAAACCTTTTAAAAAAATTTTCTCCCCCCCAAATAATACCAAAATTATTCTTATAAAAATATTCCACCCATTCAAATGCACATCCCCACACCCCAAAAAGTCTCTCTCCCAAAACTCTAACAAAACCCATGACGATGGAATCTCCCAAAACCAGTGGAAAAATTTTGTGGTGATTAAGAAGTTTTTTCTCTATTTCATTACGAGGTTTGTCAATCTGTTTGATTTTTTTTTCAATTACATCTTTTCACACACACAACACAATCCACTTTCATACTTCACTAATTGGTTTTCTGTCATTCATCAATGGCCTTGCTGTACTTGTATGCTCTCTATGTGAGCAAAACTGGGCAGAATTTCACCCCCTGTGATGATCGGTTTTGCTACACGTTCCTTGTTTCTCGTTTTCTTTGAGATTGTTGTGTCCGGATGCCTTTTTGCTAATTCACATCCGATTTATATTGACTTGACTTTCCTTTCACTTCAGTAGGTACGCGGTCGAGTCCGGAGTGCCTAGGGACCGAAACAGATTTTTCTGGGTTGCTGGGCCAAGGCTGCACGTGCGGGGAGTGAGGCCACACGTGCGGAATATAGGGGAGGCTAGGGCGTGCATTCTGTCTAATAAGCACGAGCGGAGAGAGGTGCGGAAGAGGAGCCCCGCACGTGTGGGGATGAGGGCCACTGTAGACACCCCATTTTTGACCGACCTTAAGACTCAGACGTCACCGATTGAGCGCTTGGTGATGTTGCATATCGCGCTCGTTCTAGAGTTTCAGAGCCTTGGCTGCGAGGCTTGCCTCCGGACTTCCAGACTCTTCTGTGCTTTGCCTCGGTTTGTGAACCAGGCTCTGTTTTCTCTGTTTTCTTTTCCCGAAGGGAGGGAGAGGTCTCGTAGATCATCTCTCAGTGGCCGTAGGCCATTTTTTCCGTTTGGAGCCCGGTTTCTGGTTTTTCGGAGCCGTTGGCCGTGTGCCTCGATTCGGGAACGCTTAACCACCTCCGTTTGCTCCGGTTTTTGGCACACACCTTATTTCCTCCCTTTTGAGGGACACTGCAGTCTGAGAGACCAACTTCGTGGTCGAACACCACCTCCGGTGCTCAATAGTCAGTTTTCGGGGCCCCGAGCCGCGCGTTTCGGCCCCCGAACCTTCGTTTTGCATCCGTTTTGTTTCATTTTTTGTGGAGACCTTATTTTCACTGAGGCCAGCAATTGTTCTGAAAAACCAGCTTTATTCCGTCATCGCTCTCCGTCGCCTGTTTTCTTCGCTAGAAAGCTGGTGTTGACCATTCCCGGGCCACTTTTTTTGACCCTCAACCCCATATTTGTGTTGTACACACTTGGGAGGCCACCAATATGACATGGCCGGCCAGCAATTCATCCTGACCCTTTTGAACCCCTCTAAAAAAATTGGTTTTTCTCTCTCCTGGTTCACTTTTTTTGGGTTTTGACCTTGCAGCTGTGTTGTGCACACATGGGAGGCCACCAATATGGGTGGCCGGCCAGCTTTTTTTGCTTGAACCTTTTGAACCTGGTCGGCTGGCCAGGGGAGGTGGCCGGCCGGCCACCTGAACCCTCTGAACCTGGCCGGCCATGATCCTCTCACCTGGTTCCTTACAGCTGTGCCCCCTTTTTCCCCCCAGATCCTGTATTCGAGGGGGGTCTTTTGGGGGGGAAATTTGAATTTGATTTCCCCCCCTTTTCCCTTGGCATCTCCTCTATAAAGCCAGCCCCCCAGCTCCATTTTGAAGGGTTAGAAAAAATCGTTTGAGAGCTTTGCATTAAATCTCCCTCTATCTCTACTCCAAGCCTCAAAACCACCTTGCTCCTACACCATTTCTACACCAACCCATAGCACAACACCTCCATCATCCATTCCAGCCCCTTGGAAGCCATTTGCAGAGGTTGAAAGCTTATTTCCTTGGACCAAAGGTTGCTGGAAAGTTAGGCTACAAGGGTAAGCTCATACTCTCCCCATTTTTGCACTATTTTGTTCTATATCTTAACTCTTTTTGCTTACTATTTTGGGCTCTAACCTGAACTCTAAATAGTCATATTTTGAGCTCCTCTTCATGTTTGATCAAGGACTTTTTACTGTTTGAGGTCTTCTCCTCACCCTTTGTGTTTAATCTCTCTTTTAGGCCTATTTTTGCATGGTATTTTAGTCTTATTTGTGAGCTGTTTTGGACTTGGTCATAAACTATAAATTGTCTTTTTTTGAGCCTCTCTTAAACTTTGTTGAAGGGCTCCCCTCTGTTTGAGGCCATCTGCTACCACTTGTCTCTTTATCCCTCTTTTAGGCCTTTTTCTTGCATGTTGTTTTAGCCTCACTTGTGTTTATTTTTGAGACTTTATGTAAACTGTAAAGTGCCTTGTTTTGAGCCTCTATTCAACTTTTCTGAAGGGCTCTTTGCTATTTGGGGCCAGATGCTGTCCCTTGCCTCCAATCTCTCTTTTAGGGCCATTTTTGCATAATAGATTAGCCCTATTTGTGTTCACTTTTGAGATTTGTTATAAACTGGAAAAAGTTTCCTTTTGACATCGTATTCATGTTTTATTAAGGGAATTTTTTTGTTTGAGGTCATATGCTTCCTTGTATGCTTGATTGTCCCTTATTTTGAGCCTTACGCCTAAGCTCTTGTTGCATGCTTGGTTTGGCCTTCTAGCTACTGAAATCCAGTGAATTTTTAGTGGCTAGCACACTGTTTTGAGCCTCAAAATCAGAGGGGGGTGATCCCCTCTCACCTTGACTTGTTTGGTGGTCACTTTGGCCTTCCAAAGAAACCCTATCTTGCATGCTTTGAAGTCACTTTCCAGGGTCAATTTGGTGAGTTTTAGGACTACCATATTTGATTTTCAGAGTTTTTCATGCCATGCTAAGTGTCCACCTCGTATGTGCTTAAGAATCCCTTACATAGCCCTGTAAAGGAGTTCATCATTTTTGCATGTGTTGGCTTCATTTCAGTGGTTATTTGGGCATATTTTGGCATATTTTGTTCACTGATTTTTGCTAGTTTGGTGATATTCCATATGCTTAATATACTTGCCATATAAACCATGTTTGCTAGTCAAAATTGCATGTTATTTTAGTCTATCTTGCTAGCACTTTTTGGCCATGCTTTGAACTAGAAATATACATGTTTTGGGACTGCCTTGGCTCTGTCTTTATACTTCATGATCAAATAATGCATGCTTTGTATAGCTATAAGTCATTCCATGTACCTAGTCTTGAGTTTCGGGGTTCATCTCATGCATCGGGTGCCATGTTTCCATGTTTCGGGACCATTTAGCATCACATTTCAGTGCTGGAACTTGCATGTTTGTATGCCATACTTCATGCCTTGCCATGCCTTGTTAGAGTGGCATTCGGTGCCTTAGGTTCGGTCCTCGGTTTGCGTGCATGCGTGCACGCATTTCGATTGTCTCATTTTCGTCTAATGGCTACTGATGTGAGTGTGGCTGAGGTCCACTCATGTTGGTGTAAGTCCATCGTGCATTGTGTATGCCATTCCATTTCATAGCATTGCGTATGCTAGGTTGTATGATTAGTCGCATTGTGTATGCCATCTTAGTCTAGAGCATTGTGTATGCTAGGTTGTATATTAGTCACATTCTGCATGTCATGCATGTTGCATTGTGTTTGGGATAGGAGTTAGCCCAAGCACGGGAAACGAGGTACGTTCCGTACTCCGAGTGACGGAACGTGTCTCAATTCCCTGTCGCCGACACTCCGGATCATCCATGATGGAGTCTAGGCCTTGTTGTGTTTCATGTGCATTCATTTCATTTTGAGTCGTGCAATTCGACTCCTCGGCCATCATGCATCGAGATGCGTGATTGGTGGCACGAGGATCGAGGCAAGCATACATATGTGAAAATACTTTGCCATGCCCCTTTCTTGCTCTCTGTTGCAGTAAATCAGAAACCGGCAGTCTTTTGGAGCTTCGCGCAACATTCCGGGATTAGTCACAAACAGAGGCAAACCGGGGCATCACAAGGAATTTCTCGATGAAGGCAACCCGAGCATGCATCATTCATCATTCGAAACAGAGCTGAGGCGGTCCATGGATTTGCATGCAATTTACTGCTTTCCTAGATTAATTTGTTAATTAATTAGGATTTTGTATTTATTCGGACTGTACTATTTATTTGGGACTGTATATTTATTCGGACCCTCTGAGCGAGGGCACAATTGTAATAAGTGTGCGTGTGTGCGGTGTATGTCTTCCAACCCTACGTCTTTCTCCCCTTTATTTACCAGCTTATGATGGTTAGATTAGGGCATGTTTCAATTAGCATATAGTATGATAGTATGTTTGCATTCATTCATCTGTCTTGCATGCACCGGGCTCGGCGCACCATACTAACTGCATTTGTATTTCAATTCCAAATTGAATACTTGTTAGTTGTAGCATTTCATATGCCATGTTTAGAATAGCCGAGCCTGCTATAGTTGCATTTTGTATGTGTTGCATTAGGCATTTCTGTATAGTTAGGATCATGCATGGATTTCTAATTAGCTTCTGTTTTGGCTTGGAGTACTCGGTAAGTTTTTATGCTTTAGCATCCTTGCATGCGTGTGAGTGACTGCCATGATAGTATGCTTACCATGAGGCTATATGCTTATGTGATATAACTGCCTGAATGCCTGTGGGTGAAGGTTGGGTTACTTGGATTGGAACAAATCATCGACTGTGAGTTTTAAGCCCACTAGATAGTGGCAAAACCATCTTTTCTAAGCCCACCCGAGGGTGGCAAAATTCGCATTTTAAGCCTACTTGCGGGTAGCAAACCACTTTCAAAAATAAACATGAAATGTTTTGTTCCAATTCAGGCGACCCAGTCTATACTTGTATGCTGTGCGCATCACATAGTAAATCTAGGCTAATTACCGGAATAAGAACACATAATGTTTTCAAAACTAGATATCATGGTTAGTAGAGGTCGATCTTTGATCGGGCGAGCGGGGGTGCTCACGAAGTGACCTTCCCCAATCGTACCCAAGTTCCCGAGCCGAGGCAACTTTGGTGATGACGGACACGTGGCCTTAGGCAACGAGTCAGGGTTTCCTAAATTTTTCCAAAATAAAATATTTAGGTGGCGACTCTATATCTGGCAAAGCAGTCCATGTTTGGCACTTCTTTCAAAAAAATCTATTTTCTCAAAACGATTTGCCGGATTTGGACTCTTTGGTTCAGATTAAGAACCGTGACAATTTGAGTCCGAACTGTAGCGAGGGCCCCAGGGCGTGTCTACAGTTTCTGGCGACTCCGCTGGGGATTTAGAGAACTTGACTCGAACTCATGATATCTTGTTTTGACTACACTTAGTTCTTTCTTTGCATTGCATTTGTATTGGTGCGCCTAGGACACCGTGTTTGCCATCTGCTATTCCTAAACGGTTTGCCGGAGGCTTGTCTTGTCAAGGCATGACCATAAGGCTGACCGGTTGTGGGCTCTGCCAGTATGGGAACACAAACCCCGGTTCTACCGGGGCACCCTTCTGACCATTCGACCTAGTGCATATTCGGAATCCGTAGTGACCATTCCAAACTAGGACAGGTTGCTTACCCGATATAGGTTGTTTGAAATCGCTGCGTGCGTAGTGAAACGCCTGCTCCTAATAAAATAGGATAGGGAAACCCTACCCCTCCATAGGGGTGTTTTGGCTCTCACTTGCTTGTTATGTGCTTTTAGAGTGCGTCTCTATAGGAATGCATGTATCAGTTTGCAAGTTTGGGCATCAGGCCTGCGGGCACCAGTTCAGTATTTTGGGATTCAGTTTACCTGAGGGTATCAGTTTACGGGCAGAATTCTGTAGGGGCACAGTCATTCAGCTCTGCTCACATGGGTTATCGTGAAATCAGGCTGAGATGCTCTCTGCTTTCCCTTTTGCTAGGTAGTCCTGGAATCATAGCTTCAGAAGGCTCCACTATCCCCCGGGTACATTGGATTTGTGCTGATAGACTTTGTCAGGTCAGAAACTCAGTTCAAGGGTAATCAGGGCCAGAGAAGGCTAGTCAGGCACAGACCACCAGTACAACAGCTACCAGATCAGTAATCTTTGAGCAGTCGGGCTGAGATTTCCGAGCCTGCTGCAGGCACAGATATACCAGTTGCTCAGTTAGATCAGGAAAATATGTTGAGTTTGGAAGAGATGGTGCGCCAACTCCAAGATAGTATGAAATCCATGCAGCAAGACGCTGTCCGTCAAGCGGAATTCGCCAAGCAACAAGCCGTGGTCATAGCCCAACAGGCAGAGACAATTGCCAGGTTAGAGCAGCAAACTGGAGTATCTACTTCACACAAGGCTCCTCTCCCACCAAGAGTTCCCATACTCGAGGAGGCAACCCACGTCCAGGATGATACGGACATTCCAGTCGGGCCAGCTCCGCCCCGGTTCTACCCTAGCTATCTAAAACACCCACCAACTTACCAAACTCCCCCTTTGAGTTCGAGACGGACCCCACAGCATTGAAAGTGAGCAAGCTTGAGAAATTGTTCAAAAAGTCTCAGGGGACCCACTCTATTCCTGATATAGAGGATGGTTATACCAACTCAGTGGTGACCTTGCCAAAGCGGTTTAAAATGCCGCATATCGATCGATTCGATGGCTCTGAAGACCCAATGGTGCACCTTCAACTGTTTTCTGATATCTTGAAGCCAATGGGTTTGACCACAGCCCAGAAATTGTCACTGTTCGGCCGAACCCTGTCTGGGATAGCCGTAATCTGGTATGCGAAATTGAAGAACTCTATGAAACAGAACTGGGAAGAGTTGGCTGAGGCCTTTATTGCTCAATACTTCTATAACACACAGATCGAGGTCACAACTCGTGATCTCAAAGTCACCCGCCAAGAGCCAAAGGAGGGTTTCTCAGAGTTCGTGACGAGATGGAGAGCAAAGGCCTCGATGATGACTACAAAACCTTCCGACAAAGATCAGATCAGGATGATTGTTCAGAATCTGCATGGCAAGTTGCTGCAAAAGATGGTTGTTCTACCTCTGTTTACCTTTCCAGCCCTTCATGAAATGGGGGTTCAAATCGAGGATGCCATCAGACAAGGGATCTTTGCAGAAGATAATGAGCCTTTGAAGAGGAATGTTGCTTGCAGTTCCAATGCTACTACCGATGGTAGCACAGCTGTGAAATGCTCAGAAGTAGACACTATCACCACTTCCCTCAATAGCCAAAAACCGACCACTTCAACTTGGCCCCAAGCCCGAAAATTCCATCCTCTTTACATGAGTCTCTCCCAAGCTTTGAAAAAGCTGCAAGAAGAAAGGCACCTAGAACTCCTAGAACCCCAACCTCTTCCAAATCCTCTTCCACCAAGGTATGACCCAGCTAAATACTGTGCCTATCATCAACAACACGGTCATGATACGAACCGTTGCATCCGCCTCCGTCATAAGATTCAGGATCTTATTGACGAAGAGACCCTAGCTCCACCTAAAGGACCTCAAGTTAGTACTGATTCGTCACCTCCCCACCTCAACCTCATCCATACACTACCATCCACTTTCGACCCCAGCATATACATCACCCCAGCCCATCTACCCAAGCCTGAGGTGTTCATTCCAGAAAGCATGGACTTATGCATGATGGATGCACCTGGACCCTAATCATCTCAAACCTGTGAGCCCACTACTTCTGAGCTAAAGAGAATGATCGAAGATCTTCAAAGAACTGTGACAGATCTAGCCTCTGGGACATTGGCTCCATCATCGACCACAGCACATGCTAGGAGTTCCACGACAAAAGGCTCCCCACTCTTGGGACTGGCTGCATTTGAAGAAAGCCAAACCCTTGGCAAAGGGGAAGCAGGTGGTAAGAACAAGGTAGGGGCAAGCATTGGTCCCCATGAACACCTTCAACGGGCTGTTGAGGCTTTGAAGGCCGAAGGACTAAACAAACAGCAAGTGCTTGCAATGGTTGCAAAAACTGTGGATGATACTTTTGCCACTCAAGTTGGGGGTAGTCTGAATCAAGGGGCAAGCCGAGACAAGAGATGTTGTACCAAAAACACCCCTTTCAGCTCCAATCCTACACTCAGAAGAGATCATCAAAAGTCAGCACCTATCGACCCTTTTGCCGGTACATCCAACACAACCAGCTCACAACTTGCCAAATACCCACCTCGGGGCCAGAGGGTGTTCACCCCATTGGACAAGTCTCTGTCAACGGCCCTGAGGGTCCTGATCGAAAAGGGGCATCTGAAGCCCCTGGAGCCGCGGCCATTACTGAATAAACTTTCTCTCTCCTACAACCCGGCGAAGTACTGTGTCTTTCATCAACAAGTTGGCCATGACACTGGCGTGTGTCTTCGTCTTCACCATGAAATACAAGATCTGATTGATAAAAAGGTTATCTTCGCGTCAGGTCCTGCAAAGTCTATCGGCACTGGATCGGTGAACTTGGGGGATAATGTTATGTGATCGGGGGATGAACCACCTGCAGGCAGCGCTCGATTAACTCCAGACATGGGAATGACATGCACTATTCTGAGCAATATGCAAATACCAGTTTTTGTGCTTTCTGACTTGGGTATTGAGTCAGTCTTGTTGTTTTGTATAGAGTCAGTCTTTTCTTACTGAGTCAGTTGGGTCTGTCTTGTTGTACCGAGTCAGTCCTGTTTTGTTAAAGTTAGGTGATTCCGGGGGTGTTACCTTGGGCATCACTGTTTTGTTTTGTGCTTGTCTTTTTGCTTTCTCTTGAGTCTGTTTCTGTCTTGGAGCCAGTAATGCCAACAGATTTGAACGAACAGCAGTGATTTTCGTATTCTTGTGTTTGCCTCTGCCATGTGCTAGTTGTACCGGGATTTGAATGAAATGGCAGTGCATTTCACCTGCTCTCTTGTGCCTTGAAATTATTGCATTGACCTAAGTTTTTCAAAACTTTTTGAACACTGCGGTGAAAATGAAGAGGAAGGAATTCCTCGGGATTTGCAAAACTTTGATCAATTGAGAGAAAGAGAGGCGTGCTACGCCCTTAATGAACGAAATCATGCTTGTTAGTGTGAGTACTGGGAAGGATCCTGGCTTGATCCAGATTGGTTCTACACTATCTTCAGCCCGAGCGACTGGTCGCTTCCTTAAAAGATTTCAAAAAAATGTTTTGCGCAGTTCTGCGAAGACATGTGTAGAATCGCTCTTCAGATTGTACAGCTTAGGATCACTCTCAGCCTCGAGACTCGACCCCTCACTTTCAAACCTTGAACTGGGATTCAGAATGTTCGACGGTCAACCACAACGTGAGGCCTGTGTGGCCAAATCAGAAGCAGCCCTTGAACTAGGGGCAAGAGAGCCAGATCAAGAAGATCAGATGTCGTCAAAAGAAGCTTGCAAAGCTAGATCAGGAGCACCCCTCGAACTAGGGGCAAAAGATGTCAGATTATGCTCGAAGAGTCAAAAGATGAAGATCGGCAAGAATGCCAAACCCCAGAAGGGAGGAAAGAAGAAGACATTGCTGAAGGACAACCGGGAGGAAAGAAGAAGACATTGCTGAAGGACAACCGAGTTCTTATCCACAACACTAGGGGCAAATTCGACCCCCCATGGGATGGACTCTTGCATCGTTAGCGAACAACAGCCACTCTCCTGGATTCAGATGACTTCAAGATCTTAAAATCATTCGGCATGGACAAAGCTACACTTTTTACCCTTGAGAGGCTCGCTGGGCCGAAAACCCGAAGGGCGACCTCGGCAAAAGTTAGAGCAAGAAAAAGAAGAAAAAGAACAAAAAAAAGAAAAATGCAAAGAATGAAAAAAAAGAAAAAAAGGCAAATGAAGAAAATGAAAAAGAAAAAAGAGGAAAAGAAATGAAAAGAATTGAAAGAAAAGAAGAACAAAGCTCGCAAGGTTGAAAACCAGCAACGGGCGCCTTGGCAAAAGTTAGAGCATAAAAGGAGAGGTCAAATACCCGAGTGTACCTTAACCCCGAACTACGTGAGGCTTGATTCCCATCTTTGGGATACGTAGACAACTTCATTCTGAAGTCCAGCTGTAAAACACTTCAAATTCGACTGTGTCCATGTGATGGTTTTGGTCATCTTTGTCTTCTCTGTATCCGAGAATTTGGTTGTGTTCGTCACTCTGAGGACTGACTACAATGCGCTGCGGTGCTATCCAAACAAGGGCAACTTTCCGTTGCCATTCAAACGCTGCGATGTCATTTCAAACAAGGGGCAACTTTCCGTTGCCATGCAGTGTCCTTCAGACAAGGGGCAATTTTCCATTGCTATGGGTCCGAGGTTGTGCATCTCAAGAATAGGTTCCGTGCTCGTTGAGCAGTAGTCATTTGCAAAAATAGTTTTGAGAATTTTTACTGAGGTTGACTAATCTTCTCGAAAAGTACTCCATTTTTCAAAACTGGACCATTTCTTGGACCCAAAAAAGGAAAATTCTCAGTGCTCATAGCCTAACTTGCATGATTTTAAATCAGAAAATTGAAAAAGCATGTTAATCTAACTCTCATTTTGGTCAAAATTGTTTTAGTAGAAAGCCAAAAACAAAAAAATGGTCGAAATGATGAACGAGGGGCACAATTGAGTCAGGTGTTCTGTCTTTTCCCCATTGTCAACATACTTGCCAGAAAGGGCACCATACTCGCCAAGAAGGGCACTCTACCTGCCAGAAAAGGCACAACTGAAGGCGACGACAAAGGGCTGAAAGCTCTTGTATCCTCCAAGCACCGAGGTATCAAGCCAAGTGCGAAGCGCGAACTGGAATGGGGCAAGATATTTCACTCCCTCATTTGGACAGATCTAATCACGTCCAAATTCCCCAGCAAAGCGTTGTCAACCGATGTCAGCTGCAGATTTGCTACATATCCAGTTGTAACGCAACCCCTCTGTGGGAGGAACTTACTAGCTACGCGCAGAAGAAGAAGAATCTAGCGGAATGCTAGGGGCGAAAGCCCGCAACTTTCTGTTTATCCATCAACCACCCAGGGGAGGGATTAAAATGAGAGATTGAAGAATAGAGAGATGTGCACTGAGAGAAAAAGTGAGGAAAAGGGTTTTGTGAGAAAAGTCGAGCTTGAGGGCCGAGTGATGTGAGAATCACAAATAAGAAAGGGTGGGAAACAATACCCGGAGAAACTGGCTCCTCGTGCATCGAGAGGTCTCTTGCCTTTGTAACACAACTGAGTGTTGTGTTTGTGCGTTTTTGTTTGTCTCAATTCTTGTTTTGAGTCGTTTGAGTGTTAACAGATGTGTTTAGGTCATTTTACCTTGTTTTTCCTTTGTTGAGTTGTGTTTAGGTTGTTCTACCTTTGTTTTCCATTGTTGAGTCGTTTTGGCTGTGGTCAGTTGTAGGCTCAATACCCGGTTGAGAACCCTTTTCTCATTTCAATTTCAAAAATCGTTTTGTGCTCAGAGTGCCGTGTCATTCTCCACATTTGTGCAAAACAGGATTGGTTCTTTCATAAAACCGTAGGGTTCAACCCAGGTCATGTGAAAATAGTAAAACCAGGACCCATCTGAAGCTATGAAAGTTCTGGGCTACAAAGCAAAAGAAAAGAGGGAAAATTTGGAGCATCTGAGTGTGTTTCAACTTCTGCAAGTTTCATCTTTATAAGCTGTGTGTTCAGAATAAACAGAATACTGTGTTATGAGCTGTGTGTTCAGAGTGGGCAGTGTGTTGTTATGAGCTGTGTGCCGAACAAACCCGATTACTGTGTTATGAGCTACGTGTTCAGAATGAGCAGTATGTTGATACGAATTGTGTGTTCAAAGTGAACAGAATACTGTGTTGATTGTTTCACTGTTTCAGGCCAGAATGGCAATCAGAAGTACTCTCCTTGAGTACCATTCCCCGTCAGAATAAAGCGGTTTACCACCACTCACTCCATGAGGTGCTTTCTAAAGTGCCGCTTTGTTTGTTTATTGCACTCCTTAAACATCATGCTCCGCATTGCTTGCAACATGTATCGTATCATCGCACTTATTGCATTTATTTGCATCTTGTGCTATCTCTTATTGTTTATCCTTTTACGCTGAGCAGCGTTTAGGATCGTTGTCCTCCGGGACTTAACTTAGGTTGCGTGGAACGAGCTCCGAGTTGTTTACCTCTTTTCACGATTTCAGCGTGATTAGAGTTTGGTTCTTCCTTACGCGATTTCAGCGTGTTTGGATCTTATCTCAGGTTGCGTTGTGTGTGCACTTGAGCGGTTGTTTTCAGACCTCTTTTCACAATTTCAGCGTGGTTTGAGTGTTCTGTTCCTCACACGATTTCAGTGTGTTTGGATCTTATCCCAGGTTGCGTTGTAGACGTGCTGGGCGGGTTGTTTTCATACCTCTTTTCACGATTTCAGCGTGGTTAGAGTTTGGTTCTTCCTTACGCGATTTCAGCGTGTTTGGAATTCATCTCAGGTTGCGTTGTGCGCGCATCTGGGCGGTTGTTGTTTTGGACCTCCTCTCACGATTTCAGCGTGGTTTGAGTGTCTCGTTCCTCACACGATTTCAGCGTGTTTGGATCTTATCTCAGGTTGCGTTGTGCGCGCACTTGAGCGGTTGTTTTCGGACCTCTTCTCACGATTTCAGCGTGGTTAGAGTGTTCTTTTCCTCACACGATTTCAACGTGTTTGGAATTTATCCTAGGTTGCGTTGTAGACACGCTGGGCGGGTTGTTTTGGACCTCCTCTAACGATTTCAGCGTGTTTGAGTGTCTCGTTCCTCACAACGATTTCAGCGTGTTTGGATCTTATCTCAGGTTGCGTTGTGCGCGCACTTGAGCGGTTGTTTTCGGACCTCTTCTCACGATTTCAGCGTGGTTAGAGTGTTCTTTTCCTCACACGATTTCAGCGTGTTTGGAATTTATCCCAGGTTGCGTTGTAGACGCACTGGGCGGGCTGTTTTTGGACCTCCCCTCACGATTTCAGCGTGGTTTGAGTGTCTCGTTCCTCACACGATTTCAGCGTGTTTGGTCTTATCTCAGGTTGCATTGTGCGCGCACTTGAGCGGGTTGTTTTTGGACCTCTTCTCACGATTTCAGCGTGGTTAGAGTGTTCTTTTCCTCACATGATTTCAGCGCGTTTGGAATTTATCCCAGGTTGCGTTGTATACGCGTTGGGCGGGTTATCTTTGTTTACCTCTTCTCATGATTTTAGCGTGATTGGAGCCTCCCCTTCCTCACACGATTTCAGCGTGTTTGGAATTTATCTTAGGTTGCGTGGAACGCGTTTCTGATTGATTTTCTTTGTTCATCCTCCACTCACGAGTCCAACGTGGTTGGCGTATGTCACCATTTTGCATCTATTGTACTCTCTGTTGCATCGCGTCTATTATCTATTGCATCACATCTATTACATCCATTGCATCATATCTGTTCATTGCCTGGTCTAGGAGACCTTAAATCCCCTGGTCTAGGAGACCTTAAATCCTGCATCTTCATTCGCACTGTCTTGTGCACTCTCTGGTCTAGGAGACCTTAAATCCTCCGGTCTATGAGACCTTAAATCCTGCATCATCATTCGCGCTATTTTGCTCATCGCACTTGCATTTATTCGCACTGTCTTGTACACTCTCTGGTCTAGGAGACCTTAAATCCTCTAAAGGTGCAATTCCTTTGGGGTTTGTCGTGCCCAAACGACTTCCAGTGGTCTGGTATAGCTACCTGCCTGTGTTAGCGGTGAGTTCCTAGGAGACCAACTGAGACGGTGGAAATTAGAGTTCGAATGGCTTATGCCTAGAACACAAAGGTTCGGGATTTCCGAGACTAAAGTCTGGTTTAAATACCCAGAGGCGTGTCCTCGGCTTGAAATCTGTATGGAAGCCCCATAGATTGAGATAGCATGTGTATGCGTCTCAATTCTGGATACCGATCCAACCTAGTCTGTCACCCTGTTGAGAATAGGGAAAGCCGCGACCATGGCCAGGGAGAAAAGTATTACCTGTGGTTCAACCGAAAAGAAGGGGAAGACTCCCACATCAGCATGAGGTAGGACATTGCCTAGGTAAGTCCTTGCCAATTGCCCCTATAAGGTACCTTCCTTTCCTAGCTATTACATTGCATTTGAGTTACTACATTGCATTACATAAATCCTGAATTTTTAAACAGGCTTCGCGTAGCGTATAAGTCCAATCGGCTTCGCGTAACGTATAAGTCCAATTTTCAACCGGCTTCGGTTAGCATATAAGTCCAACTTTCAAACCGGCTTCGCGTAGCGTATAAGTCCAATCTTCAAACCGCTTCGCGTAGCGTATAAGTCCGATTATCAAAATCTTCCCGCATATCATTTTGCATCCTGCCCCTGAACTACACTGGTTTGATTCCTTGCAAAGGGATACGTAGGCAGCCTGCGGGCACAACCATTTATTTATCTATATTTTGTTTGTTTGTCCAAGTCTTCGGCCTTGTCAAAAATGGGTCGTCTCTGGGCTTTGACATTCACTCCCGTCACTTATGACTTTCGAGTTCTATCAAAGAGGGGCAATTGTAGACACCCCATTTTTGACCGACCTTAAGACTCAGACGTCACCGATTGAGCGCTTGGTGATGTTGCATATCGCGCTCGTTCTAGAGTTTCAGAGCCTTGGCTGCGAGCCTTGTCTCCGACTTCCGGACTCTTTTGTGCTTTGCCTCGGTTTGCGAACCAGGCTCTGTTTCTTTTCCCGAAGAGAGGTAGAGGTCTCATAGATCATCTCTCAGTGGCCGTAGGCTACGTTTCGTGGTCGTAGGCCACTTTTCTCGTTTGGAGCCCGGTCTTCGGTTTTTCGGAGCCGTTGGCCGTGTGCCCCAGTTTGGGACCGCTTAACCACCTCCGTTTGCTCCGGTTTTTGGCACACACCTTATTTCCTCCCTTTTGAGGGACACTGCGGTCCGAGAGACCAACTTCGTGGTCGAACACCACCTCCGGTGCTCAATAGTCAGTTTTCGGGGCCCCAGGCCGCGCGTTTCGGCCCCCGAACCTTCGTTTTGCATCCGTTTTGTTTCATTTTTGGTGGAGACCTTATTTTCACTATTAGAGAGGTTGTAGGAATGTGGGAGGCCAGCAATTGTTTTGAAAAACCAGCTTTATTCCTTCATCGCTCTCCGTCGCCCGTTTTCCTCGCTAGAAAGCTGGTGTTGACCATTCCCGGGCCACTTTTTTTGACCCTCAACCCTATATTTGTGTTGTACACACTTGGGAGGCCACCAATATGACATGGCCGGCTAGCAATTCATCCTGACCCTTTTGAACCCCTCTAAAAAAATTGGTTTTTCTCTCTCCTGGTTCACTTTTTCTGGGTTTTGACCTTGCAGCTGTGTTGTGCACACATGGGAGGCCACCAATATGGGTGGCCGGCCAGTTTTTTTTGCTTGAACCTTTTGAACTGGGTCGGCCGGCCAGGGGAGGTGGCCGGCTAGCCACCTGAACCCTCTGAGCCTGGCCGGCCATGATCCTCTCACCTGGTTCCTTACAGCTGTGCCCTCCTTTTCCCCCCAGATCCTGTATCCGAGGGGGGGTCTTTTGGGGGGGAAATTTGAATTTGATTTCCCCCTCCTTTCCCTTGGCCTCTCCTCTATAAAGCCAGCCCCCCAGCTCTATTTTGAAGGGTTAGAAAAAATCATTTGAGAGCTTTGCATTAAATCTCCCTCTATCTCTACTCCAAGCCTCAAAACCACCTTGCTCCTACACCATTTCTACACCAACCCATAGCACAACACCTCCATCATCCATTCCAGCCCCTTGGAAGTCATTTGCAGAGGTTGAAAGCTCATTTTCCTTGGACCAAAGGTTGCTGGAAAGTTAGGCTACAAGGGTAAGCTCCTATTCTCCCCATTTTTGCACTATTTTGTTTCTATATCTTACCTCCTTTTGCTTACTATTTTGGGCTCCAACCTAACTGTAAATAGTCATATTTTGAGCTCCTCTTCATGTTTGATCAAGGACTTTTTACTGTTTGAGGTCTTCTCCTCACCCTTTGTGTTTAATCTCTCTTTTAGGCCTATTTTTGCATGGTATTTTAGTCTTATTTGTGAGCTGTTTTGGATTTGGTCATAAACTGTAAATTGTCTTGTTTTGAGCCTCTCTTCAACTTTGTTGAAGGGCTCCCCTCTGTTTGAGGCCATCTGCTACCACTTGTTTCTTTATCCCTCTTTTAGGCCTTTTTCTTGCATGTTGTTTTAGCCTCACTTGTGTTTATTTTCGAGACTTTATGTAAACTGTAAAGTGCCTTTTTTTGAGCCCCTCTTCAACTTTGTTGAAGGGCTCTTTGCTATTTGGGGCCAGATGCTGTCCCTTGTCTCTAATCTCTCTTTTAGGGCCATTTTGCATAATAGATTAGCCCTATTTGTGTTCGCTTTTGAGATTTTTTATAAATTGGAAAAAGTCTCTTTTGACATCATCTTCATGTTTGGTTAAGGGCATTTTCTTGTTTGAGGTTATATGCTTCCTTATATGCTTGATTGTCCCTTATTTTGAGCCTTACACCTAAGCTCTTGTTGCATGCTTGGTTTGCCTTCTAGCTACTGAAATCCAGTGAATTTTTAGTGGCTAGCACACTATTTTGAGCCTCAAAATCAGAGGGGGGTGATCCCCTCTCACCTTGACTTGTTTGGTGGTCACTTGGCCTTCCAAATAGACCCTATCTTGCATGCTTTGAAGTCACTTTTTAGGGTCAATTTGTTGAGTTTTAGGACTACCATATTTGATTTTCAGAGTTTTTTATGCCATGCTAAGTGTCCACCTTGTATGTGCTTAAGAATCCCTTGCATAGCCCTCTAAAGGAGTTCATCATTTTTGCATGTGTTGGCTTCATTTCAGTGGTTATTTGGGCATATTTTGGCATGTTTTGTTCACGTGATTTTTTCTTGTTTGGTGAGATTCCATATGCTTAATATACTTGCCATGTAAACCATGTTTGCTAGTCAAAATTGCATGTTATTTTAGTCCATCTTGCTAGCACTTTTGGCCATGCTTTGAACTAGAAATATACATGTTTTGGGTCTGCCTTGGCTTTGTCTTTATACTTCATGATCAAATAATGCATGCTTTGTATAGTTATAAGTCATTCCATGTGCCTAGTCTTGAGTTTCGGGGTTCATCTCATGCATCGGTGCCATGTTTCCATGTTTCGGGACCATTTAGCATCACATTTCAGTGCTGGAACTTGCATGTTTATATGCCATACTTCATGCCTTGCCATGCCTTGTTAGAGTGGCATTCGATGCCTTAGGTTCGGTCCTCAGTTTGCGTGCATGCGTGCACGCATTTCGATTGTCTCATTTTCGTCTAATGGCTACTGATGTGAGTGTGGCTGAGGTCCACTCATGTTGGTGTAAGTCCATCGTGCATTGTGTATGTCATTCCATTTCATAGCATTGCGTATGCTAGGTTGTATGATTAGTCGCATTGTGTATGCCATCTTAGTCTAGAGCATTGTGTATGCTAGGTTGTATATTAGTCGCATTCATGCATGTCATGCATATTGCATTGTGTTTTGGATAGGAGTTAGCCCAAGCACGGGAAACGAGGTACGTTCTGTACTCCGAGTGACGGAACGTGTCTCAATTCCCCGTCGCCGACACTCCGGATCATCCATGATGGAGTCTAGGCCTTGTTGTGTTTCATGTGCATTCATTTCATATTGAGTCATGCAATTCGACTCCTCGGCCATCATGCATCGAGATGCGTGGTTGGTGGCACGAGGATCGAGGCAAGCATACATATGTGAAAATACTTTGCCATGCCCCTTTCTTGCTCTCTGTTGCAGCAAATCTGAAACCGGCAGTCTTTTGGAGCTTCGCGCAACATTCCGGGATTAGTCGCAAACAGAGGCAAACCGGGGCATCGCAAGGAATTTCCCGATGAAGGCAACCCCATCATGCATCATTCATCATTCGGAACAGAGCTGAGGCAGTCCATGGATTTGCATGCAATTTACTGCTTTTCTAGATTAATTTGTTAATTGATTAGGATTTTGTATTTATTCGGACTGTACTATTTATTTGGGACTGTATATTTATTCGGACCCTCTGAGCGAGGGCACAATTGTAATAAGTGTGTGTGTGTGCGGTGTATGTCTTCCAACCCCACGTCTTTCTCCCTTTTATTTACCAGCTTATGATGGTTAGATTAGGGCATGTTTCAATTAGCATACAGTATGATAGCATGTTTGCATTCATTCATTTGTCTTGCATGTACCGGGCTCGGCGCACCATACTAACTGCATTTGTATTTCAATTCCAAATTGAATACTTGTTAGTTGTAGCATTTCATATGCCATGTTTAGAATAGCCGAGCCTGCTATAGTTGCATTTTTTATGTGTTGCATTAGGCATTTCTGTATAGTTAGGATCATGCATGGATTTCTAATTAGCTTCTGTTTTGGCTTGGAGTACTCGTAAGTTTTTATGCTTTAGCATCCTTGCATGCGTGTGAGTGACTGCCATGATAGCATGCTTACCATGACGCTATATGCTTATGTGATATAACTGCCTGAATGCCTGTGGGTGAAGGTTGGGTTATTTGGATTGGAACAAATCATCGACTGTGAGTTTTAAGCC
Organism: Camellia granthamiana; assembly: GCA_036172215.1. Lineage (NCBI taxonomy): Eukaryota > Viridiplantae > Streptophyta > Magnoliopsida > Ericales > Theaceae > Camellia > Camellia granthamiana. Next base: position 121,694,208 of record CM069911.1, on the reverse strand, counting down.
CACTAGATAGTGGCAAAACCATCTTTTCTAAGCCCACCCGAGGGTGGCAAAATCGGCATTTTAAGCCTACTTGCGAGTAGCAAACCACTTTCAAAAATAAACATGAAATGTTTTGTTCCAATTCAGGCGACCCAGCCTATACTTGTATGCTGTGCGCATCACATAGTAAATCTAGGCTAATAACCGGAATAAGAACACATAATGTTTTCAAAACTAGATATCATGGTTAGTAGAGGTCGATCTTTGATCGGGCGAGCGGGGGTGCTCACGAAGTGACCTTCCCAATCGTACCCAAGTTCCCAAGCCGAGCAACTTTGGTGATGACGGACACGTGGCCTTAGGCAACGAGTCAGGGTTTCCTAAATTTCCCCAAAATAAAATATTTAGGTGGCGACTCTGTATTTGGCAAAGCAGTCCATGTTTGGCACTTCTTTCAAAAAATCTATTTTCTCAAACGATTTGCCGGATTTGGACTCTTTGGTTCAGATTGAGAACCGTGACAATTTGAGTCTGAACTGTAGCGAGGGCCCCAGGGCGCGTCTACAGCCACACATGTGGGAGGGCCGCTCTACACGTGCGGGGAAGGGCGCCGCACGTGCGGCAAACAGACAGTCCAGATCTCTGTTTTTTTTTAATTCTTTTTTGTCGAAGTGTATCTCATCTGGGGCTCTTTTCTCTCACTCTAAAACCTATTTCTTCTCCTCCTTCTCTCTAGAAAATATCTCCAAATACTAAAACTCCTTGATTCTTGCAATCCATTGGGTTTAGAACATCATCCTCACTCTTTAATCTTGAAGATCAAGTTGGGGCTCTTTTTGGTGTGGTGGCAATCAAGGCTCCTTCTCATCCTTGAAGTTAGGGTTTCACTTCTCCTTCTTCATCAAACATTGAGGTAGGGATTTCTTGAGTTATATATACAAGTTTTACTATATGCATTTTGATTTAAAAGTGTTCTTGAAGTTTTGTGTTAATTTTTAATTTTTTTGTTCAAAATGTAGAGATTTTTAAATATGGGTTTGTATCCCAATCTATTTTCTACTTCTTGAGAGCTTCTCCTCTATTTGACTCATGAGAGATGATTTTGACGGAGTTTTTCTTGGAAAAATGATGGAGATTTGTCTTTAATGAAAACCCTAGAAATTTGGAGATTTTGGTAAAATGGGAAATGTCTTGAAATTCCCTATTTTCTTATGTTAAGAGGATGAATGAGAGTGAGTTTCATCAATTGCTCAACAAAATAACAATGTATTTGATGCATGAGAATGAGATGTTATTTTAACATTGTTACTAACACTTGAACTTGTGATGTTGTGAAATGATAAATAATGAGCTCCATGGATTATGAGAATTGAGATCTTGATAGTTGAGGTTTGAAAATTTCATATGGTCTTGAAAGGACTAGAATGTTAAGAAATGAGTATGTTGGGGAGTTATAACTATGTGTTGATAACATAGGGCGAACATGTGGTTATTTTGTGTTAATGGCATTGAAGGAAGGAAAGAGGTGGAAATGTTATGAGTTATTACCTATTGCATCATATGCTCATTTAATTCTGTATTCATTATTGTGCATCATGGCATGAGTGTTAAAAATGTTTATATTAAGAAAGATTACATTGTGATGAGAACTATGGAATTGTTAAAGGGGTAAATACGTTGGTAAGTCCAATTAGGTGGTGTAGTTGACTTTGATAAGTTGGCTTGAGTGTCCATGGTGAAAGACCAGAAAGCCGCGCGGATAGGTGTCGAGCTTTCCGGTTAATACCGGTAAAAATGACAATTAGGTAGAACTTGTAGAATCTACTTGCAAACACCAGCCTAGGGATTACTAGTGTCGTATTTACCGCCCCTATTGATTAAATGGAATGGAAGTTTTGGAAATTATTGAGATTGTGAAATACTATTGTTAACATGGTGATTTCTTTTCAAGTTGAGCATTGAAATGAAGTTTCTTCTTATAAAGACATTACATGGCCTTGCATATGCATTTTATATTGGGAGTTGCATAACTGTATATACTTTGTGAGATTTCTCTACTAGGCTTTGTGCTCACCCCTATGGGTTTTGGTGTAGGTAAAGATGTTGTAATCCCGCTGTAGACACCCCATTTTTGACCGACCTTAAGACTCAGACGTCACCGATTGAGCGCTCGGTGATGTTGCATATTGTGCTTGTTCTGAAGTCTCAGAGTCGCGGCCGCGCGCCCTGCCTCCGGACTTCCGAACCCTCTTCTCTACCTTGTCTCGGTTTGCGAACCAGGCTCGGTTTTCTCTGTTTTCTTTCCTGAGGGAAGGGAGTGGTCCCGTAGATTATCTCTCGGTGGCCGTGAGCTACTTTTCGTGGCCGTAGGCCATTTTGCCCATTTCGGAGCCCGGTTCCCGGTTTTCGGGACCGTTAGGCCGTGTGCCTCGGCTCGGGACCGCCCAACCATCTCCGAGTTCTCCGGTTTTTAGCATGTGCCTCTGTTTTAATATTCCGAGCATCACTCCAAGCACCACTTCCGGTGCCCGGCAGCCCATTTTTGGGACCCCGAACCGCGCGGTTTTGGTCCTGAGCATTCATTTCGCATCAGTCTTCTCTGGTTTTTGGAAGGGACCTCTGTTTTACTGTTCTGAGGAACACTGGGGCCCCTGATGCCCACTTCGCAGCCGAACACCACTTCCGGTGCCCGGCGACCTTTTTTCGGGACCCCGAACTGCGCGGTTTTGGTCCCGAGCATTCATTTCGCATCCGCTTTCTCCGATTTTTGGCAGGTACCTCTGTTTTGTCATTCCGAGGGACACTGGGGTCGCAGATACCCACTTCGCTGCTGAACACCACTTCCGGCATCAGATGCTCATTTTCGGGATCCCGAATTGCTCGGTTTTGGTCCCGAGCATTCATTTCTCATTAGTTTTTGTTCAAACTTGGCAGGTACCTCTGTTTCAACATCAGGAAGATCACTGGGGGGGTGAGAAGCCAGCAATTATCCCAGATAGCCAGTTTCGCTCCTCCGGAGCCCGTTTTTCTCACTTCCGGGCCAATGTTGAACACCCTGGGGGTATTTTCTTCCAACCAAAGTTACATATTTGTGATGAGGGAACATGGGAGGACCCTAAAAACTACTGGTCGGCCAGAAAATTTGAGTTTCATTTTTGAGCCTCTCCTTCAAGCTCTATGTTGTGGCTCCTGCTTCAGTGTTGCCAATTTCCAACCCTAGAACCTTGTTCTACACATCTTGGAGGACCCTAAAAGTTGGTGGTCGGCCAGCAATTGTTGATTTCATTTTTGAGCCTCTCCTTCAAGCTCTATGTTGTGGCTCCTGCTTCAGTGTTGCCAATTTCCAACCCTAGAACCTTGTTCTACACACATGGGAGGACACCAAAAAGTGGTGGTCGGCCACTAATTCAAAACTTCATTTTTTTCACCTGGCTGGCCGGCCATGTAGGGTGGCTGGCCGGCCATGGGGGGTGGCTGGCCGGCCACCTTGCAAAAAAATACCTGGCCGGCCAGATTCTTGCTTTCCAGCCTGTCCCAGCTGTCCGGATATCTTCCAACATATCCCGGGGCATCCGGGGGATATTTCGGGAGGGAAAGATTGGGTGCTTTCCCTCCCCTTTTACACCCTATTTCTTGTCTATTTGAAGGGCCCTCCTTCCCCTTTGCTTAGGTGAGAAAAAATTGCTTCAAGAGCTCCATAGCAAAAAACCTAATTTTCATAGCCAAAAGCTCCAAAATTTCTTCAAGTGTTGCTTGATTCCTTCACCAACACCTAGCTTCACCATTCCAACTTCGATTCCAGCAGCTAGGAACTGAATTTCAGAGGTTGAGAAGCTACAAATCAAAGCCAAGAAGCAAAGAAAGACAAGTCTTCAAGGGTAAGTATCCAAAACCAACTTTTAGGGCCTTTTCTTGGTTCATTTTTATACTCTAATTGGTTGAGAATTGGGGCTCCGACCCCTACTGCTTTTGTGCCTGTTTTGAGCCCCTCTACAACTTTGTAGAAGGGCCCAACTTCATTTGATGCTTCTATGATATACTTGTTTCAATATCTAGCTTTTATGCCATTATCTTGCATGCTAGTTTTGGCTTATTTGTGCTTGTTTTTAGGGGTCCAACCCCTACTGCTTTCTTGCTTTTTTTGAGCCCCTCTACAACATTGTAGAGAGGCTCAATTTCATTTGGCCATTATATCCACCACTTCCTTCAAATTCCATCAAGTGTGCCCATTTTGTATGCAATTTTTGACCTATTTCTATTTGTTTTTGGGACTTCGACCCCTACTGACTTTGGTCTTATTTTGACCTCCTTTACATGTTTCATGAAGAAAAGTTTGCTGTTTGGTGTATAGTTTGGCATGTCTCTTGTTATAGCATATTTGGAGCCTATTTTGCATGGATCTTTTAGCATGTTTGTGTTCTGATTTTGAGGATGTCATCTTCTGCATATATGCTTATGTTTAGCTAATCTTCAATGTTTTAGAAGAAAGTTTGTCCATTTGGGGTTTGCATATGTCACTTGTCTCAATACCCCTCTTTTGGCCACTAACTTTGCATGCTTTGGTTGATCTATCTATGCTTGCATTTAGGCCATGTTTATTACTGAAAAAATGCCATTTTTGGGACTGTCTTGCTACTGTTCTTGCTGTCATGATCATATTTTGCATGTATAGCATGGCTATAGGCCATTTCGGGGCTTAATTTCGCATTTTCGGGATGAATGCATGCTTCGAATGTCTTTTCGTGTTGTCTCGGGGCTGTTTCCCCCTTTAGTTAGGTGCTGAAATTCCATTGCCATGCTTGCATATCATTTCTCATGCCATTTGTATCATTTTTGCATTTCATCATCGCCTCGATTTGCGTGCCCGTGAGCACGCATTTCGAGGCACCTCATTCTTATCATTCCGGCATCCCGTGTGAGTGTGGCTGAGGCCCTCTCATATTGGTGTAATCCCATCATTGCGTTTCGTGCCTTTATGTCATCGCCTCGGTTTGCGTGCCAGTGGGCACGCATTTCGAGGCATCTCATTTTCATAGCATTGCGCATGCTAGGATTGTATGTTAGTTGCATTTCATGCATATCATGCATATTGCACGGGAAATGAGGCGCGTTCCGTACTCCGCGTACCGGAACATGTCTCAATTCCCCAGTCACCGACACTCCGGATTACCCATGATGGAGTTAGGTTTTCATTGTAGCATTCATGTGCATTCATCCTATATTGAGTTGTGCAATTCGGTTCCTCGGCCATCATGCATTGATATGCGTGATTGGTGGCACGAGGATCGAGACATGCATATATTTGTGAAATACATTGCTATGCCCTTTTCCTGCTCTCTGTTACAGCAAAATCAAGGATCAGCAACTTTTCGGAGTCTGGCACGCATTTCGAGAAAAATTGCAAACAGAGGCGGATCGGGGCATCCCATTGGATTTTCGCGCCAGGCAGCCCAACATGCATCATCTATCAGAAGCAAGGCAGTCCCTGGCCTGCGCGCCAGTTTACAGCTTTCTTTATTTAATTTTGTAAATTAATTAGGATATCTGTATATTTCGGACTGTAATTATTTTGGACTGTATATTCTTTTATTTCGGACTGTATATTTATTCGGACCCTCTGCGCGAGGGCAATGCTGTAATAAGGGTGTGTGAGTGTGATGTATGTCTTCCAACCCCCATTTCTTTCTCCCTTTTATTTACCCGCTTACGATGGTTAGATATAAGGCATATTTTGATTAGCATACAGTATGACAGCATGTTTGCATCATTCATCTGTTTTGCACGCACCGGGCTCGGCGCATCATACAAACTGCATTGTATTTCAATTACAAGATGAATACATGTTAGTTGTTGCATTTCACATGCCATGTTTAGAATAGCCGAGCCTGCTATAGTTGCATTTTGCATGTGTTGCATTAGGCAATTCTGTATATTTTAGGATCATGCATGATTTCTAATCAGTTTTCTGTTTTGGCTTGGAGTACTCGGTGAGTTTTATGCTTTAGCATCCTTGCATGCGTGTGAGTGTTGCCATGATAGCATGCTTACCATGAGGCTATTTGCTTATGTGATATAACTGCCTTGAATGCCTGTGGGTGGAGGTTGAGTTATCTGAATCGGGACAATTCATCAAATGTTTGTTTTAAGCCCACTAGATAGTGGCAAAATCACTGTTTTTCTAAGCCCACCTGAGGGTGGCAAATCCGCATTTTAGCCTACTTGCGAGTAGCACCATCAAACCATTTTCAAAAACAAACATGAAATGTTTTGTTCCAATTCAGACGGCCCGATCTATACTTGTTTGCTGCGAGCATCACATAGTAACCTAGGCTAATAATCGGAATAAGAGCATACAATGTTTTCAAAAACAGATATCATGGTTAGTAGAGGCCGGTCTTTGACCGGGCGAGCGGGGGTGCTCACGATGTGACCTTCCCCAATCGTACCCAAGTTCCCGAGCCAACTTTGGTGATGACGGACACGTGGCCTTTTGGCACCGAGTCAGGGTTTCCTAAATTTCCCATTTTAAAATATTTAGGTGGCGACTCTGTTATCTGGCAAAGCAGTCCATGTTTGGCACTTCTTTCAAAAAATCAGTTTTCTCAAAACGATTTGCCGGATTTGGACTCTTTGGTTCAGATTTAGAACCACAACAAAAATCGAGTCCGAGCTGTAGCGAGGTCCCCCGCGGGCGTTGTTACAGTTTCTGGCGACTCTGCTGGGGATTTAGAGAACTTGACTCGAACTCATGATACCTGTTTTTGACTACACTTGTGTGTTTCTTTGCATTGCATTTGCATCGGTGCGCCTAGGACACCGTGTTTGCCATATGCCATTCCCGAACGATTTGTCGGAGGCTTGTCTTGTCAAGTCATGTCCGTAAGGCTGATCGACTCTGGGCTCTGACAGCATGGGAACACAAACCCCGGTTTTACCGGGGCACCCTTTTCGACCATTCGACCTAGTGCATATTCGGATCCATAGTGACCATTCCAAACTAGGACAGGTTGCTTACCCGTTTATAGGTTGTTTGAAGCCGCTGCGTGCGTAGTGGAACCCTAGCTCCTGACAAAATAGGACAGGGAAACCCTACCCCAACAATAGGGGTGTTTTGGCTCTCACTTATCTGTTATGTGCTTGTTAGAGTGCGCTTCTACAGGGAATGCATGTATCAGTTTTTGAGTTTGGGCATCAGGCCTGCGGGCACCAATTCAGTATTTTGGGCATCAGGCCTGCGGGCACCCGTTCAGTATTTTGAGAATCAGTTTTACCCGAGGGTATCAGATTTGAGGCAGAATTTTGGGACAGAATTCAGTAGAGAGCACACTCATTCAGCTTTGCTTGTATCTGTTCAGATGAAATCAGGCTGAGATGCTGTCCGTTTTCTCTTTTGCTAGGTAGTCCTGGAACCATAGCTTCAGAAGGTTCCGATATCCCCCGGGTACACCGAACTTGTGTTGATAGACTTTGTCGGGTCAGAAATTTAGTTCAAGGGCAATCAGTGTTGCTTTACCAGAGGCAAGGTAAAAAGACCAGTCAGGCACAGATCGCCAGTTCAGCAGTTACCAGATCAGTGGTCTTTATCCACCCCACCAGTGAACAGTCAGGCTGAGGTCTCAGTTTCTACTGTAGGGATAGATACCGGTCAGTTAGATGGATCAGGGGAATACATCAGGGATGGAGGCAATGATGTGTCAAATGCAAGAAAGTATGAAACTCATGCAGCAAGACGCTGTCCGCCAAGCGGAATTTTCCAAACAGCAAGCTGCAATCATGGCTCAGCAGGCTGAGCTCATCACCAGGCTGCAACAGCAAAGCGGCGCGTCTGCTTCACAACAAGTTCCTCCCCCAGCAGGAGCTCCAGCACCTGGGGAGACGCCAAATGTCCAAAATATCCAGGAGGACACGGATCTTCCAACGAGGCCAGCTCCGCCTCCGCTTCCGCCACAACTGTCCAAGACCCACACACTTGTCAATCACCCGGACTCTCCCTTCGAGTTTGAGGTAGATCATACCGCTCTGAAATTGAGCAAGCTGGAGAAGCTTTTTAAGAAATCCCAAGGGGTGAAAGCCATTCCAGACATTGAAGACGACTATACTGATGTGGCCGTGACACTGCCGGACAGATTTAAGATGCCCCAGATCGATCGCTTTGATGGATCCGGGGACCCTATGGTTCACCTCCGGCTATTCTCAGACATTTTAAGACCAATGGGCCTAACCCGACCGCAAAAGCTTTCCTTGTTCGGTCGAACTTTATCGGGTGTGGCATCCACTTGGTATGCAAAGCTGGAAGATGATGTGAAGACAAACTGGGATGAGATGGCTGAGGCCTTCCTTGCACAATATTCGTACAACACGCAAATCGAGGTCACAACTCGTGATCTCGAGACAACGAGGCAGGAACAGAAAGAGACCTTCTCTGATTTTGTCACCCGGTGGAGAGCAAAGGCATCAATGATGACCGTGAGGCCTACAGACAGAGATCAAATCCGGATGATTGTGCGCAATCTCCAACCGGGATTAATGAAGAAGATGATCGTAGTCCCCTTCCCGACCTTCGCAGATCTACATGATATGGGAATGCAGATCGAGGATGCGATGAAGCAAGGTCTGTTTGACCAAGACCGGGATCAGCCCCAGAGAACCTTCAACCGCAACAACAACACAGGCACAAGCGGTGATGTGGCTGCAAGATCTTCCGAAGTGGGCATGGTTACCACCACGTCAAGAAAGTCCACCCCATTCACCGGTACGTCCGGGAGTAACTCACAGACGGCCAAATATCCACCCCGAGTCAAGAGGGTTTTCACTCCACTTCATATGCCTCTGTCAAAGGCTCTAGAGGTCTTACTCCGGGAAGGACATTTGAAACCGTTGGAACAACGGCCCCTACCCGATCCTATCCCTGCAAAGCATGACCAGACTAAATACTGTGCCTACCATCAGCAAACCGGTCATGACACCGACAGTTGCTTTCGTCTGCGCCATGATGTACAAGATCTGTTTGACAAAGGGGTCATTGCTGCACCAGTTCCTGCAAAGTCTATCGGCACTTGATCAGTGAACTTGAGGGGGATAATGTGATTATGTGATCGGGGAATGAACCAGCTGTGGATGGCGCTCGATCAACTCCAGACGTGGGAATGGCACGCACTGTTCTGAGCAATGTGCAAATACCAGTTTTTGTGCTTTCTGACTTGGGTATTAGGTCAGTTTTGTTGTTCTGTTTTGAGTCTGTCTTTTTATTTTGAGTCAGTCTTTTTGTTTTGGGTCTGGCTTGTTGTATCGAGTTAGTCCTGTTGTATAGGAGTCGGGTGATTCCGGGGGTGTTACCTCGGGCGTCACCATTTTGTTTTGCGTTTGTTTTGTTTTGAGTTTGTTTCTGCCTTGGAGCCAGTTACACCAACAGATCTGAATGAAACAGCAGTGATTTTCACATTCTTGTGCTCGCTTCTGCCTTGTGCCAGTTGTGCCAGAAGTTCTGAATGAAATGGCAGCGCATTCCACCTGCTCCCTTGTGCCTCGAAATCATTGTAATGACCTGAGTTTTTCAGAACTTTTTTTGAACACTGCGGTGAAAACGAAGAGGAAGGAATTCCTCGGGATTTGTAAAACTTTGATCAAACTGAGAGAAAGAAAGGCGTGCTAAACCCTTAATGAATGAAATCATGCTTGTTAGCGTGAGTATTGAGAAGGACCCTAGCTTTGATCCAGATTGGTCCTACACTGTCTTCAGCGCGAGCGATTTGTCGCTTTCTTAAAAATTTTCAAAAACAAAATGTTTTGCGCGGTCTTGCGAAGACATGTGTGGAATCGCTCTTGAGATTGTGCAGCCCAGGATCGCTCTCAGCCTCGAGACTCAACCCCTTTGCTTCAAACCTTGAACTTGCATTCAGAATGTTCAACGGTCAACCACGATGTGAGGCCTGTGTGGCCAGATTTGAAGCAGCCCTCGAACAGGAGGCACCAAAGTCAGATCAAGAAGGTCAGACCTCATCAGAAGAAGCTTGCAAAGCTAGAACAGAAGCACCCCTCGAACTAGGGGCAACAAATGTCCGAGGTGCTCGAAGAGCCGAAGATGGATCCTCCTACAAATCAATACAACAGCCACTCTCCTGGATACAGAAGGCTTCAATCTCAAAACCATTTGGCATGGGTTTGTTACACTTTTACCCTTTGAGAGGCTCGCTGGGCCGAAAACCCGGAAGGGCGACCCAGGCAAAAGTTAGAGCAAAGAAAAGAATGAAAAAAAGAAAAAAGGAAAAAATGCAAAGATACAAAATGAAAAGAACAAAAAGAGCAAAAAAGAAAAAAGAAGAAAAAGAAAATGAAAAGAAAAGAATTGAAAAAGAAAGAAAGAAAAACAAAGCTCGCAAGGTCGAAAACCTGCAACAGGCGCCTTGGCAAAAGTTAGAGCATAAAAAAAAAAAAAGAGGTTAAATACCCGAGTGTACCTTAACCCCCGAACTACGTAAGGCTTGATTCCTATCTTTGGGATACGTAGGCAACTTCATTCTGAAGTCCAGCTGTAAAACAATTCAAATTCAATTGTGTCCATGTGATGGTTTTGACCATCTTTGCCTCCTCTGTATCTGAGAGTCTGGTTGTGATCATCGCTCTGAGGACTGACTACAATGTACTGCGGTGCCATTCAAACAAGGGGCAACTTTCCGTTGCCATTCAAACGCGCCGCGGTGCTATCCAAACAAGGGGCAACTTTCCGTTGCCATTCATGCGCCGCGGTGCCGTTCAAACAAGGGGCAACTTTCCGTTGCCATGCAGTTCTCTTCAAGCACGGGGCAGTTTTCCTTTGGATCCGAGGTTGTGCATCTCGGGAGTAGGTTTCATGCTCGTTGAGCAAGTGGCCATTTGCAAAAATAGTTTTTGAGGATTTTTTACTGAGGTTGACTAATTTTCTCGAAAATTGTTCCATCTTTTCCAAAAACTAGGCCATTTCTTGGACCCAAAAAAAAAAAAAAAAGGAAAATTTTCAGTGCTCATAGCCTGACTTGCATGATTTTAAATCAAAAATCGAACAAGCATGTTAATCCAACTCTCATTTTGGTCAGAATTTTTTAGGAGAAAACTAAAACGAAAAATGGTCAAAATGATGAACTAGGGGCATAGTTGAGTCAGGAGTTCTGTCTTTTCCCCTTTGTCAACGTATTTGCCAAGAAGGGCACTATACCTGCCGGAAAAGGGCACCACTCAAGCTGTCAGCAAGAGGGCAGAAAGCTCTCTCATCCTCCAAGCAACGAGGTATCAAGCCAAGTGCGAAGCACGAACTGGAATGGATCAAGATATTCCACTCCCTTATCTAGACGGATCTGATCACGTCCAAGCTCCCCGGCAGAGCATCATCAACCGATGTTAGTTGCAGATTCGCTACATACTCATTTGTAGCATAACCCCTCTGTGGGAGGAATTCACTCGCTGTGAGCGGAAGAAAGAGAATCTAGCAGAATGCTAGGGGCACGAACCCACAACTTGCTGTTTATCCATCAACCACCCAGGGGAGGGATTGAAAAATGAGAGATTGAATAATAGAGAGACGTGAGTTGAGAGAAAAAGTGAGAAAAGGGCTTTTTCGTGAAAAACAGCGCTTGAGGGCCGAGTGATGTGAGAATCACAAATGAGAAAGGGTAGGAAACACTACCCGGTGAAACAGGCTCCCTGTGCACGTCTGAGTGTCGTGTCTTTTTGTTTTATCTCGATTCTTGTTTTGAGTCGTTTCGAGTGTTACTCGATGTGTCTAGGTTGTGTGCCTTTTATTTTTGTTGAGTCGTTTTGCTGTGTTCAGTTGTAGGCTCAATACCCGGTTGAGAATCCTTTTCTCATTTTCAAAAATAAAATCATTTTGTGCTCCGAGTGCCGTGCCGTTCTCCACATTTGTGCAAAACAGAATTTGTTCTTTCATAAAACTGCAGGGTTCAACCCAGGTCATGTGAGAACAGTGAAACCAGGACCTATCTGAAGCTATGAGTTTCGGGCTGCAAAGCAAAAGCAAAAGAGGAAACTGTCAGGCATCTGAGTTTGTTCTAACTTCAGTAAGTTCCGAGACTATATTCCGTGTGTACCTCTTCAGGTCTTGCCAATGTTCCGAAGTATGAGTGTGCCTCTACCTCAAGCTCAAGATCGAGTCTACTTCAAGCCAGAATAGTGATCAGAAGTGCTCTTCCTCAATACCAGCCCCTGCCAGTGGCATCTTGGCCGTGTTTGCGATGAGTTCCTAGGAGACCAACTGCGACGGTGGAAACTAGAGTTCGAATGGCCGTGGCCTAGAACGCAAAGGTTCGGGATTTCCGAGACTAAAGTCTGGTTTAAATACCCAGAGGCGTGTCCTCGGCTTGAAATCTGTATGGCAGCCCCATAGATTGAGATAGCATGTGTATGCGCCTCAGTTCTGGATACTGAACCAACCTAGTCTGTCACCCCGTTGGAGAATAGGGAAAGTTGTGAATATGATCAGGAAAACAAGCAGCAGCCGTTGGCTCCTACATCCAGATGTTGTTATTTGTCAGCATTCCAGAGCCTTTGTACTGTGAGTTCAAGGTAAAGTGTTCGAAGAGCACGAGGGGAGATCCCCATCAGAGTAGAGCGGTTCACCGCCACTCACCTCATGAGGTGCTTTCTAAAAGCGCCGCTTTGTCCATTTATTGCTTTCCGTAAGCATCATGCATTGTATTGCATTGTACCTATCAAGTTTCTTTCTCATTTCACTCAGTGTATCAATCACACTTCATTTATTTAGTGTATCAATCACACTCTCATCACACTTTATTGCATTCAGTGTATCAATCACACACTTCATTTCATTTGATGTATCAATCACACACTTTATCACATTTAGTATATCCATCATACTCCTGTTCACTAAGTGCATCTATCCCACTTCGTGTTCACATTTAGTATATCAATCATACTCCTGTTCACTAAGTGCATCTATCCCACTTCGTGTTCACATTTAGTATATCAATCATACTCCTGTTCACTAAGTGCATCTATCACACTTCGTGTTCACATTTAGTATATCAATCATACTCCTGTTCACTAAGTGCATCTATCCCACTTCGTGTTCACCCTCAGTATATCCATCATACTTGTTCACTAAGTGCATCTATCACACTTCGTGTTCACATTTAGTATATCAATCATACTCCTGTTCACTAAGTGCATCTATCCCACTTCGTGTTCACATTTAGTATATCAATCATACTCCTGTTCACTAAGTGCATCTATCCCACTTCGTGTTCACATTTAGTATATCAATCATACTCCTGTTCACTAAGTGCATCTATCACACTTCGTGTT